>JAWNPG010000023.1:7219166-7927500 GCA_035045145.1 Drosophila meridionalis
CCAATAATGGCATCACACTGGTGCAGTCCGTTTCTCTAGTGCTCCCGAAAAAATAATTATTTACGTGAACGCTACCACCAGAATTATCTGGAAACGGTACAGTCTATTTGTGCGTGGACGCCGCGCATCATAAGCTATTCATGGCTAAGACAAAAAATGCATCAGCCAAATTAGATGTTGCGTCAGTGCAAACCCCGAGAAACGCGAACATGAAAAGGTAACTACTAGCTACTTCTCCAAAACTAATGAAGAAAAAGATATTGGTAGATGAACCTAGCACAAGCAAAGCGGCTCAAAATCGGATGAAGATATTGACGAATTTGAAGATGTGTCCATGATTGATGCAGCGCCAACGGAGAAGCCTAAGCCACGTCCGCCTCCTTTTTGGTGTCCAAACATCAATTCGGTGGCTAATTTACACCTGCTAATCGAGCAGAAACTCGTACGAAATAAGGCAAGGCGAAGTGACATTGGAGGTCTCACACGAAACAGCGGCCGTGCTGTCGTAAAGCACTTCACAGAGCAAAGACTGGATTTCCATTTCTACCAACCAAAGGAGGACAAACCATATCGAGTTTGCCTCAAAGGTCTTCATCACACCACTAAAACTCTATACATAAAAGAGGACCTCGAGAGTAAGGGACACATAGTAAAAAACGTGCACAATCCAGTCAGGCCCAGTCAGCCGCATCGACAAATCGCCTCTCTCTCTCAACATATTCGTTGTTGATGTGAAAAAGGCACCGAACAACAAGCAAATTCTAGATTTACGTGTTATCTGCAGACAGCGATGTACAGTTGAACTGCCAAGAAAGTTCAATGACCTAACTCAATGCTATCGTTGCCAGGATTTGGGGCACACGCAGAGATACTGTCCACCTAGGTGTGCTAAATGCGCAGAGGATCACGACTCCAAAAACTTCGCTAAAGTGAAGTCACAGTCACCCACTTATGTACACTGCAAGGAACAACACCCTGCCAACTACAAATGCTGCCTCGTCTACAAGCGCCTTAGCCTACAACGGCCAAGCAGGTCACTACTCCAGACCCGCTGCAGCACAACACAGTAACTCACTTATCAGAAGTGGTGGCGTATCTTATGCCCAAGTTGGTGGCGTATCTTATGCCCAAGCTCTGCGCGGAGAGGGTGGAAGTCCAATCCAGCCAACAAATGAGAATTTTCTCGCTCGGCCAGATTAGGATAGAAGAGTGCTTCGATCTGTCTTCAGACCACCTTCACCTTATAGTGACAGTGTACGCACAGCCTCAGCTTTGCCCTACCAGAAAACGACTTCTGTCGCCAGGATCCGATCTTGAAGCCTTCAGACGCCATCTGAACTTTTCGCTACACCCGGAAATGGAACTAAACACACCCGAAGATGTAAACTATGCAGCAAACAGGCTGCAAGAAACAGTAGTCGAAGCTGCACTCCTAGCTATTCCGCCTCCCACGCAACCAATGCGTCGTTACCCTATTATTAATTAGAGAAGAAAATTTTCATAAATTAGTTGAAGTTGATCGATTCTGGAAAAAATCGTTGTCGAAATAATTGATTTACAAAAGTGTTGTAAGTTTGATGTTAAAATATTTTCAAATAATTTTGGGAAAACAGCAGTTTAGCTATGCCTCTATAATTTGAAATGTCAGACCTTCAACTTTTTTTATGTAATGGAATAATAAAAGATTCTTTCCAAATAGATGGAAAAAAATAAGCCGCCAGGCATAAATTAAAGAGATTTAATAAAGGTAACTGTAAAGAAGCACTGCATTCCTTTATTAAATAAATAAATAAAAAACAACTTGGAGTATTATCAGCACCAGGAGAAAAAGATGATTTCAATGTCCGAATGGTTGAAACCAAAGAAACAAGGGAAACACTAGGAACTTTGATAATATTCTTTGCAGGACTTCCAAATGAGTATGAAGGGGCGTGGGAGACATCGGAAGAATAAGTGGATTGAAAAAATTTTGCAAAAAGATCTGAGGAATCTTGATCATTACAAGTATTTTCCTCTCAAAGAAAAACATAGAAGGTAATGATTTACGCTTCGAGTTTACAAATGAGTAAAATTGCTTCGGATCACAAAAGTATTTCCTTTTGCAACGTAAAAGGTAATTCTCATAACACCTAGCATTTAAAAGATTAAAATTTGACTTGGCTATTGATTATTTAGACCAGTCAACAATTGAACCAGACTTTTTAAATTTCTTAAAACATTTGGTTTTAATGTTTCTAAAGAGTCTGAGTAAAGCAGGGGGCTTAGAGTGGTACAAAGGGACACAGACATCAAGGATAGAGCTTAAAGTTTCATAGAAAATGTTAGCTACCAAATTAACATCAATTGAGTCGTATAAAAGCGTCCAGTCAGTTGCATTAATAAAATCATTAAGCAAGACAAAATTACATTTATAAAAACAACGACGCTTTATTTGAGGAATCGGGGCAGAAATAGGTGACATCTTTATGAAAAACAAGACATTTAATGTGGGATGATGCAAATCTTCTGGCATACAGATAGGAGTTGATATGGTAACATTAATGACAGAATCATCATTAATAAAAACCAGATCAAGTCAACGATTCAAATGATTCAAAAAAGAGTTCATTTGAAACATTGATAGACTGAACAGTTCATCAAAAAGATAATGATCTGTAGACGGAATAAGGTAGTTAAAATTTGGAGCTGATGACCAAGTAGTGTTAGATATATTAAAGTCACCTGGCACTATAAATAACTCATTATCATTTACATGCTCAAAAATTTCTTTAATACAAGTTATATGTTGTGCATAGTCTTGTACATCAGAAGAGGGAGGAACATATGAGCAAGTGACATATATACAAAGAGATGGAAGAGTTATTTTAACACCAATAATCTTACCATCATGAAGTGCTTTGAAATTTAATGATTCGGATATCGGCCTTAAAAGCTATTAATCAATCGATCATATCTATAAATAGTGAAGTTATTAGAGAGAATCTCGCTATTATAAATTTTAGAACTCAGCCACGTTTCAGTGAACACAATGACAGTATATTGAAAACTGAAACTGCTCATAAATAGACCATTAAGTTTAGAATTTAGGACTCGGACGTTTTGAAATCCCAAAGACAGATTCGACGAAGAATTTATAGAATTTAGTTTTTTGATACAATATTAACTGAAGATTATACCGAAGTTGTGTTCAATGATACTGGACGATACTGGAGGTAATCGGTTTCGATGCTTTGGCTTGAATTCATGTACAACTATATGCGGTGGCCAAAACTTGGCATCACATATAGTTGTGAAGTGTTCAACCGGCACACTGATTTTAAACGAAGCAATTTCACGAGGTGTCGTAAAATTAAACTTCGAGATAAAAACTTTGGCTGCAGACTTACTAGACACTTCCTTTCGAGGAGACACAACTGATAGAGTGAGCACCATGGGTTCAGAGGTCGCTAAAAGATTGTTATTCACAGTTTTATTACAAGTACCAGTAGCCCCAGGTGTTGTAGACAAGATTGGAAATTGAGTGTGGATTAGGTGAAGTAGGAGCTAAAGAATTAGGAGACAACATTGGTACAGAAGCTGGTACCAATAATGCTGTAGTCTCCATTAGATTGTGTGGAGTTTAAAAATTATACTGTTTTAATATTTCTTCACCAGCTTCTATATCACTAGAAAGCTGTTTTGAAATATTGCACAGTTTTAAAAATTGAACTCTCACCGAATTATACATCTTGGAAAAATTAATTTGTTTTTCCAAGCAACTCGGGCAAGACCAACTTAAACCACCGCAACCAATTTTGATAGCGAACATGATTTTGTCATAATCACGCTCAGTGAGGCCGGCACAAACAAATTGTGCTTGTGCAGAATCAACAACCTGCCTAAAAGAACATGAATTCTTACAGCATGTCATTTTGATAATTGGGGTTAAACAAAATTGAAGCGAGAAAAAAACAAAAAGCGAAAGAATGCAAAACTAACAAGTAAGAAAACTCTAGTCGGAGGTGCCCGACTAGGAGATCCCCTGAGCCCCGTCCGAATTGCATTGTTCAATACGCTATATAGAATGTATGTAAATCAAAAATAAATAAATAATTAAATAAATAAAAAAATCAACTAAAATGAAGAAGAAAAACAAACAAAGACACCTGGACTCGAACCTACATCTATTTACTACATAAAAAGTTAGAGTGCATCATCTCAACTAGCACAACCACCTAATGTTTATAAATTTAAAAAAAAAAAATTTAAAAAGTTACGCTGTTGTCACTGAGTTTCGAACTCGGGACCTTTTGTTTATGCGCTTTGCGTCTACCCACTACGCAACACCGGTATTGCGTTGTTTGTTAGGAAAACGTAAAGTAGTACTACAAGGCGATATGTGACAAATACAAAAGCTAAAGAAGGAGATCAATCGCAATTGTGATTCTTAGAATATGCTGAAATGCGCGCATATGAACGTATGAGTATGTGTACATACAAAAACGGTGGTTTGTTTGAATGTATGCGTGTAAAGGGCGATATATGTATGTATGACAAATACAAAACTACAGAAGCGGCTGAAAATGCAAACACAATTCAAGCACAGATTTGGTTGAAGAATATGCTAGAATGAATGGCCTTGAATGTATTGGTGCACATGCAAAGCAGAGGCGCTTGCACGTTTCAATGTATGTGTGTGTGTATATGTTTTGTGCTGCGCGTCGCTGCTTGCCACGTGCGTGTGATAATTGGCCAAAAGTTTTCTTCAATAAATCGGGACTGACTTAACGGAATTTGATGAAACTTTCAGCATATGATTTTATTGAATTTTTTACATTTTATAAAAATGATAATTTATTCACATGGTTATATTTGCAATAGACTCTCCATGAGCGGCGAAGGGGAGGAGGGGGGTGGGTTAATTAGTAAAAAGAGCCGGTATCCAAAAAATAAAAAAAAATAGAAATTGCATAAAATTCACATTAATCTATATGCAAAATTTGAGGGATGTAGCTCAAAAGGTGTGGGAGATATAATTTTATAACCTATTTTCGATAAGGTTTAAAATCTATAACCAAACAACAAAAATAGATATCGTAACAAACTCGACCTGCGCGAGTTATATATGCATTTAACGTAATCGATATAAGCATATTTTTAAGCGATTTGTCATCACTAAAAGACAAAGTCCATACCTAAATGTTGCATGTTTCGGATGATGAAAGAACCAGCAACATTATGAAATCAAAAATTTCAAAGAAATATTTACTAAGCTGACGCCAGAATAGTCTAGCAACATGTTGAAACTAAAATTAAAAAGAAACAGCTATGACGCCAGAATAAGCAGCAACATTGTAACTTTGACTTTGAAATGAATAAAGGCAGTTCTAATCTGACACTTAACTGAAGAGGTTGAGCCATGTTATTTAATTTCAAAAATAAAGAACTCAAAACAAAATTGGCGCAGCCGGTAGGATCCTTTTTTTTAAAAAAGGATTCTGTGATAAATTCGAACTAAAAATAAGTCGACAAATTTATAAATCGATCATTATAAAATAAAAAGTCAAACTAAAAATAAGTTGACAAGTTTTATAAATCGAAAAAAAAAAGTCAAACTTAAAATAAGTTGACAAGTTTAATAAATCGAAAAAAGAGGTCAAACTACAAATAAGTTGACAACTTTTAAAAAGTACATCTCAACGCTGGCAACCAGAAAACAAAAGAGAGCAGTATATTACGACAAAAGCAGGATGGCACAAGATAACCCACAAATGTCATGCAGCAATTATATGAGTAGTTGATCATCAAGGAGCGGCAACTAGAGGAGCTACATCAAGCTTACGTCACGCTCCAGGGAAACACCAATGCGGCTCAGAAGGAACGGTTGTTTTAAAACATCAATTATTTGGCAACGTTCACGTAAACAGGTGATATATCGATTAAGGAGTGGAGGACACTGAACTAAGACGAGAGACCACTAGGACAATCTTCAACAAGACAATCCAAGGACAGGCGAAGGATGTAGTTATCAATATACCGGCACCAGACAACTGGGAGCTAATCAAGTCAACCCTAAAGCTGAGGTATCGACCGGACACGGAACCCCATTAAATTTACCGTAAAATTTATGAATTAAAAGTAGACACAGTAAGCGAACTTGTAGCAGCAGCATATTAAGTATAAAACAGACGAATTAAAAGTTTACCATCAAAACGATCATTTTATAGATTTAAGTAACGTAGAAAGTTTACTAGTAAATGCAGCTAAAGAAATGACTCAAGGCTTGATAAAATATACTTGATAAAATATACGAAGAAAGAAATTTAAATGAGATTCTAAAAATAATGATGTTACGTAGATACGAAAATAGTTGTATTAGATTTCAATATAAGAAAAGTAAACCCAATAGGTTTATACCTAGGTCTATACCTGAGTCTAGCAAGAAAAATCATAACTACAAAAACGAAAATATCCAACAACAAAATTATAACGAGAAGCAACAATATTATCAACAAAATTATAACAATAACAAGCAATCCTATTATCAACCACAAAGTGGTCACAACAAAAATCAACAAAATTACCAACAAAACAATCAGCAACAATGGTACAGAAACAACTCAGGTCAGTACAGACAAGATTATACTCAACACAATTCAGGACAGAGTCACCCTAACCAAAATCATCAGAAAACAAATTCACAACAGTCAAAACAGTATAGGTCATGGAATTCAGAACCCATGGAAATAGAAAACCTAGAAACAAAGCAAGATACAAACAGTTACCAAGAAACAAGAAATCACTACGACCAGGCAGAGGTTAATAATACAGTTTTTTTTATGAAGCAGCCTTGGAGGCAACCATTATTAGAACTAAACATCGATAAACATAGATATATAGCATTAATAGATACAGGAGCAAGTTTAAGTCTAGTTAACAACATAATTAATGGGCACACAAAGATTAAGCTGAATAAACCCATATCATATAGCACAATTAATAGTAAGGACATAATAGAGTATGAAATTCATACAACAGCACCTAGAGAATTTAATTTACCAAACAACGCTAGAGTCCGCTGGAAGTTAGCCCCACTAAAGGGAAGAAAGTATAACTTTATTATACCTTTACCTTCTACAATTTTTAAGTGCAGTTATTAATATTCAAAGAAACAGTTTAACATTAAATCACAAAGAAAACCGTATAATAAATAAGCCATATCAATATGAAGAAAGCTGTGCATTAGAGAGTACTATAGATAAATATGATAGCTTGGCATTAGATCATTTAAATACACAAGAAGTAATTGAAGTTAAGAAAATTATAAAACGATATAGTAAACTTTTTTTCAAAGAAGGAGATAAACTAACTAGTACAACCGAAATATAACATGAAATACGAACAACTACAGATGAAAAATTTAATTCAAAGCTATATAGATACCCACCACAGCATGAGGAAGAAGTCAGAAAACAGATAAAAGAAATGGAAGAACAGGGAATTAATAGAAAAAGCAATTCAAGATATTCGAGCCCACTTATAGTAATACCAAAAAAGTTAGACAATTCAAAACAACAAAAATTTCGCATTGTAATAGATTATAGAAAACTTAACGAAATAACCATTGACGATAAATTTCCGATTCCTAATATAAATTCAATTCTTGATAAACTCGGAAGTGCCCAGTACTTCACAACAATAGATCTATCAAAAGGCTACCATCAAATTTTAGTAAAAGAGGAAGACAGAAAGAAAACTGCCTTTGTTACGCCGCATGGCTTATATGAATTTATTAGAATGCCATTTGGGTTGAAAAATGCCCCCGCCACTTTTCAAAGACTAATGAATGAAATCTTAAGAGATTTTATTAATAAAAAATGTGTCGTATATTTGGACGATATACTTATTTTTAGCACATCGTTGCAAGAGCATGTTGAAGCCATCAACGAAATATTTAAAGTATTAGAGGATGAGAATTTGAAGATTCAAATCGATAAGTGTAACTTCATGAAGAAGGAGACAGAATTTTTAGGTCATATCTTAACCAAAGAAGGTATTAAACCAAATCCAAACAAAATAGCCATAATAGAAAAGTTACCTTTACCAAAAACAGAAAAGGAGATACAAAGTTTTTTAGGCATAACAGGTTTCTACAGAAAATTTATTAAAGATTACGCAAAAGTAGCACAACCCATAACAAAATATTTAAAGAAAAATACTAAAATAAATACAAAAGATCCAACTTTCATCGAAGCATTTGAAAAGCTGCTTTAAGCTTATTTGTTCACACCCTAAATTAAGATTTCCTAACTTTGAAAAAGCATTTACGCTTACAACTGACGCTTCAAATTATGCCATAGGATCGGTTCTTTCTCAAGAAGGGCATCCAATTTGTTTTGCGTCAAGAACATTGAACAATCATGAGAAAAATTATTCAGCAACAGATAAAGAATTTTTAGCAATACTATGGAGTGTAAACTATTTTAGACCATATCTCCACGGAAGAAAATTCAAATTATTAACAGATCACCAAGCGATAAAATTCTTATATTCAAAACATAAAGGGAAAGATATTTCGCCAAGGCATCAAAGATGGTTACTAAAACTAGGAGAATATCAGCTTGACATAGATTACTTAAAAGGAAGAGAAAACAGAGTAGCCGATTTCTTAAGCAGAATAAAAGGTAATGCTTTTGACCCACAGCAAGATAACAATGACAATATATCAGACATAAACATAATAACAAATATTAAAGACACAGAAGATAACTATTCGTTAGCAGCAACTATACTAATAAAGGAAGTGTTCGGCGCAGCAGCTAATAATTGCTCTTAAATAAGCTTCTCTTAAGCCATCTGCTCATTATCACATTCTCATTCGCTCATAGTGCAGTTAGGCACAAAAAGAAACTGTAACACACATACATATGTAAATTTATGCTGCTCGGTCTCTTGCTTATCATTTTGTATTCTATTCTTTAAGTTCGAAATTCACCTTCAAGCGAGCAACACCTACATCTCTCTATTGTAAAGTGTATTAACTTTGCCTACACGATCATCGCGGACTAGGCATTAAACTAATAAATAATAAGCTAAATTAAATCGTGGTTTTATTATTTTTTTGGCTTCGTAAATGATTGGAGCCAGAGTTGCCGAAAAAGCTCGGCAGCTTCCAACATTTTGGTGACCCCGACGTGATTTATACACTCCGTGGTGTTTCGTTTAGTGTATCAAGTTAGTACTCAACTTCGTCGAAGTACAACGGTGTGAATCATAAACATTTGTGCAAAATAGTGCATTCAAATTAATAACACATCGCGTTGTACGACGAAACAGTGTAAAACATTAACATTTGTGCAAAATAGTGCATTCAAATTAACAATAAACTTCGTCGTACACCACAGTGCAAAGCGTTATAATTTGTGCAAAATAGTGCATTCAAATTAATAACAAATCTCGTCGTGTAAAACATTAACATTTATGCTCAAGTTATATATTAATTTGTGTATATAATAGTGCATGGCATTGTGCGTACATTATCTCGAGTTTTTCTTATTCCTCTTTAATCGTCTGTTTCGTTCGTCGCGTTTGGCGCCTGCTGTGCATCGTCTGCATATAGGGCCCGCTAAGCCGAAAAAGCTGTGTCAATCATAGAAGACACACATACAGACATATATAAAAGCTCAGATAAGCTTGCGGTCGCGCTTGCGTTGTGCTTATCTTTATCATCTTCTTGTTCGTCGGTTGTTCGTCGCGGTTTTTGGCGCTTCTTTGTGCAGCGTTTGCATAGAAGGCCCGCTAATCCGAAAATAGCTGTGTCGATCACACACATACAAACACACGCATTTACAGTGAAAGAGTGACCCTGCATATTAGATCAGCTAAACTCAAAGTGCATTAGAGAGTATATTAGCTTGTGCATTCATTTTGTAACCAAACGTTTATTCGCGAGTAAACAAACTCTAATGAATAACTCAGAGTCGAATGTTGATCAAGTGCCTGCATCTCAGGTTACTTTCTTAAAACTCAAAACAAACGCGCTTTTCGATAGAAAGGTTATATGCCGATATGGACATTGACAAATTAAGTCACATGGACTCGTGTGATTTACGTGTGCTTTTGGATTCGCTAACCAAGTTAGAGTCAAACTTTGATTCAGTCCATACTAGCCTAGAAGAATCTAACTTTGAGTCCATATCTAGTGATTTGCCTGCGCGGTTTGAATCAACCTTGTTAAAGTTTAAAGCCTTGCTTCAACGTGAACTAGGAAATCGGTCGGACCAACAACTTTCGTCGACGCTTAATACAAGTGGTTCAAATGCTCATCCAACACTCGTCATGGCTAATCGATCGCGTTTACCGCAGCTGGAGCTGCCAAAATTTAGTGGAGTCTACACTGAGTGGGAAAACTTCTACTCTATGTTTAAGACGATAATAGATGCTGATCCGGATCTCAGTCCTATTGAGAAGTTCCAGCATCTTCGATCCTGCTTAAGTGGTTCTGCGTTGGATACCATCAGCTCATTGGAAATCAACAAAGCCAACTATCTCGTCGCTCTGGATATTCTTCAACGTCGATTTGATAATAAGCGTTTTATTGTACAGGCACACATCAGAGCAATCTTCCGGCTTGAGAAAGTTGATGCATCTGTGGGCAGGCTGAGGCAGTTGGTGGATAAAGTTACGTCTCACATTCGGGCTATGGATTCTTTAGCATCGCGGGAAGAAGTTGCTGAC
The DNA here is from genome assembly GCA_035045145.1 of Drosophila meridionalis. Lineage (NCBI taxonomy): Eukaryota > Metazoa > Arthropoda > Insecta > Diptera > Drosophilidae > Drosophila > Drosophila meridionalis. The sequence goes on from JAWNPG010000023.1 coordinate 7,229,883, forward strand.
TGTGTCATCGTGCAAACAGTGTTGCAAAAGCTGGACAAGGCTCCTCAGGCTAAATGGGAGGAAGGCTCATCTACTAATGAGTTGCCATCTTGGTCTAGATTGTCAGAATTCTAGCAAGGACGGTGTCGAGTCCTTGAAAATGTGGATCAAGTCTTGCAGGATGGTCAGGTTGGCAAGTCAGGAAAGATCGTGAGTACTCCTTTAAGAAAAGCATTTGTGGCTTCGAAGACTCCTATTCGTTGTGTCTTTTGTGACGATCCAAGTCACGCGCTATTCCAATGTAAGCGTTTTGAGCAATTGTCCCCAATGGCAAGGCATAAGGAGGCCAAGAGGCTCGCCCTTTGCCTCAATTGCCTAAGAAAAGGACATCAGCTGAAGGATTGCAAATCTGGTTCCTGCCGTACCTGCCAAATGAAGCACCATACTTTATTGCATTACAATCAGTCTTCAACAGTTACATCGAACGTAGTCCCTCAACTTAAACAACAAGCAAATGCAATACATCCCACTGCCATGGTTGCAATGTCACCTTCTCTGCCTCAAGTCCACATATCTCCTAACTCGTCTGATGTGGTGCTTCTAGCCACTGCTATAATCCTTGTCAAGAACCGAGCTGGCACATTCGTTCCGTGTCGTGCACTCTTGGACTCAGGATCTCAACTTCACTTCGTCACCAGTCGGTTTGCAAATCAGCTTCAGCTTCGAAAATGTAAATCATTGACTGCAGTGTCTGGCATTGGAGATGCCAGCTTCTCAACTGAAGGATATTCAGTCAATCTCGTTCTGAAATCGCGGATTTCTGATTATTCTGCCTCCATCACTGCCATCGTCGCCCAGACTATTACTGACAACCAGCCTGGCATCTCAATTTCTACTAACACTTGGAATATACCCTCAAACCTACAGCTAGCTGATCCTTTGTTCCATAAGTCACAACGGATTGATCTTCTCATCGGAGCTGGTCTCTTCTTCGAGCTAATGTGTGTTGGGCAAATTCAGTTGGCACCTGGATTACCAGTTGTGCAGAAAACGCAGCTCGGCTGGATCATTTCAGGTGGCGGGCAACATGCCCCCAAACTCTGTTCGTTTATCGCAACCCAAAGAAATTCGGATCACGCCAATCACAGCACTCGGCTTGATGAGTTGGTGCGTCAGTTTTGGGAATTGGAACACGTTTTCGAGCCTATTGCCAAGGTAACTTCAGAAGAACTTAATTGTGAGCAGCATTTCATTACAAACTATCGTCGACTACCTTCTGGGGAATATTCAGTCTGCTTGCCAAAAAAGCAAGGCGTTGAATCTTTGGGCGATTCCTATTTGCAGGCCAAGCGTCGATTGTTGAATTTAGAGCGTAAGTTCGCTCGAAATCTAACCTTAAAGGAGAAATACTCAGCATTTATGAAGGAGTATATTGATCTCAATCATATGTCTTTGGTTCCCAGCGAAGAGATCAATAAATGCAAATATTTCTTACCTCGATTTGCTTATGTCAGGACCGACTATTCAAGCTACCTTGTTTCACACACTCGTTCGTTTTCGTACATTTTCGATTGCACTTACTGGTGATATTGGTAAAATGTATAGGTGTGTGAAGGTCGCAGAGCCTGATTCTATGCTCCAGTGCATTTTATGGCGAAACTCATCAGACGATGCTATCGAAGTCTTCAGATTGAATACCGTCACTTATGGGACCAAACCCGCTTCATTTTTGGCTATTCGTGCAATGCATCAACTAGCAATGGATGAGTCTTCGGCATACCCATTAGGATCCAAAACGGTTTTGCGAGATTTCTACGTTGATGACCTGATCTCAGGAGGCAATTCAGTTGAAGAAGTTCGCGACATAATGCAACAAACCACAGGTCTTCTTGCTCGAGGAAACTTTAAGTTGAGAAAATGGTGTTCCAATTCAAGAGACGTACTTCGCGGAGTTCCAGAAACCGAACAGGAAAGTTTTCTCAAGCTCGATGACGGCAGTGACGTAACCAAGGCGCTTGGACTCATCTGGGAACCTCGAAAGGACAGCTTCGTGTTCACTTTCGAGCCCAAAGGTAGTGTAATCAATCACACAAAACGTTCGGTTCTGTCAACCATCGCGCGATGTTACGATCCGCTAGGTTTGATTGGACCAACTTTAACTAGAGCAAAAATAATCTTGCAACGCATGTGGAGAGACAAGCTGCAATGGGATGAAAGCCTGCCACAACCTTTAGAATCAGTTTGGAGTGAGTTTTGTAAGGACTTTCATCAAGTGCGCAATGCAACATTTCCTCGTTATGTACTCCAACCCAAGGCAAGAATCGAGCTACATGCCTTCTGCGATGCCAGTCTTGAGGCTTACGGCTCTTGTGTCTATGTTCGTTCAGCGAAGAATAATGCTGTTAAAGTTCACTTACTCTGTTCTAAGGCAAGAGTCGCCCCATTAAAGACCCTCACGGTGCCTAAGCTTGAGCTATGCGCGGCATTTCTGCTTGCGAACTTGGTAAGCGAAATAAACAAAATGGACTTGTTTGAATGTGAGATGCATTGTTGGTCAGATTCATCCGTAGTCTTGTCTTGGTTAAAAGAAGAGCCATCCAAATTCAATGTATTTGTCGCCAATAAGATTTGCGCCATACAGCAGCTGACGACCGGCATGGAGTGGCATTACGTGCCCACTGGGATGAATCCAGCGGATATATTATCGAAAGGAGCAGCACCGTTGGAGCTTTTACATTCGAGATTATGGATGCACGGACCTTCGTTTTTGCAAATGGAAAGACATTGTTGGCCTAGGCACTGCGTGTCTGAAGCATGCCTTCCTGAAATGCGTCAAAGAGTTCTGTTCTCGGCAGAGCATGTGGATATCTCTTTGTCATTCAAACACATAAATTCATTCGGAACAATGAAGCGTATTTTTGGTTACATCAACAAATTCATTAGGAGAACAAAGACACCTGGATTGTCAGCGGACGATCTTCGTCAAGGATCGCACATATTGTGTCGTCTTGTTCAAAGGACTCAGCTGCACCGAGAATACTCTGCACTACGAAATGGAAAGAATGTTCATTCGTCAAGCGCCATTTTTTCGCTCTCTCCGTTTATGGATGACTTTGGTCTACTTCGAGTTGGTGGCCGCTTGCGGCACTCTACTCTCGGCTTCGATGCGCGCCACCCAATTATCTTGCCCAAAGAACATCCCTTGACCTTCTCTATAGTATCTCATCTTCATCTGGCGCATCATCATGCAGGACCGCAGGCCTTGCTTGGAGTAATTCGACTCCAGTTTTGGCCCATAGGCGGCATGAAAACTGTCTCCCGAGCATTGCGAAAATGTGTCATATGCTGTAGATCCCGGCCTCGTCTAGTGGAGCATATAATGGCGGACTTGCCTAAGGATCGTATACAGTCTTCACCGGCATTTACTGTCACTGGAATCGACTACTGTGGACCATTTTACTACAAACCCGATGGACGAAACCGAACTTCAATAAAATGCTACATCTGCGTATTCGTTTGCTTCGCAACTAAGGCTGTATGGTTGGAGCTCGCAAAGGATCTGTCGACCGCAGCTTTCTTGGGCGCCCTCAAGCGTTTCATCAGTACGCGCGGCATTCCAAGATGCATTTGGTCTGACAACGCTACTAACTTTGTGGGTGCACGGAACGAGCTAGCGGATCTGAAACGTTTATTGTTGAGCCAGGAACATCGCACTGAAGTTCAGAACTACTGCATCAACCACAGTTTTGATTGGAAGTTCATACCTCCTCGCTCGCCACATTTCGGTGACCTATGGGAAGCAGCAGTGAAGACCGCAAAGAGTCATCTATACCGCGCTATGGGATCATCACTTCTCGGCTTCGATGAACTTCGCACCTTGGTATGCCAAATTCAGGCTATAATCAATTCTCGTCCTCTTGTTCCACTTTCAGAAAATCCCGATGATCTTGGAGTTCTCACTCCAGGACATTTTTTGATTGGTCGACCACTCATCGATTTTCCCGAGCCAGACGTAACTGGGCTCGACCACAATCGCCTCGGTCAATGGCAACGCATTGCTTACATACAGCAATTGTTCTGGAAGCGCTGGAGTGAGGAGTACCTTACTATTCTTCAACAGCGTGGAAAATGGGTCACCTCACAGCCTCCGATCAAGATCAATGATGTCGTATGTGTGAAGGATGAAAACTTGGCCATTAGCTCGAGTCGTTGAGACCATCGCTGGAGCTGATGGTGCTGTGAGAGTCGCTGTTCTGCGCACACCCACTGGAACTACACGTCGAGCTGTCAATAAGCTGTGCGTCCTTCCGGTTGATGATCCTGTTAAAAGACTTGGTCTTTCAACGGGGGGGAGGATGTTCGGCGCAGCAGCTAATAATTGCTCTTAAATAAGCTTCTCTTAAGCCATCTGCTCATTATCACATTCTCATTCGCTCATAGTGCAGTTAGGCACAAAAAGAAACTGTAACACACATACATATGTAAATTTATGCTGCTCGGTCTCTTGCTTATCATTTTGTATTCTATTCTTTAAGTTCGAAATTCACCTTCAAGCGAGCAACACCTACATCTCTCTATTGTAAACTGTATTAACTTTGCCTACACGATCATCGCGGACTAGGCATTAAACTAATAAATAATAAGCTAAATTAAATCGTGGTTTTATTATTTTGCCTTCGTAAATGATTGGAGCCAGAGTTGCCGAAAAAGCTCGGCAGCTTCCAACAGGAAGAAATAGTAAATAAATATAAAACACAAATAATAATAACAAATTCCAAAACAGAAGAGTGTAAAACGATTCATGGAAAAAGAATAATTTTCATAGCAAAACACGACTTCCCAACAATGGAAGAAATTTTTACAAAATACTTAAACAAATACTTAAACAAAGGAAAAGTAGACATATATTCAGATCTACCGGATCAGGAATATAATATAGTGCAAGAAATTAGTTCAATTATACTCTAACAACAAACAAATAGAATTCACTAAATGCACACATAGAGCTCAAGATATAGAAAGTGAAACGGAAGCTGTAAAACAAATATCTATTTACCATGTACAAGAGAGTATGCATTCAGGTATTCAAGAGACGTACAACAAAATAAAAAATAAAATATTTTACCCTAAGTTATTAGAATTAATACAGAGAGTGATCAACCAATGCGACTTTTGCAAAGAAATCAAATATGACAGAAACAAATTTGTTAAGACAGAAACTCCCTCGGATAAAAACCAAATAATACATATACAGACATGCTCAAAAGTATTTGAGCAATATGATTTTTTTCTCATTTTGCACTTTAGTGGCTTATATTGTTGTTGTTGTAAGTCGGATGCGCAAAAGGTGCACATCGTTAGAAAGCTTAATCTGTCTAGAAGCATATGAAAGAAACTTGAAAAAATAACGGAACATACGACAAAACAAAAGCAAACGAAAGATCGCTTCTTTCTTATCAAAAGTAATTGAGCACATTTTATGCATATCAAAATTATTTGAGCATAACGTTTAGTTGATTTTTTCTTGTTTTATGAACAACTTTAAAGAAATTTTTGTTTTTAACGGTTAAATACATGTTTTAAGAGAAAATTAGAAATGCATAACATCGCCTTTGGCAGCGATAACTTGCTGCAGTCGTGCAGGAATATAGTTAACCAGATTTTGCGCAAATTCCACGGTCAATGTTGACCAATTGTTTTGGATTTCTTTTATGGCACCCTCGCGATTCCTATTAGCATCAATGGTCCGATGATGCTTTATAAAAGCCCACACATTCTCAATAATATTAATGTGCGTATCCAAAAAATAAAAAAATAGAAATTGTATAAAATTCACATTAATCTATATGCAAAATTTGAGGGTTCTAGCTCTAAAGGTGTGGGAGATATAATTTTATAACCTGTTTTCGATAAGGTTTAAAATCGATAACAAAACAACAAAAATAGATATCGTTTTTTGGTAACAAACTTGACCTGCGCGTGCTATCCACGGACCCAACAAAAAAAAATTCAAGTCTCTAGCTTGTCTAGATGCTTCAATCGACGCGTTCAAACATACGGACGGACGGACGGACGGACGGACAGACAGACGGACAGGGCTAAATCGACTCAGCTCGTCGCCCTGATCAAGAATATATATACTTTGTGGGGTCTGACACGCCTCCTTCTGCCTGTTACATACATTTAACAAAACCATTATACCCTGATTTCCCATTTTCAATGGGCTCAGGGTATAAAAAGAGAAGAGGGGTTTATTAAAAACTATAAAGCAGTAAGACATAAAGAAGTACTAAAGTTTAAAAAAGCTAAACTTAAGAATATTAACCCAGCAAAAACGTGTTTACAAATATACAGAAAACAAAAATGATTACTCATCAAATACCTAACTGAAAAAAAAAAAAAAAAACTATAACAATTAATCTAAGAATGTAAACAAGTTAATATTCATAATTCAAAACAATAATTATAAGTAATACCTACCTTATATATTACCGCTAATACGAAAGTTAATAACAATACTGAATTCAGGAGAATTCTTATTTAAATGAGGGATAAGTTATATATGCATTTAAGGTAATTGATATAAGCATATTTTTAAGCTATTTGTCATCACTTAAAGACAAAATCCATACCTAAATGTTGCATGTTTGGGATGATGAAAGAACCAGCAACATTATGAAATCAAAAATTACAAAGAAATATTTACTAAGCTGACGCCAGAATAGTCTAGCAACATGTTGAAACTAAAATTAACAAGTAAGAGTGCTCTAGTCGAGACTGCTCGACTAGGGGATACCCTGAGCCCTGTGAAGAGCCAAATTTGGAATCATCCTATATAAACAACACATACACACATACATATGCACGCACGCATAAGCTCGCGCTCTGCCAACTGCGCAGTTGACGCAGCGACTGCGCTTAAGCTGCAATGTGAGCATTACTATGGGAACTTAATTGTTTAATAACTTTTCTTAGCGATGGACTAACTTCATCAAACTTTCACAACTTATTAATGGCATTCATATGTGTGTATTTACCAAAGCACAAGTCTACAGTATTTGATTTGCGCTTTTTACAAATAGGGGGCTATTGTGGGCGAATGGGGCGTGGCATCCAAAATCTAAAATTACACGCAACTACTTAGCAAATTTGAGGTCTCTAGCTCAAACTACGTACAAACCAGGCCTTAAAAACCTATTTTCGATAAGCATTCAAATCGATAACATTACAACAAAAATAGTTATCGAACATATGAAGCGAACTTGACCTGCGCGTGCTATACACGGACCTACAAAAAAAATTTCAGCTGTCTAGCTCTTCTACGTTCTGAAATCGACGCGTTCAAACATACGGGCGGACGGACGGACGGACGGACGGACAGGCAGACAGACGGACAGGGCTAAATCGACTCAGCTCGTCGTCCTGATCAAGAATATATATACTTTGTGGGGTCTGACACGCCTCCTTCTGCCTGTTACATACATTTAACAAAACCATTATACCCTGATTTCCAATTTTCAATGGGCTCAGGGTATAAAAACAAAAAGAACGGCAACACAAATAAGAATCGCGCACAAATAAGAATACCATGCACTAAACAAACCAATGAGGGCAAATCCAGAATCAAGTGTGAATACAAGCAAAATGTAACATACAACAACAAGTCAGAGCAGATGAAACAGAAACCGGCAAACAGCGACGCAATCAAAAACGATAATAGAAATCAAAATCGCCGATGCACGAAAACCGAAAATGAAAATCGGTAATAACTGAAGCACAAAGCACAACGGATCAAACCTTGCACAGCAATGTAATGATAGTTATCCAAAGTTAACCGAACGCGATAGTGTGACAATTATAGTGAAATAATAAGTGAAATTTGAATTAAAACTCAAGAGCACAAAAAAGACGCGTCAACACTCTCTGCTGAGAACTTTCTCTTTGTATAGAATGTTTGTTGCTGTGTATAAATTTCGTTCATCCTTTTAAGATCAGAGCGGATTTCATCGAACTGGTCGTGTTGTTTTTGAAGAATTTCAGCGAGAAAATTCTCATTTGTTGGCTGGATTGGACTTCTATCCTCTCTGCGCAGGGCTTGGGCATAAGATACGCCACCAACAGGAACTGCACTTCTGATAAGTGAGTTACTGTGTAGTGCTGCAGCGGGTCTGGAGTAGTGACCTGCTGGGCCGTTGTAGGCAAAGCAGGGTCCCGTTTTTCTGGTGGAAAGTGCATCTTGAGAAGGCGCTTGTAGATGAGGCAGCCTTTGTAGTTGGCAGGGTGTTGTTCCTTGCAGTGTACACATGTGGGGGACTGTGACTTCTTTTTAGTGAAGTTTTTGGAGGCGTTATCCTCTGCGCATTTAACACACCTAGGTGGACAGTATCTCTGCGTGTGCCCGAACTCCTGGCAACGATAGCATTGAGTTAGGTCATTGAACTTTCTTGGCAGTTCAACTGTACATCGCTGTCTGCAGATAACACGTAAATCTAGAATTTGCTTGTTGTTCGGTGCCTTTTTCACATCATCAACGAATATGTTGAGAGAGAGAGGCGATTTGTCGATGCGGCTGACTGGGCCTGACTGGGTTGTGCACGTTTTACTATGTGTCCCTTACTCTCGAGGTCCTCTTTTATGTATAGAGCTTTAGTGCTGTGATGAAGACCTTTGAGGCAAAATCGATATGGTTTGTCCTCCTTTGGTTGGTAGCAATGGAACTCCAGTTCTTGCTCTGTGAAGTGCTTTACGATAGCGCGGTAATCATTGCTGTTTCGTGTAAGACCTCCAATATCACTTCGCCTTGCCTTAATTTCGTACGAGTTTCTGCTCGATTAGCAGGTGCAAATTAGCCACCGAATTGATGTTTGGACACCAAAAAGGAGGCGGACGTGGCTTAGGCTTCTCCGTTGGCGCTGCATCAATCATGGACACATCTTCAATTTCGTCAATATCTTCATCCGGTTGTAGGAGTGCGAAACGATTTTGAGCCGCTTTAGTTGTGCTAGGTTCATCTACCAATATCTTTTTCTTCATTAGTTTTGGAGAAGTAGCTAGGAGTTACCTTTTCGTTTTCGCGTTTCTCGGGGCTTGCACTGACGCAACATCTAATTTGGCTGATGCATTTTTTGTCTGAGCCATGAATAGCTTGAGTTGCTCTTGCAAATTTACTGGCGCTTTTGCAGAGGCAGTAGTGAGATCTGTGACTGCGGAGTTTGGCTTTGCGATTTGGGATGTCATTTTTTTTAGACATATTGGCATCGAACTGGGCTTGTCTTTCTGCTTGCACGGTTGGGGACCCGGAAGCTTGCTTGTTGGTAGCGGTGTTGGACATATTGGGTTAGTTTACTTAGGTGCAGTCGCACACAGTAAGTTTAATTTTTTTATATTGTTAGGCCTAAAGTATGCCTTAAATAATAAATATAACAGCCTAAAGTAGGTTAGGCTCAATGCGCACATGCGCTGAAAAAAAATTTGTTTGTCACTATAGCGCATTTTCTTTAAAAGTCTGCAGTGGTATGATGCGCGGCGTCCACGCACAAATTGACTGTACCGTTTCCATATAATTCTGGTGGCAGCGTTCACGTAAATAATTATTTTTTCGGGAGCACTAGAGAAACGGACTGCACCAGTGTGTCTTTAAATGACAACTGATTTTAGATTTAGGATATAAAGTTTTTGTATTTGTTTTTTTTTTTTTTTTACATGCTGGATTTGAAAAACATCTGAACTGAAATCTTATATTTTTTTTATTTTGTTATGAGATATGACTTTTTTTGTTTGTTTGCTAATTTTAAAAATAATTAAAGCAAATATCGAAGTGAAATCTTTCAATTATAGCAAAATAAAAATTCATATCCTAAATCTAAAAACAATAAAAAAGTGAATATTGTTTATTTTACATTAAAAAACAAATGTATTTATGGAACCATCGATAGTATCGATGGTTTTGACCATCGGTGGTAAAACCATCGAGTAACGCCACTATCGATGGTTTCTCAGCTCTACCCTGAGGCCATTGAAAATGGGAAATCAGGGTATAATTATACTCGTTTCCCAAAGGGAAAAAGAGTATATTGGTTTTGTGAAGTGTCCGTCTTGCTGTCCGTCCGTCCGTCCGTCTGTCCGCATGAATGCAATATTTTTCTACGCTATTGAAGCTAGAGACTTGAAATTTGGAACATATACTCGTGTATACCCTCGAATTATAGAGTGTCAAGATTTTCCGGATACGCCCACTAGGGGCGTGGCAAATCGGAAAATGCTTGCGCCCATAGCTAATAGAAATCATAAAAATCATATTAGTTGAAGAGCTAGAGAGTTGAAATTTGGAATGTATATTTGCGTTGACCACCCAAGCTCAAAAAGATATGGCGGATCTATCTACGCCCATTGGGGGCGTGGCAAATCGGGAAAACTGTAACGTCTACAGTTTTAAAGCAATAATGCTGAAATTTGGCACGTATCTTAACGCTACGTTCTATAAAGATTCATAAAAAGATTTTATGTCCACGCCTACTGGGGGCGTGGCAAATCGGATCTGAATATAGAGTGATTTTACAAATTCAGCTAATTTTGAGCACTATTGATGCTAGAGACTTGAAATTTGACATATATACTACGCCATCAGGGGGCGTGGCAAATCGCAAATCGCTTATAGCTCCTACAGTTTCAGAGCTAGACGCTTCAAAATTGGATGTTTGATTCCCCAAAAATTTTACGCCCCTTAGGTATATCGAAAAAATACCCTGTATCTTTCACTTTTTTGGAGTGTAAGCATTCAAACTTTACAGTTACGTTACCCTCGACTCCTTCTAAGAACTTGCCAAATATGATATGTCTACGCCTACTGGGGGCGTGGCGAATTGGCAACAAAATTTGTAACGCCCAGCTGAAAAATTCATATTCCTGTGCCACCTATATAAATAAGCTTAATAAGAATTGCTAAGACGACAAACGGAATTTCTGAGAAATATTAAGAAACATATGTAATTGGATTTAATGTTGAAGTTCTGCAAATTATTTATCTGCTAAAATTATCATTTTTCGTATAGCCTAGGTCAGTTATGTTATTTTCTTTTCGTGTGTGTGACCCTAACAAAAAATGTAAATATCAAATATCGATTACACATAGACTCAATTCAGAACAAAATTATTCCACACAAAAAAAATTGACGATAGGACCCATCATGTACGTATGTATGTATGTAGGCAAGAACAGCTGCGCAACGCCGTCGCCGCCGCGTCTCGAACGCGGACCCTTGGCTTACACGCTTTTCATCTACCTGCTGCGCCACATGAGTTTTGCATTGCCTGTTGGCAAATCCGAAACTACTTCACTACAAGGGCGACTTTTGACAAATACAAAACTATAGAAGCTGCTTTTAATGCAAACACAATATAAACATAAATCAATCGCAATTGTGATTCTTAGAAAAAGCTGAAATGCGCGCATATGAACGCATGTATTTATATGTGTACATACAAAAACGGTGGTCGGTTGAATGTATGCGTATAAAGGGCGATATTTGACAAATACAAAACTAAAGAAGCGGCTGAAAATGCAAACACAACTCAATAACAATTTTGGTTGAAGAATATGCTAGAATGAATGGCGCTGAATTTATTTGTGACCGTGCATAAGCAAACGCGCTTCCACGTTTCAATGTATGTACATATGTGTAAATGTAAATATATTTTGCTGTCGCTGCTTAACGCGTGCGTGTCATAATTGGCCAAACGTTTTGTTTAATAGATTGCGACTGACTTAACGGAACTTGATGAAACTTTCAGCATATGATTCTATTGAATTTTTTACATTTTATAAAAATGCTAATTCATTCACATAGTTATATTTGCAAAAATTGAAATTGCTGAAAATTCAAACGAATCTACATAAATGCAAAATTTGAGATAAATTATTAAATTTAGAATACCAGATACCCCATAAATGCAAAATTTGAGATAAATTATTAAATTTAGAATACCAGATACCCCTCTGAGAAACGAGTTTCACGCTTTAGGTTTCGTCCTAAGGCAGCGTTCTTACTTGTTTTTCTTTTCTTTTTTTTTTGTTAATTTGTTTATTTATTTGATTATTAATTTATTATTGATTTACATACATTCTAGTTGAATAAAATTTACAAATTATAATTTAATATTATATGCAAGCTATATAGCGTATTAAACAATGCACATCGGACGGGGCTCAGGGGATCTCCTAGTCGGGCTCCTCCGACTAGAGTTTTCTTACTTGTTAAAATTCGCTCAATCATGAAATAGAAACTATTCCATCTGGTGGGTGTTTCCTGCAACAAAGTATATGACGAACCTTCTTGAGCTAATTAAAATTTTTCATTCGCTATCGTGCTTTGTTTAAAAAATCGAACAGTTGATTTGCATTTAGTAAATAAATCGTGAAGTACGACGTCATTAACTTTTAAAGCATCTTGCACCACCAAATAATCGTATGCGCAAAGCATGGCAGATTGCAAATTTGTAATATATCACATGCTTTGAGCATGGAGTTGGCATTATGTATTACAATGCATACCGTTTTATTAAGGATGTTCCCATCAATAAATTTTTCTCGCAATGTATCTGCAATGTTTTGTGCACAGTGATTAGTTGTGCTTAACAGTTTTTTTGAAGTCAAGGATGCTGTTTTTAATTCGTGTTTATAAACAAAATGAGCGGTCACAGTCAAAAAATTAGCATTGGCAGCTGATGTCCACAAATCACAAGTAATTGCTATATCCGAAAGATTTTGCAGTACTACTGATAACTTGCCAGAGATTTCGTTGAAATAATTAAAAATAAGCACATTTCGTAAGTGTGTCTTACTTGGAAGCTTATATCGAGGATCCAAAACCTCACAATATCGTAGAAACTCTTCATTTTCTACAATATTGTAGGGTTGCACATCTTTGGCAGCAATCTCAGTTAACGCTCTATCAATGTCGATCTTTCTTTTCGAAGTCGACTCGTACAAGACGACTCTTTTAAAGTAGGACGCTACAGAGTTCATGCTTGATCTGCAACTACTGTTTGTAGTGTCGCTCCTTTCATCACGTACAGCTTGGGTGTCTGGATTTTTTTTCCTCCAAACCTGGATGACACCTCTTTAAGTGGTCGTGCAAGTTTGACGTATTATCGCTTGTCTTATATTCCTTGTCGTAGTTCAGACATTTAGCAAAATTTTTTGTCATCGGACCTCTTGATATACTTCCACACATTGGAAATTTAATTTCTTTTCTTAGTTCTGTGCAGATTTTCTTCAGAGCTTTTTTCTGAGTCTGTGCTGCTACAACCGCAGTCCTGCTTGTCGTCCCTTGAGCCGAACACTCGACGTTTACCTTAAATTTGACTCAATTTAGATATTATCAAGTATTATATATAATACATTAAACATACCCATTTTTAAAAAGCGATCCATGTGCCTGACGTTGCTTATGTTGAGCAAGAGAGGGAAAACTTTTTTAGCGATGTGAGACGCGCACTATCGACAACAGTATCGATAGTAAATGAACCCCTATCGAAAAAGGTTAGGTTAGGTTATCGCCAATAGTACTATCGATAGTTCTCCACCTCTAACGCAAACCAGGTTCAAGCACTGCTCATGAGCGCTGTTAGCCAAGCTTTGGCCCAGCAAGAAGAAAAGTTCCAGTCTCAGCTAAACGCCATGACAACAAAGATAGATATATTGAGTGTTGATACACCACAAATAGAAAGTTATCAAAGAATTTCGGTTCAGCCGGAAATTCAATGCACTATCCCTCTTTATATTATGAAATCTGTCCATGAATTTAATGGGGCTCCGACGACTACGTTGCATGAAGAGAGTCAGCCTTCGATGCTTACGAACTATTTAAGCCCTTTAATAGCAGCCCTACCAAGCAATCGCTATAATCAGAAACGAAATTAGAGGCGCAGCAAGGGCAATCTTAGTCAAAATTAAAACACAGTGTTAAATTTCGACGCGATAATTGCCAGACTAGATTACTGTTATGCAGACAAAACGTCGACTCTTAAGACAAGGACGAGAGATGGTTAAGCAAAGTGATTTAAGCCTCGCGCAATCAATTTTTTAGTGAGCACTCCCGCCTGCCCTTCATCACGCGGCAGCGGGGTGGAAAACGATAAAAATTCTAATAGATACCGGGGCGGCAAAAAATTACGTCAAGCCCATAAAGGAGCGAAAAGGCGTTGTTCGGCGCAGGAGCTAATAATTGCTCTTAAATAAGCTTCTCTTAAGCCATCTGTTCTTTATCACATTCTCATTCGCTCATAGTGCAGTTAGGCACAAAAAGAAACTGTAACACACATACATATGTAAATTTCTGCTGCTCGGTCTCTTGCTTATCATTTTGTATTCTATTCTTTAAGTTTAAAAATCACCTTCAAGCGAGCAACACCTATCTCTATTGTAAACTGTATTAACTTTGCTTATACGATCATCGCTGACTAGGCATTAAACTAATAAATAATAAGCTAAATTAAATCGTGGTTTTATTATTTTGCCTTCGTAAATGATTGGAGCCAGAGTTGCCGAAAAAGCTCGGCAGCTTCCAACATTTTGGTGACCCCGACGTGATTTATACACTCCGTGGTGTTTCGTTTAGTGTATCAAGTTAGTACTCAACGTCGTCGAAGTACAACGGTGAATCATTAACATTTGTGCAAAATAGTGCATTCAAATTAATAAAATATCGCGTTGTACGACGAAACAGTGTCGTACACGACAGTGCAAAGCGTTCAAATTTGTGCAAAATAGTGCATTCAAATTAATAAGAAATCTCGTCGTGTAAAACATAACCATTTATGCTCAAGTTAGATATTAATTTGTGCATACAATAGTGCATGAAATTGTGCGTACATTATCTTGAGTTTTTCTTATTCCTCTTTAATCGTCTGTTTCGTTCGTCGCGTTTGGCGCCTGCTGTGCATCGTCTGCATATAGAAGGCCCGCTAATCCGAAAATAGCTGTGTCGATCACACACATCAAACACACGCATTTACAGTGAAAGAGTGAACCTGCATATTAGATCAGCTAAACTCGAAGTGCATTAGAGAGTATATTAGCTTGTGCATTCATTTTGTAACAAAAACGTGTTTTTTCGCGAGTAAACAAACTCTAATGAATAACTCAGAGTCGAATGTTGATCAAGTGCGTGCATCTCAGGTTACTTTCTTAAAACTCAAAACAAACGCGCTTTTCGATAGACTTGAAAGGTTATATGCCGATATGGACATTGACAAATTAAGTCACATGGACTCGTGTGATTTACGTGCGTTTTTGGATTCGCTAACCAAGTTAGAGTCAAACTTTGATTCAGTCCATACTAGCCTAGAAGAATCTAACTTTGAGTCCATATCTAGTGATTTGCCTGCGCGGTTTGAATCAACCTTGTTAAAGTTTAAAGCCTTGCTTCAACGTGAACTAGGAAATCGGTCGGATCAACAACTTTCGTCGACGCTTAATACAAGTGGTTCAAATGCTCATCCAAAACTCGTTATGGCTAATCGGTCGCGGTTGCCGCAGCTGGAGCTGCCAAAATTTAGTGGAGTCTACACTGAGTGGGAAAACTTCTACTCTATGTTCAAGACGATAATAGATGCTGATCCAGATCTCAGTCCTATTGAGAAGTTCCAGCATCTTCGATCCTGCTTAAGTGGTTCTGCGTTGGATACCATCAGCTCATTGGAAATCAACAAAGCCAACTATCTCGTCGCTCTGGATATTCTTCAACGTCGATTTGATAATAAGCGTTTTATTGTACAGGCACACATCAGAGCAATCTTCCGGCTTGAGAAAGTTGATGCATCTGTGGGCAGGCTGAGGCAGTTGGTGGATAAAGTTACGTCTCACATTCGGGCTGTGGATTCTTTAGCATCGCGGGAAGAAGTTGCTGACTGTGTCATCGTGCAAACAGTGTTGCAAAAGCTGGACAAGGTTACTCAGGCTAAATGGGAGGAAGGCTCATCTACTAATGAGTTGCCATCTTGGTCTAGATTGTCAGAATTCTTGCAAGGACGGTGTCGAGTCCTGGAAAATGTGGATCAAGTCTTGCAGGATGGTCAGGTTGGCAAGTCAGGAAAGATCGTAAGTACTCCATTAAGAAAGGCATTTGTTGCTTAGAAGACTCCTATTCGTTGTGTCTTTTGTGACGATCCAAGTCACGCGCTATTCCAATGTAAGCGTTTTGAGCAATTGTCCCCAATGGCAAGGCATAAGGAGGCCAAGAAGCTCGCCCTTTGCCTCAATTGCCTAAGAAAAGGACATCAGCTGAAGGATTGCAAATCTGGTTCCTGCCGCACCTGCCAATTGAAGCACCATACTTTATTGCATTACAATCAGTCTTCAACAGTTACATCGAACGTAGTCCCTCAACTTAAACAACAAGCAAATGCAATACATCCCACTGCCATGGTTGCAATGTCACCTTCTCTGCCTCAAGTCCACATATCTCCTAACTCGTCTGATGTGGTGCTTCTAGCCACTGCTATAATCCTTGCCAAGAACCGAGCTGGCACATTCGTTCCGTGTCGTGCGCTCTTGGACTCAGGATCTCAACTTCACTTCGTCACCAGTCGGTTTGCAAATCAGCTTCAGCTTCGAAAATGTAAATCACTGACTGCAGTGTCTGGCATTGGAGATGCCAGCTTCTCAACTGAAGGATATTCAGTCAATCTCGTTCTGAAATCGCGGATTTCTGATTATTCTGCCTCCATCACTGCCATCGTCGCCCAGACTATTACTGACAACCAGCCTGGCATCTCAATTTCTACTAACACTTGGAATATACCCTCAAACGTACAGCTAGCTGATCCTTTGTTCCATAAGTCACAACGGATTGATCTTCTCATCGGAGCTGGTCTATTCTTCGAGCTGATGTGTGTTGGGCAAATTCAGTTGGCACCTGGATTACCAGTTGTGCAGAAAACGCAACTCGGTTGGATCATTTCAGGTGGCGGGCAACATGCCCCCAAACTCTGTTCGTTTATCGCAACCCAAAGAAATTCGGATCACGTCAATCACAGCACTCGGCTTGATGAGTTGGTGCGTCAGTTTTGGGAAGTGGAACACGTTTTCGAGCCTATTGCCAAGGTAACCACAGAAGAACTTAATTGCGAGCAGCATTTCATTACAAACTATCAGTCTGTTTGCCAAAAAAGCAAGGCGTTGAATCTTTGGGAGATTGCTATTTGCAGGCCAAGGCACTGCGTGTCTGAAGCATGCCTTCCTGAAATGCGTCAAAGAGTTCTGTTCTCGGCAGAGCATGTGGATATCTCTTTGTCATTCAAACACATAAATTCATTCGGAACAATGAAGCGTATTTTTGGTTACATCAACAAATTCATTAGGAGAACAAAGACACCTGGATTGTCAGCGGACGATCTTCGTCAAGGATCGCACATATTGTGTCGTCTTGTTCAAAGAACTCAGCTGCACCGAGAATACTCTGCACTACGAAATGGAAAGAATGTTCATTCGTCAAGCGCCATTCTTTCGCTCTCTCCGTTTATGGATGACTTTGGTCTACTTCGAGTTGGTGGCCGCTTGCGGCACTCTACTCTCGGCTTCGATGCGTGCCACCCAATTATCTTGCCCAAAGAACATCCCTTGACCTTCTCATCTTCATCTGGCGCATCATCATGCAGGACCGCAGGCCTTGCTTGGAGTAATTCGACTCCAGTTTTGGCCCATAGGCGGCATGAAAACTGTCTCCCGAGCATTGCGAAAATTTGTCATATGCTGTCCCGGCCTCGTCTAGGGGAGCATATAATGGCGGACTTGCCTAAGGATCGTATACAGTTTTCACCGGCATTTACTGTCACTGGTATCGACTACTGTGGACCATTTTACTACAAACCCGATGGACGAAACCGAACTTCAATAAAATGCTACATCTGCGTATTCGTCTGCTTCGCAACTAAGGCTGTATGATTGGAGCTCGCAAAGGGCTCGACCACAATCTCCTCGGTCAATGGCAACGCATTGCTTACATACAGCAATTGTTCTGGAAGCGCTGGAGTGAGGAGTACCTTACTATTCTTCAACAGCGTGGAAAATGGGTCACCTCGCAGCCTCCGATCAAGATCAATGATGTCGTATGTGTGAAGGATGAAAACTTGCTGCCGTTGAAATGGCTAGCTCGAGTCGTTGAGACCATCGCTGGAGCTGATGGTGCTGTGAGAGTCGCTGTTCTGCGCACACCCACTGGAACTACACGTCGAGCTGTCAATAGGCTGTGCGTCCTTCCGGTTGATGATCCTGTTAAAAGACTTGGTCTTTCAACGGGGGGGAGGATGTTCGGCGCAGCAGCTAATAATTGCTCTTAAATAAGCTTCTCTTCAGCCATCTGTTCTTTATCACATTCTCATTCGCTCATAGTGCAGTTAGGCACAAAAAGAAACTGTAACACACATACATATGTAAATTTCTGCTGCTCGGTCTCTTGCTTATCATTTTGTATTCTATTCTTTAAGTTCGAAATCCACCTTCAAGCGAACAACACCTACATATCTCTATTGTAAACTGTATTAGCTTTGCCTACACGATCATCGCGGACTAGGCATTAAACTAATAAATAATAAGCTAAATTAAATCGTGGTTTTATTATTTTGCCTTCGTAAATGATTGGAGCCAGAGTTGCCGAAAAAGCTCGGCAGCTTCCAACAGGCGTAGTACCTGTAGAAAACCCCTTCACCGTAAGCTCGGTACACGGTTAGAGCAAAATAGGGCAAAAGTGTTTAATGAATGTGTTTGCCAAAGTCTCCATTCTAAATTTTAGAGACTCTCAGTTCATTTGATGCAATTATAGGCTTCGACTTTGTAGCGCGAGCGAAAGTAGCATTGCATTTGCAAGAGGAGGGTACGCTAACTTATCTAGACCAATCAGAACAGTTGAAATATCACAAATGTGGAAGTGTAAACTTCACAGACGTTGATGACATAGAAGTACCAGCTAGGGTAAAAGAAAATATCAACGCTATGATTTTGAAGAGGATTAACGCATTTTCGACCTCTAACGAGGCATTACCCTTCAATACCTCTGTCATTGCCACCGTTCGAACCATAGATAATGAGCCGTTACATTCCAAATTATACCCACACCCCATGGGAGATTCTGATGTCGTAAACACAGAAATCAAACAATTACTGAAGGATGGCATTATCAAACCGTCTAGGTCCCCATACAACAGCGTTTCCTGAGTCGTAGACAAAAAAGGATTCGACACAAATGGCAACAAAAAAAAAAGGTTAGTAATAGACCTCAATGAGCGCACAATTGCCGATCGATACCCAATGCCAAGCATTCCTATGATTTTAGCAAACTTAGGAAAGACCAAATTTTTCACAGCCCTAGACTTAAAATCGGGTTGTCATCGAATTTATTTAGCTGAGCACGATCCTCATTCTCAGTCAATGGCTGCAAATACGAGTTGTGTCGATTGCCTTTCGGACTCAAAAATGCGGGAAGCATTTTGCAAAGCGCAATAGATGACGTTCTCAGAGAATAGATCGGGAAGATTTGTTACGTGTACGTCGATGACGTCATAATCTTTTCAGAAAACGAAAACGATCATGTGCGACAGATTGACACAGTGATACAATGCTTATGCAATGCAAACACGCGTGTCGCTCAAGAAAAGACTACATTTTTTAAAGAAAGCGTAGAATTTTTAGGCTTTATAGTAACTAAGATGGAGCTAAAACAGATCCCGAAAAAGTGAAAGCCATACAGCAATTCCCTGAACCAGAAAACTTATTCAGCTTGCGATCACTCATCGGCTTGGCCAGCTATTATAGAGTATTCATCAAAGATTTCGCTTCGATTGTATGGCCGTTAACAAACATACTCAAAGGAGAATGTGGCTCTATGAGCAAGCACAAATCTTAACAGGTCCGAGTTGAGTTTAATGAAACTCAACGCAACGCCTTCGAAAGTCTGAGGAACATCTTAGCGTCAGAAGACGTCATCCTGATGTAGCCTGATTTCAAGCAACCCTTTGATCTGACTACTGATGCCTCTATGAGTGGCATTGGCGCTGTTCTGTCGCAAAGAGGCAGACCCATTACCATGATTTCCAGAACACTAAAGGATAGCGAATCTTATTACGCTACCAACTAGAGGGAGTTACTAGCTATTGTCTGGGCCTTAGGAAAGCTGCAGCACTATCTATATGGAACTAGAGAAATTAACATATTCACTGACCCTCAACACCTCAACTTCGCTGTCTCCAACAGAAACACAAATGCAAAAATCAAAAGATGGAAAGCATTTATTGACGAACACAACGCCAAACCAGGGAAAGAAAATTTTGTGGCTGACGCCCTCTCCAGGCAAAACCAAAACGCCATACAAGACGAGCCTTCGTCAGACGCTGCAAAAATTCACAGACAACTGACAAACTTCTGAATTGCTTCGAAAACCAAATCGTCTTAGAAGAGGCACAATTCCAGCTACAAAGAAAATTTATAATCTTCGGCAACAAAATATGCCACATCATTAGCTTCGTAAATAGAAATTCGCTTTTAGAAACATTAAAACCAATCATCATTCACAATAAAAACGAACAAATCGAAATTATCATGTCAGTTCACAACCGCGCGAACAGAGCCGCACAGGAAAATGTAAAACAAGTCCTTCGTGCCTCCTACTTCCCAAAAATGAACAGCTTAGCAAAAGGAGCAGTAATTAATTGCAAAATTTGCACCTAACCGAACAATGACAGGCATCAACCAAAACAACAATTGGGAGCCTCACCAATTCCGTCTTATACTGGCGGAATGCTACATATAGACATTTTCTACACCGACAAAAAACGGTTTCTTGCTTGCATAGACAAATTTTCTAAATTCGCTGTAGTCCAACCAATTCCGTCACGGACAATAGTAGACTTAAAAATGCCCATTATTCAGATTGTCAATTTATTCCCAAAAACTAAAACGATTTACTGCAACAATGTAGCAGCATTCAACTTGGAGACAATAATATCATTTCTTAAAATAGCTACAATATTGATATATATAGATATTATGGGGAACGGAACAGAGTCGGATCATCGACTATTCGCATTCCATCGACATCCCAAACATAAATGGAAAGGTATTGGTATGGGAGCATAGAGGTTATTTAAGGCATTCTAGCAACTTAACGGAATTCAATTTAACATCAGATAAAACCGTTAAGGTGACAGAACATTTCCCCCATTCACATATGCGAAAGCTGTTAGACGCAGATATTGAGAACATTAGAAGTTTATTGTCCGTTGTTGAGGTACATCATAGAATGGCCAGAAGCCTAGCTTCCTAGGCTCCGCATTAAAAGTCATAGCACGCACGCCTGATGCAGCCGATTTCGAAAAGGTTAGGTGGTCCGAATCTCAACTGATTGATGCAAATAACAAGCAATTAATTATAAACTCAGAGTATAAACAAGCAATAAAAGCTAAAAAGAACGACTTAGTTGACACACCACACTTGTATGAAACACTATTATCAAGAAACAGAATACTAATTAATCAGATATCAAACTTGATTCTTACAATTACCCTGGCAAAAGCTGTTTTAATAAACCCAACCATTCTTGAACACAATGATTTGAAAACTATTTCAAATGAACACCCCACAGAAATTCCCATAGTTAGTCTTACAGAAGCGACTAAAATTAAGGTCTGTCAGTCCGAAAACATAGTCCACATATTAATGGCTTATCCTAGAGTAAAATTGATCTGCAAGAAGGTTACGATCTTCCCGGTATCCCACCAACACGTCATGCTACAGGCTGGTAGCGTCGCCTCATGCCGAGCACAGCCAAGTCACCTTCAACTTGTCACATTGGTAGATGACGGTGTGATTATTATTAACGAAAGCACAGTAAAAATGACCACCGACGATAACCTAGAGGTCATCACGAATGGGACACACCTTATAATGTTCCAGTTCTCCGTAATCATCAATGACACGAAATACGTGAACGAGCGTGAGATCTTGAGAAAGACACCAGGCATTGCGGGGTCACCGTTACTTAACATCATCGGGCATGACCCAGTACTGAGCATACCCCAACTCCACAGGATGAACAACCACAATCTGCAAGCCATTCAGAACTTCAGAAGCGAGTTGTCATCCGCCGAGTCTTCCAAGAACCTGGCCACCATCGGCGTCTCCCCATCATTTGGATGGAAGTAAAAAGATGGCAAACTTCAAGGAAGGTGCAAGGAATCATCAATGGCTACAAGGTGTCCGGGGACGGTCAGAAGCTACAGACCTTTTTCGCTGATGCATAAGTTCAGTGACCCAACCGCGACGGTGGGCGACGGTAATCCGATACTTGACTATGTGCAAGTGTCCGCGTCACCGTTTACGCTGAGTCGCCTTGCCGACTGTAGTTTTGTAGATTTGTAGCTTAGCACTAATCTTCAGCTTATGCCATAGTTCATAATTTAGTTCTGTAACAGACATTGGAGAATAAAGTCTAACAGTGCTCCGGCAATCGATACAAACCTTGCCGTAGTTCATTGCACTCTTGAGCCACGTAGCCAATCGTGAAGAGAGCTCTAGTAGGCTCTTCATTGTAATCGTCATAAATTCTAATTAACAATAATTGCGGAGTCCATAGATCCCAAGACGAACCACATAATTTGTACACAAACACATACGTTCATATGCACATATTGCGATTGATTAATATTTATATTGTTTGCATTATCAGCAGCTTCTTTAGTTTTGTACTTGTCGAATTTCGCCTCTGTAGTGAACGGATTTGCCAATGAGGAATACAATACTGACCCAGTAGGTAGACGCAATGCGCGCTATAGAAAGGATCCGAGTTCGAACTCCATCAGCGGAATTACAAAAGTCAAACATGTTATTTGATTGTGAAAAGCTGAAAAATATAATTTAATTTTGTTCAACAATAAATACAAGCTTTGAAAGATATAAAAAAATGCAGATTGAATAGGGTTCAAGGTATCTTCTACTCGGTGCATGACTAGAACTTTTTTACTTGTTTTTCAAAGAATCAGTGGAAAAGAGTTATTTGCAGATCATTGTAAATTGGTCAAGCATTATTTGCGACCTCTGTAATAACTGAATTATGAACAATGTAATGAAGTAATGATCTTATTGTATATTTTCATTTGACAATATTTCATTTATTAATATTTTCCATCAGCATCCCAAATACATTATTAGTCGAATGACATTTTTTTTTTTTTAATTAATAAATATTCATTTCATATTTCCTTAGCTATCAATAAGTAAATTTAGGCAGGGAAATAAAGATTTATGCATACAGTGTGCTTACAATATAAATACATGTATGTGTTATCTTCTTTAATATTCATATAATTCTTTACCCGGGTTACTCAGGTTATAATGGTTTCGTGAAAATTTATGTAACAGGCAGAAGTAGGCGTGCCACACCCTATAAAGTTTATATATTCTTGATCAGGGCGACTAGCTGAATCGATTTAGTCCTGTCAGTCTATCTAATGGCCCGTCTGTTTGAACGCGTCGATTTTAGTAACTAGGCTAACTAGAGACTTTTTTGTTTGTTGAGGCCGTGTATAGCATGCGCAGGTCAAGTTTTCTTCGTATGGTCGATAACTATTTTTGATGTAATATTATCGATTTTTAACCATATTGGAAATGTGTTTCAAAATAATATCTCCTACATTTTACACATAGATTCATGTTAGTTTTATGCAATTTTTTATTTTGTTTATATTTTTTAAATTTTGGATACCGAACAAATTTCAATTTCACAAAATCTCCTTTTGAAGGTCAGCTTCAAATATTACCAACGGTTAGGACGAATGAATTTTAAATTTTATAAAAGAGTAAACAAGTCAATAGAATCGTTTGCTAAAACTTTTATTAAATTCCGTTAATTCAGTAACAATCTATTTACAAAAAAATTAACATTCACACATACATTGAAACGTGAAAGCACGTTTGCTATGCATACAAATTAAAGGCCGTTCATTCAAGCATATTCTTCAACCACAGGTGTGTTTGAATTGTGTTTGCATTACCAGCAGCTTTTTTATTTTTGTATTTGTCAAATGTTTAGACACAAAGTTTGTAGCCCCCAGCTATAAATAAATTTAATAAGAATTGCTAAGATGACAAAGAGCATATCTAAGCAATATTAAGAAATATATGTTAGTTCTATTAAATGTTTAAATCCTGAAAATAATTTATCTGCTATTGTAATCATTTTTCGTATAACCTAGGTCAGTTAAGTTCTTTTTATACCCTGAACCCATTGAAAATGGGAAATTAGGGTATAATGTTTTTGTTAAATGTATTTAACAGGCAGACCATACAAAGTATATATGTATATTCTTGGTCAGGGCGACGACTGAGTAGATATAGCCCTGCCCGTATGTCCGTATGTTTCAACGCGTCGATCTCACAAACTAGACGAGCAAGAGACTTAACATTTTTGTAGGTCTGGGTATAGCACGCGCAGGTCAAGTTTGCTTCATATGATCTAAAACAATTATGTTGTAATGTTATCAATTTTAAAGCTTTTCGGAAATAAGTTTTATAATTATATCGCCTACATCTTAAAAGCTGATTCATGTGAATTTTATGCAATTTTGATTTTTGCTAGATATTGGATACAGGTTCAAAATCTCACCAATTATCTAACAAAAAACCCGCCTATAAATATGTGAATGTGTTGGCATTTTATCAAATGTAAAAATTCAATAGAATCGAATGCTGAGTTTCATTAAATTCTGTTAAGTCAGTCCCAATCTATTAAAAAAAAAACGGTTGTCCAATTATCACACGCACGTGGCAAGCAGCGCTAAGCAGCGTAAAACATTTTGCCTATTCACCCATACATTCGTACAGGCGTACGTTCATATGCACGCATTTACGCATATTCTAAGAATCACAATTGCGATTGATCTTTGTTTATATTGTGTTTGCATTATGAGCTGCGTCTTTAGTTTTGTATATGTCAAACTTCGCTATTATAGTGAAAAAATTTCGGATTTGCCACTTGGCAATGCAATACTAATACAGTAGATAGCATAAGAATTTGTTTTATTCTTTATTTTGTTTAATTATTTAATAATTTATTTATTTTTGAACATTTATTCTTGTTGATAGTGAAAGCAAAGCTCTAAAATATAATTTAATTTTGTTCAACAATGGTTTGTTAATTGCAAGCTATGGGTATATAAAAAACACAGGTCGGCTGACGGTCAGGGTATCTCCTTGTCTGGAACCGCCGACTAGAGCTTTCTTACTTGTTTTTGTAAGTGTGCGTGCAATACATGCAATACATGTATTCATGCGTATTTATTTTTTATCTTTTAATATTTCATACGATTAATATTTCACGTATGTAGGTGTTAGGTTGGATGCGCAGACTTGTAGCGAATAGCACAGTATTTAATTATATGTATCGAATATCGATATTTTAACATATATATTTAATTATTTAAAACATTGAATATACTTAATATTAAATTTTATTTTCTTAAAAATACATAAATACAAATAAATAAAAAATAATCATATATAAATTTTTATATTTATATGAAAATTTTTGTAATTGATAGCGAATCCAAGCGGCAACTTTAACTTCTTAAGATATATTATTATGTTGAATATACCATATGAATATACCTATGGGAACTGAGCGTCATGCATTCAGTTGAATGTAACTTTCTTATTAGTTTTTTAATAATTTCTGTTAACTTAACGGATTTAAATGTATAAATATTTTAATATTGAACATATAAGAATGCATGCCAACTCATTAAATAATGATTATATTTTCAATCGATTTTAATATGAGCATTTGGTAAAATCTTGTAATTAAAATTCACATATATCGATGTGCTAAAATCTCATGTAAAAGATATAATTTGATAAACATCAACATTAAAAAAAAATTGCTATCATTTTGTTGAAATAAATTCATAATGCGCGTCCCATATAGAGACTTTCGAGAAATTTGAAATGCATAACTCTTATAGGTTCTGAGATCGATTCGTCCACACATATGCGGACAGTCGGACTGGGCTAATTCACCCTGATAAAGAATATATAAACTTTATAGCGTCTATATAAATCCGCGAATCGCATTGAAGATTAATTATAAAATTTGTATTGCAATTTCAATTCATAAATACTATGTATTGCGACCAGAGCTGTTAATTTGTTTTCAAAAGGTAAAATCCATTTTGAATTTCCATTCAAATGGAAAAATGAACAGCTCTGATTGCGACACGCTTTTATTTACGATTCCACAGGACCCGTAGATCTTCTCGCAAAATGAAATAGGATAAATTGTTTTGAATTTAATCCTTGCTTTGAAATAGCTGTACCTTTAGCAATATTCATTTTGCTATATTTTATTATGTTTGTAAATTATTCCTATATAATATTATTCCATAATTTATTTGTTAATTTAAATATTCTTAAAGTAAATATGTATATAGTATGTTTTTATGTAAAACTGATAATATACACATTTCTATTCATACAAAAAAAAAAAAAAAAAAAAAAAAAAAAAAATATATATATATATATATATATATATATATATATATATATATATATATATATATATATATATATATATATATATATATATATATATATATATATATATATATATATATATATATATATATATATATATATATATATATATTATTGTATATGCTCTTTGTATTTGGATTAGTTTATATTTCTATATTTCGATGTACATAGCTGTAATGTATATATTTACCTAACCAAAAAGTTTAGCTGTTACTGGAAGGTTAACTTGGATTGCTTTTTAGTGAATTAATATACATACATATATTGTATATTGATTTTAGAATATTGGCCTTAATCATGCATACGAATCATTATTAGTTTATCTTACTTTACAAGATTTGATTTCCTTTGTTAAGCTGAAAATGGACGGTTGCGGATTGAATTTACATTATTTTTGTAATTCGTTTTAATTAAGTATTTAAAACAATACATTATTGAAAAAGTTTCAATTTACAGCCATGTGTAGTCGGTGATATTATCGAAGCTATGATAGCCTGAGAGAATCTCCGGATTCATTACTCGAAACTATACAGCAATTTTGAAATCTCTTGCTCAAACGATTATTGACGATACAAAAGAAATAAAATAAGTTTTGCAAATGTCAGAATGATATGAAAATAACATTTGAAGTCTCAGCTTTTGTACATTGTCGCGCTGCAAAAGAATATGTATACTTTATGTGGTCTGCCATACCTTCTCCTGTCTGTTATATATATTTTCACAAAATAATTATACCCCGATTTTCACTGTGTTCAGGGTATAAAAAGTGGCTGAAAATCAAATCAATATGTAAACAATGTACATATGTGAAGAAACGTAGGAAAATCGCATACCTGTTTGAATTTATGTGGAAACCCGTTTCACGCTAATGAGCATTCCTTACCACGTGTGATGTTTAACAAAACTTTTTTTTTTAATAAATTGGGACTAATTTAACGGAATTCGAATTTGAACTTATTCTCATTGTTGCAACCAATCTTCAAATTGGAGTTTGGTAAAATTTGGAACTTATATCCAAAATGTAACAAAAATCAAATTGTTCTAAAATATACATGAAAAGGATGTCGGAGATACAATTTTAAAGTTTTCTATAAAGTTTTAAATTATTAACATTAAAACTAATTTTTGAAACAAGCATGACCACTGATGCTATACACGGATCGAAAAACAGATTTTAAGTCTTTAGCTCATACGCACTCAAACATACTGACTCCCTAACAGATGGCCGATTAGACGGGGAAAATCGACTCAGCTCATCGCCCTGACCAAGAATTTACATACATATGTCTTCATTTAAACAATTATACACTGATCTCCCATTTTTAGTGGGTTCAGGGTGTTGCCGGAATTATTAATTAATCATGTAAGAGTACTCTACCTAGCTTTAAGATACCCTCTGCAAAGAGTTCTTAGTCCAATAATTATGCAAACAAAAGACTCGGATACACATGCATATGCATGTACATATGTACATATAAGCACGCGCTTTGCTTATTTAGTTGTTAATGCAGCGGCTGTGTTTTGACTGTAGCATCCGCTAATTTATGTGAACAGTTTCATAAGTATTTTCCTATATTCTAGTAGATTATCGATTATATGTAGGTGCAGTCATATTTGTGTATTTGTCATACCTCACTTCTTTAGTATTTTTGAATTACATACGTATTACGGTGTTCCCTCTGGCAGGACGGTGTATTTCCCAAGTCAAGGTGTCAAGGTGTATAGCGTCTTTTTGTCGACAATAATTTTGATCGCGTGCTATTTCGTGGTCATAGAAGATTGAGTCTTGATTTTTTAAGATATACTCGAACTACGCTTGTCTGATCAAAATAACATGATTACGCTTCCTGAAGATACGGCACACCCAATGCTACAATATTTATTAGGTATAAGACCAAAACTTATATTCATGCGCATTTATCTGATCAAATAAATGTCATTAATAATTTTTTCGTATATTTGATAATTACAAATTCTTTTAAAAATTAAGGATACTTACAAATTTTAAACGATAAAGACCTAACACACATGTATAAGCTCTCTTTCCACCAAACTAAAGGAAGAAATTTTGTATACAAATAAATAAATGTTTTATATTTCAAAAGTCGACTCAATTTAAATGCTGGCGTAAGCTTATGAACCCCAAATTATTCATACGAATATAGCCTAAATACTATATAAATTTCCTTGTTCAATTACATCTGTGTTCATAGCCGACTTAATGAAGCATATAATTTTAGAGTCCCTACTGTTCTAGTAGCTCTACTTCTCATTCTTTACTTCATTTTAATACTAAATCAATAATTTATTGAATTTATATATAACAAAAATCGATAGCTATTCGAGGTATTGTATAGTAACCATACAACTAGCTCCCAAATAACTGTTGACCGTTTGCACTCACACAATTGCTCTCGCTGTAATTTTGCTGCAGTTCCTGTTTTTGGTTGATCGATTTGCGAGCGTCGCTTGGGCACTGAAACGGATTTTGCTCGCGCAAGTGAGAGAAACATAAAAGTCATCTCAAACGATCTTTGCATGCTCTTGTAAGGAAAATTGAAAATTTTATATTTTTTTTTTTTAGGTTTTTTGATTAAAAGTATATATTTTAATATGTTTATTATAAATTAAGTTTAATTAATAATAAGTAGTTAATATTTTCATCGCTTAAAGAAATTATTATTTCATTTAAGATAAAATGTAAGGCGGAAAATTTAAATTGATCGTCAAATTATTAAAAAAGTCTAATATATTTACATTTAATGGCTAACATTAATTAGAAGTTTTCATTAAGTAAAAGTTTTACACATCAGCATAGGTTTTGACATATTGCAACTTACAAGCGCAATTGATCTGCTAGCGAAACAAACCCACGCGCGCATGCCATTGTATGCATGCTCGAAATAACCAAAGCCAAAAAACCCGCTTCGAGCGATCGGCCGAAATGGTTCATTTTTTCAGCAATGTCGCGAAATGCTGGATTTTTTCCTTGCTCTCTGTCTTTCTCTGTTAAATATATATGATTTACAAGCTCTGCACAACTCAGCAGCGCACAAACATTGAAATTAGTTGACTTTACAATTTATACACATACATAAATGCTCATACATATATTTTAAACATGTAGCAAGGGCCTGTTAGCGTGTCATATTCGTTAACCACACCAACGCTTTCTTACGCTGCATACAAATAATCATAAAAAGACGAACAAATTCCATCAGCATGCCAAATTTTTTTTGTAGGTCCGTGTATAGCACGCGCAGGTCAAATTTGCTTCATATGTTCGATAACTATTTTTGTTGTAATGTTATCGATTTGAATGCTTATCGAAAATAGGTTTTTAAGGCCTGGTTTGTACGTAGTTTGAGCTAGAGACCTCAAATTTGCTGAGTAGTTGCGTGTAATGAATACGGAGATAAAGTTATCTTTAGATTTTGGATGCCACGCCCCATTCGCCCACAATAGCCCCCTATTTGTAAAAAGCGCAAATCAAATACTGTAGACTTGTGCTTTGGTAAATACACACATATGAATGCCATTAATAAGTTGTGAAAGTTTGATGCAGTTAGTCCATCGCTAAGAAAAGTTATTAAACAATTAAGTTCCCACATTGCAGCTTAAGCGCAGTCGCTGCGTCAACTGCGCAGTTGGCAGAGCGCGAGCTTATGCGTGCGTGCATATGTATGTGTGTATGTGTTGTTTATATAGGATGATTCCAAATTTGGCTCTTCACAGGGCTCAGGGTATCCCCTAGTCGAGCAGTCTCGACTAGAGACTAGAGTTAGATTTAGGTATACTCTCACTCAAAATTTTAATGTTTGTGTGTGTGTGTGTGTGTGTGTGTGAGAGAGAGAGAGAGAGAGAGAGAGAGAGAGAGAGAGAGAGAGGGAGACAGAGAGCCAGCAAGGAAAAAATCGAGCATTTCGCGACTTCGTTGAATAATTGAGCGTTTTGGCTAAGCGCTCGAAGCGGAATTATTCTGCGTCTCACTATTTTTCTTGCGAACGTTATGAGACTGAGCCGAGCAAAAACAAATTTGAGACGGGTCTAATCGTCAAATTTTGTATTGTGGAATAATTTTGTTCTGATGTGTTGTATGGTTAATGGAATAAATCAGTCAAATTATTGCCGCTGAATTGAGTGGACGTTTCTTCTACACGGAAAAACCTATACACACCCATACATATACATACACCATCCAGCTCCCGCGCGAGGGTTGTTTTCGCTAGCAGATTAATTAAACCTATTTTATAATATATATTAAACATATACTTATATCAAAATGCATAATAAATTAGAAATCATTTCGTTTTCTTTACAAACGCAATTCATGCAAAGACCGTTTAAGAAGACTTATTTTTTCTCTCGATTGCTGAGCAGCATTGCGCAAAGAGCGAAACGCGAAAGGCTCAACGTAAGTGTGTATGCATTTTTTCGATTGCAAACGGCTAACAGTTATTTGCAATCTCTGATATATATATATATATATATATATATATATATATATATATATATATATATATATATATATATATATATATTTCGTGTACTGAATAGATTTTTTAGGCATTTTTAAATTTGTATTATTAAATTTGCATAGCATAGTAGACAGCATTAATACAATATATTTATTATAGTTTAACATTGGGACTTAAGTTGGAAACATTTTTAATATAGTCTGATAATATTTTTTATTTATTTGTTTCTCATAGCTTTTTTATTTGCTTTCGTAAGCTTTTCTTAAGAAAAACTAAAGAAACGTTGTATAGAACAACTTTAAATTAATAAACATTTAAATTAAAATAATATATTTAACAAGCATCTCATTGTTATAGAGTTTTCCATGAGTTGTTTAATTGCAAAATCCTAATATGTACTTCTTCAAGTAAGAATAATAAAATAAAATATTATTGGAAAATGCAACTAAATCAGAGAAATAATTCTCATGCAATTGCACTACCAGACATCGTCGTCGTCTGTCGATCAGTCTGTATTTTACGGTTGCGGTCATGCTCAGCTGTTTCAGAACTGTGAAAAAGAATGATGTTTGATTGTTCATTAAAAACTTGGAACATCTTACTTTGATCGGACTGCAATGGGACTGCCTGTTATATCTACAGGATTGGGATTGTTGTTATTCGTCGTGGAGGCCCGGCGTGCACTTACAGATTTGTATTGAAACATGGATTCTTTTTCCAAATCATTTTCAATCTACAAACAGCAGTGATGAGTAGTTATTATAAGGAAATTTTTTAAGCTTAAGCTTACCACCTGGCGCTTATAAGACAATCGTTCGCTCGACACTGATCCACAAGACGAGCTTTCTGAGACTGCTTGCGTGACTGAAGCCACTGTTGGAGGACTGCTTGGGCCCGGAAAACGTTTTGAACAGACCTGAGATTGAATGTGTTCACAAATACGTCGAAAACGCCGGATGTTACCTGTATGAAAATTTGAAGAGACAATATTCAGTTCAGTGTTAGGCGTTTTTTTTTTTATTTTTATTATTATTTCGTATTATATATTGTTTCCGAAGGGAAAAGAGTACATTGGTTTTGTGCAATGTCCGTCTTACTGTAGGTCCGTCTGTCCGTATGACTGCAAAATTTTTCCACGCTATTGAAGCTAGAGACTTGAAACAAGTTTGGAATACTCGTGTGTACCTTCGAATTATAAAGTGTCAAGATTTGCTCAATACGCCCACTAAGGGCGGAAAAGGTTAGCGCCTATAGTCAAGAAATCATATTAGTTGAAAAGGTAGAGAGCTGCAATTGGGAATGTATACTCGCGTTGGGCACACAAGATCAAATAGATATTTCCGATATATCTACGCCCAATAGGGGCGTAACAGATAGTCCATCATTACCAAAAGTTTTACCATTTCAGGAGTTTTTCAAGGACCGAAATAAATAGTAGTCTGACGGTGCAAGGTCAGGGCTATATGGTGGATGTATCAAAATCTTGCAGCCAGGCTCGGTCTAGCGTTTTCCTGATAAAATATGACAGCTTTACAATGGATTAATTTTGGTCGCTTTTCGTTGATGGCTGTATTCAATTTATCCATCTGAATTAATCATTTGGTTCCCCTGAAGCAGCATAAAATCTTCTTTTGTTGAATATCAGCCATTGAAGTGGTTTGTGGCGTATCATTATGTAAGCAATCCATTTTTTATCACCAGTGATTCTCCGTTTCAAAAACAGATCGAATTCATTGCGTTTAAGATGCATATTTCAAGCGTTGATTCGGTTGGAAAAATAAATTACTTTCAATTAATGAGGTACCCTAACATCTAGACTGGTAAAAGTCCAAGACTCTGGCAACAGTTGATTTTTAACCTCTCTCAAATCTCACGCAAAGTTACATGATGATCCAATTCGCGTTGAGAACGTCTCCATCGACATCACTTGGCCGACCTAATCGTGGGGCATGTATGAGTGAAATTTCGACACTGTCTGTCTTTTAAGGCTTTATCACTATAAGATGCCAAACGAAATATATAAACAAAAACTCCTACTCTTACATTGAAACTTTCTACAATATTAATATATAATAATATATATTTTCGTTTCGAAAATATTGCTATGATAGAAAGACTCAATGTAAGAGTAGGTTTATACACCCAGAATCAGGCCTCAGCGTTCGTCTATTATTTATTATTATTTATCCTATCGCTGAGGTTGTAATGGTCAGCGTCCATCTGCTTATTTTTGAGTTCTAATCGTCGAATATGTAGCATTCATGTTTAAATTTATGTATATTTCTTGTTTCAGTATACGTCCATTATCCTTATTATTTTTAGGATCTGATAAACAGATTCAAAAAGAATGATCATTTCATTCATTCTTATTTCTCGTCCCCAGCAATATAAAGTCAAAAATAAATTAATATTCGCAAAGGGTTATCCACTTTGTATTAATTGGTTGCGAACAGAACATCCAGTAGTCTCTTGAAAATCAGCCCCTGTAGTATTTACTTTAAGCCTGTAGTATTTACTCCACACTTTGTTACTCAAGATGGCTTAGAAGTAATACCGACAATCCCTCAGCGTATTTTGTCACAATTTTCTGCTGTAATTCATACTAGGAACGAATCAGATCAAGTTCTCTTGGTAAAAGCTGTTGTCAAGATACCTGCTTTTCCCTTATATCCATAAGCAACCACGTATATACTTGGTCCTCAGTGCTGATATAATTTTTGATGTGCTATCTGCAATCTAGAGCCTTTGGTTTGCTGGATTGCGGCAGGTCGGTGTCGAACATGCAGCTTCTCGTTGTCGACCTTTGTAGGTCGAAAGAATTAATGTTTATAGATAAGCGTAGTACTTCTATTGCGATGATCGTCGGTAAGGTAAGAAACACCGCAAACTACTTTTATCAGTATATGCCAAGATTTCATCTATACAATGAGCGGCGAATGACTCATACTGTTGTCGAGCAGAGGAAATCAAGGATCAATGTTTATGAATATATCCATAATACTGTTCGTCGTACGCTAATGTCGTGGTAATCCACTATCGACCTTTTAAGTAGCGTTCTTTGAACTGCAGCCTATAATTCGAGCCTGGGTATCGACAAGAGATTGAAGGGAGCACACCTTGGTTTCCTGCAATAAAGATGACATCAAATTGATGTTATCCTCCAATAAGCAACTGTTCGCTTGCAATTATAAATATATGCAAATCGACTTAAATTTCTTTCATTAGAAATCAAGGCGAGTTTTATCTGCTTGTCTAAAATTTTTTTACTTTAGAGATTTGAAGCACCTATTGTTGAAATCGATCGAATAAATCCATATGCAATAAATCATTCCAATCTACTACCAAGATGTCTACTGCCTGTGTCAAGATTCTCCAAATATTGTTATATCTTCTAACAGTTAAAAAGGATTAAAGCCGCTGAATTTGACACAAAGTTTAATACAAAAATTTTTTAGAAATTCGAAATCCATTATTTTACTTATTTTATTTGGTAGTTGTTCAGTATCGACCAGTTCAAATTTATAATGCTCGGCATGGTATGCAGCTGTTTCTTTATGCATTTCGTCGAAATATGTCGTCGGTTCAGACATCCGAACTCTCAATCTTTTCGTATTTGTTCACATTTCCTTTCTATTTGCTTTATTAAAATACTCTATTATTTAGTATTGATTTGACCACTCTTTGATTGTAAATTTTGACTGGTGGTACTCGTTGCTGCTTGTGTCACTTTTCTCGCCATTTATTAAGGTCTCTTAATCCGCCACTTAATACGTCTTGTCATCGGCATTCTCTAAACAAGTTGCTTCAAAAACTGAACCACATTTTGCTGGTAGATGAAAGATCCTGTATCCTTGCTGTGTTGCCTATGGAGAGAGATCCTCCTTGGATATTCTGAATTTTTTTCACGACGTCTTTTTCAGTTGAAGTCCATTATATCGATGTGACGCCCTGTCTTTTAAGGTTCAGTGATCAGCCTAAAAAGACATTGTGTGACGTGATATCAAAGACTTCAACTCCATTAACTTTCGCTACCTTTTACTGTCACTTTGTATTATTTTATTAAGCAGTACTGAGCTGCGTCCACCTTTTTATAACGCAGATGCAGGCTTCACTTCGCACTTTGACGGGGCCAGCTCGATTATAGAGCGGGGCCTGTCATTGGCTTGTGCTTAGTTTACTGGCAACATACACCACATATATCTATTACACATTAATACGCGTATATACACATTGCTATATCATAAAATACATATACTATATGTATACATATGTATTATATCTAGATACATATAAATAAAATGTAAGTGAATTTGAGCGGATTTGTCATCGTCGTCACAAACAATTGGTTCATTTAAAATGTGAAGAGGTTTACTCACCTGATAGAAGTGTAAATGTTAAAGCGAATAGCATATCTGCTATATCTCCTTGCTTACATATGGGGCTGATGTCAACCTATTTTAAAAGATATTTAAAATTTTTAACAATCTTTCGTCTTTTCATTTGGGCTAGATACCTGAAATTTTACATGTCTTTGAAACATAACTGAGCCATTGCCGTTGCGCTTATACTCCACGCGGAAACAGGTGGGTGATACAACACTATGTGATAGCTCTGCCATCTGTAAAATTGTAGTATGATTTAAAGAGAATATATAAGAAAATTTTTAATTTTAAAACTGTATATACAAACAAGTATTAAATTCAAGTTAGACGCCAGGCTAGGAAAAATGCTGATCACCAAATAATCTAAAGTTTTAGATATGCGAAGTTATATGCACATTAAAGCATATATATATATATATATATATATATATATATATATATGGGGACTTAAAATTTTTAAAATTGGAACCACGTAGGACACGAGCAGATGAAAGCTGTTTTAAAAAAACAGCAATTTTTGTTTAAATGCAAATTTAAAACTTTATTAAAAGTAATTGAAAAATGTATATCTTCTACATCTTTGGAGCTAGAGCGTCATAATTTGAATAAAGATTCATGTGTGTTTTAAACAATTTTGTGTTTATAATGATTGTTATATTTTGGATACCGGCTCAAAATTTTACAAAACCACCCTTTGAAGGTCAGTTGTAAATATAATCATGTGAATGAGGTGGTATTTTTATCTATTTTTTAATCTAAAATCGTTCACTAGAATTATATGATGAAAGTTTTATCAAAATCCCAGGTCAGTCCTATTTATTAAGCAAATTGTTAGCCCTTAATAAATGGGACTGACCCCGCACGGGGAAAGCAGTGATTCACAGCACACATACACATACATTTATATGCGAACATTTTAGCAAATTCTAAGAATCACAATTATAATTGATTTGTGTGTACATTGTGTTCGCACTTTCTGCCATTTCTTTTGATTTGTATTTGATAGATATCGCCCTTATCCCTTTATATGGCACCTTGTCGGATTTTGATGTAGTTTATTTCATTAGATAGAAAAATAAAAATAAAAAATTCAACTTCTTTCTTTTTTTTGAAATTTTTTTTTTTAGACATTTATTTAAGGATAATAGGATTGTTGCATATATGCAACAGATAGGCTTGTGGTGAAAATAATTGAAATATTTCATAGTGTATTGAAAGAAGTAAAACTTGATAGCACATGCATTTGAAACATATTTACCTTTGTTTTTCTTAAGTTTTTCGTAAAGAAATATCTATATTTTTAATAAAATGTTGCAACACAATTTTTTCAGCACACATGGGCTTTTCATAAAATTGGCGAGAAAGTGAACATATGTTTTTCAAAACATCTAGAAGTGCGCCCAAAGTAAATTATATATAAAATGCGTATGTTTCAGATGTACAGCAAATAGCAACATTCGATTTTTTCGATTTGCATTGCGAAAAAATACCTTTTAAAGAGTATGTTGCAGATATGCAACACGGCCATATAAAGGGTTATAATAAACTAAAAACGAAGATCGGATGGGGTTCAAGGGATCCCCCATTCGGGCACTCCCGACCAGACCTTTCTTACTTGTTGATTAATGTTATTGATCTAAAACCTAATCAAAAATACCTTTTAAAATTATATCAATTATATATTTAAAGCTTTAGTTTAAAAATGTTGTCTATATTGAAGTATAATGTGAATTTTATACAATATTGATTTTTTCATATTTTGGATAGCAACTTGAAATTTTGATTGTCAATGCTAAAATTTTATAGAATCATATGCTTACAGTTTCATTCAATTCCATTAAGGAATTACTATAAAAAATGTATATGTACATTTAATGTTGTATAATTATAACCTGATCCCATTGAAAATGGGAAATCAGGGTGTAATGGTTTTGTGAAAATGTATGTAACACGCCGAATGAGACGTGCCACACCCCATAAAGTACATATATTTTTGATCAGCGCGACAAAACGAATCAATATACCCTGTCTGTCTGTCCGTTCGTCCGCCCGTTCGTGTGAACGCTGAGATACTTTTAGGTACGCAACATTGAGACTTGAAATTTTACATAAATACTCGTGAATACCTTACGCTGCACAAGTTTATAAATTTTGTTTCGATAACTCACATAATTTCGATTTTATGAGCATTAATCGATAATATTAATGTGTTTTTAAGGCTTGGTTTGTACATTTTTTGAGCTAGAGACTTCAAATTTGCTGTGTAGTTGCGAGTATGAATACGGAGATTACATATTCTTCACATTTTGAATGTCATGCCCCATATTTTTTAAAAAGCGCAAATCAAATATTAGAGACTTGTGCTTTGGTAAATACACACATATGAATGTCATTAATAAGTTGTAAAGTTTGATGCACTTAGTGCATCGCTAAGAAAAGTTATTAAACAATTAATTTCCCATAGTAGTGCCCACATTGCAGCCCAAACGCAGTCGATGGTTGTATGTATGCATAAAAAAAGCGTATAATGATTTGCTCTTCCCAGGGCTCAGGGTATATCCTAGTCGAGCAGTCTCCACTAGAGCACTCTTACTTGTTTTATGGTAGATTTGTTATATAATATATTATATATATATATATATATATATATATATATATATATATATATATATATATATATATATATATATTATATAACTTCTTAGCTCCCAATATTATTATCAGGAAATGGGAGGCTTATTATTTAATTTATAATGCTCTTACGGATAAAAATGCGTGTATTAAATGTGCCTTGACCGTGGCAATAGGTTTGCCTTTTACCAATATGGTAAATGTTTCATCCTTCTCAGTAGTTATTAAGTTACCAAACCAAGACCGTTTAGTAAGCTCCGGTGATGATTCTGGCGTTAGGTGGACTTCATCACTAGAAACTGAAAAATGTGCAGATCGATCAGTATACAACCTAACCTTTTTTATGATCTAGACATACCCTGCATTTTCCTTCGATGAAAACGTGGACTGCCCAGAAAGCTGTTTTTGATATTAGTGAGTCTCGTTTTCCACAGTTGTCCTCCAGGCGTATTGCAGGGTGAACCAGAAATACCTGGATTGCTATTGTTAAGCAACGGCGACACATTTGGATTCACAACTGCATAAGAAATGAGTACAAATGTTGTGATGCTTTAAATCAAGAAAATTCTAAAAACTTTAATTATACCAATGGAAATTGTTGGACCAGAATTTGCCCGATGATGTACTGTAGATAAAGCTGCAGCTGAATTCACACGCGAATCAACACCCGGACTACTTGGCAATTGCGCACATTCGTCATGCTCTCGAGGAGAACCTCCCCCACTTCCACTGTATTCCTGAGTCTGGCGTGTTGAATCGCAGCGCTCCAGGCGCGGCTCCCTAACGATAATTACATCTCCTTCAATGCTATTCTGTGAATTATGAGACGGTGTTCTGTTGACCGTCGTAGGATGTACCGAACCGGAACGTTCTCTATCACTGTAAGTTGAATGACGTGAACCTGCGGCAGGTGAAGTGGGTCGCGATATAGCATTAGCCTGCTGCTGCGCTAAGCTTATTGGTGAGTTACAACGTGTTGGGCTATGATATGATGAGCTACGCACTGACGTAGACACCGTTGTAGGCGACCTGCGTTGATGATTACGTGTACTGCTGTACGATCTGAAGCTGTTGATAAATTATACAAGTGAGTGAAGGACGATGAGCGAGTTGAACTAAACTCACTTAAATGCTTGTCGTCGTGGAGTAAGTGGAGAGCCGTCAGATATCTGTCCGTAGCTCGGCGCGTTGGTACCATTAATTCGACATTTATCTAACCTTTTCCGTGGTGGATCCACTGAATCTAGTTCATTACGTGATTTTTGTGCGGATTCTTCATCATCTTCAAGGGCGGGACGCCGACGTTTTCGTTCAAGGAGCAGAAAGTAAATAACCTTTTCGGTATTATGACTGTAAGTAAAGAGATATTAATCAGGTTTTTGTGTAGGATGATTAAGTCAGCACCTGGCGCTCAACAATTCTTGTAAGAGCTTTTCCTTTTCCTTAAAGCAACCTAGCGAGCATATAGCGTTTAAAACATCTGGATCTACAGCGGTGGCTGAGGGTATAACGTGTGTTTGCACCACCTCCATCATGGGTAGTTCCAGCTCCAACTCACCTTTACCACCAGCTGTAACCCACGCATGACGATTAATTTCGGCTAACTAAAATTAATGAAAATTTCATTAATATTAATTCAGAGGGATTTTAGAAATTAACTAAGATAAGTCTTCGGAGGCATTCGGTTATATTAAGCATTTGTTCTTAAAGTTCTTAATACTTTAGTAACTTAGGCGTGCCCAACTGGGAGATACCTCAACCTTAACTAATCTGTCTTTTCAAACATACTATATGTGCACAATTTCCGTAAAAGATTCGAATTCAAATCTGCAGAATCTAATAAAATGTTTAAATAAATTTATAATTTCGGTCTACCACATAAACATGTTAGTAAATTAACAAACGTCGGAGGCGTAATGATTTTAAAGCTATATATTGAGAAGGTAAACTGTAACTTTAGATAAAGTACCTCCCGATTTATCATATCGTATCAGGAAAATCATAATTCTTTATTACATCAGTTCGTTAATGTATACAAAAAGTCTTTTCGTCTTATAGGTTCGATAAATATATTCTTTGTTACTGCATTGCAATAAAATTTTACAACTCACCGTTAGTCGCCTATCTGGATTAACCTCAATCATACCACGAAGTAAACTTTGGCAATCAGGTGGAACAAAGTGCGGAATATGAAACACGCCTCGTTTTACTTTTTCTAGCAACTGACGCAAGTTGTCATCATCGAAAGGTAACGCTCCCACTAGCAAAGCATACAAAATCACACCACATGACCAAACATCTGCTTTGCGTCCATCGTACTTCTCACCCTTGTGACATCAAAGAAAAGAAAAATTAAATAATTTTTAGTTATATTATTCATAACTTAAAGTAGAATAAAGTAAAAATTATCAGAGTCAATGAAATACCATATCCATTTTTCGATTTGACAATTCAAATATATTATATTTTAAAGTATCATAAGTATCTTAGTCTTTAATCTATAGAAAATATGATTCCTGATTTGACACGTTCTAAATATGAGCGTAGATAAATTCGCCATATCTTTTTGATCTTGAACAACAGCATATGTTCCAAAACTAAATTTCTCAAAATTAAGAGATTTTGTGGAAAGCACTATATTGTAAGATCTGATGTTTCAAGGCACATTTATATATATATATATATATATATATATATATATATATATATATATATATATATATATATATATATATATATATATATATATATATATATATATATATATATATATATATATATATATATATATATATATATATATATATATATATATATACAATTTTACAATTTTGATTTTTGTTGAATTTTTTACATTTATTACAAATTGTTAACTTATTTATGACTATACCCTCGAAAGAGATTGATCACCCTGATCAAGACCCTTTGTACATTGGGTGGTCTGGCATAACTATTTCTGCCAGTTACATACATTTAACCAAAAACCATTATATTAAAATGGTTTATTTCTTTATTTAATTATATTATATTATATATAGACATTGACAAGCAAATAAACGATTTCAACTCAGTTATCCTTATGTCTAAAGAACATAGCATTCCAAGCAAAGAAAGAAATTTTACATAAAAAGTTAGAAAATTGAGCGGACATAGTCATCTTATTAATACCATATTATGCAAACGTTAATATTGAAAATTAAACCAATTTTCTTCTCCCTTTTGGACTTTAACAAATTTTAGAAATCAGTAATCAATTCTAAAATTAAAATTCAAATTATAAACTACAAAAAAATTTTTTAGTTTACGCAGAACAAAAAGCTAAGTTAGGATTAATTATCGCCTCGAACCATTCACATAGCTGGGATATAAGCATAATAACTGAGGTCACCAACTTTATGGACTTTCTAAACACTTTTCAGGCTGTAAATGACAAGTCGTACATAACTGAACTTTAAGAGACATAATCGTTCCTAAAAGATCTTAAATTTAAGAAAGCTGCACGCTCTAACAATATTAAC
The DNA here is from genome assembly GCA_035045145.1 of Drosophila meridionalis. Lineage (NCBI taxonomy): Eukaryota > Metazoa > Arthropoda > Insecta > Diptera > Drosophilidae > Drosophila > Drosophila meridionalis. Next base: position 7,271,446 of record JAWNPG010000023.1, read on the forward strand.
AAGTAAGAGTGGTCTAGTAAAGACCGTTCAATTACGGGATTCCCTGAACCATACTTTACAGGGTTCAGGGAATACCGTAATTGAACGGTCTTGTAAAATTTTAAGTCTCTAACTTTTGTACTCTGGATAATCTCTTTCACGCGGACAGACGGGCTATATTGACTCATCTTATCACGCTGAATGCAACAAAAACTAAATCAATATTTTTTACAAAAAAAAGGAAATATATTTGTAGCCTTAACCCCAACATGACAGACATCAATTAGATAAGCAATGTAAAACACTTAGGTGTAATGTTAGAAGAAACAAATTAAAATAAATCAGGTCTGATATGCAATTAAAACAGGTAATAAAACTCTAGTCGGGGGTACTCGACTAGAAGATCCTCTGAACCCTGTCCGATCTGCGTTTTTAGTTCATTTACGGACACTAGGTATCAAATGTGTGTGTACTTGCGCAGCAAGGCTTGCCTGTTTATACCCTGAGCCAATTGAAAATGGGAAATAAGGTTATAGATAGAGAAAGTTCTCAGCTGAGCATGTTGACGCGTCTTTTTGTGCTCTTGAGTTTTAATTAAATTATCACTTATTATTTCACTATAATTGTCACACTATCGCGTTCGGTTAACTTTGGATAACTATCATTATATTGCTGTGCAAGGTTTGATCCGTTGTGCTTTGTGCTTCAGTTATTACCGATTTTCATTTTCGGTTTTGGTGCATCGGCGATTTTGATTTCTATTATCATTTTTGTTTTGTGTCGCTGTTTGCCGGCTTTCTGTTTCATCTGCTCTCACTTGTTGTTGTATGTTACATTTTGCTTGTATTCACACTTGATTCTGGATTTGCTCTCATTAGTTTATTTTGTGCACGGTATTCTTATTTGTGGGCGATTCTTATTAGTATTGCCGCTCTTTTTGTTGTTGTTTATTTTTAGTGCTCTCAACGCGTTCTTATCTTTTTTAGTTTTGCATTCTTTCGCTTTTTGTTTTTTTCTCGCTGCAAAATTACATGCTCTAAGAAATCATGTTCTTTTAGGCAGGTTGTTGATTCTGCACAAGCACAATTTGTTAGTTGCTGGTCGTGTGAGAACTTAATGCACAAAAAATGTGCCGGCCTCACTGGGCGTGACTATGACAAAATCATGTTCACTATCGAAATTGGTTACGGTGGTTTACGTTGGTCTTGCCGAGTTGCTTGGAAAAACAAATTAAATTTTCCAAGATGTATAATTCGGTGAGAGTTCAATTTATAAAACTGTGCAATATTTCAAAACAGCTTTCTAGTGATATAGAAGCTTGTAAAGAAATATTAAAACAGTATAATTTTTAAACTCCACACAATCTAATGGAGACTACAACATTCTTGGTACCAGCTTCTGTACAAATGTTGTCTCCAAATTCTTTAGCTCCTACTTCACCTAATCCACACTCAATTTCCAATCCACCTTCTGTAGACTTGTCTACACCACCTGGGGCTACTGGTACTTGTAATAAAACTGTCGAGCCTAATCAAAGTCCTTTTATAAAAGTAAGAGCGTCCCCGGTTGTTGTTCAAACAGTGAATAACAATCTGTTAGCGACCTCTGAACCCATGGTGCCCACTTTATCAGTTGTGTCTCCTCGAAAGCAGGTTTTATTATCCAGACTTTCATCTGACACGACGTGCGAAGCAATATCAGCCTTTATTGCTAGTAAGTCTGCAGAAAAAGTTTTTATCTCGAAGTTTAATTTTACACCTAGTGAAATTGCACTATTGATGCTAGAGACTTGAAATTTGATATATATACTCGGATAAGCCACCCAAGATCAAAAAGATATGGCGGACATACCTACGCCTTCAGGGGGCGTGGCAAATCGCAAAAAGCTTATAGCTCCTACAGTTTTAGAGCTAGACGATTCCAAATTGGATGTTTGTGTTACTGGGGGCCTCCTCTATTGATTCCCCAAAAATAAATCTTACGCCCCTTTGGGGGCGTGGTATATCGAAAAAATACACTGTAACTTTCACATTTTTGGAGTGTAAGCATCCAAACTTTACAGTTATGTTACCCTAGACTCCTAGGAACTTGCTAAATATGATATGTCTACGCCTACGGGGGGCGTGGCAAATTGGCAACAAAGTTTGTAACGCCCAGCTGCAAAATTCATATGCCTGTGCCACCTATATAAATAAGCTTAATAAGAATTGCTAAGACGGCAAACGGAATTTCTGAGAAATATTAAGAAATATATGTAATTCGATTTAATGTTGAAGTTCTGCAAATAATTTATCTGCTAAAATTATCATTTTTCGTATAGCCTAGGTCAGTTATGTTATTTTCTTTTTGTGTGTGTGACCCTGACAAAAAATGTAAATCTCAAATATCGATTACACATAGACTCAATTCAGAACAAAATTATTCCACACAAAAAAAATTGACGATAGGACCCATCATGTATGTATGTATGTAGGCACGAACAGCTGCGCAACTATTTTCATGCCGTCGCCGCCGCGTCTCGAACGGGGACCTTTTTGCTTACACGCTTTTCATCTACCTGCTGCGCCACAACAGTTTTGCATTGCCTGTTGGCAAATCCGAAACTACTTCACTACAAGGGCGGTTTTTCACAAATACAAAACTATAGAAGCTGCTGTTAATGCAAACACAATATAAACATAAATCAATCGCAATTGTGATTCTTAGAAAATGCTGAAATGAGCGCATATGAACGTATGTATTTATATGTGTACATACAAAAACGGTGGTCGGTTTGAATGTATGCGTATGGCGTATGGCGATATTTGACAAATACAAAACTAAAGAAGCGGCTGAAAATGCAAACACAGCTCAATAACAATTTTGGTTGAAGAATATTCTAGAATGAATGGCGCTGAATTTATTTGTGACCATGCATAAGCAAACGCGCTTACACGTTGCAATGTACATACATATGTGTAAATGTAAATATATTTTGCTGTCGCTGCTTATCACGTGCGTGTCATAATTGACCAAACGTTTTGTTTAATAGATTGCGACTGACTTAACGGAACTTGATGAAACTTTCAGCATATGATTCTATTGAATTTTTTACATTTTATAAAAATGCTAATTCATTCACATGGATATATTTGCAAAATTGAAATTGCATAAAATTCACATGAATCTACATAAATGCAAAATTTGAAATAAATTATTAGATTTAAAATACCGGATGCCCCTATGGGAAACGAGTATCACGCATTAGGTTTCGTCCTAAGGCAACGTTCTTACTTGTTATGTATGCAGATGATATAAAGCTCTGCCTTTCATACTCCAACTTACTTGACCATCTTCTCCTAAAATATGATCTTAATTCCTTTCAGCGTTGGTGTGTGACTAATCAGTCGCATTTAAATTGCTCTAAGTGTATGACAATGACCTTCAGTCGTACCATCTCACATATTGTTAATTACACTGTTAACAACATTTCCTTGCAACGAATTTTGATTGTCAAAGAGCTGGGTTTTATTTTTGACACAAAATTTTCATTCAATCTTCATGTCTCTACTATCGTAAATGAAGCTAAAGGTGCTCTTGGTTTTATTAAACGCTGGTCAAAGGAGTTTAAAGATCCCTTTATCACAAAACTATTACATACTTCGCTGGTTCGACCTATTTTAGTATATTGTTCAATTATTTGGTCTCCACAGCATAAACTGTATCAGGACCCTATTGAATCGGTCCAGAAACAGTAACCTTTATGCACATCCGATTATTATTTGCATAGCGCGTTTCACTTGTTATGTAGTAATTATAATAAATTTTATCATGTGTTCTCCTCTGAACTCTCTCTTCCCTTAATAAAATCATTGCTTACAGGTCATCTTCGTGGTAGCCTGTAAATCTTAAATTTGTACTTATATCTAAGACTATAATTAATTTAACTTGTAATTTTTCCCACAAATACTCTCTATCTTGTATAGCTTCAATAATATCACTGACTAAAATGGCTGTGAATTGGGACATAGCTGGCCGCACTGGCAAATAAAGCACCCCCACCGAGTTGGTGGTATTATTGATAATTTATGTTATTTTAGACTTTATATATATAAATATTTTTATTGTTTACATTTAAGTTGACTCCAGTTTTGTCAATGTTTTTTAATAATAAATAAATAAATAAATAAATAATGTTTTTGTGAAAATGTATGTAACAGGCAGAAGAAGTATATATATTCTTGATCAGCGCGACGAGACGAGTTGATATAACCATGTCCGTCTGTGAACGCTGAGATATTTTTAAGTAATTGAAATTGAAATTGATATTTTTCATGAATACTCGTTAATACCATACACTGCACAAGTTTATAAATTATTTCCGATAACTCATTCCATTTTGATTTTATGAGCATTTATCGATCATTATACCCTGAGCCCATTGAAAATGGGAAATCAGGGTATAATGGTTTTGTTAAATGTATGTAACAGGCAGAAGGAGGCGTGTCAGACCCCACAAAGTATATATATTCTTGATCAGGGCGACGAGCTGAGTCGATTTAGCCCTGTCCGTCTGTCTGTCTGTCCGTCTGTCCGTCTGTCCGTATGTTTGAACGCGTCGATCTCAGAACGTAGTTGACCTAGAGACTTGAATATTTTTTTGTTGGGTCCGTGGATAGCACGCGCTGGTCAAGTTTGTTACCAAAAAACGATATCTATTTTTGTTGTTTTGTTATCGATTTTAAACCTTATCGAAAACAGGTTATAAAATTATATCTCCCACACCTTTAGAGCTACACCCCTCAAATTTTGTATATAGATTCATATGAATTTTATGCAATTTCTATTTTTTAATTTTTTGGATACCGGCTCTTTTTACTAATTACCCCATTCCCCCCCCCCACGCCTTGCAAGCACTCGACCCATTGAGAGTCAGTTCCAAATATAACCATGTGAATAAATTAGCATTTTTATAAAATGTAAAAAATTCAATAGAATCATATGCTGAAAGTTTCATCAAATTCCGTTAAGTCAGTCCCGATTTATTAAACAAAACGTTTAGCCAATTATCACATGCACGTGGCAAGCAGCGACGCGCAGCAAAAAACATATACACATACACATACATTGAAACGTGCAAGTGCCTCTGCTATGCATATGCACCAATACATTCAAGGCCAATCATTCTAGCATATTCTTCAACCAAATCTGTGTTTGAATTGTAGTTGCATTTTCAGCCGCTTCTGTAGTTTTGTATTTGTCATATATCGCCCTTTACACGCATACATTGAAACAGACCACCGTTTTTATATGTACACATACTCATACGTTCATATGCACGCATTTCAGCATATTCTAAGAATCACAATTGCGATTGATCTGCTTCTTTAGGTTCTTTAGTTTTGTATTTGTCACATATCGCCTTTTAGTACTACTTTGCGTTTTGCCAACAAGCAACGCGATACTGGTGTGGCGTAATGGGTAGACTCAAAGCGCATGAACGAAAGGTCTCGAGTTCGAAACTCGGTGACAACAGCGTAACTTTTTTAACGTTACATATGTAGTAATCAGATGCAGGTCGAGTCCAGGTGCGGTGATGTTTGTTTTTTTTCTTCTTTTTTTTTGTTGATTTGTTTATTTATTTAATTATTTATTTATTTTTGATTTACATACATTCTATTTGAATAAAATTTCAAACATATAATTTAATTTTGGAAAATTTAATGTTATATGCAAGCTATATAGCGTATTAAACAATGCAATTCGGACGGGCCTCAGGGGATCTCCTAGTCGGGCACCTCCGACTATAGTTTTCTTACTTGTTATACTCGTTTACCAAAGGGAAAAAGAGTATATTGGTTTTGTGAAATGTCCGTCTGTCCGTCTGTCCGTATGAATGCAATATTTTTCTACGCTATTAAAGCTAAAGACTTGAAATTTGGAACATATACTCGTGTATACCCTCGAATTATAAAGTGTCAAGATTTTCCGGATACGCCCACTAGGGGCGTGGCAAATCGGAAAATGGTTGCGCCCATAGCTAATAGAAATCATAGAAATCATATTAGTTGAAGAGCTAGAGAGTTGAAATTTGGAATGTATACTTGCGTTGACCACCCAAGTTCAAAAAGATATGGCGGATATATCTACGCCCATTGGCGGCGTGGCAAATCGGGAAAACTGTAACTTCTAGAGTTTTAAAGCTAGAATGCTGAAATTTGGCACGTATCTTAACGCTTCGATTCTATAAAGATTGATAAAAAGATTTTATGTCCACGTGATTTTACAAATTCAGCTATATTTTGAGCACTATTGATGCTAGAGACTTGAAATTTGATATATATACTCGGATAAGCCACCCAAGATCAAAAAGATATGGCGGACATACCTACGCCTTCAGGGGGCGTGGCAAATCGCAAAAAGCTTATAGCTCCTACAGTTTTAGAGCTAGATGATTCCAAATAGGATGTTTGTGTTACTGGGAGCCTCCTCTATTGATTCCCCAAAAATAAATCTTACGCCCCTTCGGGGGCGTGGTATATCGAAAAAATACTCTGTAACTTTCACATTTTTGGAGTGTAAGCATTCAAACTTTACAGTTACGTTACCCTCGACTCCTTCTAGGAACTTGCCAAATATGATATGTCTACGCCTACTGGGAGCGTGGCAAATTGGCAACAAAATTTGTAACGCCCAGCTGCAAAATTCATATGCCTGTGCCACACCTATATAAATAAGCTTAATAAGAATTGCTAAGACGACAAACGGAATTTCTGAGAAATATATGTAATTTGATTTAATGTTTAAGTTCTGCAAATAATTGATCTGCTAAAATTATCATTTTTCGTATAGCCTAGGTCAGTTATGTTATTTTCTTTTTGTGTGTGGGACCATGACAAAAAATGTAAATATCAAATACCGATATTTGTGTAATCGACTTAGTCCGAACAAAATTATTCACGCACAAAAAAATTGACGATAGTTCCCATCAGGTATGCATGTATGTAGGCACGAACAGCTGCGCAACTATTTTCATGCCGTCGCCGCCGCGTCTCGAGCGCGGACCCTTTTGCTTACACGCTTTTCATCTACCTGCTGCGCCACATCAGTTTTGCATTGCCTGTTGGCAAATCCGAAACTACTTCACTACAAGGGCGACTATTGACAAATACAAAACTATAGAAGCTGCTGTTAATGCAAACACAATATAAAGATAAATCAATCGCAATTGTGATTCTTAGAAAAAACTGAAATGCGCGCATATGAACGTATGTATTTATATGTGTACATACAAAAACGGTGGTCGGTTGAATGTATGCGTATAAAGGGCGATATTTGACAAATACAAAACTAAAGAAGCGGCTGAAAACGCAAACACAACTCAATAACAATTTTGGTTGAAGAATATGCTAGAATGAATGGCGCTGAATTTATTTGTGACCATGCATAAGCAAACGCGCTTGCACGTTGCAATGTACATACATACATATGTGTAAATGTAAATATATTCTGCTGTCGCTGCTTATCACGTGCGTGTCATAATTGGCCAAACGTTTTGTTTAATAGATTGCGACTGACTTAACTGAACTTGATGAAACTTTCAGTATATGATTCTATTGAATTTTTTACATTTTATAAAAATGCTAATTCATTCACATAGTTATATTTGCAAAAATTGAAATTGCATAAAATTCACATGAATCTACATAAATGCAAAATTTGAGATAAATTATTAAATTTAAAATACCAGATACCCCTCTGGAAAACGAGTTTCACGCTTTAGGTTTCGTCCTAAGGCAACGTTCTTACTTGTTTTAATATGTTTTTAAGGCCTGGTTTGTACATCGGTTGAGCTAAAGACTTCAAATTTGCTGTGTAGTTCTGGTTGCGTGTAATGAATACGGAGATTACGTAATTTTTGATTTTCGCTAAGAAAAGTTATTAAGCAATAAAGTTCCCATAGTAATGCCCAAATTGCAGCCCAAGCGCAGTCGCAGTTGGCAGAGCGTGGGCTTATGCGTGCATGCTTATGTATGTGTGTATGTGTTGTTTGTATGAATACATAAAAAATCCTACAATGTTTGATATTTGGCTCTTGACAAGGCTCAGGGTATCTCCTAGTCTCCTAGTCGAGCAGTCTCGACTAGAGCAATATATAGGAAAATATGTCACGATGCTCTTCGCAGCTCTCAATGTGCGCGTGAAACTTTTGTTTAACAAATTAGGTCTAACTTAACGGAATGTAATGAAACTGTCAGCATAGGATACTATTGAATATTTTACATTTTGTAAAAGTGTCAACTCATTCATATGGCAATATTTGCTGACTAACTTTGAAAAGAAATTTTTTTTTAATTTTGTGCTAGTATCCAAAATATAAAAGAAATAAAAATTATTTACAATTCTCATGAATGCAAAATTTTGAAGTTCTTCCAATATATAATTCGAAAACCTGATTACGCCTTAAATGGATAACATTAACATCGCCGTAAACGAGAATGTACATATATACTTTACGCAGTTCGCCACGGTTCCTTTTTGACTGTTACATACATTTAACAAAACATTATACCCTAATTTTGCATTTTCAATGCTCTCAATGTATAAAAAAAAAATAATATATTAATTCGGATTTGATATCCATTTATGAATAGGAATTGTCGCCTAAGCGTAAAAAATAAAATTCTTATATTAATTTTCAAACCCACAATATTTTTTTCGGCATCGGTGTGGGCTGATATTGCAAATGTTCACATAATTAACATCCAACTTATGCAAAATAGAATTTTAAAAATTATATTTAATGACTGTTATTACTTCACTGCGGAGTTACAAATAAAGTAAAAATTCAGTTAGACTCGGCTAGAGTAGAGAAGTTAAGTAATAATTAATAAATAAATGTACATGTTCTGTGTATCCCCGCATACATAATTTAATTTTTGGTGGTGGTTTACATAACCTTTTCCCCCTAATATCTAAGTAAGCTTAATATCAATCGAATTAATTATGAATATAAATGTATGATTAAGTAATAGATTAATTTAAATGAATGATTAACAACAAAAATAAACCAAATAAAATGCAAATTATGATACGTTTTCCAATGCAAAAACATAAAAGATACAAATATAACAAATTGTTAATATTGATGTCGATGTCGAAGGCGTGGCAGCAATTACACTCTATCCTCCAGCTCTTCTGCTTGATTCATTTTCGGAGTTGGTTGTTAACAGATCTTGTTGATTGATGATTTAACTTCGTCAATATTTGTTTTTGTTATTATTAATTTTATTTTTCTTTTTCTTTGGTAGTTATTTTAGATATTTTTTCATTGGCTTTTCTTCTAATCCTCACATGTGGGGGCTTGCCGGCGGGATGAAATGCCACTTGATGGTCTATTTTTCTGGCACTGACTACTACATTCTTATTTGCGGAGGTGCTCACAAACTTACAGATATTGCCTTCATCATTGTTCTCCAGCTTTATGTCCACTGACTGGTTAACGGATATAGCTAATAGTTTGCACCTTTTTTCATAGGACTTGCCCAAATAGTCCCACGCTGAATTATAGTTACCAGACACAATTAAGAAATGGCTTATGACCACTATTGCATCTCCATCCATGCAAATTATTAGGTACATAAACTGAGTTTTGTCGATAATATCCATGCAAATTATTAGGTACATAAACTGAGTTTTGTCGATAATATCCATGCAAATTATTAGGTACATAAACTGAGTTTTGTCGATAATATTTTTACTGTTGTGAATCATGCTGGTCGCTTTTTGAGATTTCTATAAAAGTTAGGAAGCTTTGGTTTCGGTGCCTTTGGAACTTTGGACTTTGGAACGTCTTCTTCTATGTTCGCGGCTTTAGTGGCAAGATATGGAAAATCTGCTTACAACAGCGACGATGTAAAAGAACTGGAACTCATCGTTGACAGACTGTTAAACAGCTTCAATAGGAATTTTAGCTTGTCTTTATATTCAAAGATTTCTTCCTGCTTGTTTGAGTCTAGGTTGGCATAAACTTCTTTGATATACTGCCTGACTTTTAGATCTCTTTTTTTCATAAGATTTACCAACTCATCTTTTTTATTCACACTTCTGCTTAAAATATTTTCCGCTCCTGTTTAAAATATTTTCCGGTCGCATTTTAACATTTATGCTAGTTGATGGTTCATTGATGTATAAGTTAACACATAACACTTAATATAGAATATTTCATAAATTTATAGCTAACCCTCGCTATCGCGTGCTTCTCAAGTTAAGGAACAGCCCTCGCACTTGCGACACTGCATACTTCGTATCAGCGCGCTATAGCTGCAATGGTCAGCGGCGGTAACCGGACACTTTTGTTTTGATGCAAGAGTTTCCGTTATTGCCTAAGACTTTGCTGAGTCGGCTTGCCGACCATGACATTGTGGCGTGATGCCAGTTTTGGCTTAGCTTAAGTGAAATATTCTGTATATTTAGAAGTTTAGTTTGAATACAGCGCTCTTCCAGTAAGTCGCTTAAATAAATATTCACTCCGGCACTTAGCCGTTAAATAATTTTTTTTATTGTCTGAGCCCGAGGCCAGCAATAAGAGGCACAGTTCGCCTCTCAACCTAATCTTCACCCACAACAGGAATGAAGAATTATATAATTTATATAACGTCGTTCGCAACTTCGACCTTCATCAGAGCCTCTTTGTAGATCTTGATTTTTTCCATAACTCATCATATATTTTCTCTAAAAAATATTGATGGTTGGAGACCGATATTGTTCAGCACAGAGTAATTGGCAGTGAATTTTGCAGCCAAGACTACAACCCCATCCTTTTTAGCTATGACCTGCAGGATTTTGTCATATATCTCTGATTGCTTGTTTAGCAACCAAAGAGTTTTTCCTAACATCATATTGAAAATTTACACTCTGGCTGGATACGTTGAAGATTTTAAAATTTAAGCACTTTCCACAAAAATTTAATAAATTTGTGGTTCGAATACAGTATACACTCAGCTGGAAGTACGCTGTACGTATGTATTTGACTGTTTTGGTGTTCAATTTATATTAGATCCGGATCGAAGAACCATGATTTAATACATTGACTGTGGTGAAGTTTACCTGATACTAATCTTTATTCTTTTGAGCCTGGGTTTATGTACCTAGACTCATGCATAATTTCCACTCTTAAATCAAATGTAGATGTATACAAATTTAATGAAGTTACAACGTGTTTCGTGAAAATGAATAAGGGGTACGTTCACTTTAGTGGTACAGTGTATATATGAATGCAGAGATGAACAGCAGCACACAAGAATACAAATTTGTCGTTATGAGATCCAATTTTTTGCTTCTATATGAAGAGCATAAAAAAAAAAAAAATTTAATGGGTTTGATATAGGGATGCAAAAAGTTAAGATTTTCATTAGTATTTGTGAAAAGCATATGATTTAATATGATCGGTCATACACATATAAAATACTGTTAAGCGGTTAGAGGGCACACACATTTACAATCACACTGCTTAGATGTATAAGCATTTATATAACTGTGTTAGAAACTAGTATGGTAATTGTATAAATAATAACATTAGTTTTTGATCAAGAATTAAAAATAATCTATTTAAGTATATGTGTGGGTGCATGCATGTACCTGTGTACCTCTAAAAAACGCATTGAAAGACTTGACTAGTATGGGCTTGTATGGTTCAAAGTGTTTTCGAGACTAGAGCTTTCTTCCTTATGTTTAACAAAACTTACATACATATAAACATCCATAAATTTTTTTTTTTCGAATAAATAAAATTTTACTTTATGTCAGAGCTTTCAAAAAACTCACCCGTATAACTTCTGGGCAAGCGTAGTGTGGAGATCCACAAGAGGTTTCCAACATGCTGCCCGCTGGCTGAAGAGACGCCATACCAAAATCTGCTATCTTAATATTGTTCTTCTCATCCAGCAGCAGATTCTCAGGCTTTAAATCGCGATGGCTGTAAGTTTTGATATTTCAAAATAAATTTAAACATAAAAAGTCTGTATTTAAATATTTACCAAATAGAATGTGAGTGGCAGAAGTCCAGTGCTGATATTATTTGCCTAAAGAACTTCCGCGCCTCCTTTGGTGTTAATCGTCCCTTTTTAACGAGATAATCGAAAAGCTCACCGCCAGAAACGTGTTCCAGTATCAGATATAAATATTTCTTATTCTCATAAACATCGCTTAAGCCGAGAACGTGAGGATGGTCAATTAATTTCATAATGGCAATTTCACGTTCAACCTTGCATAAAAATAATATTGATAACTGATCTATCTATTAAAATTTTAAATGCAAATTGTCGGTTTCAAAACTAAGGTTTTTTCTGAGCAAAAATGAAATCGGGCACTGCCGACTGCAGAATACTTATTATTATACACTGACAGCTCCAAAACATTGCAATACGCCCGTAATTGCTATATACATAATTGGTATATAATTTATTTTTATACCCTGAGCCCATTGAAAATGGTTTTTTGAAAATGTATGTAACAGGCAGAAGGAGGCAAGTGACATCCCATAAAGTATATATATTCTTGATCAGCGCGATAAGACCAGTCGATATAGCCCTGTCCGTCTGTCCGTCCGTGTGAACGCTGAGATATTTTTAAGTACGCAACGTAGAGACTTGTCGAGCAGTCTCGACTAGAGCACTCTTACTTGTTTGTGCTCTTTATGTTTATTATTACACTACAATTATCACATTGCCACGGTCGGTTAAATTTGGATAACTGACTTATCATTTCTGTGCAAGGTTTGATCCGTTTTATTTGTTCTTCAATTATTCTTGATTTTCATTTTGGGTTTAGTTGCATTGAATATGGGAAATTAGGGCATAATGGTTTTGTTAAATGTAGTTAACAGGCAGAAGGAAGCGTCTCAGACCCCACAAAGTATATATATTCTTGATCAGGGCGACGAGCTTAGTCGATTTAGCCCTGTCCTGTCTGTCCGTCCGTACATCCGTCTGTCCGTATGTTTCAACGCATCGATTTCGTAAACTAGACGAGCTAGACAGCTGAAATTTTGTTGTAGATCCGTAAATAGCACGCGCAGGTCAAGTTTGCTTCATATGTACGATAACTATTTTTGTTGTAATGTTATCGATTTTATTGCTTATCGAAAATACGTTTTTAAGGAATAGTTTGTACATTGTTTGAGCTAGAGACTTTAAATTGCTGTGTAGTTGCGCGTAATAAATACGGAGATTATGTAATCTTTAGATTTTGGATGCCACGCCCCATTGGCCCCCAATAGTCCCCTTTTTGTAAAAAACGTTAATCCAATACTAGAGACTTGTGCTTTGGCAAATACACACATGTGTATGCAATTAAAAAATTGTGAAAGTTCGATTAGGTTAGTCCATCGCTAAGAAAAGTTATTAAACAATTAAGTTCCCATAGTAATGTCCACATTGCAGACCAAGCGGAGTCGCTGCGTCAACTGCGCAGTTAGCAGAGCGCGCGTCTATGAGTGCGTATATATGTGTGTGTGTGTATATGTTGTTTTTATGCATGCTTAAAAAGAGAGTAAAATGATTTGATATTTGCCTCTTCACAGGGCTCTGGGTATCTCCTAGTCGAGCAGTCTTGACTAGAGCACTCTTATTTGTTATTATCGTTTTTTCTTTATGTCACTGTTCTGCCACCTTTTTGTTCATCAGCTCTCACTTGTTGTTGTATGTTACATATTGCTTACATTCACCTGTTTCTATTTTTGCAATTATCACTATTTGATACTGCAGCTTCTTTTTTTTTATACCCTAACCCCTTGAAAATGTGTTTTGTGAAAATGTATGTAACAGGCAGAAGAAGTATATATATTCTTGATCAGCGCGACAAAACGAATTGAGATAGCCCTGTCCGTCTGTCTGTCCGTGTGAATGCCGAGGTTTCGCAGATCAGTTCTAGTTCTGACAATCAAACGAGAAGTTCCAGAAATATTCTACTCTGGACGAACCGCATATAAAATTCAAAATCTTATTTTAATAAAAATAAAGGGAAATACACGCAAGACAACGCACAAAAAAAAAATAAATACAAATGAAAATGTAAAATCCACACAATAATGAAAGGAGATAAGTGATAGTTCAAGTGCTGTTAGTGTTGTGTCTGTGAAATTAAAATCTGTGCCCACATGCAAGCTACAGACAACCGTGTCGAACGGCATGCGATAGCGACAGTGCCGTAAGCGGCTGAACCAACACGTTGGATCGAAAAAGCTTGATCATAACACGGTTGACATATCGGCTTAATACAAGTTGTCGTTGCAGGCCAAACAACACACTGGAAGCGATCAAACACGATCGAATTGGTCACTGAAGTGCGTTTTCGAACGGTTGTACGGCGGCGAACAAAGATCGAACCGGAACATGTTGGACGCAACAAACCGAATGGATTTGAATAGGTCACCGAAAATAGTGACGGTTTAATGGGCAACGTCTCGCGAACTGCTATACGAACATACATGACGCCAAAGCATACTTGTTATTCAGTCGAGTTGTGTGTAGTTAGGAAAAGCCAATTTATTTATTTTTAAAGATTTTGACAAAACTACAGTCAACTTAAACGTAAACAATGAAAATATGTGTTGGATAGAAAACCTTTTTCTACCCAAAATGGACGGAAGTTATATTTAAATTGAAAGATAAACCGCGCCTGTGTGCTTTCACAACAATGGTTTATTTGTGACTAAAACTTAGATATGGTACCTATGACATAGATATGGTACACGTACTTATCGATACATATCGCATTGCTAAAGATGACATTTTCAACACCCTTCCTCAATGCGATCATGGTTACAAATTCAATTTAACATAATTCATTTTAAACTTAACATTTCAGTATATTTAACATGCTTGTTCTTACAAAGATTCTTAGTCATGATATCTGCAATCATGTCTGTTGTACAAACATACTTTAAGTTAATTTGACCTTCGTCTACTACTTGACGAACAAAATGATATCTTATATCAATATGCTTAGTCCGGGAATGATGAACCGGATTCCTGGCCAACTCCTGTGCGCTCAGTTAATGCCATACCGATGGGAACAACCTTTTGCCACCAATCGTGCCTTGAATCGTTCAACATGTTCATCTTTGTCACGTTGCAGACTGTATACCCATTTGCATCCTACAGCCCGCTGTTCTTCCGGCAAGTCTGCTAACTGCCATGTATGGTTCGCCATTAGTGCGTCATATTCCCGTTTCATCGCATCACACCAATCTGATGCATGAACACTCCTCAACGCCTCCTCATAGGATGATGGCACCTTCACGTTGGTAGCAACCAGAGTCCCAAGAACGTTGTGCTGCTTTCGAGGCCGGCCTGGCTTGCCAGTTCGAATCAGCCTTGGTCTGCCTGGACCAATGCGGGGAACTGTGTCATGCTCAACTTTCACAGTTGCATCCTCGCTTCCTTTGTTCTTGCTATCTCCGTTGCTGCTGCGTTCCTTACTGCTGCGCCTCTCGCTACTGCGTCTCTCGCTATTGCCTCCAACGCTGCTGTCCCGATCGCTGCTGCCTCTAACGCTGCTATCCCGACCGCTGCTGCCTCTAACGCTGCTATCCCGATCGCTGCTGCCTCTAACGCTGCTGTTCCGATTGCTGCTGCGTCCCTCGCTGCTGTACCGATCGCTGCTGCGTCCCTCGCTGCTGTCTCGATCGCTGCTGCCAGAGCCATCACTCTCGTTACCAGGCTGCATGGTAACTTTAGACGTTGGCAGCTCAGTTACAGATGAATAGTTGCCATCTCCGTCCTCATTGAAAAGAACATCTCGCCTCTCAATCACCTGACGAGATACTGGGTCGTACAAACGATAGCCTTTGCTTGCTACCGAATACCCAATCATGCGGTATTCTTTGCCCTTTGCTTGCAGTTTGCTCTTCCTTGGACCCTTGTCCAAAGCTACTGCAATTGAACCAAAAACTTTTAGATGGCCAACAAAAGGTTTCTTACCAGTCCACGCTTCCATAGGCGTCATACTGCCTAAAGCACTGGTTGGCGATCGATTCCGTACATATACGGCTGCGTTGACTGCTTCAGCCCACAAAGATTCGCCCAATCCTGATTGCAGCAACATACACCTTGACATCTCCAGCAGAGTGCGGTTTGCCCTCTCAGCCACGCCATTTTGCTGAGGAGTGTATGCTACTGTCAGCTGCCTCTTGATCCCTTGACTCTTCAGGTATTCGTCAAACGGCTTATTGACGAATTCACCTCCATTGTCGCTCCGGATACATTTGAGACACTTTCCTGCTTGCCTTTCAACTAACGTTTTGAACTCGACGAACTTCTTGAAGACTTCATCCTTCCTCCGTAGGAAATATACGAAAATCCGCCTTGACTTGTCGTCAATAAAGGTTAAGAAATACCTCGATCCAGCCAAAGACTGTGTGCTAAAAAGCCCGCACACATCAGCATGAACCAACTCCAATATGCCTCGCGCTCTATTGGCAGTTGCGTCAGAATATGGCTGCACATGAATTTTGCTTATCATGCAAATTTTACAATTCATGTTCTCCTTGAAAACCATGTTTTCAATACCACGCACCATTCCTTTCTTGATCAGGTCTTTCAAGCTGTTGACATTAAAATGGCCATACCGTTTATGCCACAGCACACCATCTGCCTTAGCTGCAGCATAGCAGCTATTTTTCTTTCCTTGAAACATATACAAGTCTTCCACCTTGTTTGCTTTTACCATGCAAAAACCTTTTTGCATTACTTTTGCATACTCTTGCCCAAAAGTTACAAAGCAATTATGTTTCACAGCGCTGCTCACTGAGAAAAAGTTTCCGCTCATTTTCGGCACATAGAGAACATCTTTTAACAGCAACGTGCATAATTCTGTCTCCAGCTTTACTTCTCCTTTTCCTTCTGCTTTCAGGAAACCAGAGTCAGCCAGACTAATCATTTCTGTGTGTTTAACAAACTTTGTGAATAACTTTTTATCACAACACATATGGCTTGTTGCGCCACTATCCAAACACCACATACTCTTTTTCAAATGATCTGCGCTCAACGCATTTAAAAAACTGCACTGCTTGTTCTCTCTTCTATTCGCCTTTTTCTCACTAGCGCTCTCTTTCTTACACTTACACTCAGCCTTCATATGCCCGCGCTCGCCACACTTGAAACATATCATATTTTTGTTTCCCTGCTTTTTCGCTGTGTTGTGTTGCACAAAATGCTTTTACGCATTCGTTCTTTTCTTCTGTGTTCTCCCTCCGCTGGCTCTCTTCCTTCACTTTGATGCACAGAGCGTTGAAGGGCGGCAGACTGTCGCGCGTCTCTATGGCGGCAACGAAATTTTCGTAACTTTCTGGAAGACTCGACAGCAAAATAATTGTGCGCAATTCGTCGCATAGCTCAATTCCTACTGTCCCGAGGCTATCCAGAATTCCAACGAATTCATTTATATAACTCGAAATGCTTTGCCCTTGCTCCATGCGCTTGAAAAGCAATTTCTTGTAGAGCTGAACCTTACGAGTTGGTCCACTCGGCTGATGGACATCTCTTAGCTGATTCCATGCCTCGGACGACGTCTTGCAATCCTTCAAATAGCCCAATTGTGAAGGTTTCACACTTAACGTGATCACTGACAGCGCCTTCTCATCTTTGGCCTGCCAATTCACGTTCTCAGGAGTATCCGTTGGTAGCAATCCACTTGATGCTACACTCCACAGCTCCTGGTGCACCAACACACTCCGCATTTGAACGCGCCAGGTTTCATAATTGCCTTCGTCCAAATTTTCTATTTGATAAATTCCGCTCATAGCTATTATCAATTAGTTTCTGAGTCACACCGATGTTAATAGTTCGTAACTAAAAACAAACACTTTATATTTCAATTAAACATCCGCGCCTGGGCCCATAACCTTTGTTGGATAGAAAACCTTTTTCTACCCAAAATGGACGGAAGTTATATTTAAATTTAAAGATAAAAAACCGCGCCTGTGTGCTTTCACAACAATGGTTTATTTGTGACTAAAACTTAGATATGGTACCTATGACATAGATATGGTACACGTACTTATTTTATACATATCGCATTGCTAAAGATGACATTTTCAACAATATGTATATATATAAAGCCCAAAGTAACATAAATTATTAATAATACCACCAACTCGGTGGGGGTACTTTATTTGACAGTACGGCCAGCTATGCCCCAATTCACAGCAATTTTAGTCAGTGATATTATTGAAGCTATACAAGATAGAGAGTAATTGTAGGAAACTAACAAATTAAATAAATTATAGTCTAAGAAATAAGTACAAATCTAAGGATTCCAGGCTTAATCATGGGTGCTATTAGATATACCACGAAGATGACCTGTAAGCAATGATTTTAGTACGAGAAGAAAGAGTTCAGAGGAGAACACATGATGAAATATATCATAATTACTGCATAACTCGTGAAACGGAGACCAAATAATTGAACAATATTCTAAAATAGGTCGAACCAGTGAAGTATATAATACATCATCTGCATACATAACAAGTAAGAACGTTTCCTTAGGACGAAACTTAATGCGTGATGCTCGTTTCCCATAGGGGCATCTGGTATTTTAAATCTAATAATTTATCTCAAATTTTGCATTTATGTAGATTCATGTGAATTTTATGCAATTTTAATTTTTGCAAATATAACCATATTAGCATTTTTATAAAATGTAAAAAATTCAATAGAATCATATGCTGAAAGTTTCATCAAGTTCCGTTAAGTCAGTCGCAATCTATTAAACAAAACGTTTGGCCAATTATGACACGCACGCGTTAAGCAGCGACAGCAAAATATATTTACATTTACACATATGTACATACATTGAAACGTGCAAGCGCGTTTGCTTATGCATGGTCACAAATAAATTCAGCGCCATTCATTCTAGCATATTCTTCAACCAAAATTGTTATTGAGTTGTGTTTGCATTTTCAGCCGCTTCTTTAGTTTTGTATTTGTCAAATATCGCCATACGCCATACGCATACATTCAAACCGACCACCGTTTTTGTATGTACACATATAAATATATACGTTCATATGCGCGCATTTCAGCATTTTCTAAGAATCACAATTGCGATTGATTTATGTTTATATTGGTGTTTGCATTAACAGCAGCTTCTATAGTTTTGTATTTTTGAAAAGTCGCCCTTGTAGTGAAGTAGTTTCAGATTAGCCAACAGGCAATGCAAAACTGATGTGGCGCAGCAGGTAGATGAAAAGCGTGTAAGCAAAAGGGTCCGCGTTCGAGACGCGGCGGCGACGGCATGAAAATAGTTGCGCAGCTGTTCGTGCCTACATACATACATACATGTCCTATCGTCAATTTTTTTGTGTGGAATAATTTTGTTCGGAATAAGTCGATATTTGTGTAATCGATATTTGAGATTTACATTTTTTGTCATGGTCACACACACAAAAAGAAAATAACATAACTGACCTAGGCTATACGAAAATGATAATTTTAGCAGATAAATTATTTGCAGAACATTAAATCGAATTACATATATTTCTGAGAAATGCCGTTTGTCGTCTTAGCAATTCTTATTAAGCTTATTTATATAGGTGGCACAGGCATATGAATATTGCAGCTGGGCGTGGACATAAAATCTTTTATCAATCTTTATAGAATCGAAGCGTTAAGTTACGTGCCAAATTTCAGTATTCTAGCTTTAAAACTGTAGAAGTTACAGATTTGCCACGCCCCCAATTGGCGTAGATATATCCGCCATATCTTTTTGAACTTGGGTGGTCAACGCAAGTATACATTCCAAATTTGAACTCTCTAGCTCTTCAACTAATATGATTTCTTAACTATGGGCGCAACCATTTTCCGATTTGCCACGCCCCTAGTGGGCGTATCCGGAAAATCTTGACACTTTATAATTCGAGGGTATACACGAGTATATGTTCCAAATTTCAAGTCTTTAGCTTCAATAGCGTAGAAAAATATTGCATTCATACGGACAGACGGACAGACGGATAGACGGACAGACGGACGGACAGCAAGACGGACATTTCACAAAACCAATATACTCTTTTTCCCTTTTGGAAACGAGTATACAAATTTTGGAGTGAACAATACAGCTATGAAGATCATTAATAAAAAGGGTAAAAAGCAGAGGTCCTAAAACAGAGATAAGCTTCGCAATGGATGTCCGCAACAATACCTTTGAGCCATGCCTTTCAAATAGGATGCAATCAAAGACACAAGTTTAGAGTGAAATCCTAAATGATCAAGCTGCGAATTTATATGTCATGATTAACTGTCATGATTAACTGAATCAAATGCTTTGCTGAAATCAGTATATATAACATCAGTTTGCATTTTATTTTATAAGCTACCGTTGATTAGCGAAGAAAACTCTAATAAATTAGTTGAAGTTGATCGATTCTGAAAAAATACATGTCGAAATAATCGATTTACAAAAGTGTTGTCAGTTTGATGTTTCAAATAATTTTGGGATAACGACAGTTTAGCTATGCCTCTATAATTTGAAATGTCAGACCTTCCACCTTTTTATACCCTGAGCCCATTGAAAATGGGAAATCAGGGTATAATGGTTTTGTTAAATGTATGTAACAGGCAGAAGGAGGCGTGTCAGACCCCACAAAGTATATATATTCTTGATCACGGCGACGAGCTAACTCGATTTAGCCCTGTCCGTCTGTCTGTCCGTCCGTCTGTCCGTCCGTCCGTCTGTCCGTCTGTCCGTATGTTTGAACGCGTCGATTGAAGCATCTAGACAAGCTAGAGACTTGATTTTTTTTTTTTGTTGGGTCCGTGGATGGCACGCACAGGTCAAGTTTGTTACCAAAACACGATATATATTTTTGTTGTATTGTTATTGATTTTAATCCTTATCGAAAACAGGTTATAAAATTATATCTCCCACACCTTTAGAGCTAGACCCCTGCAATTTTGCATATAGATTCATGTGAATTTTATGCAATTTGTATTTTTTATTTTTTGGATACCGGCTCTTTTTACTAATAATCGTGCGCGTGAGCGAAAGGTCCCGAGTTCGAAACTCGATGACGACAGCGTAGCTTTTTTATTTTATTTTTTTAAATCTATAAACATGAGGTGGTCGTGCTAGTTGAGATGACGCGCTTTAACGTCGCATATGTAGTAAATAGATGCAGGTTCGAGTCCAGGTGCGGTGATGTTTGTTTATTATCTTTTTTTTTTGATAATTTGTTTATTTATTTAATTATTTATTTATTTTTGATTTACATACATTCTAGTTGAATAAAATTTCAAAATTATAATTTAATTTTGGAAAATTTAATATTATATATTATATGCAAGCTATATAGCGTATTAAACAATGCAAATCGGACGGGGCTCAGGGTATCTCCTAGTAGTGCACCTCCGACTAGAGCTTTTTTACTTGTTTATGCATAGATTTGTACATCAAAGAGATGGGAGAGTTATTTAAACCCCAATAATCTCAGCATCATGAAGTGCTTTGAAACTTAATGATTCGGAGAGGATATCGGCCTTAACAGCTATTAAGACACCACCACCTCTGCGAATCAATCGATCACATCTATAAATAGTGAAGTTATTAGAGAGAATCTCACTATTATAAATTTTAGAACTCAGCCACGTTTAAGTGAACACAATGACATCTAATAGAAAACTGAAACTGCTCAAAAATAGTCCATTAAGTTTAGAAATTAGATCTCAAACGTTTTGGTATACCAAAAAAAGGTTAGGCGAAGAATTTAAACAATTTTGTTTTTCGATACAATATTAATTGAAGATTGTACCGAAGTAGGGTTCAATGATACCGAAGGTAATCGGTTTCGATTCTTTGGTTTGAATTCATGTGCAACTATATGCGGTGGCCAAAACTTGAAATCACATATAGTTGTGAAGTGTTCAACCAGCACATTGATTTTAAATGAGGTGTCGCAAAATTAAACTTCGAGATAAAAACTTTGGCTGCAGACTTATTACCAATGAACGCTGATATTGCTTAGCACGTCGTGTCAGATGAAAGCCTGGATAAGAAAACCTTCTTTTGAGGAGACACAACTGATAAAGTGGGCACTATGGGTTCAGATGTCGCTAACAGATTGTTATTCAATATTTTATAGAAGGACTTTGATTAGGCTCGACAGTTTTATTACAAGTACCAGTAGCACCAGGTGATGTAGACAACTCTGTGAAGTAGGAGCTAATGAATTTGGAGACAACAGAAGCTGGTACCAATAATGCTGTAGTCTCCATTAGATAGTGTGGAGTTTAAAAATTATACTGTTTTAATATTTCTTCACCAGCTTCTATATCACTAGAAAGCTGTTTTGAAATATTGCACAGTTTTAAAAAGTTCACTTTCACCGAATTATACATCTTGGAAAATTTAATTTGTTTTTCCAAGAAACTCGGGCAAGACCAACGTAGACCACCGTAACCAATTTCGATAGTGAACATGATTTTGTCATAGTCACGCCCAGTGAGGCCGGCACATTTTTTGTGCATCAAATTCTCACACAACCAGCAATTAATAAATTTTGCTTGTGAAGAATCAAAAACCTTCTTTAGCAGGTGATTTCTTACAGCATGTCATTTGGCAATTGGGGTTAAACAAATTTGCAGCGAGAAAAAAACAAAAAGCGAAAGAATGCAAAACTTAAAGAGATAAGAACGCGTTGAGAGCACTAAAATCAAACCACAACAAAAAGAGTGGCAATAATAGTAAGAATCGCGCACAAATAAGAATACCGTGCACAAATCGAACTTATGGGAACAAGTCCAGACAGAAGTGTGAATGCAAGCAAAATGTAACATACAACAACAAGTGAGAGCAGATAAACAGAAGCTGGGAAATAGCGATACAAAACAAAAACGATAATAGAAATCATATCGCCGATGCACCAAAACCGAAAATGAAAGTCGGTAATAACTGAAGCACAAAGCACAACGGATTGAACCTTGCACAGCAATGTAATGATAGTTATTCAAATTTATCCGACCACGATAGTGTGACAATTATAGTGAAATAATAAATGATAAACTAATTAAAAGTCAAGAGAACAAAAAAGACGCGTCATATATATGTAAGAAGGAACGTAACAGGAGTGCTATCGATACGGGGTACACGATATTCGTATCGATAGGCTTAACGATAGTTGAAGATGGGCGATCACCAGGACAGTCGAATAGTAGCCGTCGTTGTCGTCGCCACGGAGTCGTGAAGCTGTCTGCGTGAAAATAGTTGAAATTCGTTGTTCACATATTATTATTACATATTTTATAATTCTTCCTTCGGGTATTACTTAATATTCAATAAACTATATATAATATAATCTTACATTTGGGGGCTCAACCGTGCCTGAATGCGCAAGAATATTTTAAAAATCGTGGTAATAAAGCGTAGAAATATAAAAGTAACGGCACTAGCATTTGAGTGGAAAAGTTGCAGACACACATATACATACGTGCCTAGGCAATTCGCAGAAAACGTTGAGATCGGAATGTTCAGCAGAGTTAGTTTTTGACTTGTTGTGCGTAGTTGACATTGTTGCGAAAATAAAAAGCACCAGAAAAGTGTGGTATAGTTGACTGAACTTGGTATTGTAGATCAAACGTCGTAAATTTGTTTAGTTGTGATCGGACAATAGAAAAAGCAGTGCCACAAGAGTTGAACAGTGCATTTTTGTAAAGACATGACAAAGCGAAGGTCAACGGTAAAAAATGGCAAAAAAGGAAAACGACTTTTTAATTCTGAAGACGAGTGCAGTGACGTGGAGACAACAGCAGACACCCCGAGTAAAATTAATATAATGGAGCCTACAAATAACAGCATAGTTGGTGCAGATAGTTGTGCGCAGTTGCAGCAGATAATCTAGCTGTTGATGCTCAAAATACAAGTAGACGAAAATCTCGAAAGCAAAGTAAAAATAACGGCCGAAAACTTCGAGAAGGTTGTGAGCGACTTTAACGGCAGTTCGGTGCCAGTGGCGAAATGGTTCGAGATTTTTCAGCGCAATGCCTAAGCGTACGAACTTACACAGAAGCAAATGTACGTACAAGCGAGAGGCAAAATGTGTGGCGCCGCCAGACTGTTCTTAGAAGCCGAATGCGTGAATGACTTTGCTGAGCAGCTCAAACAAAAACTATTCGCCGATTTTGAGTGTAAACAGAACAGTGCCGATATAAACAAACTGTTGAGCGAAAGGAAAAAGAATAAGGGTGAGTCGTTTCACGACTACATACTGCAAATGAAAAAGCTTGCAAGTGTAGGTGATATAGAGGAAGCCGCTGTATTACGTCAAATTGTGAACGGCCTGCAAATAAAAAATGAGTATAAAGTGGGCATGTACCGCTGTAAAACATTTAAGGAGCTGAGAGAGGAGTACGAACTACTACAATTGGTAAATGGAGCAGGAGAAAATGGAACAATACGCACAAACTTAAATACACGCTGGCCAGTGGTTACGATTTCATCAAAAGGTTTCGCCTATCCGTTGGTCCAGAAGGATTCATATTTGCTGACATAGAAGAGGAAAACGAGATACAGGAACCAGAGCTGCCCTACGATGTTCTCAATGTAGTTGATAGTTCGAGCTGTGCATCAGTACCGCTGCAGTTCGAGAAGAGTGTTGAGGCGGACAATCGCTACAAGCAGGAGCAGCTGCGCGTCCTCGAGCTGAGTCAACAGTTGGAGCAGCTGCATCAGCAGAACGATGCGGTGCACGCGGATCTGTGTACAATTGGCTGCCAGGAGGAGCAGCAACTGGAAGAGCTTCGGGGTCTAATTGAGCAGAAGACGCAGCAGCTGGATCAGCTGCAAGTGGAGCACAAGGCGCTGCAGGCGGACGCACAAGTCACAGAGCTGGAGCTGCACGAGGCGCATCAACAGATCTTGGCAATCGAAAAAGAGAATCAAACAAAGCTCGCAGAGATGCAGCTGGAGGCATCGCAGCGCCTGGAGACACAGCAGTGTTTGCAGCAACAGGAACTGGAACGCAATTGGATAGCGTTGGCCAAATACGAGGAGCTAAGGAGCCAGTTGGTCCAGTTGCAAAGCAACCTGGAGTTCTACCAGGACAATGAGAAGGAGCTGAAGCAGACTGTCGTGGAGAACGAGCTGTCGGCGCGTGCGCTTAAGAAGGAGCTGGACGAGAGCACGCTGCAAGCGTCGAAGGCCATCATGGAGCGCACCAAGGCCTACAATGAAAAGCTGCAGTTGGAGCAACGGCTGGACAAGATGAAGCATGTTGATTTTCTCAGCCATTACTCGTTAGTTGTTTGAGTGGTCTCGTCGGAGGTTGCAGCAAGGCTGAAGCAGACGCAGCAAAATGATGATCACATCAAAGCCATTACGAGTATACTTCAAATCAAGCCGTACGAGAACTTCAACGCACACAACATGGGTAATTTTGCTGTACAGAAAACTATGCACAATATTCGCCAAGAGTTCTGGATACCGCATTTGGAGGGTAAAGTTGGAAAACATATTTCTAATTGCATTATTTGTATTGTTCGCAGTAAGAAGACAGGCAAGCGAGAAGGCTTGCTACACTGCATTGACAAGGACGAGACACCATTTGGGTCCGATGGATGCAACTTCTAAGCAGTACAAGTTCATCCTAGCGGTTGTGGATGCGTTTTCAAAGTTTGTGTGGCTGTTCCCAACCAAGTCAACAGGCCAGGAAGAAGTTGTCAAAAAGCTTAGCGATTGGTCGCGCGTGTTTGGATTTCCCAGACGAATCATTAGCGACAGAGGCGTCGCTTTCACATCCAATGCGTTTGCTGATTTCGTTGCTGGGAATAAAGTTGAACATATATGGTCGACAACCGGAGTAGCCAGAGGCAATGGTCAGTTCGTACCACAAGTCCAGATGGCTATAAACTCTCACGTACATGCGTCCACAAAGAAGTCACCATTTGAAGTTATGTTCGGAACGAAGATGAATGTCAGCCCTGAGGGTCGAGTACTGGAGTCGTTAAACCAGGAGTTAGTAGCAGACTTCGACCAGGAGCGGCAGAAGTTGCGTGAAGAAGCCAAGCGTAACATCTATAAGGCGCAGCAGTCGTACAAGCACAACTACGACAAGAGACAAGCAGAGCATGTCTACAAACTGGGCGATTTAGTTGCTATAAAACGAACGTAAACTATACAAGGATTGGAATAGTAATAATTGTCATTGTCTTGAATATAATTAAGAGCAGAAACCAGAGACAGCGATTACTGACTGTCACCTCTTCTGGCCCCGGCAGAATGTTCAGGCATGAACATAGAAATATATACAAATATGTAAACATGCCTTCTACGCACTTGACGACTAGCATGCAGTGCGATAGATGAAGAAAGGCCACATGTGTGGAATCTTAAAATAGCCAGATGAACGCTGACCCTTACAACGTCAGCGATAGGATAAGAATAGATAATAGACGAACGCTGAGCCCTACAACCTCAGCGATAATATAAGAATGCAATAGACCAATGCTGCGCCTTACACACTCAGCAATAGACACATTAGTTTTAAGGGTATATATACCCAGCCTCAGAAGAATAAAGATTAGTACAATACAGACTAAACAACATCACAGTCCGTGTACTCACTCATGAGTATTCGACTAAACCCCAACATAGTCAGAGTATTCATTCATGGTCCTTCGAGCCGGATTACAGTTTGGACTAATCATAAACAACAACAAAGTCCGTGTATTCACTCAACCGAGCTGGATCTAGTAGTGATTGTATTCATTCATGGTCCTTCGATCCGTACCACAGTCTATCAAACGTTGTGAAAAGTGTTTTCAATAGTGAAAAATTGTATAAGAGTTGTTTTATTTGGCTTACCAATCCACGCTGTGAGTAGAGGCACAGCAAGATCAACCAGGCGATCAAAACAAAAAAACCTCCAACGGGTTAAGCCAAAGATCACCCATACAAGAACAACAAATACACAACAACAACAACAACAACAAAAATATGCTGTCCGCAAAATCTTTGGAATTGCTCAAGAAGCAAGAGAAGATTTATGAGAGCATTCTGCAGGCCATAACTGATCAGAATGAGCTAGCAGCCCTGGAAAACTTGGAAGCAGAATTCACTGCGAACGACCTAGCGCTAGTTAAAATCGGTGTCATCAAGCATCCATACTTTATGGACAAAGTACATGAAGTAACCATGGAAAAAATCAGGATCCACAAAGAGGCCCTGATGAAGGTCGAAGTTGCCGACCAACCTATGGACACCGATAAACCATCAACGAGCGAGCATGGGCAATTGCGATTGGAAACATCCAGGGAAAGACAAAAAAGTCCATTTTCACAAAGAAGTACAAACCCAATGGATGCATTGGTAGACGATGTGGAGAGTAAAGCTCTAAAAGTAAGGGAGCACATGGAAGATGTGCATGCCAACATAGAGCGCAGCGATCAGGAAGAAACTGTTGTCTTCAAAGAAACATTATCTTTCTGGTGGAAAAAAGTCCAGTCAGCGTTCGCGGATTTAGAGGCAAGATATGGAAAATCTGCCTACGACAGCGACGAAATAGAGGAACTGGAGCTCAACGTCGATAAACTGTTAAATAAACTTAACAGAAAAATAGGCGAATTCAACAATAAAAATGAAGACGTCCCAGATCTACCGAAATCGGATCTTTCTCATTTTGACGGAAATCCTAAAGACTGGACAACGTTCTTCAATTTATTCTCCGATACAATTCACAAAAGGAAGGATATCAGCGACACAAGGAAGCTGAACTACCTCAAATCGTGTTTGAATGGAAAAGCTCAAATGGTAGCAAGCCACTTATTAAGTGGATCATCCGCTAGTTACAATTCGGCGTGGGAACTAATATGCAAGCGCTACAAAAATAAGCGCAAAATATTCGCAAACGCCGTTAACCAACTAGTGGACATGGACCTGCTGAAGAACGATGATGAACGCAGGATCCGCAATTTCTTGGACACAGCAAATGAGTGCATCCACATCGTTAAACAAGAAGGCCAAATTGGTAACGATGTGGATATAATAATAACTCAGATTTTGCTAAAAAGATTCTCGACGGAAGTGCTACAACTTTACGAGCAACATGTAAAGAAAGCCAGAGAAATCCAGTCCTTGAAGAATGTGCTCGAGTTTATTGATCAACTACACAGTACAGTAGACTCAGTGCAAAAAAGAGCCATCCAGAAGTCTATAGAAACAACAAAAACGCGCTACAAAAGATGCCGTTTTTATAAACTGGATGGCCACGAAATAGCCAGGTGTCAAAGAATTAAAGCAGAGCTAATTACAAAGCGCAAGGAATTTGTAACTCAAAACGCTCTATGCCTTAAATGCCTAGGCACCCATTGAATTAATGATTGCAAGAGGATGGACATGCAACAAATGCGGCAAACCACACAACAATTTGCTGCACGAGAATGCAAATAAAGAGACCTTCAGCAGTAATTGTCTTAAGGAAAACAAAGGACAAGATACGTTGCTGGCAACTGCGCTCATTCGGATTAAAAATAAATCCGGAAAATATGAGCAAATAAGGGCCCTCATCGATGGAGGATCACAAAAAACAGTAATTTCGGAAGAAGCTGCACAAAATTTAAAACTTCGCCGAATCAAGCGGAACGTGGAAGTTCAAGGAATTTAACAAAATATTGAAATCCTGAAAAATAGTGTTTACTTGACAATCAAACCAAGAATGTCAAGTAAATTCATCACCACAACACAGGCTCTGATCATGCCAAAACTACAGAGAGCTCTACCGAGCAAGAAAATTGACATGGATGTCAATAAAGATTGGATGGGCTGTGAGCTAGCAGACCCATACTTCAACGAGCCAAGCAGAATTGATGTCATCATTGGCGTTGATCTACTTCTCCAAATAATGATGGGAAAAGTTACAAAAATCTACGGAACGCTGGGACAAAAAACTAAGCTTGGATGGATTGTTTCTGGCAACATAGCTAAATCATCAAACAACAAGGTGATCAGTGCAGCAACAACGATGTACCACAACGACTTCCATCAATTTTGGAAGCTAGGTCACATGGAACCAGTAGACACTATCGGCCAAGGCAAATACTATATGCCACATAGAGCAGCAGTTCGACCAAAGCAGAGGAATGTGATGCTAGTCGGACCCAAACTACAAAAAGTAAATAGTGGTCTGAAACCAGTGCCAGAAAAAGGAAACATCAAAAGGCATTTCATCCCGCCCCCACATGGGAGGATTAGAAGAAGCTAAATGGTCAATGGGAAACCGATCTAAAACAACTACAAAGGGACAAGAAAATAAAATTCTAGTTGGAAAAACAAAAACAAATATTGGTGGAGTAAAAAGTAACAAAAATACCATATCCACTACAAGTAATTCGGTTGCATCCCAAATAAAACCACTTTAAACAGCTGCTCAAAGACAGCATCATAAAAAAGTGAACGACTCTCATTTGAAGACCCTGGCATCGTTAGCAATGACGCAAGAGGGCACCGTCTCAGCAGACTCAACAATTGGCGACATCAGGAAAAGGTATACACATTTTGAAGTGAACCGACTCACAAGGAATGGGAATTACCACCACCGCAGAAGACCAATGAAGCAGCTGAGTACCGAACTATACAAGGATTGGAATAATAATAATTGTCATTTTCTTGAATATAATTAAGAGCAGAAACCAGAGACAGCGATTACTAACTGTCACCTCTTCTGGCCCCGGCAGAATGTTCAGGCATAAACATAGAAATATATACAAATATGTAAACATGCCTTCTACGCACTTGACGACTAGCATGCAGTGCGATAGATGAAGAAAGGCCACATGTGTGGAATCTTAAAATAGCCAGATGAACGCTGACCCTTACAACGTCAGCGATAGGATAAGAATAGATAATAGACGAACGCTGAGCCCTACAACCTCAGCGATAATATAAGAATGCAATAGACCAATGCTGCGCCTTACACACTCAGCAATAGACACATTAGTTTTAAGGGTATATATACCCAGCCTCAGAAGAATAAAGATTAGTACAATACAGACTAAACAACATCACAGTCCGTGTACTCACTCATGAGTATTCGACTAAACCCCAACATAGTCAGAGTATTCATTCATGGTCCTTCGAGCCGGATTACAGTTTGGACTAATCATAAACAACAACAAAGTCCGTGTATTCACTCAACCGAGCTGGATCTAGTAGTGATTGTATTCATTCATGGTCCTTCGATCCGTACCACAGTCTATCAAACGTTGTGAAAAGTGTTTTCAATAGTGAAAAATTGTATAAGAGTTGTTTTATTTGGCTTACCAATCCACGCTGTGAGTAGAGGCACAGCAAGATCAACCAGGCGATCAAAACAAAAAAACCTCCAACGGGTTAAGCCAAAGATCACCCATACAAGAACAACAAATACACAACAACAACAACAACAAAAATATGCTGTCCGCAAAATCTTTGGAATTGCTCAAGAAGCAAGAGAAGATTTATGAGAGCATTCTGCAGGCCATAACTGATCAGAATGAGCTAGCAGCCCTGGAAAACTTGGAAGCAGAATTCACTGCGAACGACCTAGCGCTAGTTAAAATCGGTGTCATCAAGCATCCATACTTTATGGACAAAGTACATGAAGTAACCATGGAAAAAATCAGGATCCACAAAGAGGCCCTGATGAAGGTCGAAGTTGCCGACCAACCTATGGACACCGATAAACTATCAACGAGCGAGCATGGGCAATTGCGATTGGAAACATCCAGGGAAAGACAAAAAAGTCCATTTTCACAAAGAAGTACAAACCCAATGGATGCATTGGTAGACGATGTGGAGAGTAAAGCTCTAAAAGTAAGGGAGCACATGGAAGATGTACATGCCAACATAGAGCGCAGCGATCAGGAAGAAACTGTTGTCTTCAAAGAAACATTATCTTTCTGGTGGAAAAAAGTCCAGTCAACGTTCGCGGATTTAGAGGCAAGATATGGAAAATCTGCCTACGACAGCGACGAAATAGAGGAACTGGAGCTCAACGTCGATAAACTGTTAAATAAACTTAACAGAAAAATAGGCGAATTCAACAATAAAAATGAAGACGTCCCAGATCTACCGAAATCGGATCTTTCTCATTTTGACGGAAATCCTAAAGACTGGACAACGTTCTTCAATTTATTCTCCGATACAATTCACAAAAGGAAGGATATCAGCGACACAAGGAAGCTGAACTACCTCAAATCGTGTTTGAATGGAGAAGCTCAAATGGTAGTAAGCCACTTATTAAGTGGATCAGTTACAATTCGGCGTGGGAACTAATATGCAAGCGCTACAAAAATAAGCGCAAAATATTCGCAAACGCCGTTAACCAACTAGTGGACATGGACCTGCTGAAGAACGATGATGAACGCAGGATCCGCAATTTCTTGGACACAGCAAATGAGTGCATCCACATCGTTAAACAAGAAGGCCAAATTGGTAACGATGTGGATATAATAATAACTCAGATTTTGCTAAAAAGATTCTCGACGGAAGTGCTACAACTTTACGAGCAACATGTAAAGAAAGCCAGAGAAATCCAGTCCTTGAAGAATGTGCTCGAGTTTATTGATCAACTACACAGTACAGTAGACTCAGTGCAAAAAAGAGCCATCCAGAAGTCTATAGAAACAACAAAAACGCGCTACAAAAGATGCCGTTTTTGTAAACTGGATGGCCACGAAATAGCCAGGTGTCAAAGAATTAAAGCAGAGCTAATTACAAAGCGCAAGGAATTTGTAACTCAAAACGCTCTATGCTTTAAATGCCTAGGCACCCATTGAATTAATGATTGCAAGAGGATGGACATGCAACAAATGCGGCAAACCACACAACAATTTGCTGCACGAGAATGCAAATAAAGAGACCTTCAGCAGTAATTGTCTTAAGGAAAACAAAGGACAAGATACGTTGCTGGCAACTGCGCTCATTCGGATTAAAAATAAATCCGGAAAATATGAGCAAATAAGGGCCCTCATCGATGGAGGATCACAAAAAACAGTAATTTCGGAAGAAGCTGCACAAAATTTAAAACTTCGCCGAATCAAGCGGAACGTGGAAGTTCAAGGAATTTAACAAAATATTGAAATCCTGAAAAATAGTGTTTACTTGACAATCAAACCAAGAATGTCAAGTAAATTCATCACCACAACACAGGCTCTGATCATGCCAAAACTACAGAGAGCTCTACCGAGCAAGAAAATTGACATGGATGTCAATAAAGATTGGATGGGCTGTGAGCTAGCAGACCCATACTTCAACGAGCCAAGCAGAATTGATGTCATCATTGGCGTTGATCTACTTCCCCAAATAATGCTGGGAAAAGTTACAAAAATCTACGGAACGCTGGGACAAAAAACTAAGCTTGGATGGATTGTTTCTGGCAACATAGCTAAATCATCAAACAACAAGGTGATCAGTGCAGCAACAACGATGTACCACAACGACTTCCATCCATTTTGGAAGCTAGGTCACATGGAACCAGTAGACACTATCGGCCAAGGCAAATACTATATGCCACATAGAGCAGCAGTTCGACCAAAGCAGAGGAATGTGATGCTAGTCGGACCCAAACTACAAAAAGTAAATAGTGGTCTGAAACCAGTGCCAGAAAAAGGAAACATCAAAAGGCATTTCATCACGCCCCCACATGGGAGGATTAGAAGAAGCTAAATGACAAGAAAATAAAATTCTAGTTGGAAAAACCAAAAACAAATATTGGTGGAGTAAAAAGTAACAAAAATACCATATCCACTACAAGTAATTCGGTTGCATCCCAAATAAAACCACTTTAAACAGCTGCTCAAAGACAGCATCATAAAAAAGTGAACGACTCTCATTTGAAGACCCTGGCATCGTTAGCAATGACGCAAGAGGGCACCGTCTCAGCAGACTCAACAATTGGCGACATCAGGAAAAGGTATACACATTTGGAAGTGAACCGACTCACAAGGAATGGGAATTACCACCACCGCAGAAGACCAATGAAGCAGCTGAGTACCGAACCATATCTGGCACATTTTCCGGGCCCCGCAGAATGTTCAGGCACGAACATAAACTATACAAGGATTGGAATAATAATAATTGTCATTTTCTTGAATATAATTAAGAGCAGAAACCAGAGACAGCGATTACTAACTGTCACCTCTTCTGGCCCCGGCAGAATGTTCAGGCATAAACATAGAAATATATACAAATATGTAAACATGCCTTCTACGCACTTGACGACTAGCATGCAGTGCGATAGATGAAGAAAGGCCACATGTGTGGAATCTTAAAATAGCCAGATGAACGCTGACCCTTACAACGTCAGCGATAGGATAAGAATAGATAATAGACGAACGCTGAGCCCTACAACCTCAGCGATAATATAAGAATGCAATAGACCAATGCTGCGCCTTACACACTCAGCAATAGACACATTAGTTTTAAGGGTATATATACCCAGCCTCAGAAGAATAAAGATTAGTACAATACAGACTAAACAACATCACAGTCGGTGTACTCACTCATGAGTATTCGACTAAACCCCAACATAGTCAGAGTATTCATTCATGGTCCTTCGAGCCGGATTACAGTTTGGACTAATCATAAACAACAACAAAGTCCGTGTATTCACTCAACCGAGCTGGATCTAGTAGTGATTGTATTCATTCACATATTATTATTACACATTTTATAATTCTTCCTTCGGGTATTACTTAATATTCAATAAACTATTTATAATATAATCTTACATATATATATATATATATATATAGTCAGTGTATTCATTCATACACAGTATTCATTCGCCCACTAAGTCATTTCGTTTTATAACAACTGATCTTGTTGAATTTTTCGCAGCCAACTTCAAGCTTATTAGCTTTACCGTTATGATTTTTTAACAGCTGATATAGTATAGCTTATTTGTAAAAAAATTTGTTGAATTTTGTGAAATTGTTTTCATTTGGTGCCATATCGAAGATGGAAGATCTAAAACCACATTTTCGGCATATTTTACTGTTTTACTATCGAAAGGGCAAAAATGCAGTTGAAGCAAGGCGAAAATTATTCGATGTGTACGGAGAAATTGTATTGACCGAACGCCAATGTCAAAATTGGTTTGCAAAGTTTCGTTCCGGCAATTTCAATCTTGAGGATGCACAACGTCCTGGAAGGAATCTTGAAACCGATGTGGACAAGATAAAGTCGTTGGTCGATGCAAATCGTCGAATAATAACTCGAGAGATTGCAGAAACATTAAATTTATCAAAATCGAACGTTCACAAACACATGAAACACATGAATTTATAAAATAAAAAAAAATCATGCTCGAATTGCAATAAAAAAAAACGAAACGTCCTTGGTCTTCTGCAGTGAGCTTCGGCGGAGGCCGCTTGAATCATTGCCTTTGGGATGCAACCGAATCGCTTGTAGTGGTTACGATATTTTCCCTTGAAATGGTGTTGTTTCTGCTTTCAATGAAGTTCTCGACCGCCGATTTAATTGTCGTTAATATATTTGCAGCCTTAGTGGTTTCCGAAGCAATTTGTTGTTTCAAAGCCTCTGTTGTGGTCGCTGAAGCGGTGTTTGCTAAATTTGAGACGATATCATCATTTTTATCTCCAGCTGTACTTCTACTTGCAGTTGCAGTTTCAGTTGCGGCAGAAGTTTTCTGGACATCCTTCGGGCTGCTATCAATGGAAGTATCGTCAATCGACTGATCTTCCAATTGGATATCTTTTGATGTCGATATCGAAGATGTGACAGCAATTACACTCTCGTCCCCCTTCCATGTACTCCTGCTCTTGCGGTTGATCCATTTTAAATATTTTTCCCACTGACCATTTATCTTCTCCTAATTCTCCCATGTGAGGGCTTGCCGGCGGGATGAAATGCCACTCGCTGTTCCGTTTTTCTGGCACTGGTTCCAGACCATTATTTTCTTTTTTAGTGGCGGCTTCTTCTGATCAGCGACGACGGCGTCCCTATTAACGGAGGTGCTCTCGAACTTGCGGATACTGCCTTCATAATTGCTCTTCAGTTCCTTGTTCATTGGCTGGTTAATGTAGATATCCAAGAGCTGGCACCTTTTTGAATAACGCTTGCACAAATAGTCCCACGCTGCATTGTAGTTGCCAACTGCAATTGAGAAATGGCTTATGACTACTGTTGCGTCTCCCTTGATACACATTTTTAGTTACATCAACTTTGTTTTGTCGCTGATATCCTTCCTCTTGTGAATCATGTTCGAGAATATCTCGAAGAAAGTTGGCC
Organism: Drosophila meridionalis; assembly: GCA_035045145.1. NCBI lineage: Eukaryota > Metazoa > Arthropoda > Insecta > Diptera > Drosophilidae > Drosophila > Drosophila meridionalis. The sequence goes on from JAWNPG010000023.1 coordinate 7,306,678, forward strand.
ATTTTTTGGGATTTCCATAGAAATGAGGAAGTTTTGGTTTCTAGGGCTTTGGATCTTCGAACAGCGGAAGGTCTTCTTCTATGTTCTGCAAGTCACTTACTTTTCTGTTAAGTTTATCTGACAGCCTGTCGACGAAGAATTACAGTTCTTCTACATCGTCGCTGTCGTAGGCAGACTTTCCATATCTTGCCTGTAAGCCCGTGAACAGTGTCTGGACTTCGTTCAATAGGAAGTTCAGCTTATCTTTATGTTTCTTCCTGGTTGCTTGACTTTAGGTTGGCATACACTTCTTTGATGTACTGCCTTACTTTTAGACGTTTTTCGTCAACAAGTTCAATCCACTCATCCTTTAGGCTCATACTTCTGTGTGAAAATATTATTTCCTCTTAAGTATTTTCTTGCCTCGCAATTTGCCAATTTTTGCTTGTAGATGGTTTGTCGGTGTCCACAGTGTGGTCGGCAACTTCGAACTCCATCAGGGCCTTCTTGTAGCTCCTGATTTATTCCATAATCCAATCATATATTTTGTCTATAAAATATTGATGGTTGATGACACCGATTTTCTTCAGCAGTAAGTGGGCAGTGAATTCTGCTGCCAACTTATCCACAACTGCAAACTCATCCTTTTTAGCTATGGCCCGCAGGATACTGTCATATATCTCTGATTGATTCTCTAGAGTTTTCGTTAACAGCATCTCTTTATTCTTTGGCTTGACTCGTTGGAAGTTTTTTTGTTTTGATCACCAGGTTGATCGTGCTGTGCCTCTACTCACAGCATGGGTTATATAAGATATTTTTTAAGCACTTTCCACAAACATTTAGAAAATTTGTGGTTTAAGTTTTTATGACCGGGATCGAATACAGTAATCACTCAGCTGGAAGCACGCAGTACTTGATTGTGTTGATTTCCAGTCAATACTGAATCCGGCTCGAAAGACAATGAATGAATACACTGACTATGTTGGGGTTTAGTCGAATACTCATGAATGAGTGAGTACACGGACTGTGATGTTGTTTAGTCGGTATTGTACTGATCTTTATTCTTCTGAGGCTGCGTATATATATCCAGCCTCATGCATAATTTCAACCCTTAAAGCTAGTGTGTCTATTACTGAGTTTGTAAAGCTCAGCATTGGTCTATTGCATTCTTATTATTATCGCTGAGGTTGTATGGCTCACCGTTCGTCTATTAACTATTGTTATCCTATCGCTGACGTTGTAAGGGTCAGCGTTTATCTGGCATCCTGATGTTGAACTTTATAGATAGAAGAAACAGGAATCGAACAGATCAATTAATCAAAGACAGAAAAATAATAGAAGAGATAAACCGGATCGAAACGAACAAAGGAACAGAATAGAGTCAGGCAATCATCAAAATGCGTATAGACCTTATTTTAAAAATACACTAGAAGGAAAAAAAGAAACCCCAACAATCATGTCCAAAGAGGATAATCAGAAACGAAAATATAACAACCAGAAAGAACCTTGCATAATATCGAGAATAACAACGATGATCAACAGAGTGCTCAATTAAAGAATTTTAATGAGGACTCAAATTTTCAGAGGAAAGCCGCGATCCATGGAACCATGGAACCATCTTACCCTACATTCAACTAAAACTGAGCACCCCAAATTCGTATAAATTTTTAATTGACACAGAAGCTGAACGCTTTTTCATCAAACCACAACTTATCTCTACCAAAAAACAGATTTAATTTAAAAAAAAACAGTTTCAATCAAAACCGTACTAAACGAACATCCCGTAGATAAGAAAACAACTATCGAACTATTTAAAGAACATAAAGATAACTCCTAATTTTTACTATTGCTATTTGATTTTCACCCGTTTTTCGACGGTTTAATTCGAATGGACATTCTGAAGCAAATTAACGCAATTGTAAACATTAACATCAACAGGTTAATTACACCACATTTTTCAATTCAACTATTATCCGAAAGAAATAAGGCATCCGAGATTTATTTAGTCGAAGAACATTCCAAAACGATCCTTAAACTTCCTGTAAATTTAAAAAACGGATATTTCATTTAAAACAAATACAGGTCAATCCTGGCGTATTTATTTCGGATGGACTCTATTTAGCTGAAGATAATTTCAGTTCAATGGAAATAGTAAACTATTCGCCTACAGAACAAAAAATTCACCTCGCAACTAAGGGTTGACAAATTTAACGATAATGAATTTGTAATAGTTAACGTACTTGCTAATTATGAAGATACTATTGTCAAGTGGCTCAGGTTCAATCACACAACTCAGAATAAATCATCTAAATGAGGGAGAGAAATCTGCTTTTTTTAATCTTTGCCGAGACTTCTCAGAATTATTCTACAATGAACAGGACACACGTTCAAATAGCGTTAAACACACAATTAACACAACAGACGATATACCAATATACACAAAACCTTTCAGATACAGCCCTACAGAACGTCTAGAAGTGCAAAGACAAATATCAAAGAGGCTCAACCAAGACATAATTCGCCACAGTCATTCTCCTTGGAATGCACCAGTGTTTTTGGTCTCAAAAAAATTAGATTCATCAATGGAAAAAAATGGAGACTAGTAGTGGACTATAGGTAACTAAACGAAAAGGCGATTAATGACAAGTATCCAATACCTCATATAAATGAGGTCCTTGCCAGTATAGGCAGGGCTAGATATTTCTCCGCTTTAGACCTTGCGAACGGCTATCACCAAATAGAAATGAATCCGAGAGATACTCCTAAAACTATTTTCGAATTATGGACATCATATTAGCAGAACACAACGGGAAATGTTGATTAGTTTATTTAGATGACATTGATGACATTAGTATTCTCAGCTTCCTTGCAGCAACACATTACAGACCTAAGAAAGATGTTTACTAAATTATCGCTATCTAGACTAAAACTTCAACCACAGATATCCGAATTTTAAAGAAAAGAAATAGAATATTTAGGACACATAGTCACTGACAAAGGCATTAGACCTAATCCCAGCAAAATCTCTGCAATAAAAGCGTTTCCAATTCCAAAAAACAAGAAATAAGTTAAATCCTTCTTAGGATTACTAGGATATTATAGAAGATTTGTGAAAGACTTTGCAAAGATCACCATGCCTTTAACAGAAAAATTGAAAGGAAAGAAAAGCTCAATAATGATTAAGGAAGAATTTACGAAAGCATTTAATATCTTGCAATATCCCGATTTTTCAAAACCATTCATTCTGACTATGGATGCTAGCAATTTTGCAATCGGAGCAGTACTGTCTCAACCTTGCGATCGTATAAACCTGCATTTTACGCTAGCCGAACACTCTCAGACACAGAAGAAAACTATTGGACTGTAGAAAAGGAAATGTTAGCAATCATTTGGTCAACAAAATACTTTAGGCTGTACCTCTTCGGCCAAAAATTCATAATTGTAACAGACCACCGACCCCTAACTTGGCTTGTTAATTTCAAAGAACCCAATTCCAAATTAGTCATCTGGAAACTACAATTACTACAATATGACTATCAAGTCATTTACAACAAGTAAGAAAACTCTAGTCGGAGGTGCCCGACTAGGAGATACCCTAAGCCCTGTCCGACTTGGATTTTCTCGTTGGGAAAACCCAAAGTAGTACTACAAGGGTGATATGTGACAAATACAAAATTATTACACGCAACTACACAGTAAATTTGAAGTCTCGAACTCAAACTATGTACAAACCAGGCCTTAAAAACCTATTTTCGATAAGCATTAAAATCGATAACATTACAACAAAAATAGTTATCGTTCATACGAAATAAACTTGACCTGCGCGTGCTATCCACGGACCCAACAAAAAAAATTCAAGTCTCTACCTTGTCTAGATGCTTCAATCGACGCGTTCAAACATACGGACAGACGGACGGACGGACAGACGGACAGACAGACAGACGGACAGGGCTAAATCGACTCAGCTCGTCGCCCTGATCAAGAATATATATACTCTGTGGGGTCTGACACGCCTCCTTCTGCCTGTTACATACATTTAACAAAACCATTATACCATGATTTCCCATTTTCAATGGGCTCAGGGTATAAAAAGGGACGCCCTACGTCGAATTTCAGTTAATATTTATAAATAAAAAAATTCACAGACAACCACATCTAACAACGACACTATTCATTCTCAAATATGCATAAATGAATTCAATCTCCAAAGAAGGCGAATATCCTCACATAGAGTCTCTTATTCCATTTCAAAATAAATTGAGAAGAATAATTTCAGATAATAATTAAACACAGACAGGGTAACGTCATTTTTAAAAAATTTTCTTAAACCTAATAAGACCTTCGCAATCTTAGCACCAGATGACTCATTGAAGAAGTTTTTATGGAATATTTTTCAAACTCTAATCTCTACCAAATCATTAAATGCAATTCAATACTAAAAGATATCTTAAACACAAAGGGCCAAAACCAGTTAATACAAGACTACCACTTAAAAAGTAACCACAGAGGGATAGAAGATAAAACATCTCACTTAAAAAGAACACTATATTTTCCCCACATAAGACAAAAAATCACATCATTCATTAATGGATGCAACAAATGTCAAACCTTATAATACGACAGACAGCCCCAAAAATTAGTTTTTCAAGAAACCGAAATACAAAGACCCTCACAAATAATTCACATTGACATTTATACCATCAATTGCAAGACAATACTAACAATAATAGAAAGATTCTCTAGATTTGCCATGGCCTATACAATTTCAGCCAAAGATTTCATAAACATAGTAAAAGTAATGAGAAACTTTATTAACACCTATAGTATACCCAAAAAGTTGATTTACGATCAAGGAGCAGAATTTTCAGAAAAATTATTCAAAGATTTTTGTACCCAATACAACATAGAAATATACAGGATAATTAACCAAAAAAAGGAAGATGCAAAACTCACATTAGATCATGAGGAAATTCTCGCAGTAACATTGACCACTTACAATAACTCAATCCATTCAGCGACTAAAATAACTTCATATGAATTTTTCATAGGACGAACACACACCTTCCAAAAAGATGTAACATTTAACAACGAAAACGAATATATACAAGAGTTAAACAACTTTAGAGAAAACCTGTACACTAACATTTATCAAAAGACCAATGAAATAGAACAAGACAGAACTATGAAATTAAATCAAGAAAAGAACCCACGACTTTCGAAACAGATGACATAATTTACAGAAAAGAAAATAGACGACGTTTTTCAATTCAAAGAGTAGCAGAAGACAACGGACCAACAATAATTATACACAAACGCCAAAAAAATACATAAATCTAAATTAAAGACAAGAACAGCGACAGACTCTCAAAATATAGAATAGCAAGAAAAAAAAATCTCAAAAACAACGAACATACATTAACAACAAATTTTAATTAAAAAGTGTACAAAACAATGAAATAACCAATAGACTTCCGAATAGATAATTATAGATAATTTATGAATAATTGTCAAATTGATATATATTATCAACTATCAGAAGAAAACAAAACAAACAGAAAAATACAATCAATACAATTCATAGGCAAAATAATTATTGACATTCATCAAATCATGTAAATAACATCGCAGAAAACATATTGTTCACTAAATTGCAAATTATACCAATGTTTATATTGACCCACTACGAATTAGAAATAATACAGATAAGATTTACAAATGCATCCGACGCACAGTAGCGCCTCTGCCGGCAGAGCTTGGCAAAAGTAAGTAAAGTGATTAGCACCGATTTTTGATTTCTTGGTGTCAAATGATTGGAAATTACCTCTAGATGATGAATCCAAATTTTTGAAAATAGATTAATTTTAAGCATAGTTATGACCCTTCAAAGTGGGGTCAATTTGCAAAATTTAATCAATCAGAGAAATTTTGTGAAAAATGTTCCACTTTTCAATTGAATTGCAAGAAAAATATTGCACCAATTCTTGATGTTTTGGTATCGTTGAACAAATGGTGTATTTTTAACATAATAAAAGAAAAAGTATGTTATTATGATCAATAATTTAGGAGCTGTACTCATTATAAAAAAAATTTTTCTCATTTTTTGGTGTAAAGTGAACTCCATCTTCTGAGTTCCCTCGAGTTGCCAACTTCGGCTTATATACAGATATTTGTCAATGTTTTTACACAATATTCATAAAAGATCGGCTGCCCGAATCTGCCCGTTTGGTTTTCTACAGTAAAAAACTAACACAAAATCGGCATAAAATGCGCTAAAAAATGTCAAATTGACACGTGGATGCATGCAGAAGGTAGATTTGCCGACGGCAAAACGTTTATTGAAGGGCCTGGGTTTTTTGGTCGTTACACTTGCGGTTGTTGTCCCTTTTTGTTTCTACCTAATGCTTAGGTAATATAAGCCCAACCGACAATCTAACTAAACTCTGTATTGTGTTTGATGCCTCTAGCAAGTCCTCATCTCAGTTGTTGCTGAATGCACATGGTGGAACTGATCATTAAGCAGCAGTTATGGGAAACTTTGCTACGTTTTCGATTTCGTCATTGGGCTGCAATGGCAGTCAAGCTAAAATATACCGTCAAATGGAACTAGTTGAGACCCAGCATAGCTTTCAACTTATGTTGTAGGACGAAAAGCCCACTGATTCGTTAGAAGTTTTTCGTTTGAGCACAGTAACGTATGGTACACCTACCTACTTAGCAGTTCGATGTTTAAAATGTCTAAGAAACTTGAATGCGTCTACTCATTCACTTGCTATATGATCCTTGATCAGGATTTTTACGTTGCTGACTTTTTAACAGGAGCAGATAGCATTGAGGAATTGTGTTCGTTGCATCGCGACTTAATTGTACGCTACTCGCAGCTCAACCATCTAGAAACGACATTATCATTATCATTAATTTTGAATCCTAAAGATAATATTTTTCGATACTCCATGAATTGCTCAATAGATGTGCACCCTACCAAAACAAACTGTTTTGCACATTTAAACTCATTGTTTTTCCAGCTGAGGAACTTAAATTATCATTTTGGTTTCGTGGACCAAGATTTTTTTAAAGCCTTCAGAAAATTATTGTTTAGCCCATCCACATATTAAATTGTTGAAGAAATTAAAAGTTGCGAACATATCTCATGAATTCATGTATCTTTTAAATTAGGTTTTGACTTTTGTAGCAGAGATATACGTTACTAAGCAAATAGAATTAGTTACAGATTTGACTTCTAATTTCTAGCATTAGTCGACATGGCCTTGTGAGGAATCTGTACTGTGACAATGCCAACAATTTTGTGGGTGTTGTATGCACACTGAAGGAGCTGACGGACGATTTCGATTTTCGATACAGCTGATATCGGGAAACGGAGTTCGTATTCATTTCATCGCAGGTGCCGCATTCAAGGTTTAGGCCAATGGTCGTTCCTAGCAATAAACAAAAATGGCGGAGTGCTTGCACCGACTGACCTTATCATTTGAAATTCGCCGCATTGAAGCCGTACCACTTAGATAAGATATTATATTGTTATTATAGTTGTGAAAGTACGTGCATTATAGAGCCCACAAATTGCAATTTCTATTATCTGTTCAGTCTGACTGAACGGAAATCTGTTTGCTAGTATAATATTCTTTATGCGCACAAACAGTTTCAATCTCTCCTTACATATAATCATGGAAATGCTAAAATTGTCGCATGTTCTTTCCAGTGTCGCCATTGTTTGTTTGTTGGGTCGTTAGTTATATATAAACATATATATATATATATATATATATGTATATATATATATATATGTTTATATATAACTAACGACCCAACAAACAAACAATGGCGACACTGGAAAGAACATGCGACAATTTTAGCATTTCCATGATTATATGTAAGGAGAGATTGAAACTGTTTGTGCGCATAAAGAATATTATACTAGCAAACAGATTTCCGTTCAGTCAGACTGAACAGATAATAGAAATTGCAATTTGTGGGCTCTATAATGCACGTACTTTCACAACTATAATAACAATATAATATCTTATCTAAGTGGTACGGCTTCAATGCGGCGAATTTCAAATGATAAGGTCAGTCGGTGCAAGCACTCCGCCATTTTTGTTTATTGCTAGGAACGACCATTGGCCTAAACCTTGAATGCGGCACCTGCGATGAAATGAATACGAACTCCGTTTCCCGATATCAGCTGTATCGAAAATCGAAATCGTCCGTCAGCTCCTTCAGTGTGCATACAACACCCACAAAATTGTTGGCATTGTCACAGTACAGATTCCTCACAAGGCCATGTCGACTAATGCTAGAAATTAGAAGTCAAATCTGTAACTAATTCTATTTGCTTAGTAACGTATATCTCTGCTACAAAAGTCAAAACCTAATTTAAAAGATACATGAATTCATGAGATATGTTCGCAACTTTTAATTTCTTCAACAATTTAATATGTGGATGGGCTAAACAATAATTTTCTGAAGGCTTTAAAAAAATCTTGGTCCACGAAACCAAAATGATAATTTAAGTTCCTCAGCTGGAAAAACAATGAGTTTAAATGTGCAAAACAGTTTGTTTTGGTAGGGTGCACATCTATTGAGCAATTCATGGAGTATCGAAAAATATTATCTTTAGGATTCAAAATTAATGATAATGATAATGTCGTTTCTAGATGGTTGAGCTGCGAGTAGCGTACAATTAAGTCGCGATGCAACGAACACAATTCCTCAATGCTATCTGCTCCTGTTAAAAAGTCAGCAACGTAAAAATCCTGATCAAGGATCATATAGCAAGTGAATGAGTAGACGCATTCAAGTTTCTTAGACATTTTAAACATCGAACTGCTAAGTAGGTAGGTGTACCATACGTTACTGTGCTCAAAAGAAAAACTTCTAACAAATCAGTGAGCTTTTCGTCCTACAACATAAGTTGAAAGCTATGCTGGGTCTCAACTAGTTCCATTTGACGGTATATTTTAGCTTGACTGCCATTGCAGCCCAATGACGAAATCGAAAACGTAGCAAAGTTTCCCATAACTGCTGCTTAATGATCAGTTCCACCATGTGCATTCAGCAACAACTGAGATGAGGACTTGCTAGAGGCATCAAACACAATACAGAGTTTAGTTAGATTGTCGGTTGGGCTTATATTACCTAAGCATTAGGTAGAAACAAAAAGGGACAACAACCGCAAGTGTAACGACCAAAAAACCCAGGCCCTTCAATAAACGTTTTGCCGTCGGCAAATCTACCTTCTGCATGCATCTACGTGTCAATTTGACATTTTTTAGCGCATTTTATGCCGATTTTGTGTTAGTTTTTTACTGTAGAAAACCAAACGGGCAGATTCGGGCAGCCGATCTTTTATGAATATTGTGTAAAAACATTGACAAATATCTGTATATAAGCCGAAGTTGGCAACTCGAGGGAACTCAGAAGATGGAGTTCACTTTACACCAAAAAAATGAGAAAAATTTTTTTTATAATGAGTACAGCTCCTAAATTATTGATCATAATAACATACTTTTTCTTTTATTATGTTAAAAATACACCATTTGTTCAACGATACCAAAACATCAAGAATTGGTGCAATATTTTTCTTGCAATTCAATTGAAAAGTGGAAAATTTTTCACAAAATTTCTCTGATTGATTAAATTTTGCAAATTGACCCCACTTTGAAGGGTCATAACTATGCTTAAAATTAATCTATTTTCAAAAATTTGGATTCATCATCTAGAGGTAATTTCCAATCATTTGACACCAAGAAATCAAAAATCGGTGCTAATCACTTTACTTACTTTTGCCAAGCTCTGCCGGCAGAGGCGCTACTGTGCGTCGGATGCATTTGTAAATCTTATCTGTATTATTTCTAATTCGTAGTGGGTCAATATAAACATTGGTATAATTTGCAATTTAGTGAACAATATGTTTTCTGCGATGTTATTTACATGATTTGATGAATGTCAATAATTATTTTGCCTATGAATTGTATTGATTGTATTTTTCTGTTTGTTTTGTTTTCTTCTGATAGTTGATAATATATATCAATTTGACAATTATTCATAAATTATCTATAATTATCTATTCGGAAGTCTATTGGTTATTTCATTGTTTTGTACACTTTTTAATTAAAATTTGTTGTTAATGTATGTTCGTTGTTTTTGAGATTTTTTTTCTTGCTATTCTATATTTTGAGAGTCTGTCGCTGTTCTTGTCTTTAATTTAGATTTATGTATTTTTTTGGCGTTTGTGTATAATTATTGTTGGTCCGTTGTCTTCTGCTACTCTTTGAATTGAAAAACGTCGTCTATTTTCTTTTCTGTAAATTATGTCATCTCTTTCGAAAGTCGTGGGTTCTTTTCTTGATTTAATTTCATAGTTCTGTCTTGTTCTATTTCATTGGTCTTTTGATAAATGTTAGTGTACAGGTTTTCTCTAAAGTTGTTTAACTCTTGTATATATTCGTTTTCGTTGTTAAATGTTACATCTTTTTGGAAGGTGTGTGTTCGTCCTATGAAAAATTCATATGAAGTTATTTTAGTCGCTGAATGGATTGAGTTATTGTAAGTGGTCAATGTTACTGCGAGAATTTCCTCATGATCTAATGTGAGTTTTGCATCTTCCTTTTTTTGGTTAATTATCCTGTATATTTCTATGTTGTATTGGGTACAAAAATCTTTGAATAATTTTTCTGAAAATTCTGCTCCTTGATCGTAAATCAACTTTTTGGGTATACTATAGGTGTTAATAAAGTTTCTCATTACTTTTACTATGTTTATGAAATCTTTGGCTGAAATTGTATAGGCCATGGCAAATCTAGAGAATCTTTCTATTATTGTTAGTATTGTCTTGCAATTGATGGTATAAATGTCAATGTGAATTATTTTTGAGGGTCTTTGTATTTCGGTTTCTTGAAAAACTAATTTTTGGGGCTGTCTGTCGTATTATAAGGTTTGACATTTGTTGCATCCATTAATGAATGATGTGATTTTTTGTCTTATGTGGGGAAAATATAGTGTTCTTTTTAAGTGAGATGTTTTATCTTCTATCCCTCTGTGGTTACTTTTTAAGTGGTAGTCTTGTATTAACTGGTTTTGGCCCTTTGTGTTTAAGATATCTTTTAGTATTGAATTGCATTTAATGATTTGGTAGAGATTAGATTTTGAAAAATATTCCATAAAAACTTCTTCAATGAGTCATCTGGTGCTAAGATTGCGAAGGTCTTATTAGGTTTAAGAAAATTTTTTAAAAATGACGTTACCCTGTCTGTGTTTAATTATTGTCTGAAATTATTCTTCTCAATTTATTTGGAAATGGAATAAGAGACTCTATGTGAGGATATTCGCCTTCTTTGGAGATTGAATTCATTTATGCATATTTGAGAATGAATAATGTCGTTGTTAGATGTGGTTGTCTGTGAATTTTTTTATTTATAAATATTAACTGAAATTCGACGTAGGGCGTCCCTTTTTATACCCTGAGCCCATTGAAAATGGGAAATCATGGTATAATGGTTTTGTTAAATGTATGTAACAGGCAGAAGGAGGCGTGTCAGACCCCACAGAGTATATATATTCTTGATCAGGGCGACGAGCTGAGTCGATTTAGCCCTGTCCGTCTGTCTGTCTGTCCGTCTGTCCGTCCGTCCGTCTGTCCGTATGTTTGAACGCGTCGATTGAAGCATCTAGACAAGGTAGAGACTTGAATTTTTTTTGTTGGGTCCGTGGATAGCACGCGCAGGTCAAGTTTATTTCGTATGAACGATAACTATTTTTGTTGTAATGTTATCGATTTTAATGCTTATCGAAAATAGGTTTTTAAGGCCTGGTTTGTACATAGTTTGAGTTCGAGACTTCAAATTTACTGTGTAGTTGCGTGTAATAATTTTGTATTTGTCACATATCACCCTTGTAGTACTACTTTGGGTTTTCCCAACGAGAAAATCCAAGTCGGACAGGGCTTAGGGTATCTCCTAGTCGGGCACCTCCGACTAGAGTTTTCTTACTTGTTGTAAATGAGTTGATAGTCATATAATATATATATATATATATATATATATATATATATATATATATATATATATATATATATATATATATATATATATATATATGTATATATGTATATATATATATATATATATATATATATATATATATATATATATATGTATATATTCTATATTTTGAGAGTCTGTCGCTGTTCTTGTCTTTAATTTAGATTTATGTATTTTTTTGGCGTTTGTGTATAATTATTGTTGGTCCGTTGTCTTCTGCTACTCTTTGAATTGAAAAACGTCGTCTATTTTCTTTTCTGTAAATTATGTCATCTCTTTCGAAAGTCGTGGGTTCTTTTCTTGATTTAATTTCATAGTTCTGTCTTGTTCTATTTCATTGGTCTTTTGATAAATGTTAGTGTACAGGTTTTCTCTAAAGTTGTTTAACTCTTGTATATATTCGTTTTCGTTGTTAAATGTTACATCTTTTTGGAAGGTGTGTGTTCGTCCTATGAAAAATTCATATGAAGTTATTTTAGTCGCTGAATGGATTGAGTTATTGTAAGTGGTCAATGTTACTGCGAGAATTTCCTCATGATCTAATGTGAGTTTTGCATCTTCCTTTTTTTGGTTAATTATCCTGTATATTTCTATGTTGTATTGGGTACAAAAATCTTTGAATAATTTTTCTGAAAATTCTGCTCCTTGATCGTAAATCAACTTTTTGGGTATACTATAGGTGTTAATAAAGTTTCTCATTACTTTTACTATGTTTATGAAATCTTTGGCTGAAATTGTATAGGCCATGGCAAATCTAGAGAATCTTTCTATTATTGTTAGTATTGTCTTGCAATTGATGGTATAAATGTCAATGTGAATTATTTTTGAGGGTCTTTGTATTTCGGTTTCTTGAAAAACTAATTTTTGGGGCTGTCTGTCGTATTATAAGGTTTGACATTTGTTGCATCCATTAATGAATGATGTGATTTTTTGTCTTATGTGGGGAAAATATAGTGTTCTTTTTAAGTGAGATGTTTTATCTTCTATCCCTCTGTGGTTACTTTTTAAGTGGTAGTCTTGTATTAACTGGTTTTGGCCCTTTGTGTTTAAGATATCTTTTAGTATTGAATTGCATTTAATGATTTGGTAGAGATTAGATTTTGAAAAATATTCCATAAAAACTTCTTCAATGAGTCATCTGGTGCTAAGATTGCGAAGGTCTTATTAGGTTTAAGAAAATTTTTTAAAAATGACGTTACCCTGTCTGTGTTTAATTATTGTCTGAAATTATTCTTCTCAATTTATTTGGAAATGGAATAAGAGACTCTATGTGAGGATATTCGCCTTCTTTGGAGATTGAATTCATTTATGCATATTTGAGAATGAATAATGTCGTTGTTAGATGTGGTTGTCTGTGAATTTTTTTATTTATAAATATTAACTGAAATTCGACGTAGGGCGTCCCTTTTTATACCCTGAGCCCATTGAAAATGGGAAATCATGGTATAATGGTTTTGTTAAATGTATGTAACAGGCAGAAGGAGGCGTGTCAGACCCCACAGAGTATATATATTCTTGATCAGGGCGACGAGCTGAGTCGATTTAGCCCTGTCCGTCTGTCTGTCTGTCCGTCTGTCCGTCCGTCCGTCTGTCCGTATGTTTGAACGCGTCGATTGAAGCATCTAGACAAGGTAGAGACTTGAATTTTTTTTGTTGGGTCCGTGGATAGCACGCGCAGGTCAAGTTTATTTCGTATGAACGATAACTATTTTTGTTGTAATGTTATCGATTTTAATGCTTATCGAAAATAGGTTTTTAAGGCCTGGTTTGTACATAGTTTGAGTTCGAGACTTCAAATTTACTGTGTAGTTGCGTGTAATAATTTTGTATTTGTCACATATCACCCTTGTAGTACTACTTTGGGTTTTCCCAACGAGAAAATCCAAGTCGGACAGGGCTTAGGGTATCTCCTAGTCGGGCACCTCCGACTAGAGTTTTCTTACTTGTTGTAAATGAGTTGATAGTCATATATATATATATATATATATATATATATATATATATATATATATATATATATATATATATATATATATATATATATATATATGTATATATGTATATATATATATATATATATATATATATATATATATATATATATGTATATATGTATATATATATATATATATATATATATATATATATATATATATATATATATATATATATATATATTTATATATGCATATATGTCGGGACGTCAGTTATATTTGGCAATTTCATAGTTTTTTATTTCTTCATATAACGCAATCGGCGTCACATCGGTAACGGAAACTGGGACCACCTTTGGTCTAGCACTGGAGCTCTGTGAATTCCGCGAACGTGTGTTCATCTCGACTGTTTTAACTAGACTGCGTGCTCTCGAGCCATCGTCATACGATCTGGCAACTCACTCTCAACACTACGAACACGGACTACACTCAGCCGTCAGGGCGCTTAACAACCCTAAAAGCACATAACCATCGATACCGCCATTCGATATCTATATTCAAATCATTCTCCGACACGGCCATACTGACATTTTAAAATAGACTTTCAAAAAATATTAAAAACCTATGCTATCCAACACAAGGTCTCATAACAGCATAGATATTCAACTTTCTGACATTCACATCTCTAATGCCTCAGCAATACAATTCTTGACAATCGCATCTCTGATGCAATAAATTTTGGACATTTACATCTCTGATGTCTCAGCAATACAAGTGTTGACATTCACATCTCTGATGTCTCACCATACAATTCTTGATAATCACATCTCTGATGTCGCAGCAAAACATTCATCTGCAACGACATCTCCGGTGCCAGAGGTAAAACATTTATCAGCAACTACATCTCTGGTGCCAGCTAAAATATTCATCAAATGTCAGTGGGATATCTCATTTACATTTTCAAAGTACACCGTACTCTTCCGCAACAACTCGCCCATTTGCCTTTCTATCAAATGTCAGTTTGGCAGGATATCATTCAAATTTAGTAGCTTGTACACTTCTGCGACAATCCCGAGCATTTGGCTTTCCATTTTATCATGCCACAGTTAAACAGGCTCTTGCCGCCACTCTGCGACGATATGTACCACTGGTACCATGATCTCTCACTAGATAAACTGTCCGCCATGTACAATGTCACCTTTCACCAGCATGACCATTGACACTTGAACCTAGCCCCTGTGTATGATGTCCTCCACACTTTCTAGGTGGCAGAGGTACCTCTACACCAGCGTCTTTATCACTGTGGTTAATATTCTCAAACATTTCTGTCTCGTATTGCTTATCTGGTAATGCTCGTAAAAACGCATGTGAATACTTATATTTTCATTTATTTGTTAATGATTTCAACATATAACGGTCACCTTCTAGTAATTCAGTAACTACAAATGGTCCTCCAAACATGGGATCCAACTTTGTCTGATGCTCTCTTTTTATCATACTCATGATGCGCTCTACTTGCCCATTAACGTGACTGGCACCGGACGCTATCAAATGCAAATTTATTTTTAGGGCGTTACAAAACTCGCGAAGGTTAGAGCTTGTAAAGTATAGTGGTCTTTTTTCAGTTTTCTGAGTCAATCTGCGTAGTGATATATAACAAAACATATTTAGTGAATCAATTAAGACAATTACGAATTTCGTAACCTCGCTTTTCCTACTTAACTTTCCAGTTATAGCAATGTGCAGGGTATGCCATGGAATCTCAATCTTGAGTATCGAACGTAATTCTTTCAACTTTCAACAAATTTTCGTATGACATATTGTTATACCAATAATGGCAATAGCAGTCCGTAAATAATACGAAATCATTGCCACGTAAATAATGGCGGAAATGCTTCACTGAATTAAACACTGTCAATGTCTCCGACTCCTAAGAGTGATGCTTCGACTCAAAAAAGAGTTCATACTAAAATACTCGACGACGTGCCGCTTATGTTGAATTTTCTACAGTAAAATTGCACCATAACCCTTCAATAATGGCATCTGTATGCAATTCAATGAAATTAAAATTGAAATAACTCGTCTAATTACTGCGTGTTGTCCATTCCTTAAAAATTCACTATAATTTAGTGAGAAGTTGTAACAGGGATGTCATTATTTCTGAGAATTTTAGTATGAATTGACGAAAATAGGAGGCAAGTCCTATAAAATGTCTCACTTGTGTAACTAATTGCGGTGGATGTAGCCCAAGAGAGCTGTTATCTTTCGTTCATTGGGCCTAATCTGTCCACTCGAGATCTCATACCCTAAGTAGGTACAAGTGGTTCTCTAGAACGAACACTTAGAGGTATTGAAAGAAAATCCTGCTTTCAACAAAATAGCACAGGACGATGCTAAATGACCTTGTTTTCCACAGGTAAAGCATGTTACGGCTGACCAGTCCCTTCCAAATTGCATACCGATTGTTTTTGATTGGCTTCCCTCCTTGCTTTTCCTCAAACGGCATATCGGTATATGCGGTTTAAATTTTGGAAGACAAACTTTATTTGTATTGATTTGTACCCTCAATGGATTACTTGTGACCACTACCTTGAGATCTCTGACCTGCTTCTCCAGACTGGACCAATCCCACTTCTGATGTCGGGTCGTCAGGTATATTTTGAAATTTGATTATTTTCTATTTCATCATTTAACGCAATCGGTGTCACTTTTGTAACGAAAACTGTGGCCACCATAGGTCTAGAGGTGGAGCTCTGTGAATTCCGTGTCCGTACTACACTCAGCCGTCAGGGCGCTTAACAACCCTAAATGCCACTCATAGCACATAACTATCGATACCGCCATTCGATATCTATATTCAAATCATTATCCGATATATATATATATATATATATATATATATATATATATATATATATATATATATATATATATATATATATATATATATATATAAAAGCCTAAATGCCACTCATAGCACATAACTATCGATACCGCCATTCGATATCTATATTCAAATCATTCTCCGATATATATATATATATTTATGTTTTTCGTTCGTATATTTAAGAAAAAAAATATATAAACTTTATTTTGAATATAAACTTCTTATTTTAATCGACAACGTATTAGGCTTATTAGCGTCGAAACTTATACTGAAGATACAATAGTACTTAGAGCTATATTTATACGTATTGGGTTTTCTATGTGTTTGCGAGTTTTACATATGTTCGTTCTATGTGTGTGTGAGCTTCTTGGGAAAGTTTACATTTATTGGGGAAATGCTGATTAAGCGTTCCCACGGTTTTCGTGAATTTGGGGAGTTTATGCTCCATTGTTTATGCTATGCATTTGGGGGACAATTGTTTATATTGCGAGTGCAAAGATTGTTTATGAAAGTCACGAAGGGTCTCGATGCTGGACTTTGGTCAAAGTCTAGATAATTCTAGATGCGTGGTTGTATATGAGTGTATGAGGTGCCGGATATGCGACTCCTAAAGAAAATAGCCTGTCCTCAGGCGGATACAGTAGGGGTATAGAGAACTATTTGTTTCAATTGTAGGGTTTGATGTTTCTGTCTCTTCTATCTTTGCCTCTTTTTGGGTATATATTATAATTAATTTTTAAGGAATTGTTTTAAATTTATATACTAAGTACAATAATGAACTTATAATAACTATTAAAAAAGTGGTTAGTGTGATTATCTTAAATACATCGTTTTTTTTTTTTTTTTTGTATGTTCAATAATTATTTCTCTTGTTTGAATATATGAGATTGGTTCTAATTTAATAATGTTATTAGTTACATAAATGTTTTGTGTATAATCAAGATTTGAATTTTTAATAGATACATATATATATATATATATATTATTGAACAATCAAATATTTTTATTATATTATTGTCTTCTATTATCAAGTTATTTTCAACACAGTTTTGATTTAATTTTATCTTGGGAATATTCCAAGTTACAATTACATTAGGTTCTGTAAATGAAGCTTGATACTTTTTATATGTCTTAGTATATTTACACGAAGTTTCGGTTTGGTTTAGTATTCCTAGAATACATGGATTATTCTCTCTTGATTTTGTATTATAAGTGAATATGACTTCTTTATTAAAATAGTATTATCATTACAATTTTCTGTTAATGTGTTTTTATCTTTATTTGGATATAGAAGTATTTCAAAAATATATTTTTTGGAATATTTGAAATTATTAATATTTCGCTAGTATCTCTTTTAAACCAAGTCGAAGTTTTTATGTTTAATAGTTTTTCTGAATTAACTTATTTTAAATAATTATGTTTCAAGAGTTTTGGGTTAAAAATTCCCAATCTTGTAAGTTGCATACCCATTTCTATATCTTCTATAAATTCTGTGAAATAATCAAGATTGAATATTAAAGTTTCTAGTCTTATTGATTTTTTGTTTTCTGCTCTTATGGTATCTAGTATTTTGAATCTTTCGTAGATAGTGTCTATTATGTGATTTAATTCATTGGCCTGTACAATATTTTCTGATAAGTTACTGATTATTTCTTCTAATTCTTCTTTATCTTCTTCGTTTAGAGTTCCGAAAAGATATTTGTAAACTGATCCTACAACATTTATTAATCCGCGTTTCTTTTGCTTAATTATTCTGATTCCGTTAATTTCTCTTATTAACTTTTCTACTAGGTATTTAATTTGTGTTACGTTATTATATTCTTCAGTTTGTTTTATTAGGTTATTATATGTTATATCGATTTAAGTTAAATTAACTTTTAAATAGTGATGTTCAAATTCAGTTGGAGAGGTCCATTGTGCCTGTTTTAAATATTAGATAGCCATTCGGGGCTTTTATTGGGCTTATTTCGATACTTTTTGCATAAAAGTAATAGGATGATTGGTATAATGTTAATGAGGGTCATCTTAAGTTGTTTACCTGTAATTAATTATCATATTTGCTTTTATTATTTATCTTTTTCTTTTTGAATTTTTATTTGTAATGTATCACTTTCCGTCCTCTGTTTATTTCTTCGAAATGTTTATCGTCAATTGGTTTAATTTCTCCTGTCTTTTTGAAGGGGTTTGTGGTTTTAGATTTGATTAATGGGGCTTGTTTGTATCTTGTATCCATATGAAAGTTCTGTCTATTTTTATTTAATTTATATATTTGATTTCTTTTATTCTCCTGTGTATTATATTCAGGTGTTCCTGCGTATATAAATATATTTGCTGGTGTCCTATTAGTCGTGTTATGTTTGGTTTTGTGATTATATGTATAAAGTATTATTTCCAATTTTGTTAATTTATCTTCAATATTATTTTCGTTCGTGACAATTCTTAATTTTTCATTAATAGTTTTGTGAAATCTTTCTATATCTGCAATTCCGTTTTTGCTTGTTGTTATATTAATTTGTACATTTTCTTCTTTCAACCAGTTCTGTAACGCTGCGCATATGAATGCTGAATCTTTATCTGCATTTATTTCTATAGGTTTTCCAATTTCATTAAATACTTTTATAATAGCTCTATTTGCTTCTAACCAATTCCTATATTTAACTTATATGAGTGTTGCAAGTTTAGAATAAATATCAATGCATGAAAGGAATTATAAGTTATCTATCATGTAAAAGACCATTACATATTTTTCTCTGATATTAAATGTTTCTGGTGTAGTTTCTATAGTTAACTTTGTGTTTCTGTGTTCGGTTTTTGTTATGTTGCATATTGAACATTCATTAATAATGTTTTGATTTAATTTTTGATAATCTGGGTAGTAATATTTTTCTTTAAACCAATTTATTGTTTTACCTATTCCTGGGTGTAATAATTTCTTATGTTTCTCTAATATCAGTTCTTTGAATCGTGCGTATGTTTCAATGTCGGTTATTTAAAAATCGGTTAGTTTAATAGTAGATTTCATTGTTTTTGTTTTTGTATTTGAGTTTATTATTTCAACATATGCTTGTTGAAATATAGGATAATCATGTTCGTTATGAAAATATAAAACGTTATTTTTATACTCGTTTCCCAAAGGGAAAAAGAGTATATTGGTTTCGTGAAATGTCCGTCTGTCCGTCTGTCCGTATGAATGCAATATTTTTCTACGCTATTGAAGCTAGAGACTTGAAATTTGGAACATATACTCGTGTATGCCCTCGAATTATAAAGTGTCAAGATTTTCCAGATACGCCCACTAGGGGCGTGGCAAATCGGAAAATGGTTGCGCCCATAGTTAATAGAAATCATAGAAATCATATTAGTTGAAGAGCTAGAGAGTTGAAATTTGGAATGTATACTTGCGTTGACCACCCAAGCTCAAAAAGATATGGCGGATATATCTACGCCCATTGGCGGCGTGGCAAATCGGGAAAACTGTAACTTCTACAGTTTTAAAGCTAGAATGCTGAAATTTGGCACGTAACTTAACGCTACGATTCTATAAAGATTCATAAAAAGATTTGATGTCTAGGCCCACTGGGGGCGTGGCAAATCGGATCTGAATATTTTACAAGATCAGCTATATTTTGAGCACTATTGATGCTAGAGCCTTGAAATTTGATATATATACTCGGATAAGCAACCCAAGATCAAAAAGATATGGCGGACATACCTACGCCTTCAGGGGGCGTGATAAATCGCAAAAAGCTTATAGCTCCTACAGTTTTAGAGCTAGACGATTCCAAATAGGATGTTTGTGTTACTGGGGGCCTCCTCTATTGATTCCCCAATAAATAAATCTTACGCCCCTTCGGGGGCGTGGTATATCGAAAAAATACCCTGTAACTTTCACATTTTTGGAGTGTAAGCATCCAAACTTTACAGTTACGTTACCCTCGACTCCTTCTAGGAACTTGCCAAATATGATATGTCTACGCCTACTGGGGGCGTGGCAAATTGGCAACAAAATTTGATACGCCCAGCTGCAAAATTCATATGCCTGTGCCACCTATATAAATAAGCTTAATAAGAATTGCTAAGACGACAAACGGCACTTCTGAGAAATATATGTAATTCGATTTAATGTTGAAGTTCTGCAAATAATTTATCTGCTAAAATTATCATTTTTCGTATAGCCTAGGTCAGTTATGTTATTTTCTTTTTGTGTGTGTGACCCTGACAAAAAATGTAAATATCAAATACCGATATTTGTGTAATCGACTTAGTCCGAACAAAATTATTCACGCACAAAAAAATTGACGATAGGGCCCATCAGGTATGCAAGTATGTAGGCACGAACAGCTGCGCAACTATTTCCATGCCGTCGCCGCTGCGTCTCAAACGCGGACCCTTTTGCTTACACACTTTTCATCTAATCAATAATTATTTCTCTTGTTTGAATATATGAGATTGGTTCTAATTTAGTAATGTTATTAGTTACATAAATGTTTTGTGTATAATCAAGATTTGAATTTTTAATAGATACATATATATATATATATATTATTGAACAATCAAATATTTTTATTATATTATTGTCTTCTATTATCAAGTTATTTTCAACACAGTTTTGATTGATTTTATCTTGGGAATATTCCAAGTTACAATTACATTAGGTTCTGTAAATGAAGCTTGATACTTTTTATATGTCTTAGTATATTTACACGAAGTTTCGGTTTGGTTTAGTATTCCTAGAATACATGGATTATTCTCTCTTGATTTTGTATTATAAGTGAATATGACTTCTTTATTAATATAGTATTATCATTACAATTTTCTGTTAATGTGTTTTTATCTTTATTTGGATATAGAAGTATTTCAAAAATATATTTTTTGGAATATTTGAAATTATTAATATTTCGCTAGTATCTCTTTTAAACCAAGTCGAAGTTTTTATGTTTAATAGTTTTTCTGAATTAACTTATTTTAAATAATTATGTTTCAAGAGTTTTGGGTTAAAAATTCCCAATCTTGTAAGTTGCATACCCATTTCTATATCTTCTATATATTCTGTGAAATAATCAAGATTGAATATTAAAGTTTCTAGTCTTATTGATTTTTTGTTTTCTGCTCTTATGGTATCTAGTATTTTAAATCATTCGTAGATAGTGTCTATTATGTGATTTAATTCATTGGCCTGTACAATATTTTCTGATAAGTTACTGATTATTTCTTCTAATTCTTCTTTATCTTCTTCGTTTAGAGTTCCGAAAAGATATTTGTAAACTGATCCTACAACATTTATTAATCCGCGTTTCTTTTGCTTAATTATTCTGATTCCGTTAATTTCTCTTATTAACTTTTCTACTAGGTATTTAATTTGTGTTACGTTATTATATTCTTCAGTTTGTTTTATTAGGTTATTATATGTTATATCGATTTAAGTTAAATTAACTTTTAAATAGTGATGTTCAAATTCAGTTGGAGAGGTCCATTGTGCCTGTTTTAAATATTAGATAGCCATTCGGGGCTTTTATTGGGCTTATTTCGATACTTTTTGCATAAAAGTAATAGTTGTTTACCTGTAATTAATTATCATATTTGCTTTTATTATTTATCTTTTTCTTTTTGAATTTTTATTTGTAATGTATCACTTTCCGTCCTCTGTTTATTTCTTCGAAATGTTTATCGTCAATTGGTTTAATTTCTCCTGTCTTTTTGAAGGGGCTTGTGGTTTTAGATTTGATTAATGGGGCTTGTTTGTATCTTGTATCTATATGAAAGTTCTGTCTATTTTTATTTAATTTATATATTTGATTTCTTTTATTCTCCTGTGTATTATATTCAGGTGTTCCAGCGTATATAAATATATTTGCTGGTGTCCTATTAGTCGTGTTATGTTTGGTTTTGTGATTATATGTATAAAGTATTATTTCCAATTTTGTTAATTTATCTTCAATATTATTTTCGTTCGTGACAATTCTTAATTTTTCATTAATAGTTTTGTGAAATCTTTCTATATCTGCAATTCCGTTTTTGCTTGTTGTTATATTAATTTGTACATTTTCTTCTTTCAACCAGTTCTGTAACGCTGCGCATATGAATGCTGAATCTTTTCCAATTTCATTAAATACTTTTATAATAGCTCTATTTGCTTCTAATCAATTCCTATATTTAACTTATATGAGTGTTGCAAGTTTAGAATAAATATCAATGCATGAAAGGAATTATAAGTTATCTATCATGTAAAAGACCATTACATATTTTTCTCTGATATTAAATGTTTCTGGTGTAGTTTCTATAGTTAACTTTGTGTTTCTGTGTTCGGTTTTTGTTATGTTGCATATTGAACATTCATTAATAATGTTTTGAATTAATTTTTGATAATCTGGGTAGTAATATTTTTCTTTAAACCAATTTATTGTTTTACCTATTCCTGGGTGTAATAATTTCTTATGTTTCTCTAATATTAGTTCTTTGAATTGTGCGTATGTTTCAATGTCGGTTAGTTTAATAGTAGATTTCATTGTTTTTGTTTTTGTATTTGAGTTTATTATTTCAACATATGCTTGTTGAAATATAGGATAATCATGTTCGTTACGAAAATATAAAACGTTATTTTTATACTCGTTTCCCAAAGGGAAAAAGAGTATATTGGTTTCGTGAAATGTCCGTCTGTCCGTCTGTCCGTATGAATGCATTATTTTTCTACGCTATTGAAGCTAGAGACTTGAAATTTGGAACATATACTCGTGTATACCCTCGAATTATAAAGTGTCAAGATTTTCCGGATACGCCCACTAGGGGCGTGGCAAATCGGAAAATGGTTGCGCCCATAGTTAATAGAAATCATAGAAATCATATTAGTTGAAGAGCTAGAGAGTTGAAATTTGGAATGTATACTTGCGTTGACCACCCAAGCTCAAAAAGATATGGCGGATATATCTACGCCCATTGGGGGCGTGGCAAATCGGGAAAACTGTAACTTCTACAGTTTTAAAGCTAGAATGCTGAAATTTGGCACGTAACTTAACGCTACGATTCTATAAAGATTCATAAAAAGATTTGATGTCTACGCCCACTGGGGGCGTGGCAAATCGGATCTGAATATTTTACAAGATCAGCTATATTTTGAGCACTATTGATGCTAGAGCCTTGAAATTTGATATATATACTCGGATAAGCAACCCAAGATCAAAAAGATATGGCGGACATACCTACGCCTTCAGGGGGCGTGGCAAATCGCAAAAAGCTGATAGCTCCTACAGTTTTAGAGCTAGACGATTCCAAATAGGATGTTTGTGTTACTGGGGGCCTCCTCTATTGATTCCCCAATAAATAAATCTTACGCCCCTTCGGGGGCGTGGTATATCGAAAAAATACCCTGTAACTTTCTCATTTTTGGAGTGTAAGCATCCAAACTTTACAGTTACGTTACCCTCGACTCCTTCTAGGAACTTGCCAAATATGATATGTCTACGCCTACTGGGGGCGTGGCAAATTGGCAACAACAAAATTTGATACGCCCAGCTGCAAAATTCATATGCCTGTGCCACCTATATAAATAAGCTTAATAAGAATTGCTAAGACGACAAACGGCACTTCTGAGAAATATATGTAATTCGATTTAATGTTGAAGTTCTGCAAATAATTTATCTGCTAAAATTATCATTTTTCGTATAGCCTAGGTCAGTTATGTTATTTTCTTTGTGTGTGTGTGACCCTGACAAAAAATGTAAATTTCAAATACCGATATTTGTGTAATCGACTTAGTCCGAACAAAATTATTCACGCACAAAAAAATTGACGATAGGTCCCATCAGGTATGCATGTATGTAGGCACGAACAGCTGCGCAACTATTTTCATGCCGTCGCCGCTGCGTCTCGAACGCGGACCCTTTTGCTTACACACTTTTCATCTAATCAATAATTATTTCTCTTGTTTGAATATATGAGATTGGTTCTAATTTAGTAATGTTATTAGTTACATAAATGTTTTGTGTATAATCAAGATTTGAATTTTTAATAGATATATATATATATATTATTGAACAATCAAATATTTTTATTATATTATTGTCTTCTATTATCAAGTTATTTTCAACACAGTTTTGATTGATTTTATCTTGGGAATATTCCAATTACTTTAGGTTCTGTAAATGAAGCTTGATACTTTTTATATGTCTTAGTATATTTACACGAAGTTTCGGTTTGGTTTAGTATTCCTAGAATACATGGATTATTCTCTCTTGATTTTGTATTATAAGTGAATATGAATTCTTTATTAAAATAGTATTATCATTACAATTTTCTGTTAATGTGTTTTTATCTTTATTTGGATATAGAAGTATTTCAAAAATATATTTTTTGGAATATTTGAAATTATTAATATTTCGCTAGTATCTCTTTTAAACCAAGTCGAAGTTTTTATGTTTAATAGTTTTTCTGAATTAACTTATTTTAAATAATTATGTTTCAAGAGTTTTGGGTTAAAAATTCCCAATCTTGTAAGTTGCATACCCATTTCTATATCTTCTATATATTCTGTGAAATAATCAAGATTGAATATTAAAGTTTCTAGTCTTATTGATTTTTTGTTTTCTGCTTTTATGGTATCTAGTATTTTGAATCTTTCGTAGATAGTGTCTATTATGTGATTTAATTCATTGGCCTGTACAATATTTTCTGATAAGTTACTGATTATTTCTTCTAATTCTTCTTTATCTTCTTCGTTTAGAGTTCCAAAAAGATATTTGTAAACTGATCCTACAACATTTATTAATCCGCGTTTCTTTTGCTTAATTATTCTGATTCCGTTAATTTCTCTTATTAACTTTTCTACTAGGTATTTAATTTGTGTTACGTTATTATATTCTTCAGTTTGTTTTATTAGGTTATTATATGTTATATCGATTTAAGTTAAATTAACTTTTAAATAGTGATGTTCAAATTCAGTTGGAGAGGTCCATTGTGCCTGTTTTAAATATTAGATAGCCATTCGGGGCTTTTATTGGGCTTATTTCGATACTTTTTGCATAAAAGTAATAGGATGATTGGTATAATGTTTATGAGGGTCATCTTAAGTTGTTTACCTGTAATTAATTATCATATTTGCTTTTATTATTTATCTTTTTCTTTTTGAATTTTTATTTGTAATGTATCACTTTCCGTCCTCTGTTTATTTCTTCGAAATGTTTATCGTCAATTGGTTTAATTTCTCCTGTCTTTTTGAAGGGGTTTGTGGTTTTAGATTTGATTAATGGGGCTTGTTTGTATCTTGTATCCATATGAAAGTTCTGTCTATTTTTATTTAATTTATATATTTGATTTCTTTTATTCTCCTGTGTATTATATTCAGGTGTTCCTGCGTATATAAATATATTTGCTGGTGTCCTATTAGTCGTGTTATGTTTGGTTTTGTGATTATATGTATAAAGTATTATTTCCAATTTTGTTAATTTATCTTCAATATTATTTTCGTTCGTGACAATTCTTAATTTTTCATTAATAGTTTTGTGAAATCTTTCTATATCTGCAATTCCGTTTTTGCTTGTTGTTATATTAATTTGTACATTTTCTTCTTTCAACCAGTTCTGTAACGCTGCGCATATGAATGCTGAATCTTTATCTGCATTTATTTCTATAGGTTTTCCAATTTCATTAAATACTTTTATAATAGCTCTATTTGCTTCTAACCAATTCCTATATTTAACTTATATGAGTGTTGCAAGTTTAGAATAAATATCAATGCATGAAAGGAATTATAAGTTATCTATCATGTAAAAGACCATTACATATTTTTCTCTGATATTAAATGTTTCTGGTGTAGTTTCTATAGTTAACTTTGTGTTTCTGTGTTCGGTTTTTGTTATGTTGCATATTGAACATTCATTAATAATGTTTTGATTTAATTTTTGATAATCTGGGTAGTAATATTTTTCTTTAAACCAATTTATTGTTTTACCTATTCCTGGGTGTAATAATTTCTTATGTTTCTCTAATATTAGTTCTTTGAATCGTGCGTATGTTTCAATGTCGGTTAGTTTAATAGTAGATTTCATTGTTTTTGTTTTTGTATTTGAGTTTATTATTTCAACATATGCTTGTTGAAATATAGGATAATCATGTTCGTTATGAAAATATAAAACGTTATTTTTATACTCGTTTCCCAAAGGGAAAAAGAGTATATTGGTTTCGTGAAATGTCCGTCTGTCCGTCTGTCCGTATGAATGCAATATTTTTCTACGCTATTGAAGCTAGAGACTTGAAATTTGGAACATATACTCGTGTATGCCCTCGAATTATAAAGTGTCAAGATTTTCCAGATACGCCCACTAGGGGCGTGGCAAATCGGAAAATGGTTGCGCCCATAGTTAATAGAAATCATAGAAATCATATTAGTTGAAGAGCTAGAGAGTTGAAATTTGGAATGTATACTTGCGTTGACCACCCAAGCTCAAAAAGATATGGCGGATATATCTACGCCCATTGGCGGCGTGGCAAATCGGGAAAACTGTAACTTCTACAGTTTTAAAGCTAGAATGCTGAAATTTGGCACGTAACTTAACGCTACGATTCTATAAAGATTCATAAAAAGATTTGATGTCTAGGCCCACTGGGGGCGTGGCAAATCGGATCTGAATATTTTACAAGATCAGCTATATTTTGAGCACTATTGATGCTAGAGCCTTGAATTTTGATATATATACTCGGATAAGCAACCCAAGATCAAAAAGATATGGCGGACATACCTACGCCTTCAGGGGGCGTGGTAAATCGCAAAAAGCTTATAGCTCCTACAGTTTTAGAGCTAGACGATTCCAAATAGGATGTTTGTGTTACTGGGGGCCTCCTCTATTGATTCCCCAATAAATAAATCTTACGCCCCTTCGGGGGCGTGGTATATCGAAAAAATACCCTGTAACTTTCACATTTTTGGAGTGTAAGCATCCAAACTTTACAGTTACGTTACCCTCGACTCCTTCTAGGAACTTGCCAAATATGATATGTCTACGCCTACTGGGGGCGTGGCAAATTGGCAACAAAATTTGATACGCCCAGCTGCAAAATTCATATGCCTGTGCCACCTATATAAATAAGCTTAATAAGAATTGCTAAGACGACAAACGGCACTTCTGAGAAATATATGTAATTCGATTTAATGTTGAAGCTCTGCAAATAATTTATCTGCTAAAATTATCATTTTTCGTATAGCCTAGGTCAGTTATGTTATTTTCTTTTTGTGTGTGTGACCCTGACAAAAAATGTAAATATCAAATACCGATATTTGTGTAATCGACTTAGTCCGAACAAAATTATTCACGCACAAAAAAATTGACGATAGGTCCCATCAGGTATGCATGTATGTAGGCACGAACAGCTGCGCAACTATTTTCATGCCGTCGCCGCTGCGTCTCGAACGCGGACCCTTTTGCTTACACACTTTTCATCTACCTGCTGCGCCACATCAGTTTTGCATTGCCTGTTGGCAAATCCGAAACTATTTCACTACAAGGGCAACTATTGACAAATACAAAACTATAGAAGCTGCTGTTAATGCAAACACAATATAAACATAAATCAATCGCAATTGTGATTCTTAGAAAAAGCTGAAATGCGCGCATATGAACGTATGTATTTATATGTGTACATACAAAAACGGTGGTCGGTTGAATGTATGCGTATAAAGGGCGATATTTGACAAATACAAAACTAAAGAAGCGGCTGAAAATGCAAACACAACTCAATAACAATTTTGGTTGAAGAATATGCTAGAATGAATGGCGCTGAATTTATTTGTGACCGTGCATAAGCAAACGCGCTTCCACGTTTCAATGTATGTACATATGTGTAAATGTAAATATATTTTGCTGTCGCTGCTTAACGCGTGCGTGTCATAATTGGCCAAACGTTTTGTTTAATAGATTGCGACTGACTTAACGGAACTTGATGAAACTTTCAGCATATGATTCTATTGAATTTTTTACATTTTATAAAAATGCTAATTCATTCACATAGTTATATTTGCAAAAATTGAAATTGCATAAAATTCACATGAATCTACATAAATGCAAAATTTGAGATAAATTATTAAATTTAAAATACCAGATACCCCTCTGGGAAACGAGTTTCACGCTTTAGGTTTCGTCCTAAGGCAACGTTCTTACTTGTTACTACAGAAATACTGCTTGATTATGTCTTTTGCATAAGTATTTGTCATTTCTTTGAATGTTATTTTAATGTTAGTTTTATGGAAATAATTTATTATATTATATTATCTTCCGTACCTTTAATAAATTCTATTTGTCTCTTATAGAAATTTATGGGTCTTTCTGTTAACTGTATATAATTACTATTATCTTCGTGAGCGCTATGTATTGTAGCTGCTGTACTTTCATTTTGTAGGAAATTTTCGTTTAATTTTACTCGTTATAGAGCATCGGCTACATCATTTTCTTTACCGGGTACATATTTTATATGGTAATCAAACTCATTTAATTTGATTTTCCAGCGTTGCAATTTCATATTAGGTTATTTAATGTTATTAAGCCACACAAGAGGTTTGTGATCGCTAAGGATCTGGAATTTTCGGCCAAATAAATACGATCTAAAGTATTTTGTAGCCCATACAATGGCTAATAATTCTTTTTCGATCGCCGAGTAGTTTATCTCGTGTTCATTCAAAGTTCTGCTAGCATAGCAAATTCGTTTATGATTCTGGGATAGGACGGCTCCTATGGCTGTATTACTAGCATCTGTAGTAAGTGAAAATGGTTTGTCAAAATTTGGATATATCAGTATGGGATCTGATGTGATGAGAACTTTCAGTTTCTCAAAAGCTGCGATATACTTTTCATCGTTAATATTAATTGTGGCGCCTTTCCTTAACATTGTTGTCATGGGTTTGACGATATTTGCAAAGTTAGGTATGAATTTTCGGTAAAATCCACTTAAACCTAAGAATGATTTGATCTCTTTCGGCGTTCTTGGTATTGGAAAATTGATAATTGCTTTAATTTTATTTGGATTTGGTTTTATACCTTCGGTAGTTATAATATGTCCTAAGAATTCAGTTTCTTTTTTCAAAAATTCGCATTTGTCAAGTTGTATTTTCAAATTCGTTTCCCTAAGTATACTAAATACTATTCTTAATGATGATAAATGTTCTTCCAATGAAGTGGAATATAAAATTATATCATCTAAGTATACAAAGCAATCTTTATAAATAAGATCTTCCAAGAGATTATTCATACATCTCTGGTAAGTTGCTGGTGCATTTTTAAGGCCAAATGGCATACGTGTATACTCGTAATGACCATGCTTAGTTAAAAAGGCTGTTTTAGGAATGGATGCAGGATCCATTTGAATTTAATGAAATCCCTTTGCTAAATAAATTGTTGTGAAATATTGACATCTTCCTAATTTGTCAAGTATCTCGTCGATAAGCGGTATGGGAAATTTGTCATCTATTGTGACTTCGTTAAGGTTGCGATTGTCAATGACTAATCGGAATTTTTGTTTCTTGGATGCGTCTTCTTTTTTTTTAACGATCCAGATTGGTGAGCAATAGGGCGATTTTGATTTTCGAATAATTCCCTGCTTAATCATTTCATTGATTTGTTTATTGACTTCTTCGTCAAAAGTTTGAGGATATTTTTATGTATATGTCTTTTGTATATTGGGTCTTCGTGTTTTGTTTGAAATCAATGTTTAAAAGTACTTGTGAATGTCAAATTTTCACCTTCACGATACTGAATATCATTGAATTCATATAAGACCTTTTTAATTTGTTAATTTCCTCTGAATTTAAGTGTTCTAATCTGTATTTGTTATTCTCAGTTAATTCATTTTTAATAGCGTAATTTATAGCTAAGTCATCAGTATTTTGTGGTTCGAAAGATTCTTGGTTTTCGTTGTTGTCTGATGTTTTATAATTTATATCGTAATCAATGTTATCATATTTAAAGTAAAAAGTATATTTACCTACCATAACATATTCT
The DNA here is from genome assembly GCA_035045145.1 of Drosophila meridionalis. Classification (NCBI taxonomy): domain Eukaryota; kingdom Metazoa; phylum Arthropoda; class Insecta; order Diptera; family Drosophilidae; genus Drosophila; species Drosophila meridionalis. The sequence goes on from JAWNPG010000023.1 coordinate 7,337,510, forward strand.
TCTGCAAAATTAATTTGCGCTTTACATGCTTCTAGGAATTTTCAACCTAATAACATGTCATAATTATACGAAAAGTTGTGAATATAAAATTTTTATTGGCTCGGACAAAGTTTGATTGGTTCTATAAAAATTGATTCTTTGAGTTCAATTATACCGTTAAGGGTATGCACTTTTAAATTGTCTGAAGATGCTTTGCATTGAAAGAAGTTTTCGTTTAAGATATTGATTGATGAGCCTGTGTCAATAATGCATTTTAAATTTTTGTTATTTATCATTATTTTTATGAAGGGTTTGTTTATGAAAATTTTCAGATTTGTCCATCTTACTAATTCCACTATTGCTTTCTCTCTGTCTCTTATGTGGTTGGTTCGAGTTTTGATAGTAACCTTTGTGTTGATAATTAATAGGATTATCTTGTCTACCTTGATGCAATTTTTGTCTAAACTCTTGGTGTAATTGCTGACTGGTTTCTTTTTTATTTTCTGGTTTAAATTGGGTATGGAAATTAGAAGTTTGGTTATGTTTGACTATAATTTGGATAAAATTTTCCACTTGGTTTGGGATACTGACCAAAACCAAAAAGTCCGGTTTCGAATGTATTATTTTCATACAACCCTTCTGTTTGAGCTACTTGTTTTAGATTTGCAACTGTTGTTATGTCATGTCTAGCTAGAGTCATAAATAGTCTATCTGGCAATTTTTTCGCTATTACGTCTTTAACAGTGTTTTTCATAGCATTAGTATATATGGGTGTGTTGGTTGGTACATTTTCTAAGCTTAATTTATTGGTTATTATGTAAGACTTATGTTCTAGTTCTTCTATAAACTTACGAAGATTTCCGTTGTAGTTGGTGTTGTATAATCTTCTTAAGAGTTCCTCGAATGGGGTGTGGGTTTTGAGTTCACTGATCAGCGCCTTTCGAAGATCCAACCAGTTGTTCGCCATTGCCAGTTGGGAAATGCGCTGCGCTTCCCCGCAGAGTTGCATTTCTATGGTTCCGTATAGTATATTATGCTGTCGGACATCTCTCGTCGGGTATAGGCTCAATATGTAGTCGATTCTTCTTATGAATGAGCTCAATGTTTCCGGATTTCCGTCGCAGTTGGGCACCTGTCTTAAGGATGACAGTGCGTGGTTTAAGTTGGACTCTGATAGTTCTTGCGTCATTTTGAATAATGTTTTTGATTAATGTTTTGTAAGGTCACATTTTTCGTTTTTCACTTTTATTATGTTTGTTTATTCGCTATGTTCACTTTTAATTTGTACAAAGATCACTTTTAATTGGTTTGCTTTATTCACTTTTTAGGTTTTTATGTTTCTTTTTATTTTGTAACTTCACTTTTAATGTTGCTATTTTTATTGAATGTTTCAATGAATGTTTCTTCACTCAATTGGTATGGATTTATAAAATGTTTTTGTTCACAAATTACAGCACTCAGTTGGCGTAATTTGTTTAAGTTGAACGGTTATTATTGGTTTGTTGTAGTACTTATGGCTTACAGGGATCAATTCAATGATGTGTAAGGCCCAGACATAAGTACTATTCACACAGAACTTCTTAATAGTCCAGCGGATTTGTTAATTTTTCTGAAGTCTGTTGCAAATTACACGACACGACACGTCATGTAAATTCTTTGGCGGATTAGTAAAATACTGATGTTGAGTTCAATACACTAATCCTACCGGCTGCGCCATTTATGTTTTTCGTTCGTATATTTAAGAAAAAAATATATAAACTTTATTTTGAATATAAACTTCTTATTTTAATCGACAACGTTTTAGGCGGAACTTATACTGAAGAGGCAGACAGATTGAGAGAGAGAGAGAGACAGATAGAGAGAGAAACAGAAAGAGAGCAAGGTAAACATTGAAATTAGTGCAATTTCTTTCAAAAATCGACCATTTTAGCCGAGCTTTCTGCTTTTTGCTATTTTCGCTGCTCTAGTCTAAAACAAGTAAGAGTGTTTTAGTCGACTCTGCTCGACTAGAAGATACCATGAACACTGTGAGGAGCTAATATTCCAATCATTTTACGCATCTTTTATGCATACATACAAAACAACACATACACATAAACAAATGCACATACGCATAAGCGCGCGCAGTTGACGCAGAGACTGATCTTGGATTGCAGTGTGCATTACTATGGGAACTTAATTGTTGAATAACTTCTTAGCGATGGACTACTTTCATTAAATTCTCACAACTTATTAATAGCATTCATTTGTGTGTATTTACAAAAGCACAATTCATTAACGGATTCAAATTCTGGGCGATTGGGGCATGGCTTCCATAATCGAAAAGTTACATAATCTCTGTATTTATTATACGAGACTACACAGAAAATTTGAAATCTATAGCTCTAACGATGTACAAACCACGCTTAAAAAACGAATTAAAATGATTGATAGATGCCGATAAAATCGAAATAGAATGAATTATAAAAAATATATATATATATGATAAACTCGTTCGGCGTATGGTATACACCAGCATTCATGTAAAATTTAAGATCATCATTACGTCTTTTAGAATATCTCAGCGTACGGACAGGGCTATATCGACTCGTCTTGTCGCTTTGATCAAGAATATATATAATTTATGAAGTGTGGCACGCCTCTTCTGCCTGTTACATACATTTTTACAATACCGTAATATCCTGATTTCCCGAGCAAATACGAATTTGAGTGGGAGTAAAAAATTGGGTGAGCTGAACAAACTTTGTGCTAGTTTTCAGTCTATATCTTGTATGCTTAGTATAACGTTGTTAACATACATATACTTTATGGAGTCTGCTATTATACACTGATCTCCCATTTGCAATGAGTTCAGGGTAGCAAAATAGAAAAATAAATAATACGAAGCCAGGAATAGAACCCAGGAACTCTCGGCGATGCGTATGGCGTCTACCAACTGCGTCAATAGTTCACTACAAAGGCGTCATCATTCAAATACAAAACTAAAGACGCTACTGAAAATGCAAGCTCAATTTAATCGCAATTGTGCAGATGCACTGAAAAAACGCTTTCTACACATATAGGAAAAAGTTTGTCACTGCTAAACGCTGCTTTCCTCGTGCGTGTGAAAATTAGCACAAATGTTTTTTATACTCGTTTCCCAAAGGGAAAAAGAGTATATTGGTTTTGTGAAATGTCCGTCTTGCTGTCCGTCCGTCTGTCCGTATGAATGCAATATTTTTCTACGCTATTGAAGCTAGAGACTTGAAATTTGGAACATATACTCGTGTATACCCTCGAATTATAAAGTGTCAAGATTTTCCGGATACGCCCACTAGGGGCGTGGCAAATAGGAAAATGGTTGCGCCCATAGTTAATAGAAATCATAAAAATCATATTAGTTGAAGAGCTAGAGAGTTGAAATTTGGAATATATACTTGCGTTGACCACCCAAGCTCAAAAATATATGGCGGATATATCTACGCCCATTGGGGGCGTGGCAAATCGGGAAAACTGTAACTTCTACAGTTTTAAAGCTAGAATGCTGAAATTTGGCACGTAACTTAACGCATAAAATTCACATGAATCTACATAAATTCAAAATTTGAGATAAATTATTAAATTTAAAATACCAGATACCCCTCTGGGAAACGAGTTTCACGCTTTAGGTTTCGTCCTAAGGCAACGTTCTTACTTGTTACTACAGAAATACTGCTTGATTATGTCTTTTGCATAAGTATTTGTCATTTCTTTGAATGTTATTTTAATGTTAGTTTTATGGAAATAATTTATTATATTATATTATCTTCCGTACCTTTAATAAATTCTATTTGTCTCTTATAGAAATTTATGGGTCTTTCTGTTAACTGTATATAATTACTATTATCTTCGTGAGCGCTATGTATTGTAGCTGCTGTACTTTCATTTTGTAGGAAATTTTCGTTTAATTTTACTCGTTATAGAGCATCGGCTACATCATTTTCTTTACCGGGTACATATTTTATATGGTAATCAAACTCATTTAATTTGATTTTCCAGCGTTGCAATTTCATATTAGGTTATTTAATGTTATTAAGCCACACAAGAGGTTTGTGATCGCTAAGGATCTGGAATTTTCGGCCAAATAAATACGATCTAAAGTATTTTGTAGCCCATACAATGGCTAATAATTCTTTTTCGATCGCCGAGTAGTTTATCTCGTGTTCATTCAAAGTTCTGCTAGCATAGCAAATTCGTTTATGATTCTGGGATAGGACGGCTCCTATGGCTGTATTACTAGCATCTGTAGTAAGTGAAAATGGTTTGTCAAAATTTGGATATATCAGTATGGGATCTGATGTGATGAGAACTTTCAGTTTCTCAAAAGCTGCGATATACTTTTCATCGTTAATATTAATTGTGGCGCCTTTCCTTAACATTGTTGTCATGGGTTTGACGATATTTGCAAAGTTAGGTATGAATTTTCGGTAAAATCCACTTAAACCTAAGAATGATTTGATCTCTTTCGGCGTTCTTGGTATTGGAAAATTGATAATTGCTTTAATTTTATTTGGATTTGGTTTTATACCTTCGGTAGTTATAATATGTCCTAAGAATTCAGTTTCTTTTTTCAAAAATTCGCATTTGTCAAGTTGTATTTTCAAATTCGTTTCCCTAAGTATACTAAATACTATTCTTAATGATGATAAATGTTCTTCCAATGAAGTGGAATATAAAATTATATCATCTAAGTATACAAAGCAATCTTTATAAATAAGATCTTCCAAGAGATTATTCATACATCTCTGGTAAGTTGCTGGTGCATTTTTAAGGCCAAATGGCATACGTGTATACTCGTAATGACCATGCTTAGTTAAAAAGGCTGTTTTAGGAATGGATGCAGGATCCATTTGAATTTAATGAAATCCCTTTGCTAAATAAATTGTTGTGAAATATTGACATCTTCCTAATTTGTCAAGTATCTCGTCGATAAGCGGTATGGGAAATTTGTCATCTATTGTGACTTCGTTAAGGTTGCGATAGTCAATGACTAATCGGAATTTTTGTTTCTTGGATGCGTCTTCTTTTTTTTTAACGATCCAGATTGGTGAGCAATAGGGCGATTTTGATTTTCGAATAATTCCCTGCTTAATCATTTCATTGATTTGTTTATTGACTTCTTCGTCAAAAGTTTGAGGATATTTTTATGTATATGTCTTTTGTATATTGGGTCTTCGTGTTTTGTTTGAATTCAATGTTTAACAGTACTTGTGAATGTCAAATTTTCACCTTCACGATACTGAATATCATTGAATTCATATAAGACCTTTTTAATTTGTTAATTTCCTCTGAATTTAAGTGTTCTAATCTGTATTTGTTATTCTCAGTTAATTCATTTTTAATAGCGTAATTTATAGCTAAGTCATCAGTATTTTGTGGTTCGAAAGATTCTTGGTTTTCGTTGTTGTCTGATGTTTTATAATTTATATCGTAATCAATGTTACCTACCATAACATATTCTTCTGCAAAATTAATTTGCGCTTTACATGCTTCTAGGAATTTTCAACCTAATAACATGTCATAATTATACGAAAAGTTGTGAATATAAAATTTTTATTGGCTCGGACAAAGTTTGATTGGTTCTATAAAAATTGATTCTTTGAGTTCAATTATACCGTTAAGGGTATGCACTTTTAAATTGTCTGAAGATGCTTTGCATTGAAAGAAGTTTTCGTTTAAGATATTGATTGATGAGCCTGTGTCAATAATGCATTTTAAATTTTTGTTATTTATCATTATTTTTATGAAGGGTTTGTTTATGAAAATTTTCAGATTTGTCCATCTTACTAATTCCACTATTGCTTTCTCTCTGTCTCTTATGTGGTTGGTTCGAGTTTTGATAGTAACCTTTGTGTTGATAATTAATAGGATTATCTTGTCTACCTTGATGCAATTTTTGTCTAAACTCTTGGTGTAATTGCTGACTGGTTTCTTTTTTATTTTCTGGTTTAAATTGGGTATGGAAATTAGAAGTTTGGTTATGTTTGACTATAATTTGGATAAAATTTTCCACTTGGTTTGGGATACTGACCAAAACCAAAAAGTCCGGTTTCGAATGTATTATTTTCATACAACCCTTCGGTTTGAGCTACTTGTTTTAGATTTGCAACTGTTGTTATGTCATGTCTAGCTAGAGTCATAAATAGTCTATCTGGCAATTTTTTCGCTATTACGTCTTTAACAGTGTTTTTCATAGCATTAGTATATATGGGTGTGTTGGTTGGTACATTTTCTAAGCTTAATTTATTGGTTATTATGTAAGACTTATGTTCTAGTTCTTCTATAAACTTACGAAGATTTCCGTTGTAGTTGGTGTTGTATAATCTTCTTAAGAGTTCCTCGAATGGGGTGTGGGTTTTGAGTTCACTGATCAGCGCCTTTCGAAGATCCAACCAGTTGTTCGCCATTGCCAGTTGGGAAATGCGCTGCGCTTCCCCGCAGAGTTGCATTTCTATGGTTCCGTATAGTATATTATGCTGTCGGACATCTCTCGTCGGGTATAGGCTCAATATGTAGTCGATTCTTCTTATGAATGAGCTCAATGTTTCCGGATTTCCGTCGCAGTTGGGCACCTGTCTTAAGGATGACAGTGCGTGGTTTAAGTTGGACTCTGATAGTTCTTGCGTCATTTTGAATAATGTTTTTGATTAATGTTTTGTAAGGTCACATTTTTCGTTTTTCACTTTTATTATGTTTGTTTATTCGCTATGTTCACTTTTAATTTGTACAAAGATCACTTTTAATTGGTTTGCTTTATTCACTTTTTAGGTTTTTATGTTTCTTTTTATTTTGTAACTTCACTTTTAATGTTGCTATTTTTATTGAATGTTTCAATGAATGTTTCTTCACTCAATTGGTATGGATTTATAAAATGTTTTTGTTCACAAATTACAGCACTCAGTTGGCGTAATTTGTTTAAGTTGAACGGTTATTATTGGTTTGTTGTAGTACTTATGGCTTACAGGGATCAATTCAATGATGTGTAAGGCCCAGACATAAGTACTATTCACACAGAACTTCTTAATAGTCCAGCGGATTTATTAATTTTTCTGAAGTCTGTTGCAAATTACACGACACGACACGTCATGTAAATTCTTTGGCGGATTAGTAAAATACTGATGTTGAGTTCAATACACTAATCCTACCGGCTGCGCCATTTATGTTTTTCGTTCGTATATTTAAGAAAAAAATATATAAACTTTATTTTGAATATAAACTTCTTATTTTAATCGACAACGTTTTAGGCGGAACTTATACTGAAGAGGCAGACAGATTGAGAGAGAGAGAGAGACAGATAGAGAGAGAAACAGAAAGAGAGCAAGGTAAACATTGAAATTAGTGCAATTTCTTTCAAAAATCGACCATTTTAGCCGAGCTTTCTGCTTTTTGCTATTTTCGCTGCTCTAGTCTAAAACAAGTAAGAGTGTTTTAGTCGACTCTGCTCGACTAGAAGATACCATGAACACTGTGAGGAGCTAATATTCCAATCATTTTACGCATCTTTTATGCATACATACAAAACAACACATACACATAAACAAATGCACATACGCATAAGCGCGCGCAGTTGACGCAGAGACTGATCTTGGATTGCAGTGTGCATTACTATGGGAACTTAATTGTTGAATAACTTCTTAGCGATGGACTACTTTCATTAAATTCTCACAACTTATTAATAGCATTCATTTGTGTGTATTTACAAAAGCACAATTCATTAACGGATTCAAATTCTGGGCGATTGGGGCATGGCTTCCATAATCGAAAAGTTACATAATCTCTGTATTTATTATACTAGACTACACAGAAAATTTGAAATCTATAGCTCTAACGATGTACAAACCACGCTTAAAAAACGAATTAAAATGATTGATAGATGCCGATAAAATCGAAATAGAATGAATTATAAAAAATATATATATATATGATAAACTCGTTCGGCGTATGGTATACACCAGCATTCATGTAAAATTTAAGATCATCATTACGTCTTTTAGAATATCTCAGCGTACGGACAGGGCTATATCGACTCGTCTTGTCGCTTTGATCAAGAATATATATAATTTATGAAGTGTGGCACGCCTCTTCTGCCTGTTACATACATTTTTACAATACCGTAATATCCTGATTTCCCGAGCAAATACGAATTTGAGTGGGAGTAAAAAATTGGGTGAGCTGAACAAACTTTGTGCTAGTTTTCAGTCTATATCTTGTATGCTTAGTATAACGTTGTTAACATACATATACTTTATGGAGTCTGCTATTATACACTGATCTCCCATTTGCAATGAGTTCAGGGTAGCAAAATAGAAAAATAAATAATACGAAGCCAGGAATAGAACCCAGGAACTCTCGGCGATGCGTATGGCGTCTACCAACTGCGTCAATAGTTCACTACAAAGGCGTCATCATTCAAATACAAAACTAAAGACGCTACTGAAAATGCAAGCTCAATTTAATCGCAATTGTGCAGATGCACTGAAAAAACGCTTTCTACACATATAGGAAAAAGTTTGTCACTGCTAAACGCTGCTTTCCTCGTGCGTGTGAAAATTAGCACAAATGTTTTTTATACTCGTTTCCCAAAGGGAAAAAGAGTATATTGGTTTTGTGAAATGTCCGTCTTGCTGTCCGTCCGTCTGTCCGTATGAATGCAATATTTTTCTACGCTATTGAAGCTAGAGACTTGAAATTTGGAACATATACTCGTGTATACCCTCGAATTATAAAGTGTCAAGATTTTCCGGATACGCCCACTAGGGGCGTGGCAAATAGGAAAATGGTTGCGCCCATAGTTAATAGAAATCATAAAAATCATATTAGTTGAAGAGCTAGAGAGTTGAAATTTGGAATATATACTTGCGTTGACCACCCAAGCTCAAAAAGATATGGCGGATATATCTACGCCCATTGGCGGCGTGGCAAATCGGGAAAACTGTAACTTCTACAGTTTTAAAGCTAGAATGCTGAAATTTGGCACGTAACTTAACGCTATTCTATAAAGATTCATAAAAAGATTTGATGTCTACGCCCACTGGGGGCGTGGCAAATCGGATCTGAATATTTTACAAGATCAGCTATATTTTGAGTACTATTGATGCTAGAGCCTTGAAATTTGATATATATACTCGGATAAGCAACCCAAGATCAAAAAGATATGGCGGACATACCTACGCCTTCAGGGGGCGTGGCAAATCGCAAAAAGCTTATAGCTCCTACAGTTTTAGAGCTAGACGATTCCAAATAGGATGTTTGTGTTACTGGGGGCCTCCTCTATTGATTCCCCAAAAATAAATCTTACGCCCCTTCGGGGGCGTGCTATATCGAAAAAATACCCTGTAACTTTCACATTTTTGGAGTGTAAGCATCCAAACTTTACAGTTACGTTACCCTCGACTCCTAGGAACTTGCCAAATATGATATTTCTACGCCTACTGGGGGCGTGGCAAATTGGCAACAAAATTTGATACGCCCAGCTGCAAAATTCATATGCCTGTGCCACCTATATAAATAAGCTTAATAAGAATTGCTAAGACGACAAACGGCACTTCTGAGAAATATATGTAATTCGATTTAATGTTGAAGTTCTGCAAATAATTTATCTGCTAAAATTATCATTTTTCGTATAGCCTAGGTCAGTTATGTTATTTTCTTTTTGTGTGTGTGACCCTGACAAAAAATGTAAATATCAAATACCGATATTTGTGTAATCGACTTAGTCCGAACAAAATTATTCACGCACAAAAAAATTGACGATAGGTCCCATCAGGTATGCATGTATGTAGGCACGAACAGCTGCGCAACTATTTTCATGCCGTCGCCGCTGCGTCTCGAACGCGGACCCTTTTGCTTACACACTTTTCATCTACCTGCTGCGCCACATCAGTTTTGCATTGCCTGTTGGCAAATTCGAAACTATTTCACTACAAGGGCAACTATTGACAAATACAAAACTATAGAAGCTGCTGTTAATGCAAACACAATATAAACATAAATCAATCGCAATTGTGATTCTTAGAAAAAGCTGAAATGCGCGCATATGAACGTATGTATTTATATGTGTACATACAAAAACGGTGGTCGGTTGAATGTATGCGTATAAAGGGCGATATTTTACAAATACAAAACTAAAGAAGCGGCTGAAAATGCAAACACAACTCAATAACAATTTTGGTTGAAGAATATGCTAGAATGAATGGCGCTGAATTTATTTGTGACCGTGCATAAGCAAACGCGCTTCCACGTTTCAATGTATGTACATATGTGTAAATGTAAATATATTTTGCTGTCGCTGCTTAACGCGTGCGTGTCATAATTGGCCAAACGTTTTGTTTAATAGATTGCGACTGACTTAACGGAACTTGATGAAACTTTCAGCATATGATTCTATTGAATTTTTTACATTTTATAAAAATGCTAATTCATTCACATAGTTATATTTGCAAAAATTGAAATTGCATAAAATTCACATGAATCTACATAAATGCAAAATTTGAGATAAATTATTAAATTTAAAATACCAGATACCCCTCTGGGAAACGAGTTTCACGCTTTAGGTTTCGTCCTAAGGCAACGTTCTTACTTGTTTTACTTTACTTTACTTTACTTTACTTTATAAAATACTGAATTTTTGAAATTTGATAAAAACTGTTTAACTGCTATATTTGTATGAGACATGGGGCAGACTGGACGCAAAATTCAGCCCATGGATACCTGTTCGGCGCAGCAGCTAATAATTGCTCTTATATAAGCTTTTCTTAAGCCATCTGTTCTTTATCTTATTTTCATTCTCTCATAGTGCAGTTACGCACATAAGAAACTATAACACACATACATATGTAAATTTGTGCCGCTGTGTCGCTTGTTTATCACTTGTAAGTTCTATTCTTTAAGTTCTGTTCGCAATTTACCTTTAAGCGCGCAACACCTACATACACTGTAATTCTCGATACAACTTAACTTTGCCTATAAGACCACCACGGACTCGGCATTAAATTAATAAATAATAATCTAAAATAAATCGTGCTGTTATTATTTTCCTTCGTAAATGATTGGAGTCAGAGTTGCTAAAAAAGCTCGGCAGCTTCCAAAATTTCGGCGACACCGATGTGAATAATACACTCCGTGGTGTTCGTTTAGTGCATCAAGTTAGTACTCTTCTTCGTCGAAATACATTAGCGTAAATCATAAGCAGTTGTGCAAAGTAGTGCATTCAAATTGATAATAAATTTCGTCGTAACACAACAGTGTAAAGTATTTGTGCACAAACTATTTAGTTCAAAGTGCATACAATAAAGTATGAAATTGTGCGTGCATACATACATACATATAAAAACTCAGGTAATCTTGCATGCAGTCGGGCTTGCGTTGTGCTTATCTTCAGCACTTACTTTTTCGTCGGTTGTTCGTCGCGTTTGGCGATTTTTGTGCATCGTCTGCATAGAGGGCCCGCTTTGCCGGAAAAGCTGTGGCAATCACAGAAGACCCATGCATATATAAAAGCTCAGATAATCTTACATGCTGTTGCGCATTGCGCATTAACTTGTAACTACACGTGTTTTTTCGTGAGTGAAAAAAACTCTAGTGAATAAAATGAAAAATTCAGAGTCGAATGGTGATTAAGTGCCTGCGTCTCAAGTTACTTTCTTAAGACTTAAAACAAAGGCACTTTTCGATAGACTTGATAGGTTATATTCCGATATGAACATTGACAAACTGAGAAAAAGGCGTTCGTATGGTTTTGGATTCGCTAAACAAGTTGGACTCAAATTTTGATTCAGTCCATACTAGCTTCGGGGAATCTAACTTTGAGTCCATATCTAGTGCTTCACCTGCGAATTTTGGATCAACTTGCCAATCGAAGCACCATACTTTATTGCATTACAATCAGTCTTCAATAGTTACATCCAACGTAGTATCGCAACCTAAACAGCAAGTAAATGCAATACATCCCACTGCCATGGTTGCAATGTCACCCTTTCTGTTTCAAGTCCACATATCGCCTAATTCGTCTGATGTTGTGCTTCTAGCCACTGCTATATTCCTTGTCAAGAACCGAAATGGCATTGGAGATTCCAGCTTCTAAACAAAAGGATACTCAGTCAATATCGTTCTGAAATTACGGTTTCTGATTATTCTACTACCATCACTGCCATCGTCGCCCAGACTATGAATGACAATCAGCCAGGGATCTCAATTTCTATTAATACTTGGAATATGCCCTCAAACTTACAGCTAGCTGATCCTTTGTTCCATAAGTCAAAACGGATTAATTTTCTCATCCGAGCTTGTCTCTTCTTCAAGCTGTTGTGTGTTGGGTAAATTCAGTAGAATACGATATCGAGCCTATTGTTAGAGTAACAACAGAAGAACTCAATTGCGAGCAGCATTTCATCACAAACTATCGTCGATTACTTTTTGGGGAATATTCAGCCTGTTTGTCAAAAAAGTAAGGTGTTGAATATTTGAGCGATTCCTATTTGCAGCCCAAGCGTCGATTGATGAAATTAGAGCGTAAGTTTACTCGAAATCACTCTAAGGGAGAAATACTCAGCATATATGAAGGAATATATTGATATGATTGAGATCAGTATATTTCTTCGTTTGGTTTCCAGCGCAGAGATCCATTAATGCAAATATTTCTTACCTCATTATTGCCTATATAAAGAAGAGCGTTCGGCTGTTACCATATCTGGGCCGACTATTCATCAGTTTCATTATTTCACACTCTTTCGTTTTCGTACATTTTCAATTGAACATAAAAGGTGATATTGGTAAAATGTATGGGTGTGTGAAGGTCTCAAAGCCTGATTCTATGCCTCAATGCATTTTATGGCGAAACTCTTCAGACGATGCTATCAAAGTTTTCAAATTGAATACCGTCACTTACGGAACCAACCCCGCATGATAACCTGATCTCAGGAGGCAATTCAGTTAAGAAGAGCGCGGATTAATGCAACAAACCACAGATCTTCTTGTTCGAGGAGATAACAAAATGGTTCTCCAATTCAAAAGACGCACTTCGCCGAGTTCCAGAAAATGAACGTGAAGACGGCAGCGACATAACCAACGCACTCGGATTCATCTGGGAACCTCGAAAGGACAGCTTCGTGTTCACTTTCGAGCCTAAAGGTAGTTTAGTCAAACACACACAACGTTCGGTTCTGTCAACAATTCTGTCAACAATCCGCTAGGTTTGATTGGACCAAGTTTAACTAGAAAAAAAATCATCTTGCAACGCATGAGGAGAGACAAGTTGCAGTGGGATGAAAGCCTACCACAACTATTTGAACCGACTTGGAACGAGTTTTGTAAGGTCTTTCATCAAGTTCACAAAGACATACTTCCTCGTTATGTACTCCAACTCAAAGCAAGACTCGAGCTATAAGCTTTCTGCGATGGTAGTTTTCGGGCCTACGGCTCTTGTGTCTTTATTCGTTCAGCGAAAAATAATGCTGCTAAGGTTTACTCTGCTCTATGGCAAGAGTCGCCCCATTAAAGACCCTCACGGTGCCTAAGCTTAAGCTATGCACGGCATTTCTGCTTGCGAACTTAGTAAGCAAAATAAAAAAAATGAACTTGTTTGAATGTGAGATGCATTATTGGTCAGATTTATCCGTAGTCTTATATTGACTAACAGAAGAGCCATCCAAATTCAATGTATTTGTCGCCAATAAGAATTGCACCATACAACAGCTAGCGGCCGGCATGGAGTGGCATTACGTGCCAACTGGGATGAATCCAGCGGATATTTCATTAAAAGGAGCAGCCCCGTTTGAGCTTCTGCATTTGAGATTATGAGAAGCACGAACCTTCGTCCTTGCATTATTGGGGTAGACACTGCTTGTCTGAAGCTTGCCTTCTTGAAATGAGTCAAAAAGTTCTGTTCTCGGCAATGAAGCAATGAAGCAATGAAACAATGAAGCGTATTTTTGGTTACAGGAGAACAAAGACACTTGGATTGTCAGCGGTCGATCTTCGTTAAGGATCGTACATATTGCGTCGTCTTGTTCAAAGAGCTCAGTTTTAGCGAGAATACTCTGCACTACAAAATGGAAAGAATGTTCATTCGTCAAGCGCCATTCATCTTTCGCTCTCTCCGCTTATGAGTGACTTTGATTTACTTCGAGTTAATGGCTGCTTACAGCACTCGGCTTCGATGCGCGCCATCTTGCCTTTGGCCTTTGGGAGCAGAAGTAAAGACCGCCAAGAATCATTTATATCGCGATATGGGATCATCACTTCTCGGCTTCGACGAACTTCACACCTTGGTATGCCAAATCCACGCTACAATCAATTCACGTCCTCTTGTTCCACTTTCAGAAAATCCCGGTCTTGGAATTCTCACTTCAGGGTATTTTTGGACCATTCATCGATTTCCCCGAGCCCGACTTAACTGGGCTTAACCACAATCCTCTCGATCGATTTAAACGCATTGCTTACAAACAGCAATTGTTTTGGAGGATGTTCGGCGCAGCAGTTAATAATTGCTCTTAGTTAAGCTTCTCTTAAGCACCATACTTTATTGCATTACAATCAGTCTTCAATAGTTACATCCAACGTAGTATCGCAACCTAAACAGCAAGTAAATGCAATACATCCCACTGCCATGGTTGCAATGTCACCCTTTCTGTTTCAAGTCCACATATCGCCTAATTCGTCTGATGTTGTGCTTCTAGCCACTGCTATATTCCTTGTCAAGAACCGAAATGGCATTGGAGATTCCAGCTTCTAAACAAAAGGATACTCAGTCAATATCGTTCTGAAATTACGGATTTCTGATTATTCTACTACCATCACTGCCATCGTCGCCCAGACTATGAATGACAATCAGCCAGGGATCTCAATTTCTATTAATACTTGGAATATGCCCTCAAACTTACAGCTAGCTGATCCTTTGTTCCATAAGTCAAAACGGATTAATTTTCTCATCCGAGCTTGTCTCTTCTTCAAGCTGTTGTGTGTTGGGTAAATTCAGTAGAATACGATATCGAGCCTATTGTTAGAGTAACAACAGAAGAACTCAATTGCGAGCAGCATTTCATCACAAACTATCGTCGATTACTTTTTGGGGAATATTCAGCCTGTTTGTCAAAAAAGTAAGGTGTTGAATATTTGAGCGATTCCTATTTGCAGCCCAAGCGTCGATTGATGAGCGCAGAGATCCCTTAATGCAAATATTTCTTACCTCATTATTGCCTATATAAAGAAGAGCGTTCGGCTGTTACCATATCTGGGCCGACTATTCATCAGTTTCATTATTTCACACTCTTTCGTTTTCGTACATTTTCAATTGAACATAAAAGGTGATATTGGTAAAATGTATGGGTGTGTGAAGGTCTCAAAGCCTGATTCTATGCCTCAATGCATTTTATGGCGAAACTCTTCAGACGATGCTATCAAAGTTTTCAAATTGAATACCGTCACTTACGGAACCAACCCCGCATGATAACCTGATCTCAGGAGGCAATTCAGTTAAGAAGAGCGCGGATTAATGCAACAAACCACAGATCTTCTTGTTCGAGGAGATAACAAAATGGTTCTCCAATTCAAAAGACGCACTTCGCCGAGTTCCAGAAAATGAACGTGAAGACGGCAGCGACATAACCAACGCACTCGGATTCATCTGGGAACCTCGAAAGGACAGCTTCGTGTTCACTTTCGAGCCTAAAGGTAGTTTAGTCAAACACACACAACGTTCGGTTCTGTCAACAAATCTGTCAACAATCCGCTTGGTTTGATTGGACCAAGTTTAACTAGAAAAAAATCATCTTGCAACGCATGAGGAGAGACAAGTTGCAGTGGGATGAAAGCCTACCACAACTATTTGAACCGACTTGGAGCGAGTTTTGTAAGGTCTTTCATCAAGTTCACAAAGACATACTTCCTCGTTATGTACTCCAACTCAAAGCAAGACTCGAGCTATAAGCTTTCTGCGATGGTAGTTTTCGGGCCTACGGCTCTTGTGTCTTTATTCGTTCAGCGAAAAATAATGATGCTAAGGTTTACTCTGCTCTATGGCAAGAGTCGCCCCATTAAAGACCCTCACGGTGCCTAAGCTTAAGCTATGCACGGCATTTCTGCTTGCGAACTTAGTAAGCAAAATAAAAAAAATGAACTTGTTTGAATGTGAGATGCATTATTGGTCAGATTTATCCGTAGTCTTATATTGACTAACAGAAGAGCCATCCAAATTCAATGTATTTGTCGCCAATAAGAATTGCACCATACAACAGCTAGCGGCCGGCATGGAGTGGCATTACGTGCCAACTGGGATGAATCCAGCGGATATTTCATTAAAAGGAGCAGCCCCGTTTGAGCTTCTGCATTTGAGATTATGGGAAGCACGAACCTTCGTCCTTGCATTATTGGGGTAGACACTGCTTGTCTGAAGCTTGCCTTCTTGAAATGAGTCAAAAAGTTCTGTTCTCGGCAATGAAGCAATGAAGCAATGAAACAATAAAGCGTATTTTTGGTTACAGGAGAACAAAGACACTTGGATTGTCAGCGGTCGATCTTCGTTAAGGATCGTACATATTGCGTCGTCTTGTTCAAAGAGCTCAGTTTTAGCGAGAATACTCTGCACTACAAAATGGAAGGAATGTTCATTCGTCAAGCGCCATTCATCTTTCGCTCTCTCCGCTTATGAGTGACTTTGATTTACTTCGAGTTAATGGCTGCTTACAGCACTCGGCTTCGATGCGCGCCATCTTGCCTTTGGCCTTTGGGAGCAGAAGTAAAGACCGCCAAGAATCATTTATATCGCGATATGGGATCATCACTTCTCGGCTTCGACGAACTTCACACCTTGGTATGCCAAATCCACGCTACAATCAATTCACGTCCTCTTGTTCCACTTTCAGAAAATCCCGGTCTTGGAATTCTCACTTCAGGGTATTTTTGGACCATTCATCGATTTCCCCGAGCCCGACTTAACTGGGCTTAACCACAATCCTCTCGATCGATTTAAACGCATTGCTTACAAACAGCAATTGTTTTGGAGGATGTTCGGCGCAGCAGTTAATAATTGCTCTTAGTTAAGCTTCTCTTAAGCACCATACTTTATTGCATTACAATCAGTCTTCAATAGTTACATCCAACGTAGTATCGCAACCTAAACAGCAAGTAAATGCAATACATCCCACTGCCATGGTTGCAATGTCACCCTTTCTGTTTCAAGTCCACATATCGCCTAATTCGTCTGATGTTGTGCTTCTAGCCACTGCTATATTCCTTGTCAAGAACCGAAATGGCATTGGAGATTCCAGCTTCTAAACAAAAGGATACTCAGTCAATATCGTTCTGAAATTACGGATTTCTGATTATTCTACTACCATCACTGCCATCGTCGCCCAGACTATGAATGACAATCAGCCAGGGATCTCAATTTCTATTAATACTTGGAATATGCCCTCAAACTTACAGCTAGCTGATCCTTTGTTCCATAAGTCAAAACGGATTAATTTTCTCATCCGAGCTTGTCTCTTCTTCAAGCTGTTGTGTGTTGGGTAAATTCAGTAGAATACGATATCGAGCCTATTGTTAGAGTAACAACAGAAGAACTCAATTGCGAGCAGCATTTCATCACAAACTATCGTCGATTACTTTTTGGGGAATATTCAGCCTGTTTGTCAAAAAAGTAAGGTGTTGAATATTTGAGCGATTCCTATTTGCAGCCCAAGCGTCGATTGATGAGCGCAGAGATCCCTTAATGCAAATATTTCTTACCTCATTATTGCCTATATAAAGAAGAGCGTTCGGCTGTTACCATATCTGGGCCGACTATTCATCAGTTTCATTATTTCACACTCTTTCGTTTTCGTACATTTTCAATTGAACATAAAAGGTGATATTGGTAAAATGTATGGGTGTGTGAAGGTCTCAAAGCCTGATTCTATGCCTCAATGCATTTTATGGCGAAACTCTTCAGACGATGCTATCAAAGTTTTCAAATTGAATACCGTCACTTACGGAACCAACCCCGCATGATAACCTGATCTCAGGAGGCAATTCAGTTAAGAAGAGCGCGGATTAATGCAACAAACCACAGATCTTCTTGTTCGAGGAGATAACAAAATGGTTCTCCAATTCAAAAGACGCACTTCGCCGAGTTCCAGAAAATGAACGTGAAGACGGCAGCGACATAACCAACGCACTCGGATTCATCTGGGAACCTCGAAAGGACAGCTTCGTGTTCACTTTCGAGCCTAAAGGTAGTTTAGTCAAACACACACAACGTTCGGTTCTGTGAACAATTCTGTCAACAATCCGCTAGGTTTGATTGGACCAAGTTTAACTAGAAAAAAATCATCTTGCAACGCATGAGGAGAGACAAGTTGCAGTGGGATGAAAGCCTACCACAACTATTTGAACCGACTTGGAGCGAGTTTTGTAAGGTCTTTCATCAAGTTCACAAAGACATACTTCCTCGTTATGTACTCCAACTCAAAGCAAGACTCGAGCTATAAGCTTTCTGCGATGGTAGTTTTCGGGCCTACGGCTCTTGTGTCTTTATTCGTTCAGCGAAAAATAATGATGCTAAGGTTTACTCTGCTCTATGGCAAGAGTCGCCCCATTAAAGACCCTCACGGTGCCTAAGCTTAAGCTATGCACGGCATTTCTGCTTGCGAACTTAGTAAGCAAAATAAAAAAAATGAACTTGTTTGAATGTGAGATGCATTATTGGTCAGATTTATCCGTAGTCTTATATTGACTAACAGAAGAGCCATCCAAATTCAATGTATTTGTCGCCAATAAGAATTGCACCATACAACAGCTAGCGGCCGGCATGGAGTGGCATTACGTGCCAACTGGGATGAATCCAGCGGATATTTCATTAAAAGGAGCAGCCCCGTTTGAGCTTCTGCATTTGAGATTATGGGAAGCACGAACCTTCGTCCTTGCATTATTGGGGTAGACACTGCTTGTCTGAAGCTTGCCTTCTTGAAATGAGTCAAAAAGTTCTGTTCTCGGCAATGAAGCAATGAAGCAATGAAACAATAAAGCGTATTTTTGGTTACAGGAGAACAAAGACACTTGGATTGTCAGCGGTCGATCTTCGTTAAGGATCGTACATATTGCGTCGTCTTGTTCAAAGAGCTCAGTTTTAGCGAGAATACTCTGCACTACAAAATGGAAGGAATGTTCATTCGTCAAGCGCCATTCATCTTTCGCTCTCTCCGCTTATGAGTGACTTTGATTTACTTCGAGTTAATGGCTGCTTACAGCACTCGGCTTCGATGCGCGCCACGCAATCATCTTGCCTTTGGCCTTTGGGAGCAGCAGTAAAGACCGCCAAGAATCATTTATATCGCGATATGGGATCATCACTTCTCGGCTTCGACGAACTTCACACCTTGGTATGCCAAATCCACGCTACAATCAATTCACGTCCTCTTGTTCCACTTTCAGAAAATCCCGGTCTTGGAATTCTCACTTCAGGGTATTTTTGGACCATTCATCGATTTCCCCGAGCCCGACTTAACTGGGCTTAACCACAATCCTCTCGATCGATTTAAACGCATTGCTTACAAACAGCAATTGTTTTTGAGGATGTTCGGCGCAGCAGTTAATAATTGCTCTTAGTTAAGCTTCTCTTAAGCACCATACTTTATTGCATTACAATCAGTCTTCAATAGTTACATCCAACGTAGTATCGCAACCTAAACAGCAAGTAAATGCAATACATCCCACTGCCATGATTGCAATGTCACCCTTTCTGTTTCAAGTCCACATATCGCCTAATTCGTCTGATGTTGTGCTTCTAGCCACTGCTATATTCCTTGTCAAGAACCGAAATGGCATTGGAGATTCCAGCTTCTAAACAAAAGGATACTCAGTCAATATCGTTCTGAAATTACGGATTTCTGATTATTCTACTACCATCACTGCCATCGTCGCCCAGACTATGAATGACAATCAGCCAGGGATCTCAATTTCTATTAATACTTGGAATATGCCCTCAAACTTACAGCTAGCTGATCCTTTGTTCCATAAGTCAAAACGGATTAATTTTCTCATCCGAGCTTGTCTCTTCTTCAAGCTGTTGTGTGTTGGGTAAATTCAGTAGAATACGATATCGAGCCTATTGTTAGAGTAACAACAGAAGAACTCAATTGCGAGCAGCATTTCATCACAAACTATCGTCGATTACTTTTTGGGGAATATTCAGCCTGTTTGTCAAAAAAGTAAGGTGTTGAATATTTGAGCGATTCCTATTTGCAGCCCAAGCGTCGATTGATGAGCGCAGAGATCCCTTAATGCAAATATTTCTTACCTCATTATTGCCTATATAAAGAAGAGCGTTCGGCTGTTACCATATCTGGGCCGACTATTCATCAGTTTCATTATTTCACACTCTTTCGTTTTCGTACATTTTCAATTGAACATAAAAGGTGATATTGGTAAAATGTATGGGTGTGTGAAGGTCTCAAAGCCTGATTCTATGCCTCAATGCATTTTATGGCGAAACTCTTCAGACGATGCTATCAAAGTTTTCAAATTGAATACCGTCACTTACGGAACCAACCCCGCATGATAACCTGATCTCAGGAGGCAATTCAGTTAAGAAGAGCGCGGATTAATGCAACAAACCACAGATCTTCTTGTTCGAGGAGATAACAAAATGGTTCTCCAATTCAAAAGACGCACTTCGCCGAGTTCCAGAAAATGAACGTGAAGACGGCAGCGACATAACCAACGCACTCGGATTCATCTGGGAACCTCGAAAGGACAGCTTCGTGTTCACTTTCGAGCCTAAAGGTAGTTTAGTCAAACACACACAACGTTCGGTTCTGTCAACAATTCTGTCAACAATCCGCTAGGTTTGATTGGACCAAGTTTAACTAGAAAAAAAATCATCTTGCAACGCATGAGGAGAGACAAGTTGCAGTGGGATGAAAGCCTACCACAACTATTTGAACCGACTTGGAGCGAGTTTTGTAAGGTCTTTCATCAAGTTCACAAAGACATACTTCCTCGTTATGTACTCCAACTCAAAGCAAGACTCGAGCTATAAGCTTTCTGCGATGGTAGTTTTCGGGCCTACGGCTCTTGTGTCTTTATTCGTTCAGCGAAAAATAATGATGCTAAGGTTTACTCTGCTCTATGGCAAGAGTCGCCCCATTAAAGACCCTCACGGTGCCTAAGCTTAAGCTATGCACGGCATTTCTGCTTGCGAACTTAGTAAGCAAAATAAAAAAAATGAACTTGTTTGAATGTGAGATGCATTATTGGTCAGATTTATCCGTAGTCTTATATTGACTAACAGAAGAGCCATCCAAATTCAATGTATTTGTCGCCAATAAGAATTGCACCATACAACAGCTAGCGGCCGGCATGGAGTGGCATTACGTGCCAACTGGGATGAATCCAGCGGATATTTCATTAAAAGGAGCAGCCCCGTTTGAGCTTCTGCATTTGAGATTATGGGAAGCACGAACCTTCGTCCTTGCATTATTGGGGTAGACACTGCTTGTCTGAAGCTTGCCTTCTTGAAATGAGTCAAAAAGTTCTGTTCTCGGCAATGAAGCAATGAAGCAATGAAACAATAAAGCGTATTTTTGGTTACAGGAGAACAAAGACACTTGGATTGTCAGCGGTCGATCTTCGTTAAGGATCGTACATATTGCGTCGTCTTGTTCAAAGAGCTCAGTTTTAGCGAGAATACTCTGCACTACAAAATGGAAGGAATGTTCATTCGTCAAGCGCCATTCATCTTTCGCTCTCTCCGCTTATGAGTGACTTTGATTTACTTCGAGTTAATGGCTGCTTACAGCACTCGGCTTCGATGCGCGCCACGCAATCATCTTGCCTTTGGCCTTTGGGAGCAGCAGTAAAGACCGCCAAGAATCATTTATATCGCGATATGGGATCATCACTTCTCGGCTTCGACGAACTTCACACCTTGGTATGCCAAATCCACGCTACAATCAATTCACGTCCTCTTGTTCCACTTTCAGAAAATCCCGGTCTTGGAATTCTCACTTCAGGGTATTTTTGGACCATTCATCGATTTCCAGCAATTGTTTTGGAGGATGTTCGGCGCAGCAGTTAATAATTGCTCTTAGTTAAGCTTCTCTTAAGCCATCTGTTCTTGATCTTAGTCTCATTCGCTCGTAGTGCAGTTACGCACATAAGAAACTATAACACCCATACATACATATGTACATTTCTACCGCTTTATCGCTTGCTTATCACTTGTAAATTGTATTCTTGAAGCTCTGTTCAACACCTGCATACATTGTAATTCTCGATACAACTTAACTTTGCCTATAAGTCCACTACGTACTCGGCATTAAATTAATAAATTATAAGCTAAAATAAATCGTGTTGTTATTATTTGCCTTTGTAACTGATTGGATTGGACAGACTTGCCGAAAAAGATTGGCAGCTTCCAACAATACCTTTATTAGCGGTATACAAGTCTTAGGTTTTGTCTCTTCCGTGTTTGAGCACTGAACTCTAGTCGAGACTGCTCGGCTGACCCTGACCCTGTGAAGAAACAAATATCAAATCATTCTACGCGCAGTAGCTGCGTCAACTACGCAGTTGGCATAGCGCGCGCCTATGCTTGCGTGCATATGAGTGTGAATGTGTTGTTTGTATGTATGCATTAAAAAAGCCTAGAATGATTTGATATTTGGCTCTTCACAGGGCTCAGGGTATCCCCTAGTCGAGCAGTCTCGACTAGAGTACTCTTGTTTCATTTTTGGAGTGTAAGCATCCAATATTACAGTTACATTACTGGGGGCGTGAAAAATGGGCAAAAAGTTTATAGCACCAAGCAGCAAAATTCATAAGCCTGTGCGACCTATATAAATGAATTGCTAAGACTGCAAAAAGCAATAAGAAATATTTTGAAATACATATATGACTTAATGTGTATGTTCTGCAAATAATTTAAATACTAAAATCGTAATTTTCCGCATAGCCTAGGTCAGTAATGTTGTTTTCTTTTTTGTGTGTGTTGCTATACCGTCACGTTCAAACATACGGGCAGACGGACGGATGGACAGTCAGAAAAACGGACGGCCATATGACGGACAGATATACATTTTCAAAACTTCAAATTCCCGAAATCCCATTTTTTAATGCATGCAAGGTTTAAAAATTAAATATATCAAATTGATTGCTTTAATCAAGAAAGTGGGGTGGTTGATCTACTTACCTTCATAAGCACAGATTCACTTAGTTTTTCACGATTTATTATTTTGATTGCCACTTTTTTCCCAATCACACAATGTACGCCTAATTTAACGAGACCTATCAAAATTAGTAAAAAATAATTATTTTCAATATGCCAAATAGATCTTTTGTAGTTACTTACCCGTTTGACCTTTGCCAAGTGTCTTCTCCAAGCGATATGGACCGACAAATTGACAGTTCTCCGCCATCAAATTGTTCTCCTTTTGCATTTTGTAGCTTTGCTTGTTTCTGATTTAAGATGCTATCTATTTCGAAAAATTATTATAGTACAGCGTCTGGCCATTCGCTCAAACTCATTTTCCTATATTTGATGTAGGTCTTATAAATAGTTTTAAATTGTAGTGTTATTATCACGCTTAAATATTTAAATTTAAATTGTAGCGAATAATTAAAAATTGTATCAATACATAATAGCGATTGCGACTGTGAAGTCTGAAAAGGCGAAGAAAAATTAAATTTATTTAATTAATAATATATAATAATATCTATTATAATACGCACAAAAAAATTATTTATGGCAAATAAGTAAGGAATGAATCTGTCGCAAGTCCTAAGAAAAACCCGAAACAGCATACATATGTATATATTATTTGATATATCAATAAAGGATATTAACAGTAATATATGTACTTAGTTTAGTTGTAGAACCCCCGTTTTTCCTATTTGAGAGGTCCCCAGGAGGCGTAGAAATAATATTTTTTTAACGTAAATAAATAAAATATATTTTTTCTATATGCTAATTTCAATGCATGATTTACCCCACCCCCCTATAGATATATGTGTTTCCACTATATTTTTGTATACCTTGATTCCGAAAGATCATCATGTAATTTTATTTTAGATTCGAGAGAAGTTAAATATCCCAAAATCAACCGTTTGCCGAGCATGTAAAGAGTCTTGGACTGGTAAAAAAAGCTTGATATTTGGGTACCACAAGAATTTAAAGAAATTAATTTAACAAACCGAATCAACGCTTGTGATATGCATCCTAAACGCAATGAAATCCATCCATTTTTGAAGCGGATTATCGCTGGTGATAAAAAATGAATTGTTTACAATAACGGCAATCGAAAACAATAAAAAATATATGTATATATAGGCATATGTATGTATAGGCATAAAGAAAAAATTGTAGGATGATTGTAATGTTAGCTATTCGAGCAGTGTCGACTAGAACACTCTTAAGTAAAACAAATTAAGTAAATCAGAGAGCGTGGCAGATCCCACGAACTATATACATATATTCTTGATCTGCCGACGAGCTGAATCCATTTAGCCCGGCCCTGTCTGTCCGTATGTTTCAACGCGTCGATTTTTTTGTAGGTCCGTGTTTTGCACGCGCAGGTCTAGTTTGCTTCGTATGATCGATGACTATTTTTGGTGAAATATTATCGACTTTTAACCATATCGGAAATATATAAATATATATTTTTAAAAAATGTAAAAAATTCAATCATATGCTGAAAGTTTCACTAAATTCTATTAAGTCAATCTGAATTTATCCAACAAAGCGCATTGCTAATTATCACAGGCAATTGGAAAGGAGCGACGAGCAGCAAAAAACATTTATTCATACATTGAAAGGTGCAAGCTAGTTTCCTATCCAAGTATGAAAAAAAATTAAGGCCATTTAATTTTAGCATATTCATCAACCATAATTGTTATTGAATTGTGTTTGCATTATCAGCAGCTTATTTAGTCTTTTTACTAATTACTATTTATATGTTTAATTATTTATATATTTGTTATTGACAATCTTACTATCTGACTGTGAAAAGAAATACTCAAAAATATAATTTAATTTTGTATAAATTAATGAATGCAGATCGGGTAGGGTTCAGGGTATCACTTATTCGGTCACCCATTCAAATAAATTAATGTATATCTGGCTTCAAATAAATATATACATATGTACAATTACAAAATAATGACAACCTAGTGCTGTAATCAATCTCTTATGCTCAATCCGCCCAGACTAAAAAATAAAATATAAATTAAGAGGAAACGATTAAGTAAAGAGAGTTACAATTGCAGAGAGCGCGAGAGTTTGGCACACACTATGTATGAATGGTGGTTGCGAGATAAACCATTGATTGGGGTTGTTAGGGTTGTTTTTTAATATTTTTAATGTCATTTGTCCAACTGCCCAACCTGCCGGAAATCCCTACACAATTTAGTAAGTCATATTCCACGGTTAAAGAGAATATAATTATAAAAAAAACTTTTAAAACCTGATAAAAAGCATTGGATTGGGTATATTAGCTAAGGCGCAAGGACTTTAATCAATTTTGTATACCCTGAGCCCATTGAAAATGGGAAATCAGGGTATAATGGTTTTGTTAAATGTATGTAACAGGCAGAAGGAGTCGTGGCAGACCACACATATAAATATATTCTTGATCAGGACGACGAGCTGAATCGATTTAGCCTGTCTCTTTGTCTGTCCGTCCGTATGATTGAACGAGATTTTATAAACTAGACGAGCTAGACAGCTGAAATTTTTTGTAGGTCCGTGTATAGCACGCGCAGGTCAAGTTTGCTTCATATGTTCGATAACTATTTTCGTAGCAATGTTATCGATTTTAATGCTTATCGAAAATACGTTTTTAAGGCGTAGTTTGTACATTGTTTGAGCTAGAGACTTTAAATTGCTGTGTAGTTGCGTGTAATAAATACGGAGATTACATAATCTTTAGATTTTGGATGCCACGCCCCATTCTCCCGCTATTTTTAAAAACGTAAATCAAGTACTAGAGACTTGTGGTTTAGCAAATACATATATTAAAATGCCATTTATAAGTTGCGAAAGTTTGATGAAAAAAGTCTAATGCTAAGAAAATTTATGCAATAATTAAGTTCCCATAGTAATGCCCACAGTCAATTGCGCAGTTGGCAGAGCGCGCGCCTATGCGTGCGTGCATATGTGTGTTTATATGTTGTTTATATGCATGCTTAAAAAGAGTGTAGAATGATTTGATATTTGTCTCCTTACAGGGCTCAGGGTATCTCCTAGTCAAGCAGTCTCGACTAGAGCACTCTAACTTGTTTATTTTTTTCAATTTAGGGTCGGCAGGGTGATGTCAAAAATCTAAAAATTGCAAAATAACTTTCGATTACAGTAAATCTGAAGTTCTTAAGATGTATGATTTTTATATAGTAAGATGTGTTTTCGAAACAAATATTGATATGGGATGGTATAAATGAGTATATATCAGAGCTCGTAAATAATTGTTAGCCGTTTGCACTCATACGATCCGATCACGAGAGTCGTTTCGGTTTTTATACCCTGAGCCCATTGAAAATGGGAAATCAGGGTATAATGGTTTTGTGAAAATGTATGTAACAGGCAGAAGGAGGCGTGCCACACCCCATAAAGTATATATATTCTTGATCAGCGCGACAAGACGAGTCGATATAGCCCTGTCCGTCTGTCCGTCCGTCCATCCGTCCGTCCGTCCGTCCGTCCGTCCGTCCGTCCGTCCGTCTGTCCGTCCGTCCGTCCGTCCGTCCGTGTGAACGCTGAGATATTTGTAAGTACGCAACGTAGAGACTTGAAATTTTACATGAATACTCGATAATACCATACGCTGCACAAGTTTATAAAATTTTTCCGATAACTCATTCCATTTCGATTTTATGAGCATTTATCGATAATTTTAATGTGTTTTTAGGGCGTGGTTGGTACATCGTTTGAGCTAGCGATTTCAAATTTGCTGTGTAGTTGCGTGTAATGAATACGGAGATTACGTAATCTTTAGATTTTGGATGTCACGCCCCATTCGCCCCCAATAGCCCCCTATTTGTAAAAAGCGCAAATCAAATACTAGAGACTTGTGCTTTGGCACATACATACATATGGATGCCATTAATAAGTTGTGAAAGTTTGATGCAGTTAGTCCATCGCTAAAAAAAGTTATTAAACAATTAAATTTCCATAGTAATGCCCACATTGCAGCCCAAGCGCAGTCGCTGCGTCAACTGCGCAGTTGGCAGAGCGCGCGCTTATGCTTGCGTGCATATGTGTGTTTATATGCATGCATAAAAGATGCGTATAATGATTTGATATTTGGCTCTTCACAGGGCTCAGGGTATCCCCTAGTCGAGCAGTCTCGACTAGAGCACTCTTACTTGTTGGTTGATCTTTTTGAGCCTTTCGTGTCGCTCTTTGCGCAAGCGGCGCTTCGGAACCGAAACGTTTTTTGGTCGCGCAAAAATAAAAGTCATTTGAAACACTCTTTGCATAAAGTGCGCTTTTAATGAAAAGGAAATGATTTCTAATTTTTTATATTTTTTAAATACAAGTATATTTTGTAATATGTCTATTATATATTATACTAATAATTAGTGAATATTTTTATCGCTTCAAAAAATGATTCTTTCATTTAAAATTTAATGCACGGCCGAAATTGCCTGTATGACTGACACTTGAGTTGTCAGTGTAGGCAATCTTAGCGTAAAATTATTAAAAAGTCTAATATATGTATTTACATTTAATGGCAAACATTGAGAAGTTTGTATTAATTTGAAGTTTTACGCATCAACGCATAGATCTTGACAAGTTTCAACATTGCACTTGTGCAAGAGCGCAATAGATCTGCTAGCGAAAACAACCCATATCCATGCGTGTACAAGCAAAAGATTTTTATTTTCCGCAATCAATCAATCCTCAATCAATCCAATCAATCCTCAATCATAAAAAATCATAAAAACGCAACCGAAACGAAAAAGAAAAGGGTTTCTGTCTGAGCGCGAGCGAAATCGTTCGCTGCAATCATTTGCTCGCTGAATTTTTTCGAAAGGGTCAGCAAGAAAAAGAAAGCAGAGAGTTTCAAACGGTCAGGCTTTTTGTGCGAGCTCTGGTTCAAGCATAATAAATATGGACAGACAGACGAACAGGGCTAAATGGAATCAGCTCGTCGCTCTGATCAAGAATGTATAAGTTAATAACGAAAATAATTCCACATTTCAACAAAATCCAATGGGAATTATTGCAACACAAATAAGACATAACAAACTGACCAAAACAATAAGCCAAATCTGCTGACACCACGTCTAGCGGACTTCCTGCACACGCCAACCAGAGCTGCAGCAATTCTAAGAAGAATTGCACAACGGGTTAACAACACCATTAGCGACGCCGCTGCCAGCGCCGTCGACTGAACCACAGCTTAGATAGGGATAGAATTGATTTAAGTAATTAGTTGCGAAATTCGATTTGAATGATAAAAATAAATAAATAAAACCTTTTTTTTATCATTCAAATAAAAGAAGAATTTAACTGGCGCTCGAGCAGGGACCGACTTCGCGCGCAATACAGCAAAACGTTTAGTATGTGCGTGATACTGCAATATAAAAGCAGAGTCGGTTAAAGAGTGAAAATTCGATCGCGTTACAACACAGCAAAACGCCTGTACGAACGCGACGGTGTGATCACAAAATATATAAAAATCGGTCAAAGCAGACAGTGTGATACGAGAGAGTGACGATACTCTCAGTGCACGCAACTGTAAAAGAACTGTAGAGTCTGTGCGAAAGCAATCGAAGCAACTCACGTTGATTAATTTCGACGTTCGATTCAATTCGCTAAAGGTAGTCTGGAACTTAATTGTTCGATTGCCCATCGGTGGACGGTAATCCTGTACGGTCAGTCCACAGGATACTTCAACGTTGTCTGGTCGCAGGATCCCCAGTAGGAACAACCCAAAGAGGATGAAATCCGGACCAGCAGTGAAGACCGCCACATCATCGTTATTGTAAGTTAGAAATATAAGAATATCAAGAAACTAACAAAACTAAAACAAGTAAATTTAAGAAAAACAAGTAAAAAAACTCTAGTCGGGGGTGCCCGACTAGGAGATCCCCTGAGCCCCGTCTGATTTGTATTGTTTAATACGCTATATAGCTTGCATATAACATTAAATTTTACAAAATTAAATTATAATTTTGAAATTTTATTGAACTAGAATATATGTAAATCAAAAATAAATTAATAATTAAATAAATAAACAAATTAACAAAAACAAGTAAGAAAACTCTAGTCGGAGGTGCCCGACTAAGAGATCCTCTGAGCCCCGTCCGATGTGCATTATTTAATACGCTATATAGCTTGCATATAATATTAAATTTTCCAAAATTAAATTATAATTTTGAAATTTTATTCAAGAATGTATGTAAATAAAAAATAAATTAATAATTAAATAAATAAACAAATTAACAAAAAAAAGAAAAGAAAAACAAACATCACCGCACCTGGACTCGAACATGCATCTATTTACTACATATGTATCGTTAAAGCACATCATCTCAACTTACTGAGTTTCGAACTCGGGACCTTTCGCTTACGAGCTTTGCGTCTACCCACTACGCCACACCAGTATTGCGTTGATTCTTGGCAAAATGCAAAGTAGTATAAGGGTGATATGTGAGAAATACAAAACTAAAGAAGGAGATCAATCGCAATTGTGATGCGATGATGAAATGCGCGCATATGAATGTATGAGTATGTGTACATACAAAAACGGTGGTCTGTTTCAATGTATGCGTGTAAAGGGCGATATATGACAAATACAAAACTACAGAAGCGGCTGAAAATGCAAACACAATTCAAACACAGATTTGGTTGAAGAATATGCTAGAATGAATGGCCTTGAATGTATTGGTGCACATGCATAGTAGATGCGCTTGCACGTTTCAATGTATGTATATTTGTAAATGTTTTTTATGTTTCATAAATTGGGACTGACTTAACGGAATTTGATGAAACTTTCAGCATATGATTCTATTGAATTTTTTACATTTTATAATAATGCTATTTTTCACATGGTTATATTTGCAACAGACTCTCCATGGGTGTTTGAAGGCAGGGGGGGGGGAGGTGGATTAATTACTAAAAAGAGCCGGTGTCCAAAAAATAAAAAAATAGAATGAATCTGTATGCAAAATTTGAGGGGTCTAGGTCTAAAGGTGTGGAGATATAATTTTATAACCTGTTTTCGATAAGGTTTAAAATCGATAACAAAACAACAAAAATAGATATCGTTTTTTGGTAACAAACTTGACCTGCGCGTGCTATCCACGGACCCAACAAAAAAAATTCAAGTCTCTAGCTTGTCTAGATGCTTCAAACATAAGGACAGACGGACAGACATACAGACGGACGGACGGACGGACGGACAGACGGACAGACAGACAGACGGACAGGGCTAAATCGACTCAGCTCGTCGCCCTGATGAAGAATATATATACTTTGTGAGGTCTGACACGCCTCCTTCTGTCTGTTACATACATTTAACAAAACCATTATACCCTGATTTCCCATTTTCAATGGGCTCAGGGTATAAAAATTAAGAAAATAAAGAATAAATAAAGAAAACAAAGAATTAAAAAGCGTAAAGCGATCAAATTTAAATTGTAGTATAACATAGCACAACTTTGCGATTCCCAAGGGACCCTCCAAAGTATAAGGGAAAAACCAGCTACTGGTCTTAGAAAAAAAAGAAAATATAAATAAATAAATTTTATGTACTTCTTGTAATAAAATAAGCTGTAATAATACTAATCCTAAACTAACCATACATTTAATATCGATAATTCAAAAACCTGTAAGCATAAGTCCATAAAAGTCAGTTGTGACGTTTGGCTAATGAACATAACTTGATTAGACCCCCGGTTTTAGTAGAACAACCTCAGGTTATTGATAGACAGCAACAACGACGCATTGACCGGCAGAACGAACACTTACAAAACAGAGGCATGACAAACAATGCAGAACAGCAGATTGCAACTACTGTTGCCAAAATTTTAGCAGCACAACTTCCAACACTAGTGAAACAACTAGTTAACCCCTCCAGGGAATTTAATGACGTAGCAGACCAAAACATAGTTGGCGATCAAAATCTGAACGACCTGAACAGAGTACCAGACATCCTCAAAAGCCTCAGGGAATTTTCTGGCGACAAAGCTGAATTTAGCTCATGGAAAAAAAGTGTAGACCCCATACTCTCGATGTATGCAAGCCAAGTCGGTTCACCAACATATTATGGCATATTGCATACCGTGAGAAACAAGATAATCGGTAATGCTGATACGGCCCTCGAGTCGTACAACGTGCCTCTAAATTGGAGTGCCATCTCCAAGTGTCTCACACTGCATTATGCAGATAAAAGAGATATAGGGACGCTTGAATATCAAATGACCATGTTAATACAAGGTCACAACCAGACGGTAGAACAGTTTTACCAGATTGTTTATAACCATCTAACACTAATACTGAACAAAGTAGGATGTATGGAACTCAATAGAGAGTCCGAGATCCTCATGACCAAAATGTACAGGGAAAAAGCATTAGATACCTTCATCAGAGGTTTGAGAGGAGATTTGCCACGTATTCTTTGCATAAAGGAACCGCCAGACCTTCCCTCAGCCCTGCATTACTGCTTGAAGTTAGAAAATCAAAGCTATAGAACAAACATGGCTTTCAATAAAATCCATCAAACAGGTCATAAAAGTGCAGCTCGAAGCGCACCACCACCTATGTTGCCACCTCGCATGGCCCAATATCCACAGAATCCGCCCCAAATTATGAGAACAGTACCAATAGGTTTCAGGGCCCAAGTGCCAATGCAGTCTGCATGGCCAAATAATACTAATAACGGACATCAATACAGCAAACCACATTTTTATCAAATGCAACCACAACGTACAAACATACCTCCCCGACCATTAGCACCCAAACCACCGCCACGTCCCGAACCAATGGACGTTGACCAGAGCATCCAGACACGGACGGTAAACTACATGAACAGACCAAATTTCGAGACAGGAAAAAGACCCCACCGTTAGCAAACCCAACTGACAAAAGACAAAGAAATTTCAATATTCCCAAAAAAATGGACGCTTCCCAACAGAAAAAAAGAAAAAATATAGAATGGTTATTGATTATAGGAAGCTTAATAAAGAAACTATAGCAGACAAATACCCTATTCCAGAAATTAATGAAGTACTTGGAAATAATAAAATTTTCTCAGTGCTTGACTTAAAAGGTGGTTTCCATTAAATTCCTCTGAAAGATGCTGAAAGAAAGGGCATTAGACGATATTCTTCATGAACATATTGGCAAAATATGCTTCATATACATAGATGACATTATCATTTTTAGCAAAGATAATGAATCACATTTCAGAAATCTGGACAAAATCTACAAAACTCTGCAAGAAGCCAATATGAAATGTCAATTGGACAAATGCGAGTTCTTTAAAAACAAAGTTGAATTTCTCGGCTTCGTTATATCCGATAAAGGAGTCGAAACAAATCCACAAAAGGTGGAAGCGATAATCAAATACCCGCTACCCAAAACCCTGAAAGACTTGAGATCATTTCTGGGTCTCTCGAGTTATTACCGAAGATTTATTAAGGATTTCGCTAAGTTGGCAAAACCTCTTAGCTCCTTATTAAGAGGGGAAGATGGACGTGTGTCCAAAAACCTATCCGCAAAAAAATCGATTTATCTCAACGATGAAGCGGTAGAAGCTTTCAATAAGATAAAAAACGCTTTAGTTTCAAACGAAGTGATTCTTCACTACCCAGACTTAGAAAAATAATTTCACTTAACGACAGACGCATCCAACTTTGCCATTGGAGCCGTCTTATCTCAAAATCGCCATCCAATTACATTCCTTTCTAGAACTCTTTCAAAAGCGGAAGAAAATTACGCTACAAACGTTCTTTCTCGTTTGTAGCGTAATCATTTGGGCACTCAAAGCTCTCAAAAATTACCTGTACGGTAAAACAAAAGTAAAAATATACACAGACCACCAGCCAATAACACATTAGTTAAGTAGCTGGAACGGAAACGCTAGAATAAAAAGATGGAAGGCATATTTAGAAGAATTCGACCACGAATTACTTTATAAACCAGGAAGGGACAATATTGTAGCCGATGCGCTATCTCGAATCCCCACCATAAACAATATCAGGTCGGTAGCCTCCACAAAACACAGTGCAGACAGTTCAAACCATAACTTAATATCAAGCATTGAAGCACCCATAAACGTATTTAAAAACCAGATATTTCTAAAAAAGGCCGATAAAACAGATTACAGATTCTATATACCATTCCCAACTTTCCATAGGCACATAATAACTCAACCAAGCTACACAACAAATAATCTCATACAAATATTAAAAACTCGTCTCAATCCTTCTATTATCAATGGCATAATAACCTCAGAAGATGTTATGCGCCAAATCCAAACCATATACCCGATACACTTCAAAAACTATAAAATTAGGTTCTCACAATCCCAGGTTAAAGATTTAACAAACGAAACCGAACGAGACGAAAAAATCTTTTCCACCCATAATAGAGCACATAGAAACGCACTTGAGAATAGAAATCAAATGATAGAACTTTATTATTTTCCTAAAATGAAACAAACAATAGCAGACCTTGTCAAACAGTGTCAAGTTTGCAAGGAAGAAAAATATGACAGATATCCGAATAACCCCAAATTAAAAGAAACCCCAATACCCGAATACCCAGGACAAGTAGTACACATCGATATATACACAACACAAAAGACCCAGAACAGTACGAAAAAGATAATATAGACAGACTTAAACAAAAACAGACGACAGACATTCACAACCATAACAAGACGCGAAACGATATACGAACTTACGCACCTGGACAAGAAATCTACATTAAAATAAATACACGATTAGGTACTAAACTTTCACCTAGATATAAAAAGGCAATAGTAAAAGAAGACAGAAACACGACTGTACTAACATCTACAAATCTCATCGTACACAAAAGTAACATAAACAAGTAAGAGGGCTCTAGTCGAGACTGCTCGACTAGGGGATACCCTGAGCCCTGTGAAGAGCCAAATATCAAATCATTCTACGCTTTTTTTATACATACAAACAACACATACACGCACATATGCACGCACGCATAAGCGCGCGCTCTGCCAACTGCGCAGTTGACGCAGCGACTGCGCTTGGGCTGCAATGTGGGCATTACTATGGGAACTTAATTGCTTAATAACTTTTATTAGCGATGGACTAAGTGCATCAAACTTTCACAACTTATTAATGGCATTCATATATTTGTATTTGCCAACGCACAAGTCTCCAGTATTTAATTTGCGCCTTTCACAAATAGGGGCTATTGGGGGCGAATGGGGCGTGGCATCAAAAATCTAGTGATTACGTAATCTTCGTATTCATTCAATGCAATTACACAGCAAATTTGAAGTCTCTAGCTCAAACGATACACAAACTACGCCTTAAAAACGTATTTTCGATAAGCATTAAAATCGATAACATTACAACAAAAATAGTTATCGTTCATACGAAATAAACTTGACCTGCGCGTGCCATCCACGGACCCAACAAAAAAAAATTCAAGTCTCTAGCTTGTCTAGATGCTTCAATCGACGCGTTCAAACATACGGACAGACGGGCAGACGGACGGACGGACAGACGGACGGACAGACGGACAGACAGACAGACGGACAGGGCTAAATCGACTCACCTTGTCGCCCTGATCAAGAATATATATACTTTATGGGGTCTGACACGCCTCCTTCTGCCTGTTACATACATTTAACAAAACCATTATACCCTGATTTCCCATTTTCAATGGGCTCAGGGTATAAAAACGTTTGACAATTATAGATTACTTGTAATACTGATGGTGATGGTACAAACAATAGAACCAAATATGGACATAACAAATCACACAGAAGCACAAACTATTACGATCTACGATGGACTAGGAAAAATACAAACAACAACAACAAGAATAATTCACATTTTCAATCTAAACAAAATCAACGAAGCGTTAGAGTAAATAGAGTTCCATACAGAAAAAGATTTAAAATTTAGCAGCTTATACCATACCTTGTGCCACGAAATTAACCAAACTAAATTGACTTTACGTACCATAGACGTACCATACCATATGACGGTAACAAAAGGACCTCAAGGGCTATTAATATCCTAGGCACATCTTGGAAGTATGTAGCAGGCAGCCCGGATCACGATGACTTCGTTCAGATAGAGGAACATAATGATAAAGTGATAGACAACAATAATAGGCAGGTAATAATAAATTCACAACTAGAACAAAGACTAAATAAATTAACTATAATCACCAATAGCCTTACAAACAACATAAGGAAAGACGATAGATTCACATATGAAATAGCAGAAAGTTTACAGAACCAAGTTAGATTGATCAACCGGCAACCGGACTTTCAACAATCTAGAGACAAACACACTGAGAGTCGGATCATCAATAATCCAGATAACCCCGGAAGAATCGAGACGACTCCAAATTCTATCGCTAAAGGCTTTGCAGCCACTACATATCAACAATAGCCAAATACTAGAAAAATTAAAACTTACGACACACGCAGTATCATCTATAATATTGATCTGCATTGTTGCGATAACCATCGTCATTGCCTACCTCTACACAAAGAGAGCTAGAAAAATAACGTTACTATTGGATAATAATCAAGTAAATAATGTAACAGAGGCACCAAGACGAACAATAGAAAACATACAGTTCAATGACATTCCCTTCTTTTAACAATCGCTTGAGGACAAGCTCAAATTAAAAGGGGAAGAGTTAATAACGAAAATAATTCCACATTTCAACAAAATCCAATGGGAATTATTGCAACACAAATAAGACATAACAAACTGACCAAAACAATAAGCCAAATCTGCTGACACCACTTCTAGCGGACTTCCTGCACACGCCAATCAGAGCTGCAGCAATTTTAAGAAGAATTGCACAACGGGTTAACAACACCACACGCCGCTGACAGCGCCGTCGACTGAACCACAGCTTAGCTAGGGATAGAATCGATTTAAGTAATTAGTTGCAAAATTCGATTTGAATGAGACGGACTTGTTTCGTTTAAATAAATAAAACCTTTTTTTATCATTCAAATAAAAGAAGAGTTTAACTTATACATGGACATATATACATACATATATACTTTGTGGAGTCTGTCAGACCTCCTTTTGTCTGTTATATACATTTAACAAATTTTGTATATATATATATATATAATTTGTTAAATGTATATAACAGGCAAAAGGAGGTCTGTTAGACTCCACAAAGTATATATATATGTACATATATACATTCTTGATCAGAGCGACGAGCTGATTCCATTTAGCCCTGTTCGTCTGTCTCTCAATATGTATGCTTGAACCAGAGCTCGCACAAAAAGCCTGACCGTTTGAAACTCTCTGCTTTCTTTTTCTTGCTGACCCTTCCGAAAAAATTCAGCGAGCAAATGATATATATATATATATATATATATATATATATGTATTCATTTGCTCGCTGAGCAAAGTAAGTCTCTAGTATTTGATTTGCGCATTTTACAAATAGGGGCAACTGGGGGCGAATGGGGCGTGGCATTCAAAATCTAAAGAAAACATATCTCCCTATTCATTACATGCAACTACACAACTAATTTGAAGTCTCTAGCTCAAACAATGTACAAACTACGCCTTAAAAACGTATTTTCGATAAGCATTAAAATCGATAACATTAAAACAAAAATAGTTATCGTACATATGAAGCAAACTTGACCTTGACTTGACTTGACCTGCGCGTGCTATACACGGATCTACAAAAAAATTTCAGCTGTCTAGCTCGTCGCCCTGATCAAAAATATATGTACTTTGTGGGGTCTGACACGCCTCCTTCTGCCTGTTACATGCATTTAACAAAACCATTATACCATGATTTTCCATTTTCAATGGGCTCAGGGTATAAAAATGTAGTGTAGTGCTAATGCTTGTTAATGGAGAAAATATCACAAACACATGTACATACATACATACATACGTTTTTCTCCGTTTGTGTAAAATCCATAGATATTGATTTCTTGGTTTTACGTGTTTTACATTTCAGCTGATTCGTAGGCGAAAACACTTTTTTGTATATTTTACTACTACTTTGTTATTTCATCACTAACACACTGATAAAATAAGATAATAAAAAAGGTACAGTAACAAAAAAAGTAAGTTTCTTAGAAGCTCGATATGCGCTTTACTTTTTATGTCTTAATATATATACATATATATATATGTATATAAATACCATTATATATATATATATATATATATATATATATATATATGTATATCTGTTGAATGTTTAATATTGACAACTTCTCACTTTCATGCTTACTGGTAATATTGTTGGTAGTCTTAACAGTCATGTGGTGAGTGCAATATTTCAATAAGTTTTGCTGCTTTCGGAATGGTAGCGTTGCAGCTATACTGTGTAGTTGGTAGTTGGTCTATATACAAAATACTCGGATACAGCTCCAATAAATTATAGCTTTATGCACATTTTTATTCAAATTGGGATGGCGTGTTTTTAGACTATGGAACATATTTACATTTGAAACTTATTTATTTATTATATAATATCTGTTGCGTTTTGTAGGTATTTGCATTACATTTAACGGATATTTTTTAAGAACATTTGTTCTCTAAAAATTTTTAATTTTTTTCAGCAATACACACGCACTCATATGCACACACATAAAGAACTGCCATTTAGAAAGGACAAATATATATTTATATATATATATATATATATATATATATGTGTGTGTGTGTGTGTATAGATATATATCAGCGTTGTCGTTTTTTTGTGCCTGTTTATCGTCCATTTCTTAATTGAAGCACACATATGGCAGAGACAAACTTCGTCGACTAACTAACTAACCGTCCGGTCGGCACTTATTGTGGAAAAGAGACTTTGAAATGCTTGTAATAGCGAAACCTTGAAGTTGTTTTTGAAAAATGCAAAAGAGAAAACGTTTAGTCCTGTGTAAGCATAAGAGAAACTACCTAAATCCGTTCGCTCTTCGCATGTATGTATGTATGCATATTTTTCGAAGTGGTTGAATTTCTGGTTTTATCGTTTATAATAATTTGGGGGTTGTTCACAGGGTGTACATATGTATATGTGAATCAATCTGTGACGCTTTTTACTACGCAATCGTCAAACCGACCAAAGCAAAAGAACAAAAAGGCAGTATGATTAACATTGCGCTCATATAAATTTGCATAAACCAATGTATATTTTTTATTATAATATTTAAGTTAAATGAGTATATTGTTATTTTCCAATGCGTGTAATTCAAACCGTCCGTATAAACGAAAATAATTTCGAAGGCATTTAAGCTATATTTATGTATAAGTAAATAAAATTTCGAATGTGGAAGCCACTGTATCTGGCTAGAGCTCTCAAATGTCAAAATCAGTATGTCAGAAACCCTATTATTTTAAGAGGTAGAGAATTACAATTTTTAATAAGTTGGCTAAAAAATTGACCTTCATTAAACTTTCAGTACGAGATAATACCATTTATAAATGGCGAAAGTTTGGAAATACTTTTCAATATTTTGTTTTTTTTTTTTTTTCAAATATATTGTAAATAATGGTACAACGTTATAGTTTGAGCACAAAAATTGAACCGTCTTTATTCTTTAAATCTTCCTCCTTAAATACCTAGTTTGAGGAGTAAGAGAGGAGCATCTCTCAATTACATTGACATTTCTTACATTCTAACAACTGTCCTATGCAAACACTTGAGTTCTATTTTAGTCTTATCTTATTTCAGGCGTCTCTTACAAGCATGAAAGAGGATCACACGTACTGAATTTTGTAATGTTTGGTTTACATTATCTTAAGGGTCGTTTACGTTTTGTAATCTATTTTTATGTTGTCACCACATGGCGAGATCTGTGTTCATGCTTGAACATTCTGCCAAGGGCCGAGAAAGTGACGGTAACAGAGAGAAGGTTAAAATGTTACTTATATTTGTGGAAAAACTATGGCTTGTAATCGTCTGCGTACATGTATTTTTCTTACAATATATATTATTATAATTATTATAATTATCATACCAAGTGACCGGTCGCGTGATGCCATTTAAGAGCATTTAAGAGCATTTTAAAATTATGATTTTTTATTTGTCTAAGTTCGTTATTTAATTGATCTAGTTCTGAAGTATGATTAATAATTGGAGTTTTTAGTGGATCCCATACAATTTTGGGTATTTCACTTATATTACTTATATAGGAAGTTGATACCGTTTCGTAACTTTCAGAGTGAAGTATGTAATTTGCCATTAGTATTTTGTCCAAAGTTCTAGCCGTACAATCTGATTTTAATGTCAAAATACCTTGTTCTGGCAAGTTTATTATTTCTTGATGTGCATGATTACATTTAATGTTCACTTTTGTATTTGTAGGTATTTTAAATAACCAACTACCTCTTCTGTGTAACTCAACCCAATAATTTGATGAGGTTGAAATCATTTTGTAAAAGCAATTAACTGGTTTGTTAGGCTTAAAGGGTGACACCTCACAAGAGTCGTCATTTGCACTATTCCATGGCCAATTTCCTTCGCAAATACGTGTATAGGTTTGCCAGGGCTTACATTTATTTAATGTTGCTTCTGACATTAAATGATATGAATCTATTGCAAAGTTATAAACTATAAATGGAAGTTTCACTTCTGCTATAATAACCCCTTGTTGGTTTTTAATTGGTAAGGGTATAATTTTAAATACCTGAGATGTGTGTTGACTGAATAATGGTATTTTAGCATTTATAATTATTTTCTTATCTAAATAGAATCCTTTAGCTGTTAACAAAGTGTAAACTTCTTTAATTTTCCCAAGTGGCCATCTAGCTGGATGGCAGTTTTCCGACTTTACTAACACTATTTGACCTTTCTCAATATTTTGACTTCCTCGTTTCCATTTATTTCTTTGTTGTAGAGTATGCAAATAATCTTCTTTCCACTTGATCCAAAATTCTCTTTTCAATTTTTTAATTAGTCTCCATCTATCCAAATTGTTAATTTTTTCTTCGTTTACATTTTCTATTGCATCTAAATTCGGTCTACCAATAAGAAAATGCCCTGGTGTTAGTATTTCCAAATCATCTATATCATCTCCTGTTGTGTATAAGGGTCGTGAGTTTAATATCGCTTCAATTTGACATAGTAAGGTTGACATTTCTTCAAAGGTTAAGCTGCTATCACCAATTGTTCGTTTCAAATGATATTTTACCGATTTAACTCCGGCTTCCCAAATACCTCCGAAGTGAGGTCCTGCCGGGGGAATAAAGTGCCAACTAATCCCCTCGTTTTCTAATAAAGGAGCGATTGTATTATATTCTACTAAAGCCTGTTTATACTCTTGGTCTAGCTTTCTTGCAGCACCTACAAAGTTTGTTCCATTATCTGAATATATATTGGCACATTTTCCTCTTCTAGCAATAAATCTTTTTAAAGCTGCTAGAAAGGCTTCAGTTGTCACTGACAACTTCAAGGTGGATAGCTTTAGTTGCCATACATACAAATACTGAAATATAACCTTTATATGTTTTTATCCCACGATTTTTAGAACACTTAATATAATAAAAACCTGCATAATCTATTCCCTTATTAAGAAATGGGTAATTCATGTTTATCCTATATTCTGGAAGATTTCCCATTATTTGTTCTATTGTAGTTGTTTTGTATCTAGCACACTTTGTGCATTCTTTTAGTTGCTTCTTCAAATTATTTCTAAGTCCAAATATCCAATACTTTCTTTGAATATAGTTTCTCATAAGGTTTAGCCCACCGTGTAATATTTCCTTATGCGCTTTTCTTATAATAAGATTTGTTAAGTAACTTTTGTCCAAAATTATCGGGTGTTTAACTTGAAAACTTGCATTTGAGTTTCTTAGTCGTCCACCAACCCTTAATAATCCGTTTTTATCTAAAAACGGGTTTAAGCTTAAAATTTTATTTTTAGTATCAATGTCTTTTTTCAGAGCTAAATACTTTATTTCTTCACCGAATTGAAGTGCTTGTTGTTGTTTGATTATTAAATTCCGGGCAGTTTTTATTTCAATGCAGGTTAAAAATGCCGGGAATACTTTGTTTTTTACTTTTTTCTCAATGAATCGTAATACGTAGGCAACTACTCGTTCAAGTTTTCCTATACAAGAGAATTTAGCTGTCAATTCTTGTATTATGTCAGAATTATTTAATACTGTTGTACAAACAACTGTAATTTCATCGCATTTTTCTTCTTTTGGCCAATGTTCTATCGTTTTAGCCAGCCATTGAGGCCCTTTCCACCAAATCTCACAATCTTGAAGTTTGTTAGCATCAATTCCTCTTGACGCTATGTCTGCTGGGTTGTCTTCTGATTTTACGTGCCCCCAAATTGTTTCTTTTGTTTTGTGAATGTCATCTACTCTACGCCTAATAAATTTATTTTTATTACCTCCGTTCTTTATCCAAGCAAGAGTTATAGTTGAATCGCTCCAAGCATAGGTTTTTATAGAGTTTCCTAACGCTTCTCTGACTCTATCAATTAATTTTGCTAACAGATGTGCTGCACAAAGTTCCAACTTAGGGATCGTTTTCCTATTTTTCTTTGGATTGACTTTGCTTTTACTTGCTATAATCATCACTGAAGAGTTAACTTTAGCGTATACTACAGCTGCAAATGCTTTTTCAGATGCATCAGCAGAGCCATGTATATGTGTTATTAAACTGTTTTGCATTTTCAACCATCGAGGAATTCTAATTTTTTCTAATGTTGACAAATTTTGCATAAATAATTCCCAACAATTACTATCGTTAATTGATAAATCTTGATCCCACTTTTGTTCTGTAAACCAAAGTTTCTGCATAAACAATTTACCGACTATTGTTACTGGAGATAGCCAGCCTAATGGATCATAAATTTTAGCCAATGTGGATAGAACTGATCGTTTATTAATTTTTTGTAATTTTTGGTATTTAAGGTTAAATTTAAATTCATCTAACATAGGTTCCCACTGTAATCCAAGGGTTTTTATTGATTCAAATTCTTCAATATCTAAAACTTTGTTTTTTTCTGTTCATTCGACACTCTCTATTACTTCTGGTATATTAGAGATCCATTTCCTTAAGTTGAACCCCATTGATTCTAGCTCTAGTGATAATAAATTTACTATGTTTTTAGCTTCTTGTACTGTGTCTGCGCCTGACATTAGGTCATCCATGTAAAAATCGTTTTTAATAATTTCTTTAATGTTTTCATCGCTGCATTTGTTAGCAATTTCTAATAGCACTCTGGTCGCTAAATATGGGGCAGATGCAGTTCCGTATGTAACTGTCGTAAGTTTAAATGTTTTTAAAGTATCAGATGGAGACTCTCTCCAAAGTATGTTAAGATATTTTTGATCTTCTTCATCAATATTAATCTGTCTATACATTTTTTCTATATCTGCAGAGACTACAACTTGCCATTTACGCCATTTTAGCATAATGTCAAATATGTCTTTTTGGACTCTTGGTCCGGTCCACATGATATCATTAAGGCTCTTGTTGTTCGTGCTTTTAGCAGAAGCATCAAAGACAACTCTTAATTTTGTTGTTAAGCTATTATCTCTGAGCACTGCTTGATGTGGGAGGTAATATCTTCCCATAGCGTTTGTCTCAACCATGTGCCCTAATTTAATATACTCATTCATAAACTTAACATAATTTTCATTAAGTGAATGATTCTTATGTAATTTTTTTTCTAAGTTATGAAAACGTGCCAATGCTTGGGCTTTTGAATTTCCTAATGTTTTATCCTGTTTAAAAGGGATTTTAACGAG
This sequence comes from Drosophila meridionalis, assembly GCA_035045145.1. Lineage (NCBI taxonomy): Eukaryota > Metazoa > Arthropoda > Insecta > Diptera > Drosophilidae > Drosophila > Drosophila meridionalis. The sequence continues at coordinate 7,380,413 of JAWNPG010000023.1, forward strand.
AAACCTACCATTATTGTCTCTTCTTGTTGTTTCTATAAAATGTTTTTCGCATATTTCAGCTTCTATGTCATCATTATCTTCTTCTTCCATTTCCCAAAATTTTTCTAAATTTTCAACTTTCATAGTGGTTGCTGTTATCACTGTACTTCCTTTTGATTTTGTACACCCTGATACTACCCAACCAAACTCCGTATTCTGTCCAAGAAGTCCGTCTATTTTTATTTTGTGTTCACTTTTTCATTTGAAATGTGAAGCATAGTGTTATGAGCTTTTTTGCAAAACGCACATGAATATTCGCAGGAGCATTTTTTGTGCTTTGATATTTCAAGGCACTTCCAGCACAGCTGCGCTTTTTTTGCCGTCTCGCATCTATCTTTTGGAATCATTGCTTTAAACTTGTAGCATTGTGACACATAGTGTCCAGGTATTCCACAAACTGGACAGCTTTCTTTACCATTTGAATTTTTATTAAATTTATTGTTAGAATTTTTATTTCTTTCTTCATTACTCAATGAAGTTATAGAATTATAACGCTGTTCCAAAAATTCCATTACATCTGACAACTCTTGAATTTCTTTTGTCTTTTTGACGTGAGATTCATAGAGCTGCAGCGTTTCTTTGTTGAACTTTCTCAACAAAGTGTGGGCGAAAATTATGTCCACTTCTGTGGGTAAATTTGTTTTAAGTTTTATTATATGTATAGCCTCATTGCTATTATCAATAAAACTTTTAATATTTTTTGCGGAATCCATATTCAAATTTGGTAATTCAATTAATCGATTCATTTCATCGGAAAAAATTTTCCTTTTATTTTCGAATCGCTTAATTAATAATTCCCAAACTGAATGGTAATTCCAAATGAGAAACCAAGCTCTTGGCTTCACCCTTTAATGCCGTTTTTAAATAATTAAATTTTACTGGCATACTTAAATCTTCCCTATTATGAATTATTTCTGTAAATAATTCATAAAAAAGATCCCACTCTTTGGGTTCACCAAAAAATGTGGGTATTTGAATTTTAAGTAGCGTCGGAAGATCCTCCGTTTTTACGTCTACCTTCAATGGTTTTGTATCCTGAGATACGCGCTCTAAAGTGTCTACCATATTTTGAGCATCGAATTTCAACTCATCAACATCTTCGTTTAATGGATATTTTAACGAAGTAAAATAATTTATTTTTTCTTCTCTACTCCAAAGAAAATTAATTTTGTTTTTTCTGATGTTACTCCATCTCAAGGTAGAATTATTCAACCCCTTTTCGGTTTCTTCTAAATATACCCTGAGCTGCTTTAAATTTTGTTCAAAATTGTCGGCTTGTTTCTGTACTTCGCTTTTCTCTGACATTATTACTGTCCCGGTATCAACAACCTGTTTTGAACACGACTGTATTTCAATGATACTTTTAATTTTACCTATTGTTTTTTCATATAAATTTTTGTTGAAATATTCATGATCTACTATTCCGATTTTTAATAGTGACTTATGATTGTTCATAAACTTTGCTCTAATGGTTTCTAATTTTTGAACCTCCTCACTACTTATTATACCAGCTTCTATTTGCTGGATTTCTGTCATCAGTGTCGACTGATTATTTAGTACCTGAATTGTCGCCTCGGACATCATTTTTCTTATTTATACTATTTATCTCTAAACTTATCTGGAAATTATGTCCTTTTGCTGCTCCTCGGTTGCTCCCTGGATGCTGCTTCTCGGCTGCTTCTTCTCGGCTACTTCTTTGGATGCTGCTTCTCGGTTGCTCCCTGGTTGTAGATTCTGCTCCGTGAATGCTGCTTCTTTGATGCTGTTTCTCGGTTGCTCCCTGGTTATAGATTCTCGGTTGCTCCGTGAATTTTCTTTTCCGATGTTTTTAGCCTCGGAACGCTTTCTAATTTTATATATATATATATATATATATATATATATATATATATATATATATATATATATATATATATATATATATACATATTTTTTTTTTTTTTTTGTAGACACTCACTTTCCGATGTTTTAGCCTCGGAACGCTTTATATTTTTTTTTTTTTATAAAAAATTTTGAAACATAAACCTTTTTTTTTTTTTTGGTTTTTTGTTTCTTTAAAACACCTCTTAGGGGTTTTTTTTATTTTTTACCCTTGAGTGTTAATTGTTATTTTCTGTGTTTCTTACCACGGGTGGGGGAAAACGACAGAATATTTTATTTTGCTACCTTAGCTACAGAACTGTAGAGTCTAAGGAGCTGGTTAAAAATTCTAAGTCTCTTACCACTGGTGGGGGAGACAATAGAATGCTCGAAGGACCAAAATGTAAATAATGGTACAACGTTATAGTTTGAGCACAAAAATTGAACTGTCTTTATTCTTTAAATCTTCCTCCTTAAATACCTAGTTTGAGGAGTAAGAGAGGAGCATCTCTCAATTACATTGACATTTCTTACATTCTAACAACTGTCCTATGCAAACACTTGAGTTCTATTTTAGTCTTATCTTATTTCAGGCGTCTCTTACAAGCATGAAAGAGGATCACACGTACTGAATTTTGTAATGTTTAGTTTACATTATCTTAAGGGTCGTTTACGTTTTGTAATCTATTTTTATGTTGTCACCACATGGCGAGATCTGTGTTCATGCTTGAACATTCTGCCAAGGGCCGAGAAAGTGACGGTAACAGAGAGAAGGTTAAAATGTTACTTATATTTGTGGAAAAACTATGGCTTGTAATCGTCTGCGTACATGTATTTTTCTTACAATATATATTATTATAATTATTATAATTATCATACCAAGTGACCGGTCGCGTGATGCCATTTAGGAGCATTTATTTTAAAATTATGATTTTTTATTTGTCTAAGTTCGTTTTTTAATTGATCTAGTTCTGAAGTATGATTAATAATTGGAGTTTTTAGTGGATCCCATACAATTTTGGGTATTTCACTTATATTACTTATATAGGAAGTTGATACCGTTTCGTAACTTTCAGAGTGAAGTATGTAATTTGCCATTAGTATTTTGTCCAAAGTTCTAGCCGTACAATCTGATTTTAATGTCAAAATACCTTGTTCTGGCAAGTTTATTATTTCTTGATGTGCATGATTACATTTAATGTTCACTTTTGTATTTGTAGGTATTTTAAATAACCAACTACCTCTTCTGTGTAACTCAACCCAATAATTTGATGAGGTTGAAATCATTTTGTAAAAGCAATTAACTGGTTTGTTAGGCTTAAAGGGTGACACCTCACAAGAGTCGTCATTTGCACTATTCCATGGCCAATTTCCTTCGCAAATACGTGTATAGGTTTGCCAGGGCTTACATTTATTTAATGTTGCTTCTGACATTAAATGATATGAATCTATTGCAAAGTTATAAACTATAAATGGAAGTTTCACTTCTGCTATAATAACCCCCTGTTGGTTTTTAATTGGTAAGGGTATAATTTTAAATACCTGAGATGTGTGTTGACTGAATAATGGTATTTTAGCATTTATAATTATTTTCTTATCTAAATAGAATCCTTTAGCTGTTAACAAAGTGTAAACTTCTTTAATTTTCCCAAGTGGCCATCTAGCTGGATGGCAGTTTTCCGACTTTACTAACACTATTTGACCTTTCTCAATATTTTGACTTCCTCGTTTCCATTTATTTCTTTGTTGTAGAGTATGCAAATAATCTTCTTTCCACTTGATCCAAAATTCTCTTTTCAATTTTTTAATTAGTCTCCATCTATCCAAATTGTTAATTTTTTCTTCGTTTACATTTTCTATTGCATCTAAATTCGGTCTACCAATAAGAAAATGCCCTGGTGTTAGTACTTCCAAATCATCTATATCATCTCCTGTTGTGTATAAGGGTCGTGAGTTTAATATCGCTTCAATTTGACATAGTAAGGTTGACATTTCTTCAAAGGTTAAGCTGCTATCACCAATTGTTCGTTTCAAATGATATTTTACCGATTTAACTCCGGCTTCCCAAATACCTCCGAAGTGAGGTCCTGCCGGGGGAATAAAGTGCCAACTTATCCCCTCGTTTTCTAATAAAGGAGCGATTGTATTATTGTCTACTAAAGCCTGTTTATACTCTTGGTCTAGCTTTCTTGCAGCACCTACAAAGTTTGTTCCATTATCTGAATATATATTGGCACATTTTCCTCTTCTAGCAATAAATCTTTTTAAAGCTGCTAGAAAGGCTTCAGTTGTCACTGACAACTTCAAGGTGGATAGCTTTAGTTGCCATACATACAAATACTGAAATATAACCTTTATATGTTTTTATCCCACGATTTTTAGAACACTTAATATAATAAAAACCTGCATAATCTATTCCCGTATTAAGAAATGGGTAATTCATGTTTATCCTATATTCTGGAAGATTTCCCATTATTTGTTCTATTGTAGTTGTTTTGTATCTAGCACACTTTGTGCATTCTTTTAATTGCTTTTTCAAATTATTTCTAAGTCCAAATATCCAATACTTTCTTTGAATATAGTTTCTCATAAGGTTTAGCCCACCGTGTAATATTTCCTTATGCGCTTTTCTTATAATAAGATTTGTTAAGTAACTTTTGTCCAAAATTATCGGGTGTTTAACTTGAAAACTTGCATTTGAGTTTCTTAGTCGTCCACCAACCCTTAATAATCCGTTTTTATCTAAAAACGGGTTTAAGCTTAAAATTTTATTTTTAGTATCAATGTCTTTTTTCAGAGCTAAATACTTTATTTCTTCACCGAATTGAAGTGCTTGTTGTTGTTTGATTATTAAATTCCGGGAAGTTTTTATTTCAATGCAGGTTAAAAATGCCGGGAATACTTTGTTTTTTACTTTTTTCTCAATGAATCGTAATACGTAGGCAACTACTCGTTCAAGTTTTCCTATACAAGAGAATTTAGCTGTCAATTCTTGTATTATGTCAGAATTATTTAATACTGTTGTACAAACAACTGTAATTTCATCGCATTTTTCTTCTTTTGGCCAATGTTCTATCGTTTTAGCCAGCCATTGAGGCCCTTTCCACCAAATCTCACAATCTTGAAGTTTGTTAGCATCAATTCCTCTTGACGCTATGTCTGCTGGGTTGTCTTCTGATTTTACGTGCCCCCAAATTGTTTCTTTTGTTTTGTGAATGTCATCTACTCTACGCCTAATAAATTTATTTTTATTACCTCCGTTCTTTATCCAAGCAAGAGTTATAGTTGAATCGCTCCAAGCATAGGTTTTTATAGAGTTTCCTAACGCTTCTCTGACTCTATCAATTAATTTTGCTAACAGATGTGCTGCACAAAGTTCCAACTTAGGGATCGTTTTCCTATTTTTCTTTGGATTGACTTTGCTTTTACTTGCTATAATCATCACTGAAGAGTTAACTTTAGCGTATACTACAGCTGCAAATGCTTTTTCAGATGCATCAGCAGAGCCATGTATATGTGTTATTAAACTGTTTTGCATTTTCAACCATCGAGGAATTCTAATTTTTTCTAATGTTGACAAATTTTGCATAAATAATTCCCAACAATTACTATCGTTAATTGATAAATCTTGATCCCACTTTTGTTCTGTAAACCAAAGTTTCTGCATAAACAATTTACCGACTATTGTTACTGGAGATAGCCAGCCTAATGGATCATAAATTTTAGCCAATGTGGATAGAACTGATCGTTTATTAATTTTTTGTAATTTTTGGTATTTAAGGTTAAATTTAAATTCATCTAACATAGGTTCCCACTGTAATCCAAGGGTTTTTATTGATTCAAATTCTTCAATATCTAAAACTTTGTTTTCTTCTGTTCGTTCGACACTCTCTATTACTTCTGGTATATTAGAGATCCATTTCCTTAAGTTGAACCCCATTGATTCTAGCTCTAGTGATAATAAATTTACTATGTTTTTAGCTTCTTGTACTGTGTCTGCGCCTGACATTAGGTCATCCATGTAAAAATCGTTTTTAATAATTTCTTTAATGTTTTCATCGCTGCATTTGTTAGCAATTTCTAATAGCGCTCTGGTCGCTAAATATGGGGCAGATGCAGTTCCGTATGTAACTGTCGTAAGTTTAAATGTTTTTAAAGTATCAGATGGAGACTCTCTCCAAAGTATGTTAAGATATTTTTGATCTTCTTCATCAATATTAATCTGTCTATACATTTTTTCTATATCTGCAGAGACTACAACTTGCCATTTACGCCATTTTAGCATAATGTCAAATATGTCTTTTTGGACTCTTGGTCCGGTCCACATGATATCATTAAGGCTCTTGTTGTTCGTGCTTTTAGCAGAAGCATCAAAGACAACTCTTAATTTTGTTGTTAAGCTATTATCTCTGAGCACTGCTTGATGTGGGAGGTAATATCTTCCCATAGCGTTTGTCTCAACCATGTGCCCTAATTTAATATACTCATTCATAAACTTAACATAATTTTCATTAAGTGAATGATTCTTATGTAATTTTTTTTCTAAGTTATGAAAACGTGCCAATGCTTGGGCTTTTGAATTTCCTAATCTTTTATCCTGTTTAAAAGGTATTTTAACGACAAACCTACCATTATTGTCTCTTCTTGTTGTTTCTATAAAATGTTTTTCGCATATTTCAGCTTCTATGTCATCATTATCTTCTTCTTCCATTTCCCAAAATTTTTCTAAATTTTCAACTTTCATAGTGGTTGCTGTTATCACTGTACTTCCTTTTGATTTTGTACACCCTGATACTACCCAACCAAACTCCGTATTCTGTCCAAGAAGTCCGTCTATTTTTACTATCCCATTTTTGATGATTTGGGAATATAAGTCGGTTCCTATAATTAAGTCTATTCTACTAGGCTTATTAAATTTGGGATCGGCTAATACGAAATCTTGCCATTTTTGCTTATTAATTGTTACAGTTTTACCAGGCAAGGCTTTCATTAATTTTGGCAGAACAATAGCTTCGGTTGAAAATTGTGTGTTTTTTGTGTTAAGCGATTGAATGCATATCTTAACTTTGTACTTTGAAGTACCTGAATTCGTTTCTGATACGCCACTTATTTTTGTGACAGTTTTGATTCTGTATAATTTCAGAATTTGAGCTGCCTCTTCTGAGATAATAGTGCATTGAGATCCGCTATCGATCAATGCTCTAAAATTTTCATATTCACCATTCTTTGCTCTGATCTTCACTATTGCTGTAGCCAATAGTGCTGTATCTTTTGAAACACATGTGTTCACTTTTTCATTTGAAATGTGAAGCATAGTGTTATGAGCTTTTTTGCAAAACGCACATGAATATTCGCAGGAGCATTTTTTGTGCTTTGATATTTTAAGGCACTTCCAGCACAGCTGCGCTTTTTTTGCCGTCTCACATCTATCTTTTGGAATCATTGCTTTAAACTTGTAGCATTGTGACACATAGTGTCCAGGTATTCCACAAACTGGACAGCTTTCTTTACCATTTGAATTTTTATTAAATTTATTGTTAGAATTTTTATTTCTTTCTTCATTACTCAATGAAGTTATAGAATTATAACGCTGTTCCAAAAATTCCATTACATCTGACAACTCTTGAATTTCTTTTGTCTTTTTGACGTGAGATTCATAGAGCTGCAGCGTTTCTTTGTTGAACTTTCTCAACAAAGTGTGGGCGAAAATTATGTCCACTTCTGTGGGTAAATTTGTTTTAAGTTTTATTATATGTATAGCCTCATTGCTATTATCAATAAAACTTTTAATATTTTTTGCGGAATCCATATTCAAATTTGGTAATTCAATTAATCGATTCATTTCATCGGAAAAAATTTTCCTTTTATTTTCGAATCGCTTAATTAATAATTCCCAAACTGAATGGTAATTCCCAACTGAGCCAGTGAGCAAATGAGAAACCATGCTCTTGGCTTCACCCTTTAATGCCGTTTTTAAATAATTAAATTTTACTGGCATACTTATTTCTGTAAATAATTCATAAAAAAGATCCCACTCTTTGGGTTCACCAAAAAATGTGGGTATTTGAATTTTAAGTAGCGTCGGAAGATCCTCCGTTTTTACGTCTACCTTCAATGGTTTTGTATCCTGAGATACGCGCTCTAAAGTGTCTACCATATTTTGAGCATCGAATTTCAACTCATCAACATCTTCGTTTAATGGATATTTTAACGAAGTAAAATAATTTATTTTTTCTTCTCTACTCCAAAGAAAATTAATTTTGTTTTTTCTGATGTTACTCCATCTCAAGGTAGAATTATTCAACCCCTTTTCGGTTTCTTCTAAATATACCCTGAGCTGCTTTAAATTTTGTTCAAAATTGTCGGCTTGTTTCTGTACTTCGCTTTTCTCTGACATTATTACTGTCCCGGTATCAACAACCTGTTTTGAACACGACTGTATTTCAATGATACTTTTAATTTTACCTATTGTTTTTTCATATAAATTTTTGTTGAAATATTCATGATCTACTATTCCGATTTTTAATAGTGACTTATGATTGTTCATAAACTTTGCTCTAATGGTTTCTAATTTTTGAACCTCCTCACTACTTATTATACCAGCTTCTATTTGCTGGATTTCTGTCATCAGTGTCGACTGATTATTTAGTACCTGAATTGTCGCCTCGGACATCATTTTTCTTATTTATACTATTTATCTCTAAACTTATCTGGAAATTATGTCCTTTTGCTGCTCCTCGGTTGCTCCCTGGATGCTGCTTCTCGGCTGCTTCTTCTCGGCTACTTCTTTGGATGCTGCTTCTCGGTTGCTCCCTTGTTGTAGATTCTGCTCCGTGAATGCTGCTTCTTTGATGCTGTTTCTCGGTTGCTCCCTGGTTATAGATTCTCGGTTGCTCCGTGAATTTTCTTTTCCGATGTTTTTAGCCTCGGAACGCTTTCTAATTTTATATATATATATATATATATATATATATATATATATATATATATATATATATATATTTTTTTTTTTTTTTTTGTAGACACTCACTTTCCGATGTTTTAGCCTCGGAACGCTTTATAATTTTTTTTTTTTATAAAAAATTTTGAAACATAAACCTTTTTTTTTTTTTTTGGTTTTTTGTTTCTTTAAAACAACTCTTAGGGGTTTTTTTATTTTTTACCCTTGAGTGTTAATTGTTATTTTCTGTGTTTCTTACCACGGGTGGGGGAAAACGACAGAATATTTTATTTTGCTACCTTAGCTACAGAACTGTAGAGTCTAAGGAGCTGGTTAAAAATTCTAAGTCTCTTACCACTGGTGGGGGAGACAATAGAATGCTCGAAGGACCAAAATGTAAATAATGGTACAACGTTATAGTTTGAGCACAAAAATTGAACTGTCTTTATTCTTTAAATCTTCCTCCTTAAATACCTAGTTTGAGGAGTAAGAGAGGAGCATCTCTCAATTACATTGACATTTCTTACATTCTAACAACTGTCCTATGCAAACACTTGAGTTCTATTTTAGTCTTATCTTATTTCAGGCGTCTCTTACAAGCATGAAAGAGGATCACACGTACTGAATTTTGTAATGTTTGGTTTACATTATCTAAAGGGTCGTTTACGTTTTGTAATCTATTTTTATGTTGTCACCACATGGCGAGATCTGTGTTCATGCTTGAACATATATAATATCAAAAAAATAAAAATTACAAAATCTTTGCATTTATTTGTAAATCTAAAATATCCAGTTTACAAGATATTTAAATTATGCCTTTAAAACGAATTAAAATTACCGAATATTTTCAATAACAAAGAAATGAGATTAGATATTTATTTATTATTATTAAAAAGACATTGACAAAACTGGAGTCAACTTAAATGTAAACAATAGAAATATTTATATATATAAAGTCTAAAATAACATAAATTATCAATAATACCACCAACTCGGTGGGGGTACTTTATTTGCAAGTAGATAGTAGAGACATGAAGATTGAAAGAAAATATATATTTTCATGTAAAATTTTAAGTTTCTAGTTTGTGTAATTAGCAATATATCTGCGTTCATGCGGACAGATTGACGGACAGACGGACATGATCACGAATATATAAGTTATTATATTATGGTTTTCTAGTATTAGGGTGGATTAACACGTACGAAGTAACGGTGTTAACACTTGTTATATTCTTATAATCGAAGCTAGCCCTAAGCCCTGAAAACGCTGGCATTGCATATAGTGCGAGGGATCATATATCGCTGGGCAGCAACACTGTTACGCGTGGACGCTTCTGCCGTTGTTGTGCAATATCCGCTTGAGACGGCTGGTGTCGTAAGCATTTATGTTCTGCTGGTCAGTTGTGTTAACTTATACACACTATGGAGTCTATCTGGCATATTTCTGTCTGTTGAATAGACAGACAGACGGACATGGCTTTATCGCGTTTTTCACTACCCTATTTTGAAATTCGGGGTATAAAAATGTAAAAATGTATGGACAATTTAACTCGATTTCAGGTTATTTCTAGCCAAAGGTAAAAATATGATAGTTGAGTTGGCTCAACATGACTGCCACAGTGCCATCTAACAACAGCGCCGACGCTGTATATAGGTGCAACCGCTATTCTTAAACAATTACTCTACTAGATCTACGAAACTGAAGACTCACTGGAAGCCAATTTTTATTTCTTGAGCCCATTGAAAATGGGAAATCAGGGTATAATGGTTTTGTAAACATGAGCCCATTGAAAATGGGAAATAATGGTTTTGTAAACATGGCTGTAACAGGCAGAAGGAGGCGTGCCACACCTCATGAAGTATATATATTCTTGATCAGCGCGACAAGACAAGTTGATATAGCCCTGTGCATCCGTCCGTCCGTCTATATTAACGCTGAGATATTTTAAACTACGCAACGTAGAGAAATTATACATGAATACTTGTTAATACCATACGCTGCAGTAGTATATCATTTCATTTCGAAAACTCATTTCATTTCGATTTCATTTTTATTTTAATGCGTTTTAAGGCTTGGTTTGTACATCGTTTGAGCTAGAGACTTCAAAACTATTGTGTAGTTGCGTGTAATGAATACGGAGATTATGTTATCTTTAGATTTTGGGTGCCATGCCCAATTCGCCACCAATAGCCCCCCATTTGAAAAAAATCGCAAATCAAATACTATACGCTACGCTTTTTATATGCATGCATACTAAGAACACATACACACACATGTGCACGCACCCAATAAGCGCGGGCTCTGCTAACTGTGCAGTCGACAACTTATTAATGGCATTCATATGTGTGTATTTGCCAAAATATTGGAGGCGAATAGAGTATCAAAAATCTAAGGAGTCTCTAGCTCAAACGATATACAAACCACGCTGCCTGAGTTTACGTTCACCCAAGATCAATAATCTACATAACTCGCTCTAAATAAACTAAGATATTAGGCATATAGGTTATCAGCAGCAGTAGACTAGCCAATAACCCATCATTATAATCGCTAGGTGTAAATGTTTCGATAGTCTATAAGATAGTCCTTTTTGACCGCAATAAAACTTTTTTAATATTTATTTAAGTTATGGAATAAGTAGGAAAACATAATCATAATGTTAATGTAATCTTGTATTGATACCTACCACCTAAGAAATGGTATATAAGACTGTCACTTATCGTATAATAAATCAGTAAGGAAATAGCACTAGAAAATAGAGCATCGAGTATTTTCTTTCACCATTTTATACTCATCTGCGTTGTCCCACAGGTTCAAGTACTTGTTGCGATGCCCTTAGCCACTGGTTGTGTACTATAGGCTTACATGTAAATATTAAATACAATTACCTAGCCTTGGTTTATACCAAGGTCCAAATGATACTAAAACCTTTTGGTGACCTTGACGTGATCTTCTAGAAGACGAATATTCAATCCAAAGACGTGATCTGGAAGACGAATCTTCAATCCATAGAAGTGATCTGGAAGACGAATCTTCAAAAAACATAACGTTCATTTGGCGAACTCTATTTCTAAATCAACCTATAGACATGGTCAACTTAACGACCAGCATCTTAAAAAAAAAAAAAAAAAAAAACCCATACTGGATTCATTTGGCGAATCCTATGTTGTCTAATCGACAAGTAATCAAACTAAACACTAAACCGACGAATACCTCAGGCAACCAAAATCATCAGGATAATCATGTGGCGGCAAATCAGTATAGGCATCAGCATGCATCGTTCTGATTAATCAAAATTCAAAAGCATCATTTAAAAAAGAACCGAATTTATTAAAAATAAATAAAAAAAAAGAATCATAATGGAAGGTTTAATTAATAATCAGACCTCGCTGAGTGAGGAGATCCAAGTTCTATATAAGAACTATAAAAAGGAGCTAAGCCCTACAGAAACAGCACTCTCGGACTTGTTGCCTCTCCAAAGACATTAAAGCTCTCTACTAGCAGCGCTACAAAGGATGATTGGTCAGATAACGCAGGAGTTTTCCATGTTGTATCCCAGAGCTATTGGATCTTCAAACAGTCTAAAGATCTCGAAGTGACCATATTCAGATAACGCAGGAGTCACTTTCTTTTACAAGGGGTCTGAAAGTGACTCCTGCGTTATCTGAATATGGTCACTTCGAGATCTTTAGACTGTTCGAAGATCCAATAGCGCTGGGATACAACATGGAAAACTATTTAAATGCGGATGCAGCCATTTTCCAAATTCAAGCCACACCAATTGATGTGAAGTGATCAATTATTGCTTCAGCTACCCAAACTCAAGTGCAGATACCAAAGGTATCCATACCACACGGATGCTATTTAAAATATCAACAATATCATGATTTATTCACTAAAATGATCCATGACTCAACATTTCCAGCAGTACAAAAAATGTGGTATTTAAAAACCAAGCTCTCTAAAGATGCTGAAAGACTGGTCAGAGAATTGTATCTAACAGAGTCCAACTTTGAAACCGCCTGAACTATGCTGAAGGAGCGTATTGGCAACAAACGAGTCTTGGCGACAACGACTCTACATAAACTGTTGGATCAACCGTCAGTGACAAACGATGAATCATCTATAAAGAATTTCCACGACATCATTCAAGAAACGTTAGATACGTTAAGAAATGGCGGTGTAGAAGTCAATAATTGGGATCCACTTTTGCTAGTGCTACTGACAAGAAAATTGGATAGGACTACTCATGTACTATAGTAGCAATTCATTGAGAACACACGAAAAATTCAACCCATCAAGGAGTTCATAGCCTTCTTGAAACAAAGATTCCTTGCACTGGAAGCAATAGAAGGAAAATAGTGCGCCCATAAAGAAAAGCAAAAGATATGTCCCTCTGCCTCATCAGAAAAAGGTAAAGACTGTCAATTCTATAATTCAGCAGAGCATCGATTCAATCGATGTGAAAAGTTTGCGTAAAAATCAGGAGACGCACAAATGGTATTAAGCTTAAAACTGTGCTTAAACATGCTTTCTACGCAACTCCATTGCTTCACCAGGAGTAACTGCCGCAGCTCATAATGCAAAAAATAATTATGTGCTACTCGCCACTAGTCGAGTCGAATTGCATGGAAACAACGGCCAATACGAAAATTTCAGAGCACTTCTAGATTTAGGATCTCAGATAAATGTCATTTCTGAAAGAGCAGTAAAAACATTGTCACTTGCAGTCAAAAATTGAACCGTGCCACTTGAAGGCATCGGAGGAAATCCAAGGGTCAATGTCCTCATCAAATCTCAAAAGGGAGGCTACACGACACGAATAGAGGCATTCTTGTTATCACATATTGTGGCGGATCAACCAATCCATAAAATAAGCAACACATCTTGGGTACCAAGCAAAATAGCACTGGTAAACCCAACCTTTGTGAAACCTGGAATAATAGGTTGACCTATTACTTGGAGCCGAATATTATTTCGAGTTCATACTACTGGAGCAAATCAAAAGGAGTCCAAAACTACCTGTTGGAAGCTGCCGAGCTTTTTCGGCAACTCTGGCTCCAATCATTTACGAAGGCAAAATAATAAAACCACGATTTAATTTAGCTTATTATTTATTAATTTAATGTCTAGTCCGCGATGATCGTATAGGCAAAGTTAATGCAATTACAATAGAGATATGTAGGTGTTGCTCGCTTGAAGGTGAATTTCGAACTTAAAGAATAGAATACAAAATGATAAGCAAGAGACCGAGCAGCATAAATTTACATATGTATGTGTGTTACAGTTTCTTTTTGTGCCTAACTGCACTATGCACACACTGCGAATGAGAATGTGATAAAGAGCAGATGGCTTAAGAGAAGCTTATTTAAGAGCAATTATTAGCTGCTGCGCCGAACATCCTCCCCCCCGTTGAAAGACCAAGTCTTTTAACAGGATCATCAACCGGAAGGACGCACAGCTTATTGACAGCTCGACGTGTAGTTCCAGTGGGTGTGCGCAGAACAGCGACTCTTACAGCACCATCAGCTCCAGCGATGGTCTCAACGACTCGAGCTAATGGCCATTTCAACGGCGGCAAGTTTTCGTCCTTCACACATACGACATCATTGATCTTGATCGGAGGCTGCGAGGTGACCCATTTTCCACGCTGTTGAAGAATAGTAAGGTACTCCTCACTCCAGCGCTTCCAGAACAATTGCTGTATGTAAGCAATGCGTTGCCATTGACCGAGGCGATTGTGGTCGAGCCCAGTTACGTCTGGCTCGGGAAAATCGATGAGTGGTCGACCAATCAAAAAATGTCCTGGAGTGAGAACTCCAAGATCATCGGGATTTTCTGAAAGTGGAACAAGAGGACGAGAATTGATTATAGCCTGAATTTGGCATACCAAGGTGCGAAGTTCATCGAAGCCGAGAAGTGATGATCCCATAGTGCGGTATAGATGACTCTTTGCGGTCTTCACTGCTGCTTCCCATAGGCCACCGAAATGTGGCGAGCGAGGAGGTATGAACTTCCAACCAAAACTGTTGTTGATGCAGTAGTTCTGAACTTCAGTGCGATGTTCCTGGCTCAACAATAAACGTTTCAGATCCGATAGCTCGTTCCGTGCACCCACAAAGTTAGTAGCGTTGTCAGACCAAATGCATCTTGGAATGCCGCGCGTACTGATGAAACGCTTGAGGGCGCCCAAGAAAGCTGCGGTTGACAGATCCTTTGCGAGCTCCAACCATACAGCCTTAGTTGCGAAACAAACGAATACGCAGATGTAGCATTTTAATGAAGTTCGGTTTCGTCCATCGGGTTTGTAGTAAAATGGTCCACAGTAGTCAATTCCAGTGACAGTAAATGCCGGTGAAAACTGTATACGATCCTTAGGCAAGTCCGCCATTATATGCTCCACTAGACGAGGCCGGGATCTACAGCATATGACACATTTTCGCAATGCTCGGGAGACAGTTTTCATGCCGCCTATGGGCCAAAACTGGAGTCGAATTACTCCAAGCAAGGCCTGTGGTCCTGCATGATGATGCGCCAGATGAAGATGAGATACTATAGAGAAGGTCAAGGGATGTTCTTTGGGCAAGATAATTGGGTGGCGCGCATCGAAGCCGCGAGTAGAGTGCCGCAAGCGGCCACCAACTCGAAGTAGACCAAAGTCATCCATAAACGGAGAGAGCGAAAGAATGGCGCTTGACGAATGAACATTCTTTTCATTTCGTAGTGCAGAGTATTCTCGGTGCAGTTGAGTTCTTTGAACAAGACGACACAATATTTGCGATCCTTGACGAAGATCGTCCGCTGACAATCCAGGTGCCTTTGTTACGTCGCTGCCGTCATCGAGCTTGAGAAAACTTTCCTGTTCAGTTTCTGGAACTCCGCGAAGTGCGTCTCTTGAATTGGAACACCATTTTCTCAACTTAAAGTTTCCTCGAGCAAGAAGACCTGTGGTTTGTTGCATTATGTCGCGAACTTCTTCAACTGAATTGCCTCCTGAGATCAGGTCATCAACGTAGAAATCTCGCAAAACCGTTTTGGATCCTAATGGGTATGCCGACGACTCATCCATTGCTAGTTGATGCATTGCACGAATAGCCAAAAATGAAGCGGGTTTGGTCCCATACGTGACGGTATTCAATTTGAAGACTTCGATAGCATCGTCTGATGAGTTTCGCCATAAAATGCACTGGAGCATAGAATCAGGCTCCACGACCTTCACACACCTATACATTTTACCAATATCACCAGTAAGTGCAATCGAAAATGTACGAAAACGAACGAGTGTGTGAAACAAGGTAGCTTGAATAGTCGGTCCTGACATAAGCAAATCGTTTAATGAGAAACCAGATGTGGTAGAGGCCGAGCCATCAAAGACAACTCTTAGCTTTGTTGTCAAACTCTCTTCTTTGTATACGCAATGATGAGGTAAGAAATATTTGCATTTATTGATCTCTTCGCTGGGAACCAAAGACATATGATTGAGATCAATATACTCCTTTATAAATGCTGAGTATTGCTCCTTTAAAGTTTGATTTCGAGCGAACTTACGCTCTAAATTCAACAATCGACGCTTGGCCTGCAAATAGGAATTGCCCAAAGATTCAACGCCTTGCTTTTTTGGCAAACAGACTGAATATTCCCCAGAAGGTAATCGACGATAGTTTGTAATGAAATGCTGCTCGCAATTAAGTTCTTCTGTGGTTACCTTGGCAATAGGCTCGAATACGTGTTCCACTTCCCAAAACTGACGCACCAACTCATCAAGCCGAGTGCTGTGATTGGCGTGATCCGAATTTCTTTGGGTTGCGATAAACGAACAGAGTTTGGGGGCATGTTGCCCGCCACCTGAAATGATCCAGCCCAGCTGCGTTTTCTGCACAACTGGTAATCCAGGTGCCAACTGAATTTGCTCAACACACATCAGCTCGAAGAAGAGACCAGCTCCGATGAGAAGATCAATCCGTTGTGACTTATGGAACAAAGGATCAGCTAGCTGTAGGTTTGAGGGTATATTCCAAGTGTTAGTAGAAATTGAGATGCCAGGCTGGTTGTCAGTAATAGTCTGGGCGACGATGGCAGTGATCGAGGCAGAATAATCAGAAATCCGCGATTTCAGAACGAGATTGACTGAATATCCTTCAGTTGAGAAGCTGGCATCTCCAATGCCAGACACTGCAGTCAGTGATTTACATTTTCGAAGCTGAAGCTGATTTGCAAACCGACTGGTGACGAAGTTAAGTTGAGATCCTGAGTCCAAGAGCGCACGACACGGAACGAATGTGCCAGCTCGGTTCTTGACAAGGATTATAGCAGTGGCTAGAAGCACCACATCAGACGAATTAGGAGATATGTGGACTTGAGGCAGAGAAGGTGACATTGCAACCATGGCAGTGGGATGTATTGCATTTGCTTGTTGTTTAAGTTGAGGGACTACGTTCGATGTAACTGTTGAAGACTGATTGTAATGCAATAAAGTATGGTGCTTCAATTGGCAGGTACGGCAGGAACCAGATTTGCAATCCTTCAGCTGATGTCCTTTTCTTAGGCAATTGAGGCAAAGGGCGAGCCTCTTGGCCTCCTTATGCCTTGCCATTGGGGACAATTGCTCAAATCGCTTACATTGGAATAGCGCGTGACTTGAATCGTCACAAAAGACACAACAAATAGGAGTCTTCGAAGCAACAAATGCTTTTCTTAAAGGAGTACTCACGATCTTTCCTGACTTGCCAACCTGACCATCCTGCAAGACTTGATCCACATTTTCAAGGACTCGACACCGTCCTTGCAGGAATTCTGACAATCTCGACAAAGATGGCAACTCATTAGTAGATGAACCTTCCTCCCATTTAGACTGAGTAGCCTTGTCCAGCTTTTGCAACACTGTTTGCACGATAACACAGTCAGCAACTTCTTCCCGCGATGCTAAAGAATCCATAGCCCGAATGTGAGACGTAACTTTATCCGCCAACTGCCTCAGCCTGCCCACAGATGCATCAACTTTCTCAAGCCGGAAGATTGCTCTGATGTGTGCCTGTACAATAAAACGCTTATTATCAAATCGACGTTGAAGAATATCCAGAGCGACGAGACAATTGGCTTTGTTGATTTCCAATGAGCTGATGGTATCCAACGCAGAACCACTTAAGCAGGATCGAAGATGCTGGAACTTCTCAATAGGACTGAGATCCGGATCAGCATCTATTATCGTCTTAAACATAGAGTAGAAGTTTTCCCACTCAGTGTAGACTCCACTAAATTTTGGCAGCTCCAGCTGCGGCAAACGCGATCGATTAGCCATGACGAGTGTTCGATGAGCATTTGAACCACTTGTATTAAGCGTCGACGAAAGTTGTTGATCCGACCGATTTCCTAGTTCACGTTGAAGCAAGGCTTTAAACTTTAACAAGGTTGATTCAAACCGCGCAGGCAAATCACTAGATATGGACTCAAAGTTAGATTCTTCTAGGCTAGTATGGACTGAATCAAAGTTTGACTCTAACTTGGTAAGCGAATCCAAAAGCACACGTAAATCACACGAGTCCATGTGACTTAATTTGTCAATGTCCATATCGGCATATAACCTTTCAAGTCTATCGAAAAGCGCGTTTGTTTTGAGTTTTAAGAAAGTAACCTGAGATGCAGGCACTTGATCAACATTCGACTCTGAGTTATTCATTTAAGTTTGTTTACTCGCGAAAAAACACGTTTGGTTACAAAATTAATGCACAAGCTAATATACTCTCTAATGCACTTCGAGTTTAGCTGATCTAATATGCAGGTTCACTCTTTCACTGTAAATGCGTGTGTTTGTATGTGTGTGATCGACACAGCTATTTTCGGATTAGCGGGCCTTCTATGCAAACGCTGCACAAAGAAGCGCCAAAAACCGCGACGAACAACCGACGAACAAGAAGATGATAAAGATAAGCAAAACGCAAGCGCGACCGCAAGCTTATCTAAGCTTTTATATATGTCTGTATGTGTGTCTTCTATGATTGACACAGCTTTTTCGGCTTAGCGGGCCCTATATGCAGACGACGCACAGCAGGCGCCAAACGCGACGAACGAAACAGACGATTAAAGAGGAATAAGAAAAACTCAAGATAATGTACGCACAATGCCATGCACTATTATATACACAAATTAATATATAACTTGGGCATAAATGTTAATGTTTTACACGACGAGATTTGTTAATAATTTGAATGCACTATTTTGCACAAATTTTAACGCTTTGCACTGTCGTGTACGACGAAGTTTATTGTTAATTTGAATGCACTATTTTGCACAAATGTTAATGTTTTACACTGTTTCGTCGTACAACGCGATGTGTTATTAATTTGAATGCACTATTTTGCACAAATGTTAATGATTCACACCGTTATACTTTGACGAAGTTGAGTACTAACTTGATACACTAAACGAAACACTACGGAGTGTATAGAATCACGTCGGGGTCACCAAAATGTTGGAAGCTGCCGAGCTTTTTCGGCAACTCTGGCTCCAATCATTTACGAAGGCAAAATAATAAAACCACGATTTAATTTAGCTTATTATTTATTAATTTAATGCCTAGTCCGCGATGATCGTATAGGCAAAGTTAATGCAATTACAATAGAGATATGTAGGTGTTGCTCGCTTGAAGGTGAATTTCGAACTTAAAGAATAGAATACAAAATGATAAGCAAGAGACCGAGCAGCATAAATTTACATATGTATGTGTGTTACAGTTTCTTTTTGTGCCTAACTGCACTATGCACACACTGCGAATGAGAATGTGATAAAGAGCAGATGGCTTAAGAGAAGCTTATTTAAGAGCAATTATTAGCTGCTGCGCCGAACACTACCTATGATGCATAATTCTAATTTAGGCTGAATAATAGCAGATTTTACACATCAGCTCCGATAGGCGCCGCATGCTCTGTAGCAACTACACCTGATGACACAAGCCCTAGCGGACCCCAACAGAGTCACACTGAGCAGCGTATTTTCAATACAAAAGGCAGTTGACGGAAAGTTTATAGTGAAACTGCCATATTCTAAAGAAGTTTCAGTGATGGGAGAGTCTCAGGAGTTTGCTATAAGGCGGTTTTTAGCGTTTGAAAAAAGAATGTGCCGTAATCCAGATCTACAAAGAAACTACGTAGAATTCATGAAAGCATGCAAGACTCGCCCACATGAAGGAAGTAACACTGCAGATGGTTCCGAGATCTCATTATTTCATTCCACATCATTGTGTATTAAAACCAGGCAGCAGTACAACAAAATTATGAGTTGTGTTCGACACCTCTGCAAAATCATCGTCCGGCAAGGCCCTACGGTACAAAGTAAATTAATTCAAGTATCAATATCCAGTCGGAGCATGGGCAGTGAAAAACGATTTTTATGTTGATGACTGTTTAACGGGAGCAGACTCAATAACAAAAGCCATAAAATTCAGAGATGAAGTCAATAAAATACTCTTGCCAGCAGGATTAAGGCTTTGAAAATGGTGTGCTAATCATGACCAACTTCTCAAAGGAATCTCAAAGGAAGATACAACACAAATGGTAAAATTGGATAATACAGAAGACAACAGCATGAAGACATTGGGATTAACATGGAATCCGAAATCTGACAGTCTTCATGGGCGAGCTGAAGCAAAGAAAATAACCAAAAGAGTGGTATGCTCCGATTTGGCAAAAATATTTTACCCATTAGGAATCTTTGCCCCAGTTGTGGTAAGGGTAAGTCTATGTAGGTCTATGCAACAACTATGGGAATCAAAAATTGGCTCGGACGAGGAGCTATCGCCAAGTCTTCAAAAATATTGGAAAATATACCGAGACGATCTACAAAGTCTTAACAAGCTCAAGATTCCTCGACACATGTTTGGTGGAAGAATTCCAGTAGCAAAAGCAATACATACCTTCGTTGACGCCTTGGAAAAGGCATACAGAGGTGCAAAGTATATTCGGGCGACATACAAGAACAATAAAACAACCGTCCGCTAGTTATGTGCGAAATCTAAATTACCATTGTCAAGGCAATCACTACCTCGTCTACAACTCTGTGAAGCACTATTAGGAGTTGAACTTACTGCTCGAGTACAAAAGGACCTACATATGAAGACAAGCTGCAATCCAGCATATTTATGAATAGATTCAAGAACTGTCCTATCATGGATAAACTTAAAATCATCAAATTAAGAAACATTTGTCGCAAATAGAGTTGCAAAAATCCAGGAGTTGACTATAGCAACTTATTCGCGTCATGTTTCTTCACAAAACAACGCCGTAGATATACTGTAACGAGGAACATTGCCAAGAAGAAGAACACGGGCAATTATTTTGTCATGGATCACCATCAAATTTGACCGTTCATCAGCGATAACAATACATTAGGCTGAAAGGGAAAACCAAGTTCTGTAGTAACTAATGACGGTCATACAAGTGGTGTAATTTATTCCATCAACCATAACAATTCTTTTCCAAGGCTACAACGCATCATAGCACATCTGAAGAACTGAGCGTAGTAGACAGCAAAAACCACCTCAAATCTATGACATCGTTTTTGGACAAGGATTACATCATTCGAAAAGAAACATCCGATCTTTTTACCATACAATGACACAATTGTCAAATCCCTGTTACGAGAAGGCAAAATTACTGAATACTTAAAGGAAAAATATTAGCACGGAGCATTACTCAAAACTGCGTCCGTTGTACGCGAGCAAAACCAAAGGTGCTTCAACTAATGGGAAATCTACCGAAACTTCGAGTCAGCCCAGCATTTCAAAATTCTGGAATCGATTACTGTGGATTAATCATAAAGTTCGCGGGAAAGCCTCAGACAAGGCTTACATCGCGATATTTTGCTGTTTTGCGACTAATGCTATCCAATGGACACAGTAAGTGATCTGACCACTGACAAATTCATTGCGGCCTTAAAACGATTTATGAGACGTCGTGGAAATTGTCAAACACTACACTGCAACAATGCTACAAATTTTATGGGCGCCAATAACATTATAAGAGCTAGAATTTTATTCCTCCTCGAGCACCACACTTTGGCGGACTCTGGTAAGCAGCAATAAAATCAGTAAAACATTTACTGTTGAATAATGTTTCGACCGTGTCATTAACATATGATGAACTTGAAACCGTTGTAATTGAGATAGAGGCAATACTTAACTCTCGACCCATAACTCTTATGTTAACTGATCCAAATGACTTGCACTTACTCCTGGACAGTTTCTGATTCGAGAACCGATAGTGCATAAGCCCATGCGCAAAATGGACAGATGGAAGGTCGCTCGGGCAAAGATTAGATCTACTTCAACATCTGAAGCATACTTTCCTTCACAAACTTCAGCAACGTACAAAATGGACGAAGTCAATCGCAAACATATCGGAAAAAATGTTGGTACTCATCAAAGAAGACAACCTACCATGCCGACAATGGCCTATGGGAAGAGTTCAAAAGATATACAAATGCCCCGACAACTACATACGAGTAGTCGATGTGAAGACAGCACATGGCACTTTCAGGCGCCCCATACACCAATTACCGCCACTACTAGCCATCGATGAGCCACAACATAAGCATTCACTCGAAGATATATCGCAAACCGATCTCTCGACAATCCCAAAGGCTAAACGGCTCAGAATACCCTTCATACCCTCTCTTACAACGATGCTACTTACTACCACTAGTATTGACGCAATCCAACATCATCCAGAACTCAAGGCGGCATATCGGCTTCAGCAACTGGACGACATGACTTACGGATAGAAATGTCTTATAGTTAAACCATCGTTCAACGGCCGGGAGTATGTCTGGGTTTTCGTTCACCCAAGATCAACAATCTACAATACATAACTTGTTGTAAATTTCACTGCCCATGTTAAAAAGTTTACACTGCATATGTTTGTAATTATCTTAACGTTTATTTAAAGGAATAATATGTATGCGAGTCATTCCGTTGCGCGTGCTTAAACTTAACACTCCCTGAATATCTCAGGTTGCCACATATACTCAATAATCGGCATTATAGTTTAAGTGTTGCCAATACATAATATCGATCGATTTTAACACCTCTTCTCAACACAAAAACTTTTTCATCAAATTATAATTCAATTTTTCAATATTTTTAAACCTGTCATGTCTAACAACTTTACATGTTTTTGTTTAGTTAAATTCTTAGTACAAATATCTGCTATCATATTAGATGTATCAATGTATATTAAAAAAATTTCTTTAGTTCCTACTAACTCTCTTATAAAATGGTATCTTATGTCGATATGCTTGCTTCTTGCATGATACATATGATTTTTGGCTAGATGTTGTGCACTTATATTATCACCATAGACACATATTGGAAGATCTGTAGAAAAACATCCAAGGTCCTTAACAAGTCGTCTTAGATACACCGCCTCTTTTGCTAGATATTGCCAAATACATCAAACTTCCAATTAAAGTCTGGTATTTTGTAGCATCAACTTTCTTGGAGTCGTCGGATGGATTAATTTGATATCCCGCATCCAACGGCGCAGCAGCTGACCTACAGCTTTGCATATTGTACTGATTAAGTAATTTATCAATATAATTTGATTGAAACACAAACACATCTCCCGTTTCTTCAGGACCTTGAAAATTGCTGACTTCGCCTTTGTCCACAGATTTGAACTGTTTTCCGATAAATTGTTTAATTGCTTCCAAGTTCGCTTTGGTTTTACTTGCAATTAATATATCATCGACGCCACGAGCGAGTTGAACTCCAGCTGCATAGTTTCCATCCATTTGCTCGAATGCGTATCATTAACAGCTACTGTAGCGTTTTCGGGAACTTTAACCTCTTCTGTTGTCTGCATCACATTGAGTCTGTTTTTCTGCTTTGTCGGTCTGCCGGGTGCACCTGTTCGGACGATGAATGGTTTACCTGGACCATAGTTAGGCAAATGCTCCTCGTCATTGCTGGACTCCGGTGAATTTTCCATATGATTAGGTTCCGCTTCAGCATCTTCGTAATCTGTCTGAGGACGTGGCGAACAATTAGGATTGATTGGATTATCAGCACTTACATTTTGCAATTCTTTATCAGGTTGACAATTATTTTTGCAGATCATGTCAAAAAAATCAGCTCTATTTTTGTTTCCCATAAACATCCAGTCTTGGAATTTTACATCTTGAGCTGATCTAGGTCATACAACCTATAACCTTTCGTTGCCGTACTATAACCAACAAAGATATATTCTCTTCCTTTAGCTCTAAACTTCTCTTTTTGCGTCTTATCCAGGCCAACTGCTAAACAACCAAATGTTCTGAAATACTTAACTGTTGGTTTTCTTTGAAACCAGATTTCAAAAGGTGTTGCATCTTTCAAGGCAGAAGTTGCAGAACGGTTCCGTATATAAAAAGCACATGCACATGCTTCAGCCCAAAACTTTTCTTCGAGCCCTGCGTGCTCTAACATAGAACATGCGATTTCTACCAGTGTTCTATTAAAATGCTCAGCCATACCATTTTGTTGGGGCGTGTGGGGTACTATAAGTTGCCGTTTTATGCCTTGATTTTGTAGATATTGGTCAAACTCTTTATTTACGTATTCACCACCATTGTCACTTCTAATTGCTTTTATTTTAGCGCCTGTTTGTTTCTCAACGTATTGTTTGTAATTTTTAAAATGTTCAAAAACTTCACTATTATTTTGCTTAATATGATCGCAGCGTATCTAGATTTATCGTCGATAAATGTCAAGAAATATTTTGAACCGCCAATCGAATTAGTGTTAAAAGGCCCGCAAACATCTGAGTGTACGATTTCTAATAAGTTCTTTGTTCGATAATCTGCTTCATTGAATGGTTGGAAACAGATTTTACTTTTCATACATGACACACACGTAATGATCGATATTGGTTGCATTTTGTCTATGCCTTGTACCATTTCATTCGATGCAAGTCTGTGTAAGCTTTGTATGTTCAGATGACCGAATCTGTTGTGCAATTTAATTACGTATTCGACACACGACATATTAACCGACTCGACTATTTTTAAAATAATACAACCCGTTGTCTCTTTTTGCAATAGCAATTAATTCGTTGTCGGTTTTTATTTTTACTATCGCACATTTACTATTGAAATTTATTTGTAAACCATTTTCTGTACCTTTTCCAACTGAGAAAAAATTAACTTGTAAGTCTGGTACATGCAGAACATTTTTTAGGTTAAAATTTGTATTTTTGGTTTTAATATGCACTGTACCGATGCCTATTGCGTTTAACGATTGATCTCCTGCTACTAACACTTTTTCATGTATTACTGTGTATTGGTGAAATAGCACGTGATTGTTACACATGTGCGAGGTGGCGCCACTGTCTACGCACCATACGTCGCGACTCACACTTTGATTCGATGAAAAAAGAGCATAATTTGGTGACACACACACAAACGATCGTTCGTTTTTACTTCGTGTTTCTTGTTTTATTGTCTCCTCTTTTTTTAGTTGTTTGTCTTTAAATTTATTTTGCCGACAATTCGCTGCATAATGTCTGCGCTTGCCACACACAAAGCATTTACCGTCGTTGTTGTTTCGTTTTCCTTCTTTACTGCAATTCGTCTTGTTATTTATCATGTATGCTTGCTGTTCACTGCATTCGCTTTTTTTTATACACTGAGCCCATTGAAAATGGGAAATCAGGGTATAATGGTTTTGTGAAAATGTATGTAACAGGCAGAAGGAGGCGTGCCACACCCCATAAAGTATATATATTCTTGATCAGCGCGACAAGACGAGTCGATTTAGCCCTGTCCGTCTGTCCGTCCGTCCGTCCGTCCGTCTGTCCGTCCGTCCGTCCGTCCGTCTGTCCGTCCGTCCGTCCGTCCGTCCGTGTGAACGCCGAGATATTTTTAAGTACGCAACGTAGAGACTTGAAATTTTACGTGAATACTCGATAATACCATACGCTGCACAAGTTTATAAAATTTTTCCGATAACTCATTCCATTTCGATTTTATGAGCATTTATCGATAATTTTAAAGTGTTTTTAAGGCGTGGTTGGTACATCGTTTGGGCTAGAGATTTCAAATTTGCTGTGTAGTTGCGTGCAATGAATACAGAGATTACGTAATCTTTAGATTTTGGATGTCACGCCCCATTCGCCCCCAATAGCCCCCTATTTGTAAAAAGCGCAAATCAAATACTAGAGACTTGTGCTTTGGCAAATACATACATATGGATGCCATTAATAAGTTGTAAAAGTTTGATGCACTTAGTCCATCACTAAGAAAAGTTATTAAACAATTAAGTTCCCATAGTAATGCCCACATTGCAGCCCAAGCGCAGTCGCTGCGTCAACTGCGCAGTTGGCAGAGTGCGCGCTTATGCGTGCGTGCATGTGTATGTGTGTATGTGTTGTTTGTATGTATGCATAAAAAAATCGTAGAATGATTTGATATTTGGCTCTTCACAGGG
This sequence comes from Drosophila meridionalis, assembly GCA_035045145.1. NCBI lineage: Eukaryota > Metazoa > Arthropoda > Insecta > Diptera > Drosophilidae > Drosophila > Drosophila meridionalis. Next base: position 7,406,702 of record JAWNPG010000023.1, read on the forward strand.
CTCAGGGTATCCCCTAGTCGAGCAGTCTCGACTAGAGCACTCTTACTTGTTTATTTCTGCGATCTGTCTCTTTTAATAGTTTATTGCGCATTATGGTGAAATTCGGTAGATCATCGCGAATTTCCATTGCAATTACAAAATTCTCGTAGGATTTTGGCAAACTAGACAACAAAATAATGACAATAATTTCATCGCCTAATGAAACTCCGACTTCTTTTAATTTTTCAATTACACTTTCAAACTCGTTCACATATTGAACTGCATTTGCGCCTTCCGACAAACGGAGACCTAACAATGTTATATATAAAGACACTTTACGCGCCGGTCCAGTTGGCTCAAGAATTTCTTTTAGTCTTTGCCATGCTTCTGCCGATGTTTGGCAATTTTTTATGTAATTTAATTGAGTTGGTTTCACTGACAATGTAATTGATGCTAACGCTTTTTCGTCTTTCTTTATCCAATTACCGTAGCAACAATAGTTTTTGAATTCACTGTGTATTTTTTTAACAATCTGTTTCAGCGACCTGTTGTAAATTTCACTGCCCATGTTAAAAAAGTTTACACTGAATATGTTTGTAATTATCTTAACGTTTATTTAATGGAATAATATGTATGCGCGTCATTTTGTTGCGCGTTCTTAAACTCACCTCTCCTTGTATATCTCAGGCTGCCAGATATACTCAATAATCGGCATTAAAGTTTTAGTGTTCCCAATACATATTATCGATAGATTTTAACATAACTTACCCTAAATAAACTAAGATATTAGGTATAAGCACTAACCACACAACACATAGACTGGCCATTCAGAACAAAATTATTCCACACACAAAAACTTGAATATTCACATATTCATGTGCCTACATGAGCATTAGCGTGCGCCTACCGCTGGCTTTTAATTACGTGAATGATTTTGCATTAGAATTGCAGAGGGGGTATTAATGACCTTTTATTATTAAGTGTTTTATATTGTTACGAAACTTATTCAATATATTAGTTAGTTAGTTAGTGTTAAAGATCTTTTTGTACAAAACTTTACATAGTAAATGGTTTTTCAGCACCCACCCTTGCTTTCAAAATAAAAAATTTATTTATAATCAGCATAATTTAATATTGATAAGAAATAATTATTAATGGTTAACAGAGAAAATTGTTGGGAAAGCCAGTCATTCACGAAATTAAAAGCCCGCGGTAGGCGCCACAAAACAAAAACAACAACTACAAAAACATATTCGTTAAGCGCACCAACGCTTTCATACCCTTCATACATATAATAGTAAAAGTCTCAACATTTTGCATGAGAAATGGTAAACCCATTCATCAATGTGGCATACCTGCTCAGTAGGGAAGAAATGCGAGCTCTTGAAGAACAAATTTTGCAATTTTCGGGAGCTGCTGCTTGTGCGAATATATTATGCACACACATGCACACATACAAAACTTCCTCAGCCATCCCATCCCATACTCAGGCCACAAGATCTAGCAACTGTAAATTCTACAGGCAGCAAGTTTCACATATAAGCACATGAATACACATATATGTAGTAAGGGACTGTAAGAATGTGTGCATCCGTGTCGTGAAATAATATTGTTAATCGCACCAACGCTTTCATACCCTGCGTAAAAAAAAGCATGAAAAAGAGAACATTTTGCATGAGCATGGCAAACGCTTTCAAGAATTCGGCTTACTCTTCACTCAGCAGCAAAGAAATGGAATCGCATGACAGCAAATTTCAATTTTTGTCCGCTTTTGTTCGGTCGATGTCTTGAAGCAGAATGATTCTGCTTCGCGCTGTTTTTTTTTTCGAGAGCCTCAGTAACCGAGCCGAGCAAATACGAAGTTGTGACTGGCCTAATGTTCAAGTTTTTTTGTGTGGAATAATTTAGTTCTGAATGGCCAGTGTATGTGCTGTATGGTTAGTGGTATAAGGCTTATCAGCAGCACTAGAGGACTAGCAAACTTATCGCTAGGTGTAAATGTTTGGACTATCAGCTATAAGATAGTCCTTTTTGACCGCAATAAAGCCTTTTTAATATTTATTTAAGTTATGGAATAAGTAGGAATACATAATCATAATGTTAATGTAAGCTTGGATTGATACCTACTACCCAAGAAATGGTATATAAGACTGTAACTTTTCATATAATAAATTAGTTAGAAAATAGCACTTGAAAGTAGAGCAACTGGTTCAAGTATTTGTTGCGACGCCCGTGACCACTGGTTGTGTACTAAAGGCTTACATTTAAACATAAAATACAATTACCTAGTCTTGGTTTGTACCAAGGTGTAAAAGACAATCAACACACGCCTTAAAAACGCATTCAAATTATCGATAAATGCTCATAATATAATAAGAATGAAATGAGTAATCGAAAAACATGTGCAGCGTATGGTATTAACGAGTAAACGTGTAAAATTTAAAGTCTACGTTGCGTAGTTTAAAACATCACAGCGTTCACACGGACGGACGGACGGACGGACGGACGGACGGATGGACGGACGGACAGACGGACATGGCTATATCGACTCGTCTTGTCACGTAGATTAAGAATATGGGTCTGGCACGCCTCCACGCCTGTTACATACATTTTCAGAAAACCATCTGTTTTTCAGAGAGCTTTTATGAAGACTCTTGGAAATCTAACTATCTATGACGAAAATAAAAATTGTTCTAGACGTATTTAGGAATGCTTTATTTTTTTGAAACCAATTGTAGTTTAATAGCTAGTATGAAAATGCTACTCAGGTGTGCCCAACTGGGATATCCCCTGAACCCCGTCAGATCTAAGCTTTTAGTGTACTATAAAGGTACCATCTATCAAATATAAGAATAAAGAAAAAGCTGAAAATACAAAATGCTGAAATTCCATGTAAATCAAGCCTAATTGTGATTTTTAAATGCACACATATTCGAGCTCATTCAAATGGCTATGTTTGCAAGTGCCAAAAATGTAATGAAATTGTAAACTCCACATTGATCTATATGCAAACTTTAGAGTCTCTAGCTATAAAGATGTATGATATATTAATTTAAAACGTATTTCCGATACTATTTACAATCGATTACTTTTCAACAAAAATAGTTATTGAACTAATGGAACATAATTTAACTGCGCATGCCATACACAGAATTAAAAATTTCTGAAATCAACGCGTTGAAGCATACGGATGGACTGATAGTCCGATCATTACCCATTTTCAATGGGCGCAGGGTATTATAATTATAATTAATATTTATATTGAAAATGGCTGATGATTTGGGTATAATGGTTTTGGGAAAATGTATGTAGCAGGTAAAAGGAGGCGTGCCACACCTCATAAAGTCTATATATTCGACAAGACTAGTAGATATTGCCCTGTCTGTGTGAACGCTGAGATATTCTAAAATGCGCAACGCAGAGACTTGAAATTTTACATGAATACTCGTTAATACCATACGCTGCAGAAGCCTATAAATTTTTTTTTGATAACTTATATTATTTCGATTTTATGAGCATTTATCGATTTAATTTTAATTTAATTTTAATGTGATTTTAGGTGTGTACATCGTTTGCGCTAGAGACTTCAAATTTTGCTGTGTAGTTAATACGCGCCTCAATCGACCCCAATATCCCTATTTGTAAAAGGCGAAATCAATTACTAGAAACTTGTACTTTGTAAAATACACACATATGAATGCCTTTAATAAGTAGTGAAAGTTTGATGTCGAAAGTTCAGCGCTAAGAAAAGTTATTCAACAATTAATTTCCCATATTAGTGCCCACATTACAGCCCGATCGCAGTCGCTGCATCAACTTCGAATTATACAGAACGCGCGCTGATGCGTGCATGTATATGGTGTGTGTATGTGTTGTGTGTGTAAAAAGCGTTGACTGATTTGATATTTGGCTCTTCACAGGGCTCAGGGTATCTCCTAGTCGAGCAGTGTCGACTAGAGCACTCTTACTTGTTTTTATGTGTTATTGTAAATCTACATTCTGATCTTCCTTATTTAATACTCCTGCAATACATTTGTTCATAACAAAATCGTTTTTGGTTGCTGTGAATGTTTTATTACTTTGTGGGTAGGGTAGTAAGTGTCCTGTGTAATTTCAGTCAAGATGTTTTTGTTTTCATCAGAGTATGGAATAATGTCGAATAATGAGGTATTTAGAATTTCGCGTGGAATAATGATAAATTATTAAATAATAATGGAAAAATATTAAAATTTCGTTAATAGTTGTTTTTATACCCTGAGTTTTGTTAAATGTATTTAACAGGCAGAAGGAGGCGTGTCAGACCCCACAAAGTACATATATTCTTGATCAGGGCGACGAGCTGAGTCGGTTTAGCCCTGTCCGTCTGTCCGTCTGCCCGTATGTTTGAACGCGTCGATTGAAGCATCTAGACAAGCTAGAGACTTGAATTTTTATACTCGTTTCCCAAAGGGAAAAAGAGTATATTGGTTTTGTGAAATGTCCGTCCGTCTGTCCGTATGCATGCAATATTTTTCTACGCTATTGAAGCTAGAGACTTGAAATTTGGAACATATACTCGTGTATACCCTCGAATTATAAAGTGTCAAGATTTTCCGGATACGCCCACTAGGGGCGTGGCAAATCGGAAAATGGTTGCGCCCATAGTCAAGAAATCATATTAGTTGAAGAGCTAGAGAGTTGAAATTTGGAATGTATACCAAGCTCAAAAAGATATGGCGGATTAATCTACGCCCATTGGGGGCGTGGCAAATCGGGAAAACTGTAACTTCTACAGTTTTAAAGCTAGAATGCTGAAATTTGGCACGTAACTTAACGCTACGATTCTATAAAGATTCATAAAAAGATTTGATGTCTACGCCCACTGGGGGCGTGTCAAATCGGATCTGAATATATAGTGATTTTACAAGATCAGCTATATTTTGAGCACTATTGATGCTAGAGACTTGAAATTTGATATATATACTCGGATAAGCAACCCAAGATCAGAAAGATATGGCGGACATATCTATGCCTTCAGGGGGCGTGGCAAATCTCAAAAAGCTGATAGCTCCTACAGTTTTAGAGCTAGACGATTCAAAATTGGATGTTTGTGTTACTGGGGGCCTCCTCTATTGATTCCCCAAAAATAAATCTTACGCCCCTTTGGGGGCGTGGTATATCGACAAAATACCCAGTAACTTTTCACATTTCGGCAGCAAAATTTGTAATGCCCAGCTGTAAAATTTATATGCCTGTGCCACCTATATAAATAAGCTTAATAAGAATTGCTAAGACGACAAACGGCATTTCTGAGAAATATATGTAATTCGATTTAATGTTGAAGTTCTGCAAATAATTGATCTACTAAAATTATCATTTTTCGTATAGCCTACGCCAGTTATGTTATTTTCATTTTGTGTGTGTGACCCTGACAAAAAATGTAAATATCACATACCGATATTTGTGTAATCGACTTAGTCCGAACAAAATTATTCAGACACAAAAAAATTGACGATAGGACCCATCATGTATGTATGTATGTAGGCACGAACAGCTGCGCAACTATTTTGATGCTGTCGCCGCCGTGTCTCGAACGCGGACCCTTTTGCTTACACGCTTTTCATCTACCTGCTGCGCCCAGTGCTGCCAACATTTCGTTGCATGAAAACGCTAAATCAGCCTTTGAAAAGAGCTAGAAATAGCTAGAAATGTTTCTTCGTAGCTAAAAAAAACTTTAGAATATATATATATACTTCTTTTTTGGTTTATTTCAATATTTTATAAGATTTTATCAATGATTTCATCTTTATACTCTTGGTTTATGTAGGTTTAATTTGCCCTCATCAGCTGCATCTAAAATCAACCAATCTTTAAATGCTTATAAATTTTTTGCATTATTAACTTGTCACTCGCGCTTTAAAACTTGTAAAATACCCTCATAGCGATGGCATATATCACGATTCGGTAGACTTCACAGCATCGATGAAATTGAATGCTCGTTTAGCTTATCGATGTTTTTTGCCATTCAAATGGAAAAATACTATTCGTATGAAAATATGGCATCATAGAGCATAAAAATACACTAGTTAACAGATTTTTCAAAATAGCTATAATTCCCGCTAGCCGCTATTTCACAATTTATCCCGCATTTCCTTGTTGCAACCCACTAGATCTAGTGGGAAAATAGCTAAATTGGCAGCACTGGCTGCGCCACAAAAGTTTTGTATTGCCTTTTGGCAAATCCGAAACTACTTCACTACAAGGGCGACTTTTGACAAATACAAAACTATCGAAGCTGCTGTTAATGCAAACACAATATAATCATAAATCAATCGCAATTGTGATTCTTAGAAAAAGCTGAAATGCGCGCATATGAACGTATGTATTTATATGTGTACAAAATAAGTTATTTTCCAAGTTGACTGAGTAACGCGAAATGATAATAACGGATGAAAGAAGTTACTGAGGGTTACGCGCACTTGTCGATTAAAAACATGTTAATATATTTATCAACGTCGGTTGAAGTTAGTTATTTACCTCTCGCTTAGGCTGAGAGAATAAAAGAAAATTTAATTTACGGCTGGTGCCGGAGTAATGAATTTATTGTGACGATTTCTCGTGGATACAAAACAGAACTAAAACTAAAGTGTGGGACAGCGAATCGGCGTGCCGATTTGCTCGACAATAATGCTGACCTTGCACAAAAATGTAAGGAGTCAGATTACTGTTGCTGTCCGCTGTGGTCAGGGCGCTGAACTTAATATTGTTTCGTCAGCACCATGTCACAAGCGTCGGCAAGTGAGAGAGAAATATGCTTATGCTATGTTTGTGTTAACTACTCCCCCCTTAAGATTTTGACCGACCTCGTTCAAACTAAAATTTTCAATCACCCTCTGGATCTCGTGCGAGGCTCGTCTTCTCCTCCAGATGATGAGTGTGGAGCCACTGATGATGACGCTGATCCCGGTGACAATGATAAGCCAGATTTTGGGTGACCCGGCAGATTGGACCTCTTCTTGGAGCTCTTGGATGACGCGTAGGTTGTGGTGATTCATCCTCTGAAGGTGTGGCATGCTGAGGACTGGGTCGTGGCTGATCACGTTGAGAAGAGGTGACACGGCGATGCCTGGTTTCTTGCTAAGGGCTTCGCGCTGGTTTACGTACTTGGTCCCGTTGATTATGGCCGACGTTTCGAAAGTGACGAGGAAGGTGCCGTTTACTGATATTGTTGGGCCGTCGTCCGTGGTCACCTGGGCCGGGCTTTCGTTTATGATCAGAACGCCGTCGTCTACTTGAGTGACAGTCTCCAAGTGGCTGGGTTGTGTGCGGCAGAGTGCCACGGATCCCGAATGTAGTCCACGGGCGCAAGTGTCATGTACCGCCAGCTTGCAGAAGGGCGCATATGTTGTTGCTGCGCAGCTAGTGACCGCCAGTACCTCGTTGTCACACTCCGCTACGGTGTCGTCATCCAGCTGTAGCACGATGTGTTCGTGCGAGATCGGGAAAATGCTGACCTTCTTACATATAGACTTAATCATGGGATAATCTATGATTATGTGTATTATGTTATCGGACTGTAGTACCCTTATGTTGGAAGCTTCCATCAGACAGACAATGGGGACAGATGTGGGGTGCTTAGTTAATATTGACTCCAAATCTTGATTATCAAATATTGTGGGATTTATTATGTTTGACCTCGCCAGCGTTACTGTGAGCATTAAATTTTGAATCTCTGTTATAAGCATCCTGTTCCTAGCTAGAAGAGCTTCGTACAAGTGGGGCGTGTCAATTTCGTGTTTCTTTACACTGATTAATTTATATACAGTGTCTGTGAGTCTGTTTACTTGTTTCTGTGTTTCTGTGTTTATGGTTACCTGTTCGTTGTTTGCTTCTATGAGCTTGGATTCTGTCATGCGGATTTTCTCCAGATCTGCGGCATCCGGGGTGCCGGCTACCACCTTAAGGGCTGTGATGGACTTTGAGGACGGACAAGAGGCTTCTAATATGGTCGACGTCTACATCGAGTAGTTTTCGCATGTGCGATTGGGGGAAGAGTTCGGACAATTTGGCAGTCTCCTCAACCATGCTGGAGAAGCCAGACAGGTTGCTTGAGTGACTGATATGCCCTCTCTGCTCCCATACCAGTACGTTTCCATCGATTATTGGAATGTATTTGGAGTGGGAGTAGTCGGTGATCCGAGCTTTAGCAACTGTAATAAGAAGTAGGGACACGACGAGGAGCCTGTCCGGAGAGAAATGATTAATTCTAGATGTTTTTTTTTTTTTTATTTACGATTTTTGAAATTTTTTTTGTTTTTTTTTTTCTTTTTATTTATTTATTTTTTTTTTTTTTTTTTTTTTTTTTTTTTTTTACTTTAAGTTGTCCTTGTGGACCACCCTCCCCTTAATAAGAACAGACGTTCCTAGGTCTGCCTGTACTTTTTCCTCTGAGCATAAGGGGGTAAGTTTGTTTCCCAACCTTTTGTTGCTCTTCACTAAAACTGTCTCTCCGACTTCAAACACCCTGTTCTGTCTGGTCGGGTTGCACCTGTTCATGTTGTTCTTTTGTGCGTGTTCGAGTTTTCACTTTATATTTTCCGCGATTTCCTCTGAGACTGAGTACATGACCTCGATTGGGCTCATGTCAGTTGTTGAATGTATTGTCCGGTTGTATTCTGTTGTCGCTCTTAGGATGAGCTCAACGGTATCGTCAATTTTTTTGTCTAGCTTCATGCATCTGGCTATTTCCGCCAAGGTGCTGTGGAAGCGTTCGACTTGTCCGTTAGAAACGCTGTGCAGAGGAGGCGTGTTTACGACGTCTATGTTGTAGCCGTTTTTTAGAAGAGACGTGATTGTCTCGGAATTGAATGCCTCCTCGTTGTCGCAGTAGATTGTTTTGATTCTGGGGAACAAGTTTACTAGCAGCAAAATGGGCGTCTTGACGTCTACTATCGTCCGGGACGTTATTGGATATACCACGGCCATTTTCGAGAATTTGTCTATGCAAGTTAAAAACATTTTCTTGTCGGTGGAGAAGATGTCGATGTGCAACATTTCGCCGACGTATGAGGGGATCGGGGTTAAACCTAACTCCTGTTTTTTCGGGTGTCGGTCATACTTTGCCTTGGCGCAAACTCTACAATTCGCTACCACCTCATTAGCTATTTTTGTCATTTTAGGGAAGAAGTAATCCCTAAGAATGTGTTTGATGTTTTCCTGCACTGCCCTGTGAGCTCGATTGTGCTCGGCCTCAACTATTTCTCTTTGTTCCGACTTGTCTGTAATGTCTGAGACAAAATTCTTGCAGTATAAGAATTTTGTGTTTGGGAATGACTTGACCAACTCATGTTGGACTGCCGCCAACGTTGGCAAATCGCAGTGAAGAGCGTTAACCACTCTCGGGTTCACGACGTCTTTGATGTCATTTATGACTCCGTCTTTTTCTGTGAAGTGGATGATGTGGCGGTTTTTCTCGCCGAAAAGTATGAACTTACGATATCTTGGGAACTGGGCCTGTTTCTAAAGCAATTTAAGGGTTTTTCCGTCGTTTCGACCGTGTAGGTCAGGGACAGCTCACTGTGTATTGTGGCTGCATCGGACATGGCCTCTTCCTGAAGAGCATTGATGTTCTGTCTTGAAAGGGCGTCTGCAACGAAGTTTTCCTTGCCTGGCTTGTAGTGTATCTTAGCGTTATGTTCGTCTATGTACGCTTTCCATCTCTTAATTTTTGCGTTGGGGTTCCTATCTGAAACAGCGAAGGTAAGAGGCTGGTGATCAGTATAGATGTTGATGTCTCGAGTTCCGTACAAGTAGTGCTGTAGTTTACCTAACGCCCACACGATGGCCGACAGCTCACTTTCGTTTGTAGCGTAGTTGGTCTCGCAATCTTTTAGAGTCCTCGAGATCATTGTAATGGGCTTTCCTTCTTGGGATAATACTGCCCCTATGCCGTATGAGCTGGCATCCGTCGTCAGGTCAAATGGTTTTTTAAAGTCCGGGTACCTCAGGATGACATCCTCCGATGCCAAGATATCCCTTAGTTTCTGGAACGCGTGCCTCTGCGCGTCGTCGAAATTCACGATGGTTTTCCGTGAGAGATGCTTACTGACGGATCCGTTTTCGCCTTTCATTATTGCCGTCAGCGGTCTCGCTATGGCAGCAAAATCTTTTATGAAGCATCTGTAATAACTGGCCAGTCCCAGAAACGACCTCAGCTCGTAGAGGTTCTTTGGTTCTGGGAATTCTTTTATTGCTTTAACCTTTTCGGGGTCGGATTTTGCTCCTCCCATGGTATCTATGAATCCCAAGTACTCAACGCTTTGTTTAAAGAACTGCGTTTTTTCCTTTGAGACTTTCATGTTAGCGCGGCATAAGCTTTTGAGAACTTAGTCTATGTGCCTGACATGGTCCTCTTCGTTTTCGGAAAAAATTATGACGTCGTCTACGTACACATAGCACGACATTCCGATTTGTTCTCGTAGGACGTCGTCGATTGCCCGCTGAAAGATACTGCCCGCATTCTTCAGGCCAAAGGGCAACCTACAAAATTCATACTTTCCTCCATTTACGGAGAACGATGTTTTTTCTCTGTCCTGCTCTGCTAAATATATCTGATGGTACCCGGATTTTAGATCCAAGGTCGTGAAGTATTTAGCTTTGCCTAAGTTGGCCAAGATCATTGAGATGTTCGGCATCGGGTATTTGTCTGCGATGGTCTTTTCGGTCAGTTTCCTGAAATCGATGACGAGTCGCTTTTTTCTGATACCCTCTTCATCGTATCACTTTTTATCAACGACCCATGTCGGGCTGTTATATGGGGATTTTGATGGCCTTATGATGCCGTTGTCTAGGAGATCCCTGATCTCCTTAGTGACGAAGTCGGCCACTCCCGTTGGATGTGGGTCAATTTGGAGTAGATGGGCTGGTCGTCTTCTGTGCGTATCGTCGCTATGACCGAAGTGTTGAACGGCAGTGCCTCGTTAGAGGTCGAAAATGCCTTGATGTTCTTCAGAATCATTTTTTTAAAATCTTCTTTTACCATCTCGGGTACCACGATATCGTTGACGTTAGTGAAATTAACGTTGTCACAGAAGTGATGCTGTAACTTTTCGTTAGTTTGCCCATAATTAATTGTACCTTTCTCAATGTCCAATGTTGCTCCTACTTGCGTTAGCAGGTCGAAGCCTATTATGGCGTTGAACGGCTGAAGTGATTCCAATAGGTACAATTGAGATGTTGTTCCAAAAATTTTTACTGTACACTTTTGGCTGATTTTGTTAGATCCATGAATGGCGCTAACTGTGAAGGGGGTGTCGACGGGTTTTATGTTTTTCAACTCCTTTATGGGTTGAATGTAATTATTCGCCGCCCCTGTATCGATTAGGATTCTTACTGTTCTCCCAGCCAACTGCCGCTCGATGAACGGTAGCCGGGAGTGACCCCTAAAAAATTTACCAGGTCGTTGTCTCCTTGGGAGTCGGAGTCGTCTAGTATTTCGCCAACAGCTTCGGCTGCAGCTTCATCGTACTCGTTATGCTGAACCACTTGGTTCAGTCTTTGTCGCCTGGGGCCAGTGTGTCGTTCTGACGAATTGGGTCTCTTCGCGGCTTGTCCATTGTCGGACTGCTGTGCGGGTCTGTCCCTCCAGTTTGTCGGCTGACGGACCTTGGACATTGATGGGTCTACATCCATCGGCTCCGACTGCTGGGGCGGTTTCGGCTGTTGCTGCGCGTGATCGCCGCTTTGAGGTTGTTCCCCTTGTTTTTTTACGAAGTGTGGGTTCTTCTCTTGGTTAGGGTTATTATTCCTACCGTGTTTGTCCTGTCTGGTTTGACTTTTGTTGTGCTCATTCGAATGAGCTTTTTCTTCCATCACCCTCGCGTATGACGCAGCGAAGTTGCTGCGCTCAATGCTAGCCTCGGCTTCTCGGGCTAGGGCCAAGGCGGCGGGCAAGTCGCCGGGTTGGGCTGGGAAGACGATGGCCTTGAGGGATCTCTTTAAACACGAAATGAATGCGTGAAGGGCATCTGCCCTGACCTCGTTGTTTAATAAGGTCGCCATGGCGGCTTCGTGTGTCATGATGATTTTGTTGGTTACCAACGTTAGCTTGCGTTCTACGTCGTCGTAGTACTGCATGAGAGAAGAATCGCCCTGTCTGACCATTTCCAGGTTTTGGCGGAGGAGCCTTAGTGAGGTCTTGTCCGCGTACGTGCAATCCAGCCTGGCAATGATCGCGCCAAAATTAAGAACCGTGTTGTGGGACGTAAGCAGGGCTCTTGCGTTTCCCCTAATCTTATTTCTAATTATGGTCACAGCTTGGTAATGAACGCTGCTAGTAGAGTGGGACCTAAATAGCTCGTAAGCGTCTGTTGCTGACTGCCGCCAGGCAACATAGTCTTCTTGAGCCCCGTCGAGGTCGGGCATTGACTTTACCACGTCTAGCGAGATTGGGCATTGGACTGTGGGGTCGACCACTATCCTTTGGTATACTTGAATTTCTGGGGCCGCGACTCGCAAGGTAGAAACTTGCTGTCTTAAGGCGTCGAGCTGCGCATCGAACGCCTGCTTCTGGGCCAGCAACGCTGCCTGCACTATCCGATCGACACCTGCGGCGTCCATGGTTGGCTGAGGGGGAAGTTGAGGGGCAAAACCTACAACGCTATTGTCAAAATCTTCGAGGTTATCGTCAGATGGGAGAGGGCTGGACTCTTCGTCGCTAATAATCTCTCTTTTCACTTCTCTATACGGGCCTGCGAAACTCATTAGCAACCTACACAGAATCACGAATCGACATTCGGCTTGTATTTCATTTACTTTTGTTTATTTATTTATTTATTTATTTTTTTTTTTTTTTTTTGAACACGGATAAATGCTTTGTTAAAGAATGGACACAGTACGCTTGTCGAGTTAATATTAAAAAAAAAAGATTTTCTATTTTTTTTTTTTTTTTTGTCTGGAGTGAATTAACTGAGCACGCCACTTACATGTTTATTTGAAGGGGCGCTTGACTGTTCTTGGTGTTTCTGGCTCTCTGCTGACGTTGTCGTAGTCTTCTAAGTGGATTGCTTGCTTTAATTTGCTACGCTGCCGTAATCGGTCCGATTACGTGACAAACGCTGCCAACACCGGTCCGGTGCTGTGACAAAATGAGTTTTTTGCTTTCGCACTTTGGTGCGGAAATTTGCTTTTTGATTTTTAGTTTTGCACCGTTGGTGTATGCACTTGATAGTTAGCTTAGTGCCGCACCTTTGGTGTGTGCCTTTGATAATTATTCTGGTTTTAAACCTTTGGTGTATGCACTTGCTTGAGCTTTGTGAAAGTTTTGGTTATTCGCTGAGAGCTTTTTTTTTTTTTACGACTGCTTGTTTTTGCGGAATTTGCTGAGTTCGCACATGCACTTCACTTCCACAAGAAATATGTTTCTTGTCAATTTATTTTTAAAGTTGCACTTTGGTTTTGGTTGTTAAGTGTGTTTAACATATGCACTTATTAATTGAGAGGGTTCTCGTGAGTACTTTTATTTCGTTGGGCGCCAAATAAGATATTTTCCAAGTTGACTGAGTAACGCGAAATGATAATAACGGATGAAAGAAGTTACTGAGGGTTACGCGCACTTGTCGATTAAAAACATGTTAATTTATTTATCAACGTCGGTTGAAGTTAGTTATTTACCTCTCGCTTAGGCTGAGAGAATAAAAGAAAATTTAATTTACGGCTGGTGCCGGAGTAATGAATTTATTGTGACGATTTCTCGTGGATACAAAACAGAACTAAAACTAAAGTGTGGGACAGCGAATCGGCGTGCCGATTTGCTCGACAATAATGCTGACCTTGCACAAAAATGTAAGGAGTCAGCTTACTGTTGCTGTCCGCTGTGGTCAGGGCGCTGAACTTAATATTGTTTCGTCAGCACCATGTCACAAGCGTCGGCAAGTGAGAGAGAAATATGCTTATGCTATGTTTGTGTTAACTTACATACAAAAACGGTGGTCGGTTGAATGTATGCGTATAAAGGGCGATATTTGACAAATACAAAACTAAAGAAGCGGCTGAAAATGCAAGCACAACTCAATAACAATTTTGGTTGAGGAATATGCTAGAATGAATGGCGCTGAATTTATTTGTGTTCGTGCATAAGCAAACGCGCTTGCACGTTTCAATGTATGTATGTACATATGTGTAGATGTAAATATATTTTGCTGTCGCTGCTTATCGCGTGCGTATCATAATTGGCCAAACGTTTTGTTTAATAGATTGTGACTGACTTAACAGAACTTGATGAAACTTTCAGCATATGATTCTATTGAATTTTTTACATTTTATAAAAATGCTAATTCATTCACATAGTTATATTTGCAAAAATTGAAATTGCATAAAATTCACGTCTCCTCTTTTATTAGCTGTTTGTCTTTAAATTTATTTTGCCGACAATCCGCGCTTGCCACACACAAAGCATTTACTGTCGTTGTTGTTTCGTTTTCCTTCTTTACCGCGATTCGTCTTGTTATTTATCATGTATGCTTGCTGTTCACTGCATTCGCTTTTTGTTTGATTTCTGTGATCTCTCTTTTTTAATAGTTTATTGCGCATTATGGTGAAATTCGGTAGCTCATCGCGAATTTCCATTGCAATTACAAAATTCTCGTAGGATTTTGGCAAACTAGACAACAAAATAATGACAATAATTTCATCACCTAATGAAACTCCGACTTCTTTTAATTTTTCAATTACACTTTCAAACTCGTTCACATATTGAACTGCATTTGCGCCTTCCGACAAACGGAGACCTAACAATGTTATATATAAAGACACTTTACGCGCCGGTCCAGTTGGCTCAAGAATTTCTTTTAGTCTTTGCCATGCTTCTGCCGATGTTTGGCAATTTTTTTATGTAATTTAATTGAGTTGATTTCACTGACAATGTAATTGATGCTAACGCTTTTTCGTCTTTCTTTATCCAATTACCGTAGCAACAATAGTTTTTGAATTCACTGTGTATTTTTTTAACAATCTGGTCGCTGAACTGTTGTAAATTTCACTGCCAATGTTAAAAAAGTTTACACTGAATATGTTTGTAATTATCTTAACGTTTATTTAATGGAATAATATGTATGCGCGTCATTTCGTTGCGCGTTCTTAAACTCACCTCTCCTTGTATATCTCAGTCTGCCAGATATACTCAATAATCGGCATTATAGTTTTAGTGTTCCCAATACAGTGATATAGTGATTTTACAAGATCAGCTATATTTTGAGCACTATTGATGCTAGAGACTTGAAATTTTTTATATATGCTCGGATAAGCAACCCAAGATCAGAAAGATATGGCGGACATACCTATGCCTTCATTGGGCATGGCAAATCGCAAAAAGCTTATAGCTTCTACAGTTTTAGAGCTAGACGATTCAAAATTGGATGTTTGTGTTACTGGGGGCCTCCTCTATTGATTCCCCAAAAATAAATCTTACGCCCCTTGGGGGCGTGGTATATCGAAAAAATACCCTGTAACTTTCACATTATTTGAGTGCAAGCATCCAAACTTTGCAGTTACGTTACCTTAGACTCCTTCTAGGAACTTGCCAAATATGATATGTCTACGCCTACTGGGGGCGTGGCAAATTGGCAGCAAAATTTGTAACGCCCAGCTGTAAAATTCATATGCCTGTGCCACCTATATAAATAAGCTTAATAAGAATTGCTAAGACGACAAACGGCATTTCTGAGAAATATATGTAATTCGATTTAATGTTGAAGTTCTGCAAATAATTTATCTACTAAAATTATCATTTTTCGTATAGCCTACGCCAGTTATGTTATTTTCATTTTGTGTGTGTGACCCTGACAAAAAATGTAAATATCAAATACCGATATTTGTGTAATCGACTTAGACCGAACAAAATTCTTCAGACACAAAAAAATTGACGATAGGACCCATCATGTATGTATGTATGTAGGCACGAACAGCTGCGCAACTATTTTCATGCCGTCGCCGCCGTGTCTCGAACGCGGACCCTTTTGCTTACACGCTTTTCATCTACCTGCTGCGCCACAAAAGTTTTGTATTGCCTTTTGGCAAATCCGAAAGTACTTCACTACAAGGGCGACTTTTGACAAATACAAAACTATAGAAGCTGCTGTTAATGCAAACACAATATAAACATAAATCAATCGCAATTGTGATTCTTAGAAAAAGCTGAAATGCGCGCATATGAACGTATGTATTTATATGTGTACATACAAAAACGGTGGTCGGTTGAATGTATGCGTATAAAGGGCGATATTTGACAAATACAAAACTAAAGAAGCGGCTGAAAATGCAAGCACAACTCAATAATAATTTTGGTTGAGGAATATGCTAGAATGAATGGCGCTGAATTTATTTGTGACCGTGCATAAGCAAACGCGCTTGCACGTTTCAATGTATGTACATATATGTGTAGATGTAAATATATTTTGCTGTCGCTGTTTCGTTGTTTAATAGATTGTGACTGACTTAACGGAACTTGATGAAACTTTCAGCATATGATTCTATTGAATTTTTTACATTTTATAAAAATGCTAATTCATTCACATAGTTTTATTTGCAAAAATTGAAATTGCATAAAATTCACATGTCTCCTCTTTTATTAGTTGTTTGTCTTTAAATTTATTTTGCCGACAATTCGCTGCATAATGTCTGCGCTTGCCACACACAAAGCATTTACCGTCGTTGTTGTTTCGTTTTCCTTCTTTACCGCGATTCGTCTTGTTATTTATCATGTATGCTTGCTGTTCACTGCATTCGCTTTTTGTTTGATTTCTGCGATCTGTCTCTTTTAATAGTTTATTGCGCATTATGGTGAAATTCGGTAGCTCATCGCGAATTTCCATTGCAATTACAAAATTCTCGTAGGATTTTGGCAAACTAGACAACAAAGTAATGACAATAATTTCATCACCTAATGAAACTCCTTCTGTGATCTGCCTCTTTTAATAGTTTATTGCGCATTATGGTGAAATTCGGTAGCTCATCGCGAATTTCCATTGCAATTACAAAATTCTCGTAGGATTTTGGCAAACTAGACAACAAAATAATGACAATAATTTCATCGCCTAATGAAACTCCGACTTCTTTTAATTTTTCAATTACACTTTCAAACTCGTTCACATATTGAACTGCATTTGCGCCTTCCGACAAACGGAGACCTAACAATGTTATATATAAAGACACTTTACGCGCCGGTCCAGTTGGCTCAAGAATTTCTTTTAGTCTTTGCCATGCTTCTGCCGATGTTTGGCAATTTTTTATGTAATTTAATTGAGTGGGTTTCACTGACAATGTAATTGATGCTAACGCTTTTTCGTCTTTCTTTATCCAATTACCGTAGCAACAATAGTTTTTGAATTCACTGTGTATTTTTTTAACAATCTGTTTCAGCGACCTGTTGTAAATTTCACTGCCCATGTTAAAAAAGTTTACACTGAATATGTTTGTAATTATCTTAACGTTTATTTAGTGGAATAATATGTATGCGCGTCATTTCGTTGCGCGTTCTTAAACTCACCTCTCCTTGTATATCTCAGTCTGCCAGATATACTCAATAATCGGCATTATAGTTTTAGTGTTCCCAATACATATTATCGATAGATTTTAACATAACTTACCCTAAATAAACTAAGATATTAGGTATAAGCACTAACCACACAACACATAGACTGGCCATTCAGAACAAAATTATTCCACACACAAAAACTTGAACATTCACATATTCATGTGCCTACATGAGCATTTAATTGCTTTTAATTGCGTGAATGATTTTGCATTAGAATTGCAGAGGGGGTATTAATGACCTTTTATTATTAAGTGTTTTCTATTGTTACGAAACTTATTCAATATATTAGTTAGTTAGTTAGTGTTAAAGATCTTTTTGTACAAAACTTTACATAGTAAATGGTTTTTCAGCACCCACCCTTGCTTTCAAAATAGAAAATTTATTTATAATCAGCAAAATTTAATATTGATAAGAAATAATTATTAATGGTTAACAGAGAAAATTGTTGGGAAAGCCAGTCATTCACGAAATTAAAAGCCCGCGGTAGGCGCTACAAAACAAAAACAACAACTACAAAAACATATTCGTTAAGCGCACCAACGCTTTCATACCCTTCATACATATAATAGTAAAAGTCTCAACATTTTGCATGAGCAATGGTAAACCCATTCATCAATGTGGCATACCTGCTCAGTAGGGAAGAAATGCGAGCTCTTGAAGAACAAATTTTACAATTTTCGGGAGCTGCTGCTTGTGCGCACTTATTATGCACACATATCCACAGATACAAAACTTCCTCAGCCATCCCATCCCATACTCAGGCCACAAGATCTAGCAACTGTAAATTCTACAGGCAGCAAGTTTCACATATAAGCACATGAATACACACATATGTAGTAAGGGACTGTAAGAATGTGTGCATGCTTGTCGTGAAATAATATTGTTAATCGCACCAATGCTTTCATACCCTGCGTAAAAAAAAGCATGAAAAAGAGAACATTTTGCATGAGCATGGTAAACGCTTTCAAGAATTCGGCTTACTCTTCACTCAGCAGCAAAGAAATGGAATCGCATGACAGCAAATTTCAATTTTTGTCCGCTTTTGTTCGGTCGATGTCTTGAAGCAGAATGATTCTGCTTCGCGCTGTTTTTTTTTTCGAGAGCCTCAGTAACCGAGCCGAGCAAATACGAAGTTGTGACTGGCCTAATGTTCAAGTTTTTGTGTGTGGAATAATTTAGTTCTGAATGGCCAGTCTATGTGCTGTATGGTTAGTGGTATAAGGCTTATCAGCAGCACTAGAGGACTAGCAAACTTATCGCTAGGTGTAAATGTTTGGACTATCAGCTATAAGATAGTCCTTTTTGACCGCAATAAAGCCTTTTTAATATTTATTTAAGTTATGGAATAAGTAGGAATACATAATCATAATGTTAATGTAAGCTTGTATTGATACCTACTACCCAAGAAATGGTATATAAGACTGTAACTTTTCATATAATAAATTAGTTAGAAAATAGCACTTGAAAGTAGAGCAACGAGTATCGTGTTTCACTATTTTACATTGATCTTCTTTGTCCAACTGGTTCAAGTATTTGTTGCGACGCCCGTGACCACTGGTTGTGTACTAAAGGCTTACATTTAAACATAAAATACAATTACCTAGTCTTGGTTTGTACCAAGGTGTAAAAGACAATCAACACACGCCTTAAAAACGCATTCAAATTATCGATAAATGCTCATAATATAATAAGAATGAAATGAGTAATCGAAAAACATGTGCAGCGTATGGTATTAACGAGTAAACGTGTAAAATTTAAAGTCTACGTTGCGTAGTTTAAAACATCACAGCGTTCACACGGACGGACGGACGGACGGACGGATGGACGGACGGACAGACGGACATGGCTATATCGACTCGTCTTGTCACGTAGATTAAGAATATGGGTCTGGCACGCCTCCACGGCTGTTACATACATTTTCAGAAAACAATCTGTTTTTCAGAGAGCTTTTATGAAGACTCTTGGAAATCTAACTATCTATGACGAAAATAAAAATTGTTCTAGACGTATTTAGGAATGCTTTATTTTTTTGAAACCAATTGTAGTTTAATAGCTAGTATGAAAATGCTACTCAGGTGTGCCCAACTAGGATATCCCCTGAACCCCGTCAGATCTAAGCTTTTAGTGTACTATAAAGGTACCATCTATCAAATATAAGAATAAAGAAAAAGCTGAAAATACAAAATGCTGAAATTCCATGTAAATCAAGCCTAATTGTGATTTTTAAATGCACACATATTCGAGCTCATTCAAATGGCTATGTTTGCAAGTGCCAAAAATGTAATGAAATTGTAAACTCCACATTGATCTATATGCAAACTTTAGAGTCTCTAGCTATAAAGATGTATGATATATTAATTTAAAACGTATTTCCGATACGATTTACAATCGATTACTTTTCAACAAAAATAGTTATTGAACTAATGGAACATAATTTAACTGCGCGTGCCATACACAGAATTAAAAATTTCTGAAATCAACGCGTTGAAGCATACGGATGGACTGATAGTCCGATCATTACCCATTTTCAATGGGCTCAGGGTATTATAATCATATTAATATTTATATTGAAAATGGCTGTTGATTTTGGTATAATGGTTTTGGGAAAATGTATGTAACAGGCAAAAGGAGGCGTGCCACACCTCATAAAGTCTATATATTCGACAAGACTAGTAGATATTGCCCTGTCTGTGTGAACGCTGAGATATTCTAAAATGCACAACGCAGAGACTTGAAATTTTACATGAATACTCGTTAATACCATACGCTGCAGAAGCTTATAAATTTTTTTTTGATAACTTATACCATTTCGATTTTATGAGCATTTATCGATTTAATTTTAATTTAATTTTAATGTGATTTTAGGTGTGTACATCGTTTGCGCTAGAGACTTCAAATTTTGCTGTGTAGTTAATACGCGCCTCAATCGACCCCAATATCCCTATTTGTAAAAGGCGAAATCAATTACTAGAAACTTGTACTTTGTAAAATACACACATATGAATGCCTTTAATAAGTAGTGAAAGTTTGATGTCGAAAGTTCAGCGCTAAGAAAAGTTATTCAACAATTAATTTCCCATATTAGTGCCCACATTACAGCCCGAGCTCAGTCGCTGCATCAACTTCGCAGTATACAGAACGCGCGCTGATGCGTGCATGTACACTGTACCACTTAAGTCACCGTACCCCCTGTTCGTTTTCACAAAACACGCTGTAACTTCGTCAAATTTTTATATAAAAAAAAAGTTTTGATGGTGGTTGATAAAGTGATCTATTAACTACACAATAGCATTTCAATAATAGTAAAATATGATTTTAGTCTAATATTATAACTAAAAAACTAAAAATATTCACATTTTCGACTCCACAAAAGTCACCGTACTCGTGCTTGCTCTGCGCTGTCTGGCGCCAATGTTCTTTTTAGACCTAACGGGGATTTTCAAAACATGTATGCAATGTCTTCAAAATTAATACTACTTTGTGTGAACTCTTCGTGTTGGACAAAATTGGCAAATTTCGTCATAAAAATGACCAGTAAAGGGATAACTGTAGAAGAAGGTGGGCGGATTTTGCAGCTCCACACAAAGGAGCAAAAGTCGTATGCAGAGATGGCTAAACTAATGTCTAGAGCCAAGCCAACCATCCAAACAGTAATTGGCCGTTTTAAATAAGAGGGACGTATCGAAAATAATACCAGATCTGGCCAACCACCTTCACTTTCCACTCGCGACAAGTGCCAAATAAGGCATTTGGTGGACAAGGTTCCATTTTCCAGCGCAGTAAAGATTGCATCAGAGATGAGTTACATTTCTCAAAAGGATATACACCCGGAAACCGTTCGTAAAGCCATAAAATCATACAACTTTAGGTCTTATACTCCTCGCAAAAAACCATACGTAAATTTAACAAATAGGAAAAAGCGTATGGAGTTTGCTAAGGCGTATGTGGAAAAACCGGTTGACTTTTGGCGAGTCAGATGAGTCAAAGTTCAACATTTTTGGCTCGGACGGGCGCCTACGCGTGTGGAGAAGACCTGGAGATGCTCTTAATCCAAAAAATACAAAAAAGACCGTAAAGCACGGTGGCGGTGGTCTTATGGTTTGGGGTTGTATAGCTGCATCTGGCGTTGGAAGCTTGGAGTTTATTGACGGAGTGATGAACCAACATACCTACATTGACATCCTCAAAAGAAAATGGATCCTTGTCCACCAAATGCCTTATTTGGCGCTTGTCGCTTGAATTTTTATACTCGTTTCCCAAAGGGAAAAAGAGTATATTGGTTTTGTGAAATGTCCGTCTTGCTGTCCGTCGGTCTGTCCGTATGAATGCAATATTTTTCTACGCTATTGAAGCTAGAGACTTGAAATTTGGAACATATACTCCTGTATACCCTCCAATTATAAAGTGTCAAGATTTTCCGGATACGGCCACTAGGGGCGTGGCAAATCGGAAAATGGTTGCGCCCATAGTCAAAAAATCATATTAGTTGAAGAGCTAGAGAGTTGAAATTTGGAATGTATACCAAGCTCAAAAAGATATGGCGGATGTATCTACGCCCATTGGGGGCGTGGCAATTCGGGAAAACTGTAACTTATACAGTTTTAAAGCTAGAATGCTGAAATTTGGCACGTAACTTAACGCTACGATTCTATAAAGATTCAAAAAAAGATTTGATGTCTACGACCACTAGGGGCGTGGCAAATCGGATCTGAATATATAGTGATTTTACAAGATCAGCTATATTTTGAGCACTATTGATGCTAGAGACTTGAAATTTTTTATATATGCTCGGATAAGCAACCCAAGATCAGAAAGATATGGCGGACATACCTATGCCTTCAGGGGGCATGGCAAATCGCAAAAAGCTTATAGCTCCTACAGTTTTAGAGCTAGACGATTCAAAATTGGATGTTTGTGTTACTGGGGGCCTCCTCTATTGATTCCCCAATAAATCTTACGCCCCTTTGGGGGCGTGGTATATCGAAAAAATACCCTGTAACTTTCACATTTTTGGAGTGTAAGCATCCAAACTTTGCAGTTACGTTACCTTAGACTCCTTCTAGGAACTTGCCAAATATGATATGTCTACGCCTACTGGGGGCGTGGCAAATTGGCAAATTTGTAACGCCCAGCTGTAAAATTCATATGCCTGTGCCACCTATATAAATAAGCTTAATAAGAATTGCTAAGACGACAAACGGCATTTCTGAGAAATATATGTAATTCGATTTAATGTTGAAGTTCTGCAAATAATTTATCTGCTAAAATTATCATTTTTCGTATAGCCTACGCCAGTTATGTTATTTTCATTTTGTGTGTGTGACCCTGACAAAAAATGTAAATATCAAATACCGATATTTGTGTAATCGACTTAGTCCGAACAAAATTATTCAGACACAAAAAAATTGACGATAGGACCCATCATGTATGTATGTATGTAGGCACGAACAGCTGCGCAACGATTTTCATGCCGTCGCCGCCGTGTCTCGAACGCGGACCCTTTTGCTAACACGCTTTTCATCTACCTGCTGCGCCACAAAAGTTTTGTATTGCCTTTTGGCAAATTCGAAACTACTTCACTACAAGGGCGACTTTTGACAAATACAAAACTATAGAAGCTGCTGTTAATGCAAACACAATATAAACATAAATCAATCGCAATTGTGATTCTTAGAAAAAGCTGAAATGCGCGAATATGAACGTATGTATTTATATGTGTACATACAAAAACGGTGGTCGGTTGAATGTATGCGTATAAAGGGCGATATTTGACAAATACAAAACTAAAGAAGCGGCTGAAAATGCAAGCACAACTCAATAACAATTTTGGTTGAGGAATATGCTAGAATGAATGGCGCTGAATTTATTTGTGACCGTGCATAAGCAAACGCGCTTGCACGTTTCAATGTATGTACATATGTGTAGATGTAAATATATTTTGCTGTCGCTGCTTAACTCCGTATCATAATTGGCCAAACGTTTTGTTTAATAGATTGTGACTGACTTAACGGAACTTGATGAAACTTTCAGCATATGATTCTATTGATTTTTTTACATTTT
Source organism: Drosophila meridionalis (assembly GCA_035045145.1). Classification (NCBI taxonomy): domain Eukaryota; kingdom Metazoa; phylum Arthropoda; class Insecta; order Diptera; family Drosophilidae; genus Drosophila; species Drosophila meridionalis. The sequence continues at coordinate 7,430,310 of JAWNPG010000023.1, forward strand.
ATAAAAATGCTAATTCATTCACATAGTTATATTTGCAAAAATTGAAATTGCATAAAATTCACATGAATCTACATAAATGCAAAATTTGAGATAAATTATGAAATTTAAAATACCAGATGCCCCTGTGGGAAACGAGTATCACGCTTTAGGTCTCGCCCTAAGGCAACGTTCTTACTTGTTTTTTTTTTTTTTTTGCGTCCGTGGATAGCACACGCAGGTCAAGTTCGTTACCAAAAAATGATATCCATTTATACTCGTTTCCCAAAGGGAAAAAGAGTATATTGGTTTTGTGAAATGCCCGTCTTGCTGTCCGTCCCTCTGTCCGACTGTCCGTATGAATGCAATATTTCTCTACGCTATTGAAGCTAGAGACTTGAAATTTGGAACATATACTCGTGTATACCCTCGAATTATAAAGTGTCAAGATTTTCCGGATACGCCCACTAGGGGCGTGGCAAATCGGAAAATGGTTGCGCCCATAGTCAAGAAATCATATTAGTTGAAGAGCTAGAGAGTTGAAATTTGGAATGTATACTTGCGTTGACCACCCAAGCTCAAAAAGATATGGCGGATATATCTACGCCCATTGGGGGCGTGGCAAATCGGGAAAACTGTAACTTATACAGTTTTAAAGCTAGAATGCTGAGATTTGGCACGTAACTTAACGCTACGATTCTATAAAGATTCATAAAAAGATTTGATGTCTACGCCTACTGGGGGCGTGGCAAATCGGATCTGAATATATAGTGATTTTACAAGATCAGCTATATTTTGAGCAAATCGCAAAAAGCTTATAGCTCCTACAGTTTTAGAGTTAGACGATTCAAAATTGGATGTTTGTGTTACTGGGGGCCTCCTCTATTGATTCCTTAAAAATAAATCTTACGCCCCTTTGTGGGCATGTTATATCGAAAAAATACCCTGTAACTTTCACATTTTTGGAGTGTAAGCATCCAAACTTTGCAGTTACGTTACCTTAGACTCCTTCTAGGAACTTGCCAAATATGATATGTCTACGCCTACTGGGGGCGTGGCAAATTGGCAGCAAAATTTGTAACGCCCAGCTGCAAAATTCATATGCCTGTGCCACCTATATAAATAAGCTTAATAAGAATTGCTAAGACGACAAACGGCATTTCTGAGAAATATATGTAAGAAGGAACGTAACAGAAGTGCTATCGATACGGGGTACACGATATTCGTATCGATAGGCTGAACGATAGTTGAAGATGGGCGATCACCATGACAGTCGAATAGTAGCCGTCGTTGTCGTCGCCACGGAGTCGTTAAGCTGTCTGCGCGAAAATAGTCGAAATTCGTTGTTCACATATTATTATTACATATTTTATAATTCTTCCTTCGGGTATCACTTAATATTCAATAAACTATATATAATATAATCTTACATTTGGGGGCTCAACCGGGCCTGAATGCGCAAGAATATTTTAAAAATCGTGGTAATAAAGCGTAGAAATATAAAAGTAACGGCACTTGCATTTGAGTGGAAAAGTTGCAGACACACATATACATACGTGCCTAGGCAATTCGCAGAAAACGTTGAGATCGGAATGTTCAGCAGAGTTAGTTTTTGACTTTGTGTTGTGCGTAGTTGACATTGTTGCGAAAATAAAAAGCACCAGAAAAGTGTGGTATAGTTGACTGAACTTGGTATTGTAGATCAAACGTCGTAAATTTGTTTAGTTGTGATCGGACAATAGAAAAAGCAGTGCCACAAGAGTTGAACATTGCATTTTTGTAAAGACATGACAAAGCGAAGGTCAACGGTAAAAAATGGCAAAAAAGGAAAACGACTTTTTAATTCTGAAGACGAGTGCAGTGACGTGGAGACAACAGCAGACACCCCGAGTAAAATTAATATAATGGAGCCTACAAATAACAGCATAGTTGGCGCAGATAGTTGTGCACAGTTGCAGCAAATAATCCAGCTGTTGACGCTCAAAATACAAGTAGATGAAAATCGCGAAAGCAAAGTAAAAATAACGGCCGAAAACTTCGAGAAGGTTGTGAGCGACTTTAACGGCAGTTCGGTGCCAGTGGCGAAATGGTTCGAGATTTTTGAGCGCAATGCCGAAGCGTACGAACTTACACAGAAGCAAATGTACGTACAAGCGAGAGGCAAAATGTGTGGCGCCGCCAGACTGTTCTTAGAAGCCGAATGCGTGAGTGACTTTGCTGAGCTCAAACAACAACTATTCGCCGTGTGAGTGTAAACAGAACAGTGTCGATATACACAAATTGCTGAGCGAAAGGAAAAAGAATAAGGGTGAGTCGTTTCACGAGTACATACTGCAAATGAAAAAGCTTGCAAGTGTAGGTGATATAGAGGAAGCCGCTATATTACGTCAAATTGTGAACGGCCTGCAAATAAAAAATGAGTATAAAGTGGCCATGTACCGCTGTAAAACATTTAAGGAGCTGAGAGAGGAGTACGAACTACTACAGTTGGTAAATGGAGCAGGAGAAAATGGAACAATACGCACAAACTCAAATACACGCTGGCCAGTGGAGCAGAGAAAGGAGTTTAAGAGCCATAAGAAGGAGTCGTGTTTTAATTGTGGTTCATACGATCATAAAAGAAAGGATTGCTTCGCTTGCAAAAACGAGGGACATACTTCTCACAATTGTCCAACTAAAACAAGCAGTGTGCAAGTAGTGGTAGACCAGAGTCGTATCAATCAGCTGACGGAGGTGGAGAACATGCTAGAGGCGGAGCAGCAGCGAAATAAGACACAGCAAACCCAGCTGGATGCCTGCCACGTGAAGCTACGAGAACGCAACGATCAGGTCACCCAGCTGCGCAAGGATCTGAATGTGCAGGAGTCTGAGAAGCGCCAAGCTGAGCAACATGCGAAAATACTTGGCGTGGAATTGGAGGAGCTCAAGGAGAACCTGAAGCAGCTGCAGATGAAGTTAATCTCACAACAGGGCCAGCTGGTCGAGCAAACGAATGCGCTGTTCGGCGCCCAGGAGCGGGCGGATCAGCTGGATGTGCAGAGTGCCAGTTGCCAGGCGCAGAATGCAGACTACGAGCGGGAGCTGCTCTGCCTGAAAGAGGAGAATGCCCGCATACTCAGCGAGCTATTCCACAGCAAGGAGGAGGTGCTGCATCTGCATGATGAGGTCAAGAATCTGCAAGCAGTGCAGACAGGACTCCACACCGAGATCGATGAGCTGCAGAACGCGCTTACCGAAAAGGAACACTTCTATGTGTAGCGGGACATCAAGGCATCGCAGCGCCTGAAGACACAGCAGCGTTTGCAGCAACAGGAACTGGAACGCAATTGGATAGCTTTGGCCAAATACGAGGAGCTAAGGAGCCAGTTGGTCCAGTTGCAAAGCAACCTGGAGTTCTACCAGGACAATGAGAAGGAGCTGAAGCAGACTGTCGTGGAGAACGAGCTGTCGGCGCGTGCGCTTAAGAAGGAGCTGGACGAGAGCACGCTGCAAGCGTCGAAGGCCATCATGGAGCGCACCAAGGCCTACAATGACAAGCTGCAGTTGGAGCAACGGCTGGACAAGATGAAGCATGTTGATTTCCTCAGCCGTTACTCGTTAGATGTTTGTGAGGTCTCGTCGGAGGTTGCAGCAAGGCTGAAGCAGACGCAGCAAAATGATGATCACATCAAAGCCGTTACGAGTATACTTCAAATCAAGCCGTACGAGAACTTCAACGCACACAACATGTGTCATTTTGCTGTACAGAAAACTATACACAATATTCGCCAAGAGTTCAGGATACCGCATTTGGAGGGTAAAGTTGGAAAACATATTTCTAATTGCATTATTTGTATGGTTCACAGTAAGAAGACAGGCAAGCGAAAAGGCTTGCTACACTGCATTGACAAGGGCGAGACACCACTCCATACGCTGCATATTGATCATTTGGGTCCGATGGATGCAACTTCTAAGCAGTATAAGTTCATCCTAGCGGTAGTATTTGCGTTTTCAAAGTTTGTGTGGCTGTTCCCAACCAAGTCATTAAACCAGGAGTTAGTAGCAGACTTCGACCAGGAGCGACAGAAGTTGCGTGACAACTACGACAAGAAGAGACAAGCAGAGCATGTCTACAAACTGGGCGATTTAGTTGCTATAAAACGAACGCAGTTTGTTGCGGGTATTTGGGACCATACGAAGTGGTCAAAATAAAACGAAATGGCCGCTATGATGTTAAAAAAGCTGCCGTAAACATCGAGGGACCGAATATCACAGCCACCAGCTGCGATAATATGAAGCTGTGGAGATTTATTGCTGAGAACGAGGAACTGTTGTCATCCGGGACGGATGACGATGATCAGGGGGGCCGAATGTAAGAAGGAACGTAACAGAAGTGCTATCGATACGGGGTACACGATATTCGTATCGATAGGCTGAACAATAGTTGAAGATGGGCGATCACCATGACAGTCGAATAGTAGCCGTCGTTGTCGTCGCCACGGAGTCGTTAAGCTGTCTGCGCGAAAATAGTCGAAATTCGTTGTTCACATATTATTATTACATATTTTATAATTCTTCCTTCGGGTATCACTTAATATTCAATAAACTATATATAATATAATCTTACATCCTCAGGCTCAACCGGGCCTGAATGCGCAAGAATATTTTAAAAATCGTGGTAATAAAGCGTAGAAATATAAAAGTAACGGCACTTGCATTTGAGTGGAAAAGTTGCAGACACACATATACATACGTGCCTAGGCAATTCGCAGAAAACGTTGAGATCGGAATGTTCAGCAGAGTTAGTTTTTGACTTTGTGTTGTGCGTAGTTGACATTGTTGCGAAAATAAAAAGCACCAGAAAAGTGTGGTATAGTTGACTGAACTTGGTATTGTAGATCAAACGTCGTAAATTTGTTTAGTTGTGATCGGACAATAGAAAAAGCAGTGCCACAAGAGTTGAACATTGCATTTTTGTAAAGACATGACAAAGCGAAGGTCAACGGTAAAAAATGGCAAAAAAGGAAAACGACTTTTTAATTCTGAAGACGAGTGCAGTGACGTGGAGACAACAGCAGACACCCCGAGTAAAATTAATATAATGGAGCCTACAAATAACAGCATAGTTGGCGCAGATAGTTGTGCACAGTTGCAGCAAATAATCCAGCTGTTGACGCTCAAAATACAAGTAGATGAAAATCGCGAAAGCAAAGTAAAAATAACGGCCGAAAACTTCGAGAAGGTTGTGAGCGACTTTAACGGCAGTTCGGTGCCAGTGGCGAAATAGTTCGAGATTTTTGAGCGCAATGCCGAAGCGTACGAACTTACACAGAAGCAAATGTACGTACAAGCGAGAGGCAAAATGTGTGGCGCCGCCAGACTGTTCTTAGAAGCCGAATGCGTGAGTGACTTTGCTGAGCTCAAACAACAACTATTCGCCGTGTGAGTGTAAACAGAACAGTGTCGATATACACAAACTGCTGAGCGAAAGGAAAAAGAATAAGGGTGAGTCGTTTCACGAGTACATACTGCAAATGAAAAAGCTTGCAAGTGTAGGTGATATAGAGGAAGCCGCTATATTACGTCAAATTGTGAACGGCCTGCAAATAAAAAATGAGTATAAAGTGGCCATGTACCGCTGTAAAACATTTAAGGAGCTGAGAGAGGAGTACGAACTACTACAGTTGGTAAATGGAGCAGGAGAAAATGGAACAATACGCACAAACTCAAATACACGCTGGCCAGTGGAGCAGAGAAAGGAGTTTAAGAGCCATAAGAAGGAGTCGTGTTTTAATTGTGGTTCATACGATCATAAAAGAAAGGATTGTACTTCGCCGACAAAATGCTTCGCTTGCAAAAACGAGGGACATACTTCTCACAATTGTCCAACTAAAACAAGCAGTGTGCAAGTAGTGGTAGACCAGAGTCGTATCAATCAGCTGACGGAGGTGGAGAACATGCTAGAGGCGGAGCAGCAGCGAAATAAGACACAGCAAACCCAGCTGGATGCCTGCCACGTGAAGCTACGAGAACGCAACGATCAGGTCACCCAGCTGCGCAAGGATCTGAATGTGCAGGAGTCTGAGAAGCGCCAAGCTGAGCAACATGCGAAAATACTTGGCGTGGAATTGGAGGAGCTCAAGGAGAACCTGAAGCAGCTGCAGATGAAGTTAATCTCACAACAGGGCCAGCTGGTCGAGCAAACGAATGCGCTGTTCGGCGCCCAGGAGCGGGCGGATCAGCTGGATGTGCAGAGTGCCAGTTGCCAGGCGCAGAATGCAGACTACGAGCGGGAGCTGCTCTGCCTGAAAGAGGAGAATGCCCGCATACTCAGCGAGCTATTCCACAGCAAGGAGGAGATGCTGCATCTGCATGATGAGGTCAAGAATCTGCAAGCAGTGCAGACAGGACTCCACACCGAGATCGATGAGCTGCAGAACGCGCTTACCGAAAAGGAACACTTCTATGTGTAGCGGGACATCAAGGCATCGCAGCGCCTGAAGACACAGCAGCGTTTGCAGCAACAGGAACTGGAACGCAATTGGATAGCTTTGGCCAAATACGAGGAGCTAAGGAGCCAGTTGGTCCAGTTGCAAAGCAACCTGGAGTTCTACCAGGACAATGAGAAGGAGCTGAAGCAGACTGTCGTGGAGAACGAGCTGTCGGCGCGTGCGCTTAAGAAGGAGCTGGACGAGAGCACGCTGCAAGCGTCGAAGGCCATCATGGAGCGCACCAAGGCCTACAATGACAAGCTGCAGTTGGAGCAACGGCTGGACAAGATGAAGCATGTTGATTTCCTCAGCCGTTACTCGTTAGATGTTTGTGTGGTCTCGTCGGAGGTTGCAGCAAGGCTGAAGCAGACGCAGCAAAATGATGATCACATCAAAGCCGTTACGAGTATACTTCAAATCAAGCCGTACGAGAACTTCAACGCACACAACATGTGTCATTTTGCTGTACAGAAAACTATACACAATATTCGCCAAGAGTTCAGGATACCGCATTTGGAGGGTAAAGTTGGAAAACATATTTCTAATTGCATTATTTGTATGGTTCACAGTAAGAAGACAGGCAAGCGAAAAGGCTTGCTACACTGCATTGACAAGGGCGAGACACCACTCCATACGCTGCATATTGATCATTTGGGTCCGATGGATGCAACTTCTAAGCAGTATAAGTTCATCCTAGCGGTAGTATTTGCGTTTTCAAAGTTTGTGTGGCTGTTCCCAACCAAGTCATTAAACCAGGAGTTAGTAGCAGACTTCGACCAGGAGCGACAGAAGTTGCGTGACAACTACGACAAGAAGAGACAAGCAGAGCATGTCTACAAACTGGGCGATTTAGTTGCTATAAAACGAACGCAGTTTGTTGCGGGTATTTGGGACCATACGAAGTGGTCAAAATAAAACGAAATGGCCGCTATGATGTTAAAAAAGCTGCCGTAAACATCGAGGGACCGAATATCACAGCCACCAGCTGCGATAATATGAAGCTGTGGAGATTTATTGCTGAGAACGAGGAACTGTTGTCATCCGGGATGGATGACGATGATCAGGGGGGCCGAATGTAAGAAGGAACGTAACAGAAGTGCTATCGATACGGGGTACACGATATTCGTATCGATAGGCTGAACAATAGTTGAAGATGGGCGATCACCATGACAGTCGAATAGTAGCCGTCGTTGTCGTCGCCACGGAGTCGTTAAGCTGTCTGCGCGAAAATAGTCGAAATTCGTTGTTCACATATTATTACTACATATTTTATAATTCTTCCTTCGGGTATCACTTAATATTCAATAAACTATATATAATATAATCCTACATATATGTAATTCGATTTAATGTTGAAGTTCTGCAAATAATTTATCTGCTAAAATTATAATTTTTCGTATAGCCTAGGTCAGTTATGTTATTTTCTTTTTGTGTGTGTGACCCTGACAAAAAATGTGAATGTCAAATACCGATATTTGTGTAATCGACTTAGTCCGAACAAAATTATTCAGACACAAAAAAATTGACGATAGGACCAATAGAGGTGATACAATTTTCAACTGACGAATTCAGGGAAGACATTAAAAAGAAAACCGAACGGATCCAATAGGTACAATTGGATAGGAAAACGCCATGCAGTCAAAATAGGCCATTTGACGGACAGACGGACAGGGCTATATCGACTCGTCTTGTCGCGCTGATCAAGAATATATATATACTTTATGGGGTGTGGCACGCCTCCTTCTTCCTGTTACATACATTTTCACAAAACCATTATACCCTGATTTCCCATTTTCAATGGGTTCAGGATATAAAAAGTCAGCATTTTCCCTGTATCCCATGAGCATACAGTGTTTCAGCTCCAAGAAGACATCGTAGACGAGTGCGACGCCGAAGAATTATTAGTCACAAGCTGCTCCACGGCAACTTATACAACAATCTCTAAATTAGCCACACACGACACTTGCGCATGCGGGTTGCAAGCTGGACTCACAGCACTTTGTAACAATCAGCTCAGCCACCTGAACCGCTTCACAATGGTAGATGGCGATATCATAGTCGCAAATGAAGCTTTTGCTGCTTTTAGTTCTAATATTTTTGTAGCTATTATTAAATTTTGAGTTTTTTTTTTTTTTTTTTTTTTTTGAAGATCAGTTGTATATATTACAAAGAGAATAAGTTATCAGTTAATAATCCATCATACCAACCAACTACTCTTAAGATTCTGCTGGCTTTTTTCCATTAAAGCAATACTCATATTTGCTCAGTTCTATTATGAAATAATTTATTTATAGCGATACTTTAAGTTTTATAATTTGTATTTTTATATTTATTATATTTTGTAGGATTTGTTTTGTTTAGAAATCACTGAATAGATTCAAATCTGTTTGGTCTATTGCAATATTAGGTTTCCGATCTATTTCGGAGTAATCATCAAAATTGGTTGTATCCCCATCATGATGTACATCAGGTAAAATTGGCGGCTGTAATACAAAATAAGTTTTAATTTAATTAAAATCAAAATTCTAGAAGATTGCTTTTTGATTTTACTGAATTTTTTAAATTTAAAATAAATGATATTAATGAATTAAACTATATTTTTACTAAGCCGTCTTCCATAAAAGTTTTCGCGTTGCTAGTATATTGATTCGATGGAGTACATAACTTACCTCAAGTTTTTTATTATAAACATCTTTCCAATTAATGCTCTTGAACCAGCGATGCCGCTTAACATCATCAGCACCATTCTGTGGTTATATAAATTGAATTTTTTTTAAGTATACAACTAAATACATGCATATACCTACATACATATAGACTCGTCGTCTAGAACAAAATTATTCCACACAAAAAACAAGTAAGAAAACTCTAGTCGGAGGTGCCCGACTAGGAGATATCCTGAGCCCCGTCCGATTTTCATATTTTTGTACGCTCCATAGCTTGCATATAACATTACATTTTTGAAATTTTATTCAACGCGAATGTATGTCAATAAAAAATAAATAAATAATTAAATAAATAAACAAATAAACAAAAAAAAGAAGAAAAACAAAGATCACCGCACCTGGACTCGAACCTGCCAACTGTGCAGTTGACGCAGCGACTGCGCTTAGACTGCATGTGGGCATCACTATGGGAAATAAATTGCTTAATAACTTTTCTTAGCGATGGAATAACTACATCAAACTTTCACAACTTATTAATGGCATTCATATGTGTGTATTTTCCAAAGCATAAGTCTCTAGTATTTGATTTGCGCTTGTTACAAATAGGGAGCTATTGAGGACGAATGGGTCGTGGTATCCAAAATCTAAGATTACGTTATCTCCCAATTCATGAAACGCAACTATACAGCAAATTTAAAGTCTCTAGCTCAAACGATTAATTAAAATTATCGAAATGGAATGAGTTATCGGAAAAATTTTATAAACTTGTGCAGCGTATTTATGTAAAACTTCAAGTCTCTACGTAGCGTACTTACAAATATCTTGGCGACTCGTTTTGTCGCGCTGATCAAGAATATATATACTTTAGCAATGGGCCCAGGGTATAAAAATTGAACATTGAGGACAATACAATTTCGTTAATGCTCGGTACAGGCGCTTTACGTTCGGGAAAAAAAATTAGCAAGAAGAAGAATCATTCTGCTTTAGCAGCGCATAAGAATTGAAATTTTTGTTGGATAGAAAACCTTTTTCTACCCAAAATGGACGGAAGTTATATTTAAATTGAAAGATAAAAAACCGCGCCTGTGCGCTTTCACAACAATGGTTTATTTGTGACTAAAACTTAGATATGGTACCTATGACATAGATATGGTACACGTACTTATCGATACATATCGCATTGCTAAAGATGACATTTTCAACACCCTTCCTCAATGCGATCATGGTTACAAATTCAAATTAACATAATTCATTTTAAACTTAACATTTCAGTAAATTTAACATGCTTGTTCTTACAAAGATTCTTAGTCACGATATCTGCAATCATGTCTGTTGTACAAGCATACTTTAAGTTAATTTGACCTTCGTCTACTACTTGACGAACAAAATGATATCTTATATAAATATGCTTAGTCCGGGAATGATGAACCGGATTCCTGGCCAACTCCTGTGCGCTCAGTTAATGCCATACCGATGGGAGCAACCTTTTGCCACCAATCGTGCCTTGAATCCTTCAACATGTCCATCCATGTCACGTTTCAGGCTGTATACCCATTTGCGTCCTACAGCCCGCCGTCCTTCCGGCAAGTCTGCTAACTGCCATGTCTGGTTCGCCATTAGTGCATCATATTCCCGTTTCATCGCATCACACCAATCTGATGCATGAACACTCCTCAACGCCTCCTCATAGGATAATGGTACCTTCACGTTGGTAGCAACCAGAGCCCCAAGAACGTTGTGCTGCTTTCGAGGCCGGCCTGGCTTGCCAGTTCGAATCAGCCTTGGTCTGCCTGGACCAATGCAGGGAACTGTGTCATGCTCAACTTTCACAGTTGCGTCCTCGCTTCCTGCCTCCAACGCTGCTGTCCCGATCGCTGCTGCCTCTAACGCTGCTATCCCGATCGCTGCTGCCTCCAACGCTGCTGTCCCGATCGCTGCTGCCTCCAACGCTGCTGTCCCGATCGCTGCTGCCTCTAACGCTGCTATCCCAATCGCTGCTGCCTCTAACGCTGCTGTTCCGATTGCTGCTGCGTCCCTCGCTGCTGTACCGATCGCTGCTGTCCCGATCGCTGCTGCCAGAGCCATCACTCTCGTTACCAGGCTGCATGGTAACTTTAGACGTTGGCAGCTCAGTTACAGATGAATAGTTGTCATCTCCGTCCTCATTGAAAAGAACATCTCGCCTCTCAATCACCTGACGAGATACTGGGTCGTACAAACGATAGCCTTTGCTTGCTACCGAATACCCAATCATGCGGTATTCTTTGCCCTTTGCTTGCAGTTTGCTCTTCCTTGGACCCTTGTCCAAAGCTACTGCAATTGAACCCAAAACTTTTAGATGGCCAATAAAAGGTTTCTTACCAGTCCACGCTTCCATAGGCGTCATACTGCCTAAAGCACTGGTTGGCGATCGATTCCGTACATATACGGCTGCGTTGACTGCTTCAGCCCACAAAGATTCGCCCAATCCTGATTGCAGCAAAATACACCTTGACATCTCCAGCAGAGTGCGGTTTGCCCTCTCAGCCACGCCATTTTGCTGAGGAGTGTATGCTACTGTCAGCTGCCTCTTGATCCCTTGACTCTTCAGGTATTCGTCAAACGGCTTATTGACGAATTCACCTCCATTGTCGCTCCGCATACATTTGAGACACTTTCATGCTTGCCTTTCAACTAACGTTTTGAACTCGACGAACTTCTTGAAGACTTCATCCTTCCTCCGTAGGAAATATACGAAAATCCGCCTTGACTTGTCGTCAATAAAGGTTAAGAAATACCTCGATCCAGCCAAAGACTGTGTGCTAAAAGGCCCGCACACATCAGCATGAACCAACTCCAATATGCCTCGCGCTCTATTGGCAGTTGCGTCAGAATATGGCTGCACATGAATTTTGCTTATCATGCAAATTTTACAATTCATGTTCTCCTTGAAAACCATGTTTTCAATACCACGCACCATTCCTTTCTTGATCAGGTCTTTCAAGCTGTTGACATTAAAATGGCCATACCGTTTATGCCACAGCACACCATCTGCCTTAGCTGCAGCATAGCAGCTATTTTTCTTTCCTTGAAACATATACAAGTCTTCCACCTTGTTTGCTTTTACCATGCAAAAACCTTTTTGCATTACTTTTGCATACTCTTGCCCAAAAGTTACAAAGCAATTATGTTTCACAGCGCTGCTCACTGAGAAAAGGTTTCACACTTAACGTGATCACTGACAGCGCCTTCTCATCTTTGGCCTGCCAATTCACGTTCTCAGGAGTATCCGTTGGTAGCAATCCACCTGATGCTACACTCCACAGCTCCTGGTGCACCAACACACTCCGCATTTGAACGCGCCAGGTTTCATAATTGCCGTCGTCCAAATTTTCTATTTGATAAATTCCGCTCATAGCTATTATCAATTAGTTCCTGAGTCACACCAATGTTAATAGTTCGTAACTAAAAACAAACACTTTATATTTCAATTAAACATCCGCGCCTGGGCCCATAACCCTTGTTGGATAGAAAACCTTTTTCTACCCAAAATGGACGGAAGTTATATTTAAATTGAAAGATTAAAAACCGCGCCTGTGTGCTTTCACAACAATGGTTTATTTGTGACTAAAACTTAGATATGGTACCTATGACATAGATATGGTACACGTACTTATCGATACATATCGCATTGCTAAAGATGACATTTTCAACAATTTTCCGTTATGAGATTCCATTCCTTTGCGACTGAGTGAAGACCAAATCCGGAACATATATAAGAGCAATCCACCGCATTTCACGCCTACCATTTAGTTAAGCCAGTTGTTAAAAAATTAGAAGCCCACCACCTTTCAACAGGGCCGATGATATGTCATTATAAAATGAAATAGTTTGAATTTCAATAATTAAAATTATAATTATAGCTGTAAAACAGCAGCGGTGAGAATGGAAAGGTCGATCTACTACTCTTCTGACGCTCGCTTTTATATGCTCGCTGTCTGGATGCGCGAACTGCAATTTAGAATCTTTGAAATAAAGAAAGTACAAAATTGTTTTGATAGATGTAAGCAAGTTTGTAAGAGAGGGCGTAAGTTGCTATTTATACCGACTCGCGCAAATTCTCACAATTGGACAGACATCAAGGATAAATAGTATGAAAAAGAGAGAGAGAGAGAAAGAGTAAAAGAGTAGAGAAAAATAATAGAAGTAGTGCTTCATATGAGAATGTCACTATTCGGGCGAGCGCTCGAAGAGTAATTATTTAAGCCTAATACGACCGACTCGCGCAAATACGAAGTTGAGTAACGACACAAATATTGTGCGCTGAAAAATGTTGTTGAGTCTATGTGTGGACTACACTGCTTACTGCTGTCTCTTAGGATGATAATAATAATATTTATATTCTACATAACCGAAACTAGTTCACAACAAGGGCAACATAACTGAAGAAGAGTTAAGTATTTGTCAAATATCGCCCTTGTAGCGAACTAGTTTCGGATTTGCTAACAAGAATGTTATTTTTATACCCTGAGCCCATTGAAAATGGGAAATCAGGGTATAATGGTATAATGTATGTAACAGGCAGAAGGGGGCGTGTCAGACCCCACAAAGTATATAGATGATCAGGGCGACGAGCAGAGTCGATTTAGCCCTGTCCGTCTGTCTGTCTGTCCGTCCGTCCGTCCGTCTGTCCGTATGTTTGAACGCGTCGACTGAAGAATCTAGACAAGCTAGAGACTTGCATTTTTTTGTTGGGTCCGTGGATAGCACGCGCAGTTCAAGTTTGTTACCAAAAAACGATATCTATTTTTGTTGTTTTCGAAAACAGGTTATAAAATTATATCACCCACACCTTTAGAGCTAGACCCCTCAAATTTTGCATATAGATTCATGTGAATTTTTATTTTTTGGATATCGGCTCTTTTTAATAATTAACCAGTAATAAGCACCGCAATATTGGTGTAGCGTGGTGGATAGACGTAAAGCGAATAGACGAAAGGCCCCGAAACTCGAAACTCGAAACTCGGTGACAACTCAGGGTATCTCCTAGTCGGGCACCTCCGACTAGAGTTTTCTTACTTTTTTATTTCTTTTATAAATAAGAAGTTGAGATGATATGCTTTAACGATACATTTGTAGTAAATGTAACTTCGAATTTAGCTGCGGTTATATATATTTGATTATTTATTTTATTTATTTTTGATTGACATACATTCTAGTTGAAATGTTATATGCAAGCTATGTATGGGTGGGGTTCAGGGTATCTCCTAGTCGGGCACCCCTGACTACAGGTTTCTTACTTATTCTTTTAGAAGTATGCACTTTTAGAAATACAAAGACGTTGGTTGGAGTACAGATGCGGTTTGGTTTTCTTAATTTGTATACCCTGAGCCCATTGAAAATGGGAAATCAGGGTATAATGGTTTTTTGAAAATGTAAGTAACAGGCATAAAATATATATACTCTTGATCACCGCGACAAGACAAGTCGATAGACCCCTGTCCGTCCGTCCGTCCGTCCGCCCGTCCGTCCGTGTGCTGAGATATTCTAAAATACGCAACGTTGAGACTTGAAATTTTACATGAATACTCGTTAATACCATACGCTGTAGAAGTTTATACAATTTTTGTTTGAGCAAGAGACTTCAAATTTTCTGCGTAATTGCGTGTAATGAATACGGAGATTACGTGATCTTTAGATTTTGGATGCCACGCCCCATTCGCCTCCAATAGCACCCTGCTTGTAAAAAGCGCAAATCAAATACTAAAGACTTGTACTTTGGAAAATAAACATATATGAATGCCATTAATAAGTTGAGAAAGTGTGATGCAGTTAGTTAATCGCTAAGAAAAGTTATTAAACAATTAAGTTCCCATAGTAATGCCCACATTACAGCCCAAGCTCAGTCGCTGCGTCAACTGCGCTGTTTGTTTTGATATTTGGCTCTTCACAGGGCTCAGGGTATCTGCTAGTCGAGCAGTCTCGACTAGATCAGTCTTACTTGTTTTATTACCATTTTTTCTTTGTTTCACTGTTCTGCCGCCTTTATATTCATCTGTGTTCACTTGTTGTATGTTACATTTTGCTTAAATTCACGCTTGTGTCTGTATTTGTTCTCATATGTTTGCTTTGTGTACGGTATTTCTTTTTGTTGCTGTTTCTTTTGAGTGCTCTCAACACGTTCTTTTTTTTTTTTTTGTTATTCATTTTTGCGCTTTTTGTTATTGTTCGCTTCATTTTGGTTTGACCCAGTACAATGACAGTACAATTTGGAAACTCCACGTACTCTAATGGAGACTACATTGGTACCCGCTACTGTAGCAATGTTTCCTCCGAAATCATTAGATCCTAACTCATCTTACCCTGACTCAGTTTGCAGTCCACCTCCTAAAGATTTGTCTTTATCACTTGGTGCTACTGGTACTAGAGGTGAAACTGTCGACCCTGATCTAAATCAAAATAATATAAAAGTAAAAACCTCCATCAACAGAAGACAGGTTTTCTTATCCAGGCTATCATCCGACACAATGTGCGAAGCAATATCAGCATGTATTGCTAATAAGTCTGTAGCCAAAGTTTTTATCTCTAAGTTTCATTTTTCTCTACCTCGTAACAAAGCTTCATTTAAAATCAATGTGCCGCTGGAATATTTTACAACTATACGTGATTCCAAGTTTTGGCCACCGCAAATAGGTAAACATGAATTCAAACCGAAGAATCAAAATAGATTACCACCAATAACATTAAGCCCTACTACGGTACAATTGTATTGAAAAACTAAATTGTGTAAATATTTTGTCGCACCTGTCTCTTAAAGGTCTATTTTAGAGGAGTTTCAGTTTTCAATATGATATCATTGCGTTCATAGAAACGTTGCTGAGTCCTAATATTTATAATAGTGAGATTCTCTCAATCAATTTCACATTTATTGATATGATCGTTTGATACGCAGAGGTGGTGATGTCTTAATAGCTGTAAAAGCCGACATCCTCTCCGAACTTTTAAGTTTCACTGCGGTTCATTATGCTGAGATTATTGGCGGTAAAATAACTCTGCCATGTTCCATATATGTAACTTGTTCATGGACCATATGATCTGACGTACAAGTCTATACACAACATTTAACTTGTATTTGAGAAATTTTCGAATACGTAAATGACAATGACTTATTTCTAGTGTTGGGTGCAGTGCTGCCAACATTTGCATGAAAACGCTAAATCAGCCTTTGAAAAGAGCTAGAAATAGCTAGAAATGTTTCTTCGTAGCTAAAAAAAACTTTAGAATATATATATATACTTCTTTTTTTGTTTATTTCAATATTTTATAAGATTTTATCAATGATTTCATGTTTATACTCTTGGTTTATGTAGGTTTAATTTGCCATCATCAGCTGCATCTAAAATAAACCAATCTTTAAATGCTTATAAATTTTTGGATTTATTAACTTGTCGCTCGCGCTTTAAAACTTGTAAAATACCCTCATAGCGATGGCATATATCACAATTCGGTAGACTTCACAGCATCGATAAGATTGAATGCTCGTTTAGCTTATCGATGTTTTTTGCCATTCAAATGGAAAAATACTATTCGTATGAAAATATGGCATCATAGAGCATAAAAATACACTAGTTAACATATTTTTCAAAATAGCTATAATTCCCGCTAGCCGCTATTTCACAATTTATACCGCATTCCTTGTTGCAACCCACTAGATCTAGTGGGAAAATAGCTAAATTGGCAGCACTGGTTGGGTGGCTTTAATAACTAACACACTTTATTCGTCAACTCCCAATTTTAACTACATTATTCCGTCATTTTGAATTATTTGAATCTTTTACTGGATCTTGCTTTTATTAATGATGACTCTGTCATTACTCGTCAACTCCTATATAAATATATGCCATCATCCCACCTTAGATGTCTTGCTTGTTATAAAGATTCCATCATTTTCCGCCAATTCCTTAATAAAATCGTCGCTGTTTTCTTAATACTATTTATGCAACTGAGTGGTCGCTTTTATACGACTCAGTTGATGTTAAATTGGCAACATTTTCTAACATTTTTTATAACACTTTGTTCAGGCATGAACATAGAATACATAAATATGTAAACATACCTGCTACACACTCAACAACTATCACATGTGCGGACCGCATGTGTGGAATTTAAGAATAGACAGATGAACGCTGACCCTTACAACGTCAGCGATAGGATAAGAATAGATAATAGACGAACGCTGAGCCCTACAACCTCAGCGATAGTGTAAGGATACAATAGACTAATGCTGAGCCTTACAAACTCAGCAATAATTTTAAGGGTTGAAATTATGCATGAGGCTGGATATATATACCCAGCCTCAGAAGAATAAAGATCAGTACAATACGGACTAAACACCATCACAGTCCGTGTATTCAATCTTCAAGTCGGAGTACAGTTCGGACTAATCATCAACACAGTCCGTGTATTCACTCAACCGAGCTGGATCTAGTAGTGATTGTATTCATTCATGGCCCTTCGAGTTGGATTCAGTATTGACTGGAAATCAACACAGTCAAGTACTGCGTGCTTTCAACTGAGTGATTACTGTATTCGTACCATAAAAGCCGAAACCACAAATTTACTAAATGTTTGTGGAAAGTGCTTAAAAAATATCTTTGGCCTACCAACCCACGCTGTGAGTAGAGGCACAGGACGATCAATCTGGTGATCAAAACAAAAAAACTCCAACGGGTCAAGCCAAAGGAAAAAGGAGGTGCTGTTAACAAAAACTCTAGAGAAACAATCATAGGCATATGACAGCATCCTGCATGCCATAGCTAAAAATGATGAGTTTGCAGTTGTGGATAAGTTGGCAGCAGAATTCACTGCCAATCATTCACTGCTGAAGAAAATCGGTATCATCAACTATCAATATTTTACAGAGAAAATATATGATTGGATTATGGAATCAATCAGGAGCTACAAGAAGGCCCTGATGAAGGTCGAAGTTGCCGACCACACTATGGACACCGACAAACCATCTACAAGCAAAAGTTGGCAAATTGCGACCGTAAACATCCAGCCAAGAAAATACTCAAGAGGAAATAATATTTTCACACAGAAGTATGAGCCTAAAGGATGAGTGGATTAAGCTTGTTGACGAAAAACGTCTAAAAATAAGGCAGTACATCAAAGAAGTGTATGCCTACCTAAAGTCAAGCAACCAGGAAGAAATCTTTGAACATAAAGATAAGCTGAACTTCCTATTGAACGAAGTCCAGACACTGTTCACGGGCTTACAGGCAAGATATGGAAAGTCTGCCTACGACAGCGACGATGTAGAAGAACTGTAATTCTTCGGCGACAGGCTGTCAGATAAACTTAACAGAGGAGTAAGTGACTTGCAGAACATAGAAGAAGACCTTCCGCTGTTCGAAGATCCAAAGCCCCAGAAACCAAAACTTCTTCATTTCTATGGAAGTCCCAAAAAATGGCCAAAATGATGTACCTAAAAATGTGTATCAAGCGAGACGCAACAGTGGTCATAAGCCATTTCTCAATTGCAGTAGGCAACTACAATGCAGCGTAGGACTATTTGTGCAAGCGCTATGCAAAAAGGTGCCAACTATTGGATATATCCATTAACCAGCCAATGAACAAGAAACTGAAGAGCAATGATAAAAGCAGTATCCGCAAGTTCGAGAGCACCTACGTTAATAGAGACGCCGTCGTCGCTGATCAGAAGCTAACAAGCCATAAAGCCGCCACTAAAAAAGAAAATAGTGGTCTGGAACTAGTGCCAGAAAAACGGAACAGCGAATGGCATTTCATCCCGTCAGCAAGCCCTCACATGGGAGGATTAGGAGAAGATAAATGGTCAGTGGGAAAAATATTTAAAATGGATCAACCGCAAGAGTAGGAGTACATGGAAGATGGGGACGAGAGTGTAATTGCTGTCACATCTTCGATATCGACATCAAAAGATATCTAATTGGAAGATCAGTCGATTGACGATACTTCCATTGATAGCAGCCCGAAGGATGTCCAGAAAACTTCTGCCACAACTGATACTGCAACTGCAACTAGAAGTACAGCTGGATATAAAAATGATGATATCGTTTTGAATTCTGTAATCACCGCTTCAGCTACAATCCCAGCAAAACAATTGAAACATATTGCTTCGGAAACCACTAAGGCTGAAAATATATTAACGAAAATTAAATCGGCGATCGAGAACTTTATTATTATGCTATGAGAATTACCTTTTACATTTCAAACGAAAATTCGTTTGTGATCCCAAGCAATTTCATTTATTTGTAAACTATAAGCGTAAATCTTATAATTTACTTTCCATATTTTTCTTTGGAGAGAAAAAAACTTGTAATGATCAAGATCTCAGATCTTTTTCAAAAAATTTTTCAATCCATCTATTCTTCTAATGACTCCCACGCCACTTCATTTGTAAGTCCTGCAACGAATATTATCAATGTTCCAAGTGTTTCCCTTGTTTCTCTGGCCTCAGGCATTCGGACATTGAAATCATCTTTTTTCCTGGATCTGATAATATTCCAAGTTGTGTTATAAAGGAATGCAGTGCTTCTTTATAGGTACAACGTCAACTAACTTACTAGAATTTTCTGCTCTAATCAACGATAGTTTTTTAAATAAAATCCATCTGATGTTATTTATACTGACATCAGTAAAGCATTTGACTCAGATAATTATAACTGAATTTGCAAGCTAGATGATTTAGGATTTGACCCTAAACTTGGGTCTTGGATTTCATCCTATGTTAAAGTTGAGGAAATCAATTTAGAAGGTACCTCAGAGTAGTTATTTGGGACCGCTGTGTTTATGACCTTCCTAGCTGCATTGTTACTCCAAAATTGTTATAGCCTGAGGCCATTGAAATTGGGAAATCAGGGTATAATGGTTTTGTAAAAATGTATGTAACAGGCGTGCCACACCCCATAAAGTATATATATTCTTGATCAGCGCGACAAGACGAGTTGATATAGCCCCTTCCATCTGTACGTCAGTCCGTCTGTCCGTGTGAACGCTGAGATATTCTTAAGTATGCAGCCTAGAGAGTATAAATTTTACATGAATATTCGTGTATATCATACGCTGCACAAGTTTATCAAAATTGTTCGATATTTTTAATCGGTTCCCTTTTTAAGGCGTAGTTTGCACATCGTAAATGATTGGAGTCAAAGTTGCCGCAAAAGCTCGGCAGATTCCAACAATTTGGCCATCCCGACGTGATGATACACTCATGGTTGCACTCATGCAGTTTATTACAGTCGTCGGTTTGTTTTAACCAGTATTTTTTCACCGACCCCGACAGAATAGGGTCTGTCTATTTCGGCTAAATCTGGTATTCTGCATCATCTGTGCGTTTTCTATTCTATTTTTAACCTTATTCTGGGTTTCATGAGTAGCGTCATACATGATGTCGATCGGACTCTTTTTGGTCACCGAATGTATTGATTTATTGTACTCAATCGTGGCTTGTAGTACGAGTTAAATTGTACCCTTTTTTGTAACTTAATTCATCTGGCTATTTCCACGAGCGTGCTATGAAAACGCTCAACCTGTCCGTTTGAGGTACTGCGCAAGGGAGGAGCATTCGCCATAATAGCCCCAAAGCTGTTTAAGAGTAGAGATGTTATGGTCTCTGACTTGAGCAATGGCTCATTTTCACAATATACCTGCTTGGCATTAGGGAAAGTGTTCATGATCGTTAGTAATGCCCGTATTAATTCTTCTAAAGAATGACACACAATAGGCTGGACAACAGAAAACTTTGAATGCTTGTCGATACAAGTGAGAAATAACTTAGGGTCTTTTTAAAAGACATAAACATGTAGCATTTCTCCCATACACGAAAGTATTGGTGTTTGACCGAGCATCTGTTTCCTTCGGTGATCTGTGAATATATTAACATCCCTCACCCCATTGAGGTAGCGACGAAACTTGTTATTGGCCTTCCATTCTGTGATAGAACGGCACCAATGCCATATGTTTATGTCAGATTCCATTAATCAGAATTGCTCTTCCCTCCACATCCCCATGCTATGTTAACAGCGCTGTTAATAGCATAAGCTCCAACTCCAGCTCTCCTACTGGTTCTCTGGAGTTTTCTTTGTACTTTCCTCCTCTCTTCCTTTTTTTATATCACTTCACTCTATCTTCTATTCCGGCTTGTACGCACATTGACTGTGCAATTTTCAAGTAAAAATAAAAAGCGACTTACTTTCAAACAACCCACAAGAAAAGTGTTTATACTTATTTGCGACGCCCCCTTACAAACATTGGTCCTTCGAACCGGAGATCTTCAACATCTGCAACCCCAGCGATTCACAGGCAACGAGATAAGTAACATTTTTCTTTTTTCTCCTTTTCCGTGCACAGAGCAAACATATACAGTGGCACCTAATCCGCCATACTCTAACCCTATATATGCTCATAGTGCAAACGTTTCTATATCTATATATTCTTATAGATATAGGAGCGTATTCAGCTGTGTTAAATTTCTATTTGTGTGTGTGTATATGTAGGTCACTAACCTCGCGTCCGTCAAATACATATATATTTCTCCACAAGTATATATATATGTACTTGGTATATAACTCCTATATATCAGTCCAAACCGCAGCCCGACAATAAAGCGCAACTAACCGATTCCCGGTCAGCTTGCATGCGCATATATATATATTTATATAAATACATATATATGCAACTATTCCGTTCATAGCAAAATTGCTCTCAGCTGTTCACGCAATTGCAGAGCCACAGCCAGTGCTGCCAACATTTCGTTGCATGAAAACTCTAAATCAACCTTTGAAAAGAGCTAGAAATGTTTCTTCGTGGCTAAAAAAAAAACGTTAGAATATATACGATATATATACTTTGTTCGGCGCAGCAGCTAATAATTGCTCTTAAATAAGCTTCTCTTAAGCCATCTGCTCTTTATCACATTCTCATTCGCTCATAGTGCAGTTAGGCACAAAAAGAAACTGTAACACACATACATATGTAAATTTATGCTGCTCTGTCACTTGCTTATCATTATACCCTGAGCCCATTGAAAATGGGAAATCAGCGTATAATGGTTTTGTTAAATGTATGTAACAGGCAGAAGGAGGCGTGTCAGACCCCACAAAGTATATATATTCTTGATCAGGGCGACGAGCTGAGTCGATTTAGCCCTGTCCGTCTGTCTGTCTGTCCGTCCGTCCATCCGTCCGTCTGTCCGTCTGTCCGAATGTTTGAACGCGTCGATTGAAGCATCTAGACAAGCTAGAGACTTGAATTTTTTTTTGTTGGGTCCGTGGATAGCACACATACAAACACACGCATTTACAGTGAAAGAGTGAACCTACATATTAGATCAGCTAAACTCGAAGTGCATTAGAGAGTATATTAGCTTGTACATTAATTTTGTAACCAAACGTGTTTTTTCGCGAGTAAACAAACTTAAATGAATAACTCAGAGTCGAATGTTGATCAAGTGCCTGCATCTCAGGTTACTTTCTTAAAACTCAAAACAAACGCGCTTTTCGATAGACTTGAAAGGTTATATGCCGATATGGACATTGACAAATTAAGTCACATGGACTCGTATGATTTACGTGTGCTTTTGGATTCGCTAACCACGCTAGAGTCAAACTTTGTTTCAGTCCATACTAGCCTAGAAGAATCTAACTTTGAGTCCATATCTAGTGATTTGCCTGCGCGGTTTGAATCAACCTTGTTAAAGTTTAAAGCCTTGCTTCAACGTGAACTAGGAAATCGGTCGGATCAACAACTTTCGTCGACGCTTAATACAAGTGGTTCAAATGCTCATCCAAAACTCGTTATGGCTAATCGATCGCGTTTGCCGCAGCTGGAGCTGCCAAAATTTAGTGGAGTCTACAATGAGTGGGAAAACTTCTACTCTATGTTCAAGACGATAATAGATGCTGATCCGGATCTCAGTCCTATTGAGAAGTTCCAGCATCTTCGATCCTGCTTAAGTGGTTCTGCGTTGGATACCATCAGCTCATTGGAAATCAACAAAGCCAACTATCTCGTCACTCTGGATATTCTTCAACGTCGATTTGATAATAAGCGTTTTATTGTACAGGCACACATCAGAGCAATCTTCCGGCTTGAGAAAGTTGATGCATCTGTGGGCAGGCTGAGGCAGTTGGTGGATAAAGTTACGTCTCACATTCGAGCTGTGGATTCTTTAGCATCGCGGGAAGAAGTTGCTGACTGTGTCATCGTGCAAACAGTGTTGCAAAAGCTGGACAAGGTTACTCAGGCTAAATGGGAGGAAGGCTCATCTACTAATGAGTTGCCATCTTGGTCTAGATTGTCAGAATTCTTGCAAGGACGGTGTCGAGTCCTTGAAAATGTGGATCAAGTCTTGCAGGATGGTCAGGTTGGCAAGTCAGGAAAGATCGTGAGTACTCCTTTAAGAAAGGCATTTGTTGCTTCGAAGACTCCTATTCCTTGTGTCTTTTGTGACGATTCAAGTCACGCGCTATTCCAATGTAAGCGTTTTGGGCAATTGTCCCCAATGGCAAGGCATAAGGAGGCCAAGAGGCTCGCCCTTTGCCTCAATTGCCTAAGAAAAGGACATCAGCTGAAGGATTGCAAGTCTGGTTCCTGCCGTACCTACCAATTGAAGCACCATACTTTATTGCATTACAATCAGTCTTCAACAGTTACATCGAACGTAGTCCCTCAACTTAAACAACAAGCAAATGCAATACATCCCACTGTCATGGTTGCAATGTCACCTTCTTTGCCTCAAGTCCACATATCTCCTAACTCGTCTGATGTGGTGCTTCTAGCCACTGCTATAATCCTTGCCAAGAACCGAGCTGGCACATTCGTTCCGTGTCGTGCGCTCTTGGACTCAGGATCTCAACTTCACTTCGTCACCAGTCGGTTTGCAAATCAGCTTAAGCTTCGAAAATGTAAATCACTGACTGCAGTGTCTGGCATTGGAGATGCCAGCTTCTCAACTGAAGGATATTCAGTCAATCTCGTTCTCAAATCGCGGATTTCTGATTATTCTGCCTCCATCACTGCCATCGTCGCCCAGACTATTACTGACAACAAGCCTGGCATCTCAATTTCTACTAATACTTGGAATATACCCTCAAACGTACAGCTAGCTGATCCTTTGTTCCATAAGTCACAAAGGATTGATCTTCTCATCGGAGCTGGTCTCTTCTTCGAGCTGATGTGTGTTGAGCAAATTCAGTTGGCACCTGGATTACCAGTTGTGCAGAAAACGCAGCTCGGCTGGATCATTTCAGGTGGCGGGCAACATGCCCCCAAACTCTGTTCGTTTATCGCAATCCAAAGAAATTCGGATTACGCCAATCACAGCACTCGGCTTGATGAGTTGGTGCGTCAGTTTTGGGAAGTGGAACACGTTTTCGAGCCTATTGCCAAGGTAACCACAGAAGAACTTAATTGTGAGCAGCATTTCATTACAAACTATCAGTCTGTTTGCCAAAAAAGCAAGGCGTTGAATCTTTGGGCGATTCCTATTTGCAGGCCAAGCGTCGATTGTTGAATTTAGAGCGTAAGTTCGCTCGAAATCAAACTTTAAAGGAGAAATACTCAGCATTTATAAAGGAGTATATTGATCTCAATCATATGTCTTTGGTTCCCAGCGAAGAGATCAATGAATGCAAATATTTCTTACCTCATCATTGCGTATACAAAGAAGAGAGTTCGACAACAAAGCTGAGAGTTGTCTTCGATGGCTCGGCAGCTACCACATCTGGTTTCTCATTAAACGATTTGCTTATGTCAGGACCGACTATTCAAGCTACCTTGTTTCACACACTCGTTCGTTTTCGTACATTTTCGATTGCACTTACTGGTGATATTGGTAAAATGTATAGGTGTGTGAAGGTCGTGGAGCCTGATTCTATGCTCCAGTGCATTTTATGGCGAAACTCATCAGACGATGCTATCGAAGTCTTCAAATTGAATACCGTCACTTATGGGACCAAACCCGCTTCATTTTTGGCTATTCGTGCAATGCATCAACTGGCAATGGATGAGTCGTCGGCATACCCATTAGGATCTAGAACGGTCTTGCGAGATTTTTACGTTGATGACCTGATCTCAGGAGGCAATTCAGTTGAAGAAGTTGGGGACATAATGCAACAAACCACAGGTCTTCTTGCACGAGGAAACTTTAAGTTGAGAAAATGGTGTTCCAATTCAAGAGACGTATTTCGCGGAGTTCCAGAAACTGAACAGGAAAGTTTTCTCAAGCTCGATGACGGCAGCGACGTAACCAAGGCACTTGGACTCATCTGGGAACCTCGAAAGGACAGCTTCGTGTTCACTTTCGAGCCCAAAGGTAGTGTAATCAATCACACAAAACGTTCGGTTCTGTCAACCATCGCGCGATGTTACGATCCGCTGGGTTTGATTGGACCAACTTTAACTAGAGCAAAAATAATCTTGCAACGCATGTGGAGAGACAAGCTGCAATTGGATGAAAGCCTGCCACAACCTTTAGAATCATCTTGGAGTGAGTTTTGTAAGGAGTTTCATCAAGTGCGCAATGCAACATTTCCTCGTTATGTACTCCAACTCAAGTCAAGAATCGAGCTACATGCATTCTGCGATGCCAGTCTTGAGGCTTACGGCTCTTGTGTCTATGTTCGTTCAGCGAAGAATAATGCTGTTAAGGTTCACTTACTCTGTTCTAAGGCAAGAGTCGCCCCATTAAAGACCCTCACGGTGCCTAAGCTTGAGCTATGCGCGGCATTTCTGCTTGCGAACTTGGTAAGCGAAATAAACAAAATGAACTTGTTTGAATGTGAGATGCATTGTTGCTCAGATTCATCCGTAGTCTTGTCTTGGTTAAAAGAAGAGCCATCCAAATTCAATGTATTTGTCGCCAATAAGATTTGCGCCATACAGCAGCTGACGACCGGCATGGAGTGGCATTACGGGCCCACTGGGATGAATCCAGCGGATATATTATCGAAAGGAGCAGCACCGTTGGAGCTTTTGCATTCGAGATTATGGATGCACGGACCTTCTTTTTTGCAAATGGAAAGACATTGTTGGCCTAGGCACTGCGTGTCTGAAGCATGCCTTCCTGAAATGCGTCAAAGAGTTCTGTTCTCGGCAGAGCATGTGGATATCTCTTTGTCATTCAAACACATAAATTCATTCGGAACAATGAAGCGTATTTTTGGTTACATCAACAAATTCATTAGGAGAACAAAGACACCTGGATTGTCAGCGGACGATCTTCGTCAAGGATCGCACATATTGTGTCGTCTTGTTCAAAGAACTCAGCTGCACCGAGAATACTCTGCACTACGAAGCGGAAAGAATGTTCATTCGTCAAGCACCATTCTTTCGCTCTCTCCGTTTATGGATGACTTTGGTCTACTTCGAGTTGGTGGCCGCTTGCGGCACTCTACTCGCGGCTTCGATGCGCGCCACCCAATTATCTTGCCCAAAGAACATCCCTTGACCTTCTCTATAGTATCTCATCTTCATCTGGCGCATCATCATGCAGGACCACAGGCCTTGCTTGGAGTAATTCGACTCCAGTTTTGGCCCATAGGCGGCATGAAAACTGTCTCCCGAGCATTGCGAAAATGTGTCATATGCTGTAGATCCCGGCCTCGTCTAGTGGAGTATATAATGGCGGACTTGCCTAAGGATCGTATACAGTTTTCACCGGCATTTACTGTCACTGGAATCGACTACTGTGGACCATTTTACTACAAACCCGATGGACGAAACCGAACTTCAATAAAATGCTACATCTGCGTATTCGTTTGCTTCGCAACTAAGGCTGTATGGTTGGAGCTCGCAAAGGATCTGTCGACCGCAGCTTTCTTGGGCGCCCTCAAGCGTTTCATCAGTACGCGCGGCATTCCAAGATGCATTTGGTCTGACAACGCTACTAACTTTGTGGGTGCACGGAACGAGCTATCGGATCTGAAACGTTTATTGTTGAGCCAGGAACATCGCACTGAAGTTCAGAACTACTGCATCAACAACAGTTTTGATTGGAAGTTCATACCTCCTCGCTCGCCACATTTCGGTGGCCTATGGGAAGCAGCAGTGAAGACCGCAAAGAGTCATCTATACCGCACTATGGGATCATCACTTCTCGGCTTCGATGAACTTCGCACCTTGGTATGCCAAATTCAGGCTATAATCAATTCTCGTCCTCTTGTTCCACTTTTAGAAAATCCCGATGATCTTGGAGTTCTCACTCCAGGACATTTTTTGATTGGTCGACCACTCATCGATTTTCCCGAGCCAGACGTAACTGGGCTCGACCACAATCGCCTCGGTCAATGGCAACGCATTGCTTACATACAGCAATTGTTCTGGAAGCGCTGGAGTGAGGAGTACCTTACTATTCTTCAACAGCGTGGAAAATGGGTCACCTCGCAGCCTCCGATCAAGATAAATGATGTCGTATGTGTGAAGGACGAAAACTTGCCGCCGTTGAAATGGCCATTAGCTCGAGTCGTTGAGACCATCGCTGGAGCTGATGGTTCTGTGAGAGTCGCTGTTCTGCGCACCCCCACTGGAACTACACGTCGAGCTGTCAATAAGCTGTGCGTCCTTCCGGTTGATGATCCTGTTAAAAGACTTGGTCTTTCAACGGGGGGGAGGATGTTCGGCGCAGCAGCTAATAATTGCTCTTAAATAAGCTTCGCTTAAGCCATCTGCTCTTTATCACATTCTCATTCGCAGTGTGTGCATAGTGCAGTTAGGCACAAAAAGAAACTGTAACACACATACATATGTAAATTTATGCTGCTCGGTCTCTTGCTTATCATTTTGTATTCTATTCTTTAAGTTCGAAATTCACCTTCAAGCGAGCAACACCTACATATCTCTATTGTAATTGCATTAACTTTGCCTATACGATCATCGCGGACTAGGCATTAAATTAATAAATAATAAGCTAAATTAATCGTGGTTTTATTATTTGCCTTCGTAAATGATTGGAGCCAGAGTTGCCGAAAAAGCTCGGCATCTTCCAACATACTTTTTTTTTGGTTTATTTCAATATTTTATTAGATTTTATCAATGATTTCATCTTTATACTCTTGGTTTATGTAGGTTTCATTTGCCCTCATCAGCTGCATCTAAAGTCAACCAATCTTTAAATGCAGGATCTTGCATCAATTATATGGATTGCTTATAAATTTTTGGCATTATTAACTTGTCGCTCGCACTTTAAAACTTGTAAAATACCCTCATAGCGATGGCATAAAACACGATTCGGTAGACTTCACAGCATCGATGAAATTGAATGCTCGTTTAGCTTATCGATGTTTTTTGCCATTCAAATGGAAAAATACTATTCGTATGAAAATATGGCATCATAGAGCATAAAAATACACTAGTTAACAGATTTTTCAAAATAGCTATAATTCATTGGCATTGGCTAAACAGTTGCGCGCATGGTGATGACGCGGCGAATGCCTCAGTTCAGTGCCCTGATCGCAGCGGCCAGCGACGGTAACATGATCCCTTGCGCATGCAGCGTTATCGCTTATGCTGAAGTCGGCTTGCCGACTATGACGTTGTAGCTTATGCTGTCAGCTATAGTGGGTAGCTTAAGCTTGACGATTGTATGTTTAGAATAGCCTCATTCCGACTCGCATTGGTGCGGAAAATCAGTTCTGTTTGAGAGTCCAAAGCTAACGCCAGCTTTCAATAAATATTAATTCGAGTAAACAATTTGTGTTTCAATTGTGTCGGAGACATTGTACCAGCTGAGCTAAAGCACCTAGAGCCTTTATCGAGTTATAAGTACCGATAACGCCTTATATCAGTCACCTAGCAGCATCAAGCATGGTGGGACTGGCTATCATCTCAACAACTCATCGTTGGACAGACTCATCAAAATAATTTACATATGTACATATCCCATTCTACGATTAAAGTTAATAAATAAAAGGACAGTATCCTCTGTGTCTTATTTACGTATTTAACTTCAATCGTTCGTTTCCGTAAGCGTTTCTCCAAGCTTTAAGTTCGTTTGCGTGTTGTGTTGATTTATGTGTTAATTGTGTGAGCTGTTTGTGCTATCAGCTGCTCGTATGTACATATGCACATACGCACCCAACAACAGCACAATTAATACACAAGCAGTTGTCAAACTTGTACATATCCACGTGCACAGCACATCAACACCTTCACAATATTATTCGAACACATAAGAGCACATAACAACAAAATTAAGCGCAGAATTAATAAACTCGTTTGTTTTTGGTTCCAAGCGTTAGCGATCGTGCTTGCACGTCACAAAATTTCTATAATTGTTCCGACATTCAATTCAGGGGTGGCGCGTATTATTTTTTATACCCTGAGCCCATTGAAAATGGGAAATCAGGGTATAATGGTTTTGTGAAAATGTATGTAACAGGCAGAAGGAGGCGTGCCACACCCCATAAAGTATATATATTCTTGATCAGCGCGACAAGACGAGTCGATATAGCCATGTCCGTCTGTCCGTCTGTCCGTCTGTCCGTCCGTCCGTCCGTCCGTCCGTCCGTCCGTCCGTCCGTCCGTCCGTGTGAACGCTGAGATATTTGTAAGTACGCAACGTAGAGACTTGAAATTTTACATGAATACTCGATAATACCATACGCTGCACAAGTTTATAAAATTTTTCCGATAACTCATTCCATTTCGATTTTATGAGCATTTATCGATAATTTTAATGTGTTTTTAAGGCTTGGTTTGTACATCTTTTGAGCTAAAGACTTCAAATTTGCTGTGTAGTTGCATGTAATGAATACGGAGATAACGTTGTCTTTAGATTTTGGATGCCACGCCCCATTCGCCCACAATAGCCCCCTATTTGTAAAAAGCGCAAATCAAATACTAGAGACTTGTGCTTTGGCACATGCACACATATGAATGTCGTAAATAAGTTGTGAAAGTTTGATGCAGTTAGTCCATCGCTAAGAAAAGTTATTAAGCAATTAAGTTTCCATAGTAATGCCCACATTGCAGCCCAAGCGCAGTCGCTGCGTCAACTGCGCAGTTGGCAGAGCGCGCGCTTATGCGTGCGTGCATATGTATGGGTGTATGTGTTGTTTGTATGTGTGCATACAAAATCGTAGAATTATTTGATATTTGGCTCTTCACAGGGCTCAGGGTATCCCCTAGTCGAGCAGTCTCGACTAGAGCACTCTTACTTGTTTTATTCTGTATTATTGTTTTTACTTATTTTATCTTATTGCTTCTCTTCGCTTCCAAAACGCGGTTTATCTGTATTTGTGCCCTGTTCGGTTGACAAGACCTGCCATTTCGTCAACTTCTTTACTCACCCTCCAAGTACGTACTCACTCTTCGAGTAATCGTCTGTCCCTAACGCAAACATTGCCGACAGCTAACTTCTAGTTAGTCTCCATGTCGGATCGTTCTAGCCGATCGCAACTGAGTGCACCTCCTTCGCGTTTTATCAAGCGCAGTTCCTCTGAGTCTCCCATTCCGTCCGGGAAACAGCGGACTTCCAGCACACTCAAGCGTAGTCCGGTGGTAACTCGATCCGCTCCAAAGTCCACCATTCCGTTGACTAAAATGTCGCTGTCCGAGTTCATTTCTGCTGCGGACAGGCTCATTAAATTTGAGGCCCGCATCGACCATTGCGGAGAGACTGGTTCGACCCCTGCAGATCAGAGTCAGGCCTTACAGATCCGACGGGATCGAGTCAAGGTCCTGTGGGAGAAAGCCGAGCTGCAATACGAAGCGTGTTCCAAAGCGCATAGTCAGGGGAAGGCAGTGGAGAAGTTTAGGCCATGGAAGCCAAATTCGACCAATGCTATACAGTTTATGAGCGTAGTGCCGCCCGATTGAGCAGGCAAAATGCCGCTGCGTCCGTACCGAGTGCACCGCCCGCTCCTGTGTCCGCTATTGTTTCTTCGAGCGGCTGTCGCCTTCCTCCCGTCGACACAGAAGTATTCCACGGCGATTACTTGCGCTGGCCAACGTTTCGTGACCTCTTCACAGCCATATATATTGTGGTGGAAAACTCTTCCACCTTAATTTCAAAACCGCAGGCGATGCAAATGCTATAGTCGCAGAGTGTCCTCTCATTAACGACGGCTTTGCATCGGCTTGGGGCGCCTTGTGCGATCGGTTCGAGAATAGAACCAAGGTCCCCAAAGAATCAGGCGCGGCTCTCAGAGAGTTGCATGGCACCATGACCAGATGTGTCACTGCGATCGAGCATGCTCAAATCTCCACGGAGAATTGGAACGGTATCCTTGTGTTCCTGTGCACTTCCAAATTGTCACAACACACTCGATCTCACTGGGAGAATTCTCTGACAAATAATTCAGAAATTCCAGCTTGGCAGGACGTTAGTCGTTTCCTCAGCGAGCGTGCGCGAGCACTCGAAGCTATAGAAGCTGACAGGTCCAGTCCTGCCGCGCCAACACCTGCCCCGAGGTCCGCGAACCCTGCCCCTTCCAAACGGCTAAACTCCTTTGAAGCCCACGTCTCCACTGAGAGCAAGAAATGCGAATTGTGTTTAAAGGAGAACCACCCAGTCCGACTCTGCCCTCGCTTCCTCCAAATGTCTATTCAACAGCGAGAGGCCTACATAAAGCAGAAGAAGCTGTGCCTGAACTGCTTGGCCCGCGGTCATCTGTTGCACAGATGCACCAGTGCGCACAGCTGTCAGAAATGCAGCGGTCGGCATAACAGCCTGCTCCATAAAGAGCAGGAATCCCAACATGGCGCTGCATCCGCGGCTGCCGTACCTCTTCATTCGCCCAGAGACGTTGCCCATGTCCAGACGTATTTCTCGGCTAATACACAAGGTGTCCTCCTCGGTACGGCAATGATCCATGTATGCCATCTCGGGGCTACATATCCTACCCGGGCGCTGATTGATTCGGGATCTGAGGCGACTTTTATTTCTGGGCGCCTGTTCCGCCTCATCAAACTGCCCTTCCGACCTGCTCAGACACGAGTGTCAGGCTCAAGCTGTGACAGCCTGATCGCAAAAGCTTTGCGATTTCCATATCGGGACTCCACTGAAGCCGAGGCTGCGTATTGAAGCTTCTGCTCTCGTCCTTCCCAGTCTTGCTGGCAATTTTACCTCATATCCAATTCCCCAAGACTTGTTGAACCGGCTTCCGGACATCCAATTAGCAGACCCTTCGTTCTTCAAGAGCTAACAGATCGACGTGCTTATCGGTGCGGATATCCTTCCGTCTATCGTTCAGGACGGCAAGAGACAATCTTCGGGTGGATACTTACGGACCCAGTCTCGCAAAACGCTGGGAAGACTGTCTCATCCTTCACGACTCGAGTCTCCATTTCAGAGGAAGTGAAGCTTGACCAGCTTCTCTCTAAGTTTTGGGAGGTGGAGGAAATTCCGAAGAGAGTCAGTGAACCAGACCCTGTTTGCGAGGACAACTTTGTACAAACAACAAGGAGAGAGAAATCTGGCACATATGTAGTAACGCTCCATTTTAAAGATCCCGTTGACTTGGGCCATTCGAGGTCTATCGCTCTCGGTCAATTTCTCAAGAACGAGAGTACCTTAGCAAAAAATCCACCGCTCAAAGCCGAATATGACTCCATACTCCAAGAATATCTTAACTGGGGTCATATGAAGCCAGTTCCCACTCAAAGCAATCCTGCCAACATAGCACACTGCCCGATAGCACTACGACAAAAGTGAGAGTCGTATTCAACGCATCCTGCCCCTCCTCAAATGGGAAAAGCCTGAAGGTCCTATTCTCCAATCCGATCTCACGATGCAAATCCTGCGATGGCGTTTCTATCGATACGTCGTTAATGCCAACATTGGGAAAATGTATAGGTTGATTCCCAACACACTCCGTTCCAACGCATCCTGTTCAGCACGTCAAACGGCGACATAAGTGACTTCGAACTGAACACTGTCACGTTTGGGGTGAACTGTGCTCCGTTTCTGGCTCTGGACGTGAAGTCTTGCTATCCGGTCGCCAGTAACGTCATAGGCGAGGACATTTACGTTGACGACATATTGACCGGGACACACTCCAAAGAGGCGGCAATCGCAACCATCGCAGAGCTGATACCAGCGCTGAACAGTGCAGGTTTTTCATTATGGAAATGGACTTCTAACTCCCAGGATTGTCTGAAGGCCATTCCCAAGCAGCATCGGCTGCGCGAAGACTTCTTAGAGATCGAAGAAACCAGCACAGCGAAGACCTTGGCTATCCGATGGAAAGCTCAGTCCGATGAGTTCTTCTTCATGCCGTCCGACATCCCACTCTAGGCTTCGTATACAAAGCGAATTGTGCGGGAGTTGGACTGGGACCAGCCTCTGCCTACCGACCTCGATAATAAATGGCAAGACTTCCTACTGAGCTATCCTGCTCTACGGGACATACGTGTACCCCGATGGGTGCATTTTCAGCCTCAGGTCAAAGTTCAGTATCACGGTTTCTGTGATGCATCCGAACGAGCCTACGGAGCGGCAAACTATCTGCGCATCGAGCAGCGCAGTCAGACATTCGTGAACCTGCTCACGTCCAAGACAAAGGTCGCTCCAGTTAAATCCATATCCATACTCCGCTTAGAGCTGTGCGGAGCAGCACTTCTAGCCGAGCTTTATTCGACTATGTTACAAGCATTCCCTGCTGTCAATTTCCAGTCCTTTTAATGGACTGACTCCACCATTGTTCTGGCCTGGCTGAATAAGCCGCCATGCAAGTGGACAACCTTTGTCGCCAACCGCATCAGTAAAATTACTGAGATCACCGATCCCGGTAACTGGTTCCAGGTCCGATCCGGCAGACTTAGCTAGCAGAGGAGTATCGCCACGAGAACTGCGCTCGAGTGCCACTCTAGAGCAACGAGCTTCTAAATGTCTCTTGGCCAAGCGACCTCCCCGGTCCGATTTTGTAAGCAGGTTTTGGGAACTCAACAGGGCTCTTCGTGTCACCGGTTGGATTCTTCGTTTTATTAACCGTTGCAGGATGTCCATCCCTCCTCCATCGCACGATCTCAGCGCTGATGAGCTGAACAACGTTCAGCACCGTTTCATCAAGCTGTGCCAACAGAATGAACAGAAACTTCCTGCCTCGAGCCCTGTGTGCAGCCTTAATCCGTTTCTGGATAGTAAGGGAATCCTGAGAGCATGCGGACGCGTTTAAGCGTCTGAGTCCTTAGGCTATGACGAACGCCATCCCATCCTCCTCCCCTACTCGAGCGCCTTGCCTCAATTACTGGTCCGCTTCATTCATCGCATCTCCTTGCACGGCGGAAAACATTTGATGGTGAGGATAATAGGCTCTAGATTTTGGATTCCAAGCTGAAAGTACTGGTCAAGTCCGTAATCAACGCATGTAAGACATGTACCATTTATCGCAAGCGTCTTCAAACACAATTGATGGGTGACTTGCCGAAAGAGCGAGTGACCATTCACCTTCACGGGTGTGGACTTTGCCGGCCCTTTCAACGTGATACGGGATACGCGTGCCTAATCACGAAGGGATACGTCTGCGTCTTCGTATGCTTCAGTACAAAGGCGGTCCACCTGGAAGCCACATCCGACTTGACCACAGAGAAATTCCTTGCGGCATTCTCGCGGCTGGTCGCTCGGCGTGGATGTCCTCATAAGCTGTATTCTGACAACAGAAAAACGTTAGTCGGAGCAGCCAAGACTCTGTCCCGAGAGTTCTTGGAGACCGTCAGATCGAAGGTTCTTGACATGCATAGCCATCAAGGTCTATCCTGGCACTTTAATCCACCAAGTGCTCCACACATGGGTGGCTTGTGGGAAGCCGGCGTTAAAAGTTTTAAAGCCCTCTTCTACAAATCCACATCCATGGCGAAATACACCTTCGAAGAGCTCCCATGTCCGAGGATGTGACCGACCTCCTCGCTCTGACTCCGGGCCACTTTCTAGTCGGTGGGCCTCTCTTGTCCATAGCTGAGCCCGAACTGACGGCCAATGCGATGTCCATCCTAAATCGCTGGCAGCGACTGAAGGCTCTTAACCAACAATCCTGTTCTCGTTGGAAAGAATAGTACCTAAAGGAGCTGCACAAACGCAACAAGTGGCAATTCCCACAGGCCGACGTGAAGGTCGGTGACATGGTCGTGGTCAAGGACGAGAACACTGCAACGAACGAATGGCGGCTTGCCACGTACCAGGGAGAAGACGGGAAAGTCCGAGTGGCCGACGTACTCACCTCCCGAGGTATCATCCGACGACCCATCCACATGTTGGTCATCCTACCGACCAACGATAACCTCTCTGTGTTGTCCAACTGATCGTCCCATTTCATGTTTGACAAGTCAGCCATTCATTGCCCCACACGTTTCTCTTCTTTCCAGTTTGTGATGTCATCCCCTCAAGCCAGTCAGCCATCCGGCGTTGGTTCATTCCGGTGCCGCGTGTGCAGAGGTATCCACGCTCTGCGCAAATGCCGGCGTTTTCTGGGGCTTCCCGCGGAAAAGCAATTGCGCGCGGTTCTAGCCAACCGCTACTGCGCGAACTGCTTGGCACACCAGCACTCTGGGCAATCTTGCCGCAGCAACAAAGGCTGCAAGACGTGTGGCCACAACCACAACACGCTCCTGCACCTCCCGGGATCGCGCCGGAAGCGACGAAGCCCTACAAGGCGCTCCACTTCAAATGCTATACAGGCGGCCACTCCTCCGCTGACGATGCTGATGCAACACAAGATGGTCAGCATTCTCCCTACGGCGGTCATCGTGCTCCAAACGACGACCAAGGATTTTGAAGTCAAGGCGCTGATTGACCCGTGTAGTCCTACCAGTCGGATCAACGCTTCCTTGACAAAGACATTGGGTCTTTCCGTCACAAGCGTTGGTCCAGGGCAAGTCTGCACGAGTCTCATTCGGTCGAAGACCTCGTGCTGCGAGTTCGAC
This sequence comes from Drosophila meridionalis, assembly GCA_035045145.1. Classification (NCBI taxonomy): domain Eukaryota; kingdom Metazoa; phylum Arthropoda; class Insecta; order Diptera; family Drosophilidae; genus Drosophila; species Drosophila meridionalis. The sequence continues at coordinate 7,466,302 of JAWNPG010000023.1, forward strand.
GCGTTGTTCCAACGCCAATCCGGGCCATCGAGCGGGAAGCTGGGGCTCCAGGGATCACGCTCGCCGACAGCACCTGGTCACGTCCCGGATCGGTGTCAATTATGCTGGGGGCTGACGTGTATCCTCACGTCATCCTTCCGGGGATCGTTCCCAGCACCGACAGCCTTTCAATGGCCCAAAACACCGTGCTCGGATGGGTCCTCTCGGGCGCCTGCTCATAGACCCAGCCCAGGTCTTGCAATCTTCCTCCTCTCTTCCTTTTTATATATCACTTCACTCTATCTTCTATACCGCCTTGTACGCACGATGACTGTGCAATTTTCAAGTAAAAATAAAAAGCGACTTACTTTCAAACAACCCACAAGAAAAGTGTTTCTACTTATTTGCGACGCCCCCTACAAACACCATATGCTAACGCATCGGTAGTTAGGTCAAAGGGACTCTGGGTACATTAACGTAACGTCGTTTATTTTTGTTGCCGTCACTATCAATGCCCTTCTTATCCACTACCCAAATGGGTTTATTATAGAGGGAGCCCGATTTTCCCATGACACCGTTCTGTATAAGACTTGTGATTTCAGAGCTACCAAAGTCATCAACACTTCTTGGGTATGGATAAAACTTAGAGTAAATTAGTTAATTGTCCGTTATTCTAATTTTTCTCGGTTTCTAGGTTTTCTAGTGTGTGTCGCCTGGCCGAACATCGGGTTCGCGCACTTTCTAGTAATGTTGTTAGAGCCGTGGATGGGCCAATGCCTTCAAGATGAGAGGCTTGATATAATTCTGCGCCCGTGTCGATTAGAAATTTGACAGATGTCCCTGCTATTCGTCGCCGTAAGTACGGCAGCAAGGACTTAGCCCTAAAAAATGGAGACTGGTAACTAAAAAATTATCCCTATCGCTCTCATACTCGCTGTCAGCGTCTATCTCGCCACCTCTTTCGTTGGCTTTCCCTTCGTAAGCCTCTTGGTCTGCGTCAGTAGCCGAAAGATGATTCAGCCTCTGAAGCCTTAGTCCTATCATGCAGTCAGAAGTGTTTCCATGTTTGCTTGCCTAATCTTGATGCACTTTGGACCACGTGCCTCATTCTTATTAGCTTTGTCTTCTAACCCTTTGGCAGAACTGGCCGCAAAAGCGTATCTGCCGTGATTAGCCTTAATTTCTTGAGCCAATGCTAATGGCAAATCGGGTGGGTGAGCTGCAAACAGTTCGCCACTTAGACTCCGCTTTAATCCGGAGATAAAAACTCTTAGGGCGTCGGACCTAAACTTTTCGCAAATGCCTCTAGCTAATTCTTGCTCAAAGATCATGTTGGCTTTGTTAGTTAGTAGGGTAGGCTTTTTCTCTACTTCATCAAAGTACTCTAAAATTGATTGTCCTCTTCTATAGCGTGAATGGGTCTATTATCGCCGTGAAGTCGAGGCGTGCGATTATCGCCTCAAAGTTAAGAGCAGTGTTAAAGGATGCGAGAACCTCATCGGCGGAACCTTTTACCTTGTTTCTCATAATAACTATGGCCTGATAATGACGTGAGCTGCCGTTATAATTTCGGAAAATGTTGTATGAGGCATGCGCGGCTTGCCACCATGGCATGTACGTGTCGTGTGCGTCATTATTTCTTCAAACTCTGCCCTAAGACTTTTTTCTCTCACCTGGGCTAACTGTTTGTTAAGCAGCCTCGATCATTGCTTGTAACTGTAACCTGATCTCCTACTTGAACCCCTTCAAACTCTTCGATTAAGCTTATTATAATGCTATCGTCACTGACTGTTCTTTCGATGTTCATAAATCGTTAAGATATTAACCACCACGTATACAATCGATATAGTATAGTAGTATAGTATAGTATAGGAAGCAAACAGAATAGAATTCTCATGCAGAACTTAGCTACCGCCGCTGCTGCAGCCAGCATTGCGCTGCAGAGCTTGCTTCCTCGTACAGGGTATTTATTACCCCGTGGACTTGATTCCACAAGCCGTTGGTGTCGTTGCCCTTCACGCTGCCTCTTCACTGACCGCTGATAACGCTGATTCGGCTATTTCGGTGAGAGCGTTACCAGAAAACTCATTTCATTCTCGAGTCGTTACGCGTCCATAGTTAACATGCCTACAATAGTGTATAAAATTGTACGTGCATTATCTTGACCTTTTTTTATTTCTCTTTATTCCTGTTTCGTTCGTCGCACTGAACTTCCATATTAGAGCAGCTAAATTCGAAGTGCATAAGGGGGTCTATTAGCTTGTACATTTACTTTGTAACTACACATGTTTTTCGCGAGTGAAAAAAAAACTCTTGTGAATAAAATGAATAACTCAGAGTCAAATGGTGATCAAGTGCCTGCATCTCAGGTTACTTTCTTAAGACTTAAAACAAAGGCACTATTCAATATAATTGAAAGCTTTTATTCTGATATGGACATTAACAAACTAAGCCATATAGATTTTTGTGATTTACGTGTGCTTTTAGATGGGCTGAACAAGTTGGAGCCAAATTTTTATTCAGTCCAAATTAGCTTAGAGGAATCTGATTTTGAGCCCATATTTAGTGGTTTACCTACGTGTTTGAGAAGCTCCAGTATATTCGATACTGCCTAATTGGTGCTATGTTGCATATCTCTTTATATTTGGATATCTTTATATTCTTCAACGTCGATTTGATAATAAACGTTTCATTTTACAGGCACACATCAGAGCGATATACGGACTTAAGAAGGCTGATGGCGGATAAAGTTACGTTTCACATTCATGCCATGGATTCTTTAACAACGAAGGAAGAATTGGATGATTGTATCATCGTGCAAACAGTGCTACAAAGGTTGGACAAGTCTACTCAAGCAAAACGGAAGGAAAGATCACTTACTAATGATTTGTCATCTTGGTCGAAATAGTCAGAATTCTTGCAAGGACGATGAGGAATTCATGAAAATGATCCATAAAGTCTTGCAATGGTCAAGTTGTCAAGTCAGGGAAAAGCATTTGTTGCTTCCAAGATTCCCATTCCTTTTGACTTTTGCGAAGATCCAAATCACGTGATAGTGATTAGCGCAACTCGACTGGATCATTTCAGGTGGCGGCGAATATGCCCCCAAACTCTCGTCGTTTACAACAACAGAAGAACTCAATTGCAAACAGCATTTCATCACAAACTGTCGATTACCTCCAGGGGAATATTCAGTCTGTTTGCCAAAAAAGCAAGGCATTGAAGCTTTGGGCGATTCCAATATTCAGGCTAAGCGTCGACTGATGCATTTAAACAGTATGTTTGCTCGAAATTAAATTCTAAGCGAGAAATACTTAGTATTTATGAATGAATATATTGATCCCAATCATATGTCTTTGGTGCCCAGCGCGGAGATCAATAAATGGAAATATATCTTACCTACAAGAAGAGAGTTCGAGAGTGGTCATTAATGGGTCAGCCATTATTACATCAATGATTTGCTTATGTCAGGGCCGACTATTCAAGTTACATTGGTTCCCAAACCCGTTTCTTTTTTTTTGGCTATTCGTGCATGGATCAGTCGTCGTCATACCCATTAGGATCAAAAACTTCAATTCGAGAAAATTGTGCTCCAATTAAAATGTCGCATTTCGCGGAGTACCAAAAACAGAGCAGGAAACTCGATGACCTCGAAAGGACAGCTTCGTGTACACTTTTGAGCCTAAAATAAGTGTAGTCAAACACACAAAACGTTCAGTTCTGTCAGCCATTGCGCGATGTTACGATCCGCTTGGTTTAATTTGACCAACTTTAGCTAGAGCAAAAATCATCTTGCAACGTATGTGGAAAGACAAGCTGCAATGGAATGAAAAACTACCACAACCATTAGAATCAACCTGAAGCGAGTTTTGTAAGGATTTTTATCAAGTGCGCAATGCAATATTTCCTCGTTATGTACTCCAAGTTAAAGCAATGCTAGTCTTCAGACATACGGCTCTTGTGTCTATGTTCTTTCAGAGAAGAATAATGCTGTTAAGGTACATTTACTCTGTTCTAAGTCAAGAGTCGCCCCATTAAAGACCCTCTCTTGCGAACTTGGTAAGCGAAATAATCAAAATGAACTTGTTTGAATGTAATATGCATTGTTGGTCAGATTCGTTCGTCGTCTTGTCTTGGATGTCGCTAATGAGATTTGCGCCATACAGGAGCTCACGGCCGGTATGGATTGCGTTCCAACTGAGGTGAATCCAGCGGATCGTTTGAGCTTTATGGATGCACGAACCTTCTTTATTTAATAATTATTGGCTGAGGGACCACTTGTGTGAAGCATGCCTTCCTGAAATACGTCAAAAATGTGTATTCTCGGCAGAACACGCTGATATCTCGTTGCCATTTAAGCACATAAATTCAGGTGGAATAATGAAGTCAATTTATCGTTACATTCACAAATTGATCATGAGAACAAAGTCAACTAGATAGTCAGCGGACGACCTTCGTTGGTTGCCGCTTCCGACACTCTACTCTCGACTTCTATGCGCGGCACCCATATCATCCCTTAACCTTCGTTATATTATCGCATCTTCATCTAACGCATCACCATGCAGGACCGCAGGTCTTGCTGAGAGTAATTCGACTTCCAGTTTGGCCCGTAGGTGGCATTAAAACTGTTGCCCGTTATTGTCATATGCTACAGATTCCGGCCACGTCTAATATAGAATATAATGGCGGGCTTGCCTAAGATTGTATAGAGATCTCACCGGCATTAACAGTCAGTGGAGGCGATTATTGTGGTCTCTTTTACTACAAGCCCGATGGACGAAAGCGAGCATCAGTAAAATACTATAATGCGTGTTCGTTTTCTTCGCAACCAAAGCTGTATAGTTGGAACTCGATGGCAATGCATTGCTTACATACAGCAAACAAGTGCTGGAGTGAGGAATACATCACTGTTCACCAACAGCCTGGAAAATGGCTCACCTCGTAGCCTTCTATTATATGTGTGAAGGGCGAAAACTTGCCGCCTTTGAAATGGCCACTAGTCCGAGTCTTGAGACCATTGCTGCAGCTGATGTTCGTACACCCACTGGAACTACACTTCGAGCTGTCAATAAGCTGTGCGTCCTTCCACTTGATGATTTTTAGTTTCTAGTTTTTTAGACTAGTTACCCAAAGGGAAAATAGTATATTGGTTTTGTGCAATGTCCGTCTTGCTCTCCGTCCGTCTGTCCGTATGAATGCAATATTTTCCTACGCTATTGAAGCTAGAGACTTGAAATTTGGAACATATACTCGTGTATACCCTCGAATTATAAAGTGTCAAGATTTTCCGGATACGCCCACTAGGGGCGTGACAAATCGGAAAATGCTTGCACCCAAAGTCAAGAAATTATATTAGTTAAAGAGCTAGAGAGTTGATATTTGGAATGTATACTTCCGTTGACCACCCAAGCTCAAAAAGATATGGCGGATATATCTACGCCCATTGGGGGCGTGGCAAATCGGGAAAACTGTATCTTCTACAGTTTTAAAGCTATAATGCTGATATTTGGCACGTAATTTAACGCTACGTTTCTATAAAGTTTCATAAAAAGATTTGATGTCCACGCCCACTGGGGGCGTGGCAAATCGGATCTGAGTGATGTTGCAATTTCAGCTATATTTTGAGCACTATTGATGCTAGAGACTTGAAATTTGATATATATACTCGGATAAGCAACCCCAGATCAAAAAGATATAGCGGACATACCTACGCCTTCAGGGGGCGTGGCAAATCGCAAAAAGCTTATAGCTCATATTGGATGTTTGTGTTACTGGGGGCCTCCTCTATTGATTCCCTAAAAATAAATCTTACGCCCCTTTAGGGGCGTGGTATATCGAAAAAATACCCTGTAACTTTCACATTATTTGAGTGCAAGCATCCAAACTTTACAGTTACGTTACTCTCGACTCCTTCTAGGAACTTGCCAAATATGATATGTCTACGCCTACTGGGGGCGTGGCAAATTGGCAACAAAATTTGTAACGCCCAGCTGCAAAATTCATATGCCTGTGCCACCTATATAAATAAGCTTAATAAGAATTGCTAAGACGACAAACGGCACTTCTGAGAAATATATGTAATTCGATTTAATGTTGAAGTTCTGCAAATAATTTATCTGCTAAAATTATCATTTTTCGTATAGCCTAGGTCAGGTATGTTATTTTAATTTTGTGTGTGTGACCATCAAAAAATGTACATATCAAATAACGATTACACAAATATCGAGTTATTCCGAACAAAATTATTCCACACAAAAAAATTGACGATAGGACCCATCATGTATGTATGTATGTAGGCACGAACAGCTGCGCAACTATTTTCATGCCGTCGCCGCCGCGTCTCGAACGGGGACCCTTTTGCTTACACGCAATCATCAATTTCATCTACCTGCTGCGCCACATCAGTTCTGTTGTTAATACAAACACAATAGAAACATAAATCAATCGCAATTGTGATTCTTAGAAAATGCTGAAATGCGCGCATATGAACGTATGTATTTATATGAGTACATACAAAAACGGTGGTCGGTTTGAATGTATGGGTATAAAGAGCGATATTTGACAAATACAAAACTAAAGAAGCGGCTGAAAATGCAAACACAACTCAATAACAATTTTGGTTGAAGAATATGCTAGAATGAATGCCGCTGAATTTATTTGTGACCATGCATAAACAAACGCACTTGCACGTTTCAATGTATGTATGTATGTGTAAATGTAAATATATTTTGCTGTCGCTGTTTAACGCGTGCGTGTCATAATTGGCCAATTTAACAGATTGCGACTGACTTAACGGAATTTGATGAAACTTTTAGCATATGATTCTATTGAATTTTTTACATTTTATAAAAATGCTAACTCATTCACATAGTTATATTTGCAACAGACCTTCAATTGGCAGTATATGAGGGGGTAGGTAATTAGTTAAAAAGCCGCTATCGAAAATGTAACAAAAATTTAAATTGCATAAAGTTCACATGAATCTACATAAATGCGAAATTTTAGATATATTATTAAATTGAAAATTCCAGATGGGAAACTAGTATCACGCATTAGGTTTCGACATCATGCAACGTTCTTACTTGTTTTACATACTGTAGAAAAAGTCGTCGAACTGATTCGTTTGAGTCGCATTTATTCAATGAATGTGTAGTCAAAAGCAAATGAAGTAAAGTATATATATTTCTTATTATAGATCTCTGCCGCTGAAGGCAGCCGAGTGATTTGTGCTTACTTGATCGCATCATGTATGTGTAGCAACAAAATATCACTATGTGTACATTTAGTGCACACCGAAATGCATTATATATATTATGATTATGATATGAAACATACTACAATACGATGTAACTTTCAATTACAAAGTAACTTTGCCTATACAACTACCGCGGGCCGGCATTCAAATAATAAATAATAAGCTAAATTCAATCATGTTGATATGATCCGGTAGATTTTATACTCTGTGTTTTCATAATATTTACATCGTTACTTATATTTAATAATCTTACCTAAAATTTTCTATCTTTTTTGTTTATATAATATCACTGACCACAAATGGCCGTGAATCGGGGCATAGTTGGCCGAACTGGCAACTAAAGTACCGACCGATTTGTTGGTATTATTGATAAATAATATTGTTTTTAGGCTATACATTATATTTTCATTGTTTACTTTAAAGTTGAGTCCAATGTCAATATCTTTAATAATAATAAGTTAAAAACAAAACAAGTAAGAACGTTGCATGAGTTCGAAACCTAATGCGTGATACTAGTTTCCCATAGGAGCATCTGGAATTTTCAATTTAATAATATATCTAAAATTTCGCATTTATGTAGATTCATGTGAATTTTATGCAATTTAAATTTTTGTTACATTTTCGATAGCGGCTTTTTAACTAATTACCTACCCCCTCATATACTGCCAATTGAAGGTCTGTTGCAAATATAACTATGTGAATGAGTTAGCATTTTTATAAAATGTAAAAAATTCAATAGAATCATATGCTGAAAGTTTCATCAAGTTCTGTTAAGTCAGTCGCAATCTGTTAAACAAAACGTTTGGCCAATTATGACACGCACGCGTTAAGCAGCGACAGCAAAATATATTTACATTTACACATACATACATACATTGAAACGTGCAAGCGCGTTTGTTTATGCATGGTCACAAATAAATTCAGCGCCATTCATTCTAGCATATTCTTCAACCAAAATTGTTATTGAGTTGTGTTTGCATTTTCAGCCGCTTCTTTAGTTTTGTATTTGTCAAATATCGCCCTTTATACGCATACATTCAACCGACCACCGTTTTTGTATGTACACATATAAATACATACGTTCATATGCGCGCATTTCAGAATTTTTTAAGAATCACAACTGTGATTGTGTTTGCATTAACAGCAGCTTCTATAGTTTTGTATTTGTCAAAAGTCGCCCTTGTAGTGAAGTTGTTTCGGATTTGCCAACAGGCAATGCAAAACTGATGTGGCGCAGCAGGTAGATGAAAAGCGTGTAAGCAAAAGGGTCCGCGTTCGAGACGCGGCGGCGACGGCATGAAAATAGTTGCGCAGCTGTTCGTGCCTACATACATACATGATGGGTCGATTACACAAATATCGGTATTTGATATTTACATTTTTTGATGGTCACACACACAAAAAGAAAATAACATACCTGACCTAGGCTAAACGAAAAATGATAATTTTAGCAGATAAATTATTTGCAGAACTTCAACATTCAAATCGAATTGCATATATTTCTTAATATTTCTCAGAAATTCCGTTTGTCGTCTTAGCAATTCTTATTAAGCTTATTTATATAGGTGGCACAGGCATATGAATTTTGCAGCTGGGCGTTACAAATTTTGTTGCCAATTTGCCACGCCCCCAGTAGGCGTAGACATATCATATTTGGCAAGTTCCTAGAAGGAGTCGAGAGTAACGTAACTGTAAAGTTTGGATGCTTGCACTCAAATAATGTGAAAGTTACAGGGTATTTTTTCGATATACCACGCCCCTAAAGGGGCGTAAGATTTATTTTTAGGGAATCAATAGAGGAGGCCCCCAGTAACACAAACATCCAATATGAGCTATAAGCTTTTTGCGATTTGCCACGCCCCCTGAAGGCGTAGGTATGTCCGCTATATCTTTTTGATCTGGGGTTGCTTATCCGAGTATATATATCAAATTTCAAGTCTCTAGCATCAATAGTGCTCAAAATATAGCTGATCTTGTAAAATCACTCTATATTCAGATCCGATTTGCTACGCCCCCAGTGGGCGTGTACATAAAATCTTTTTATCAATCATTATAGAATCGAAGCGTTAAGATACGTGCCAAATTTCAGCATTCTAGCTTTAAAACTGTAGAAGTTACAGTTTTCCCGATTTGCCACGCCCCAAATGGGCGTAGATATATCCGCCATATCTTTTTGAACTTGAGTGGTCTACGCAAATATACATTCCAAATTTCAAATCTCTAGCTCTTCAACTAATATGATTTCTTAACTATGGGCGCAACCATTTTCCGATTTGCCACGCCCCTAGTGGGCGTATCGGGAAAATCTTGACACTTTATAATTCGAGGATATACACGAGTATATGTTCCAAATTTCAAGTCTCTAGCTTCAATAGCGTAGAAAAATATTGCATTCATACGGACAGACGGACGGACAGCAAGACGGACATTGCACAAAACCAATATACTATTTTCCCTTTGGGAAACTAGTATAACAAATAAATTGTTATCGATACGCTTGGTATACACGAACCTACAAACAAATCTCAAGTCTCTAGCTAGTCTGTGTACTGAAATCGACGAATTCAAACATACGGACAGGCAGACGGACGGGCGAACAGGGCTAAATAGACTCTACTCATCGCGCTGATAAGGAATATATATATATTTTGTGGGATCTGCCACGCTATTTTCTGCTTGTTACATACATTTAACAAAAACAATATCCTCTGAATTTCCATTTTCAATGGGTTAAAATTAAAAACAAGTAAGAATACTCTAGTTGAGACTGCTCGACTAGGAGATACCCTGAGCCCTGTGAAGAGCCAAATATCTAGTTCGTTCTTTTTAAGCATGCATATATACACACAGATGCACGCACGCATAGGCGCGCGCTCTGCCAACTGCGCAGTTGACGCAGCGACTGCGCTTGGGCTGCAATGTGGGAATTACTATGGGAACTTAATTGTTTAATAACTTTTCTTAGCGATGGACTAAGTGCATCACACTTTCACACTGGCATCCAAAATCTAAAGATGACGTTATCTTCGTATTCATTAGAAGTAACTACACAGCAAATTTAAAGTCTTTTGCTCAAACGATGTACAATCCATGCTTTAATAACACATTAATATTATCGATAAATGCTCATAAAATCGAAACGGAATGAGTTATCGGAAAAATTTTATATATCGACTATTCATGTAAAATTTCAAGTCTCTACGTTGCGTATTTAAAAATATCTCAGCGTTTATACGGACGGACAGACGGACAGACGGACGGACGGACGGACAGACGGACAGGGCTATATCGACTCGTCTTTTCGGCTGATCAAGAATATATATTCTTTCTGGGGTGTGGCACGCCTCCTTCTGCCTGTTACATACATTTTCACAACACCATTAGACCCTGATTTGCCATTTTCAATGGGCTCAGGGTATAATAAGAAAATATATATTGTTCTGCCGCCAAGAATAGAACCGCATCGACCAACTGCCCCACATATTGGAAGAAGCAAATCTGAAACTTGTACTTTACTTCTAGAGTGTCATCTAAAAAATGTAAACTAAATTAGCTGTTGATAAAAATTGCTTGCCTGTTTGATTACATGTGTACACATGTATAGAAAAATGTTTACCGCTGGTTTTCGCTATTGCCATATGCGCTTGATCATTGGCAAAACTGTTTGTAATAGATGACATTCTCATGGGTTGCAACTGACCTTCAAAGTGCGTTTTATAAAATTTGTACCCGGCATCCATTACATTCCCAAAATCAAATTTATCTAAAACTCAAAAGAATTATAATAAGGGTTTTAATTTTTAATACTAAAGCAGGACTCGTTAGCGATTAAAAACAACTTTCTGGGCGCATGATTCAAAATAATTTCTGGTCTAGCTGTTTTAGTTTCTGAGGTCGACGCGCTCGAGAATGTGAACATCCGTCACCCTAACCAAGAATATATACATTTTATGGCGTCCAACCTAAAATGTACGCTCTTAGATGGTGATTTTCAAATGTAGCCACGTGAATTTAAACGAAAATGTGAAATATTCAACAGAATTCATTAAATTACGTTAAGTCAATTAAAATATGATAAGTAACACATACATATATACAGTGTAATTCATTGAAAATCGTACACAAGCAAAATTTTTGTTACCGACGAAACAAAACATGTTCTAAAATTCACAAAAATATAAATAAAATATAAAACAAGTAAGATCGTTGCCTTAGGGCGAAAACTAATGCGTGATACTCGTATCCCATAGGGGCATTTGGTATATTATTAAATTTAATAATATATCTCAAATATTGCATTTATGTAGATTCATGTGAATTTTATGCAATTTAGTTTCTACAAATATATCCATGTGACTGAATTATCATTTTTATAAAATGTAATAAGTTCAATAGAATCATATGCTGAAAGTTTCTTCAAGTTCTGTTAAGTCAGTCCCAATCTATTAAACAAAACGTTTTGGCCAATTATCACACGCACGTGTTAAACAGCGACAGCAAAATAATTTACATTTACACATACATTGAAGAGTGCAAGCGGGTTTGCTATGCATGGCCACAAATAAATTCAACGCCATTCATTCTAGCATATTTTTCAACCAAAATTGTTATTTAGTTGTGTTTGCATTTTCAGCCTCTTCTTAATTTTGTATTTGTCAAATCTCGCCTTTTACACGCATACATGCAAACAGACCAACGTTTTTGTATGTACGCATATGTGTATGCGTTCATTCATATGCGCACATTTCAGCAATTTCTAAGAATCACAATTGCGATTGATTTGTGTTTATATTGCGTTTGATTTAACAGCTATTTCTACAGTTTTGTATTTGTTAAAAATCGGTTTTGTAGTGAACTAGTTTCGGATTTGCCAACAGACAATGCAAGACTGATGTAGCGCAGCAGGTACATACAAATCGCGTAAGCAAAAGGGTCCGAGTTCAAGAAGCGGCGGCGACGGCATGAAAATAGTTTTTTTTTCTTTTTATACCCTAAGCCCATTGAAAATGGGAAATCAGGATATAATGGTTTTGTGAAAATGTATGTAACAGGCAGAAGGAGGCGTGCCACACCCCAGAAAAAATATATATTCTTGATCAGCACGACAAGACGAGTCGATATAGCCCTGTCCGTCTGTCCGTCCGTCCGTCCGTCCGTCCGTCTGTCCGTCTGTCTGTCCGTCCGTGTGAACGCTGAGATATTTTTAAATACGCAACGCAGAGACTTGAAATTTTATATGAATACTCGATAATACCATACGCTGCACAAGTTTATAAAATTTTTCCGATAACTCATTCCATTTCGATTTTATGAGCATTTATCGATAATTTTAATGTGTTTTTAAGGTGTGGTTTATACATCGTTTGAGTTAGTCTCCGAATTTGCTGTGTAGTTGCGTGTAATGAATACGGAGATTACGTAATATTTTGATTTTGATTGACACGCCCCATTCGCCTCCAATAGCCCCTATTTGTAAAAAGCGTAAATCAAATACTAGAGACTTGTGCTTTGGTAAATACACATATGAATGCCATTAATAAGTTGTGAAAGTTTGATGTAGTTAGTTCATCCCGAAGAAAAGTTATTAAAGAATTAAGTTCCCATAGTTATGATTACATTGCAGCTCAAGCGAAGTCGCTGCGTCAACTGCGCAGTTGGCAGAGCGCGCGCTTATACATGCGTGCATAGGTGTGTGTATGTGTTATTTGTATGTATGCTTAAAAGAAGCTCAGGGTATCTCCTAGTCGAGCAGTCTCGACTAGAGCACTCTTACTTTTTTAAATATGGTTTATACACCATTTAAGCTAGCTGTGCGTTGCGTGTAATGAATGCAGGGATTATATAATTTTAGGTTTTGAATACAAAGCCCCATGTTCAGTGTTCAGGGTATCTTCTAGTCAAGCAGTTTCGATTAGGGTACTCTTACTTGTTATACACTGAACTTATTTAAATTGCGGTGTAATAGTTTTGTTAAAATGGGGTCTGCCACGCCTCCTTCTGCCTGTTACATATATTTAACAAAACCATTATACCCTAATTTCCCATTTTCAATGGGTTCAGGGTATACAAAACTATCTTTGTCAATCAATCACACAGCGGTTCTAAAGTAACTTAGTGAAATGAAACCCTTATTAAAATTCAAATGGTCTAACAAAAAAAAAAAAAAAAGAAATTTGATTTAATAGGAAAAGGCGGGCTTAGCAGACCGCATAACAAAATTTGTATTATAATTCCACCAGCTGATATTCTTAATTTTTCGTTACCATGTTGCGTACTGTCACAAACCATAAAACACAGAGACACTAGTAGACGACTAAAATAAAATTATTCCACACAAATAAATTGAGGATTGCTACAAGACAACTTCGTTTTTATACCCTGAGCCCATTGAAAATAGGAAATCAGGGTATAATGGTTTTGTTAAATGTATGTAAAGGCAGAAGGAGGCGTGTCAGACCCCACAAAGTATATATATTCTTGATCAGGGCGACGAGCTGAGTCGATTTAACCCTGTCCGTCTGTCTGTCCGTCCGTCCGTCCGTCTGTATGTCTGTCCGTCTGTCCTTATGTTTGAAGCATCTAGACAAGCTAGAGACTTGAATTTTTTTTGTTGGGTCCGTGGATAGTACGCGCAGGTCATGTTTGTTACCAAAAAACGATATCTATTTTGGTTGTTTTGTTATCGATTTTAAACCTAATCGAAAACAGGTTATAAAATTTTATCACCCACACCTTTAGAGCTAGACCCCTCAAATTTTGCATATAGATTCATCTGAATTTTATGCAATTTCTATATTTTTTATTTTTTGGATATCGGCTCTTTTTACTAATACTTATATCATTTTGTTAAAATGTGTGTAATAGGGAGAAGGAGGATTGACAATATAAAATATATTCTTAATCAGGACGCGGAGCTGAAGGTCCGAGCCAAATATGTATAACCAATATGTGAATGAGTTACCCTTTTCTATAAAATGTCAAATTATAATTACATGTCTTACCTTCATATTACCCAGTCTTTTTGTTCTATCATTCACCAATAACTTTTTTATTAGGTCTTTAGCTATGGGATCCATATGGCGTTCCCATTCAATTTTTCCACTTAATATTTTTTCATAGATTCCGAATGGTTGCTCGTCATAAAAAGGCGGATAGCCTACAAGCATTTCATAAATTAATACACCTGTAAATATAGTTATGTTATATAAGAATATATTATTATTAAGTCTGTGATAAATATTTCATACCCAACGCCCACCAATCGACTGCCTTGTTATGACCTTTAGACTGTATTATTTCTGGTGCTATATATTCAGGTGTGCCGCATAATGTCCACGTCCGATCACGGAGTTTCTTTGCAAACCCAAAGTCGGTTATCTTTATATGACCATCCCTATTTATTAACAAATTTTCTGGTTTCAGATCCCGATATATAATTTGCAGTGAATGGAGATAATCAAGAGCGCTTACAATTTCAGCTGCAAAAAAGATAGCTGAAAAGACAAATTAATAATTTTTGTTACTCTGGGAGAAAATTTCTTCTTACAGGTTTGACTAGAAAACTTCCCCGCATTACGCAGATATGTGAACAGCTCGCCTCCACAAACATAATCAAAGATCATGTATAGGTTGGAGTCATCTTTAGTGGACCATTTTCTATAAAATTTAAAATTAGAATAGATGGGGATTAGCCGAACCACACAGATATTTAACTTATATATGTATAAAATACAAAATTTTATTAATATATCTAGCTCACAACAGTTTACTCTCACATCTTTATAACATAAAAGTATGTCTCAACGTCTTACATGAGCCATGGTAAACCTATTCATCAATGTGGTATACCTGCTCAGTAGGGAAGAAATTCGAACTCTTAAGAACAAATTTTATAATTTTTGTGAGCTGTTGCTTGTGCGCACTTATTATGCACACATATCCACAACTGTAAATTCTACAGACAGCAGGTTTCATATATAGGCACATGAATGCACACACATGTAGAAAGGAACTGTAAAAAGATGTGTATGCTTGTCGTGAAATCATATTGTTAAGAGCACAAATGCTTTCATACCCTGCGTAATAATAATCATAAACAAGTAAGAGTGCTCTAGTCTTACGTAAGAGTGCTCTAGTCTTACGTATTCATTACCCGCAACTACACAGCAAATTTAAAGTCTCTAGCTCAAACGATGTACAAACTGCGCCTTAAAAACATATTAAAATGATCGATAAATGCTCATAAAATCGAAATGGGGTAAGTTATCGAGAAAAAAAATTATAAGCTTGTGCAGCGTAAGCGCAAGTGCAAGTCTCTACGTTGCGTATTTTAAAGTATCTCAGCGTTCACACGAACGGACGGACGGACAGGGCTATATATATACACTTGCCAAAAAAACTATGCGCACAGGCCTAATGAGCGACTTTGATAGAGAATAAATTTGATAAATAATATTATTTTTATCAATATTCTATTTTTTAATGGAATACAATTTAATAACACATTTATCAACAATTTTTTTTGTACCCTGAGCCCATTGAAAATGGGAAATCAGGGTTTTTTTAAATGTATGTAACAGGCAGAAGGAGGCGTGTCAGACCCCAAAAAGTATATATATTCTTGATCAGGGCGACGAGCTGAGTCGATTTAGCCCTGTCCGTCTGTCTGTCTGTCCGTCCGTCCGTCTGTCCGTCTGTCCTTATGTTTGAAGCATCTAGACAAGCTAGAGACTTAAATTTTTTTGTTGGGTCCGTGGATAGCACTTGCAGGTCAAGTTTGCTACCAAACAACGATATCTATTTTTGTATTTTTGTTATCGATTTTAAACCTTATCGAAAACAGGTTATAAAATTATATCTCCCACACCTTTAGAGCTAGACCCCTCAAATTTTGCATATAGATTCATGTGAATTTTATGCAATTTATATTTTTTATTTTTTGGATACCGGCTCTTTTTACTAATAACCCCCTCCCCCTCCTGCCTTCAACACCCATTGAGAGTCTGTTGCAAATATAACCATGTGAATAAATTAGCATTTTTATAAAATGTAAAAAATTCAATAGAATCATATGCTGAAAGTTTCATCAAATTCCGTTAAGTCTGTCCCGATTTATTAAACAAAACGTTTGGCCAATTATCACACGCACGTGGCAAGCAGCGACGCGCAGCAAAAAACATTTACACATACACATACATTGAAACGTGTAAGCGCCTCTGCTATGCATGTGCAACAATATATATTGCATTTTCAGCCGCTTCTGTAGCTTTGTATTAACAAACAAATGCAATGCAAATCGGACGGGGCTCAGAGGATCTCCTAGGCACATCCGACTAGAGTTTTCTTACTTGTTTACATTTAAAATAAGAAAAAAACAACGAAAATTCACTTAGAAAAAATATGCGTACAAACTAACAATCCACTGTTCTTAATCGTCGTGAAGCTTTTAGTACCGTTAAGCAGCATATTACGGTACAAAAAAAAGCATTAAAGAATGTCAATCACGTGTTGGTTTGCAAATTTTGTCATTAAGTTGATAGATTTCGTCATGGGCAGAAAAACAAAAGATTGATCCCGATTTGAGGAAACTCATCGTGATGAAGGGAAATCTTTCAGAGAAATTGGCGAAATTGTTGGCAGAACTCATTCTTCTGTCCAAATAGTAGTCAATAACTTTAATTTAACTGGCTCAGTTAAGTCGAAGCCACGCTCTGGGAGGCCCTCAAATCTGACCGAGAGAGAGAAGAGGGACGTGTTGAAGACGGTGCGGCTAAACCCTAGATTAACTTAACTTAATCAGAAAGTTAAAGAGAAGTACAAGAAAGAGCCTCACGAAGACAGCATAAGAAAATGAAAAGAAAAATGAATTAAATGCCCGTATTGCTCGAAGAAAACCGCTCATCTCTGAGCCAAATAAAATCAATCGGCTGGATTTCGCCAGAAAATACTTGGAAGTCAGTCCAGACTATTGGAACCAAGTAATTTTTAGTGATGAGAGCAAATTCTGTATATTTGGAGTCAAAGGGAGATAGCTTGTGTGGCGAAAGAGGGGCACAGCGTTCGACGTCCAAAATCTAGCTCCAACCGTTAAGCACGGCGGAGGTGGCGTGTGGGGGTGTATGGCAGCAAGTGGAGTGGGCAATTTGGATTTATTGAGTCCACAATGAACCATATGGATTACCTCCATATATTGGAAACCAATTTGCACCAAAGCGCCAGACAATTAGGTCTTGGAGAGGACTTTGTCTTGTAACAGGACAATGACCCCAAACACACAGCCCACGATGTCAAGCTCTGGTTGCTCTACAATACTAGACACCAGCTTCATTCGACTCCCCAGTCACCGAACCTTAAGACCATAAAGCATTTATGGGATTTTTTGGAGCGCAGGATCAGAGAGCGAATAATTACATCAAAGGACATGCTCAAATCGGTTCTGATGGAGGAATGGCTAAAAATTCCGGTTTAATTCACCCGGAAATTTGTGGCATCGATGCCAAAACGGTTGGAAGAGACGAAGAAACCTCATATTAATTTTGCAAATTCTCATTGAAAAAAAGTTATTTTTATTTTGTTTTTTAGTTTGTGCGCATACTTTTTCTAAGCGAATTTTCGTTGTTTTTTTTCTTATTTTAAATATAAAAAAACTGTTATCTCAAATTTTGAATTTATCTAAATTCATGTGAATTTTATGCAACTTAAATTTTTGTTTCATTTTGGATACCGGCTTTTTAACTAATTACCTACCCCCTCATATACTGCCAATTGAAGGTCTGTTGCAAATATTACTATGTGAATGAGTTATCATTTTTATAAAATGTAAAAAATTCAATAGAATCATATGCTGAAAGTTTCATCAAGTTCTGTTAATTCAGTCGCAATTTATTAAACAAAACGTTTGGCCAATTATGACACGCACGCGTTAAGCAGCGACAGCAAAATATATTTACATTTACACATACATACATTCATTGAAACGTGCAAGCGCGTTTGCTTATGCATGGTCACAAATAAATTCAGCGCCATTCATTCTAGAATATTCTTCAACCAAAATTGTTATTTAGTTGTGTTTGCATTTTCAGCCGCTTCTTTAGTTTTGTATTTGTCAAATATCGCCCTTTATACGCATACGTTCAAAACGACCACCGTTTTTGTATGTACACATATAAATACATACGTTCATATACGCGTATTTCAGCATTTTCTAAGAATCACAATTGCAATTGGTTTATGTTTATATTGTGTTTGCATTAACAGCAGCTTCTATAGTTTTGTATTTGTCAAAAGTCGCCCTTGTAGTGAAGTAGTTTCGACGGCATGAAAATAGTTGTGTAGAATAATTTTGTTCTGAATGAGTCAATGTGTCGATCGATATTTGATATTTACATTTTTGATGGTCACACACACAAAAAGAAAATAACATAACTGACATAGGCTATACGAAAAATGATAATTTTAGCAGATAAATTATTTGCAGAACTTCAACATTAAATCGAATTACATATATTTCTTAATATTTCTCAGAAATGCCGTTTGTCGTCTTAGCAATTCATATTAAACTTTTTTATATAGGTGGCATAGACATGAATTTTGCTGCTGAGCGTTACAAAGTTTGTTGTCAATTATATATCATATATCATATTTGGCAAGTTCCTAGAAGGAGTCTATGGTAACGTAAATGTAAAGTTTGGATGCTTCCACTCTAATAATGTGAAAGTTACAGGGTATTTTTTCGATATACCACGCCCCCAAAGGGGCGTAAGATTTATTTTTGGGTAATTAATAGAGGAGGCCCCCAGTAACACAAGCATCCTATTTTGAAGCTCTAAAACTGTTGGAGCTATAAGCTTTTGCGAGTTGCCACGCCCCCTGTCAGCCATAGCTTTTTGATCTTGCGTTGCTTATCCGAGTATATATATCAAATTTCAAGTTTCTAGCATTAATAATGCTCAAAATATAGCTGAATTTGTAAAATCGCTCTATATCCAGATCCGATCACTCTATATTCAGATCCGATTTGCCCCCAGTGGGTGTGGACATAAAATCTTTTTATCAATCTTTATAGAATCGAAGTATTAAGATACGTGCCAAATTTCAGCATTCTAGCTTTAAAACTGTAGAAGTTACAGTTTTCCCGATTTGCCACGCCCCCAATGGGCGTAGATATATCCGCCATATCTTTTTGAACTTGAGTGGTCAAAGAAAGTATACATTTCAAATTTCAACTCTCTAGCTCTTCAACTAATATGATTTCTTAACTATGGGCGCAAGCATTTTCCGATTTGCCACGCCCCTAGTAGGCGTATCGGGAAAATCTTGACACTTTATAATTCGAGGGTATACCTCGTGTATATGTCCCAAATTTCAAGTCTCTAGCTTCAATAGCGTAGAAAAATATTGCATTCATACGGACAGACGGACAGACGGATGGACAGCAAAACGGAAATTTCACAAAACCAATATACTCTTTTTCCCTTTGGGAAACGAGTATAAAAATTGTTGATAAATTTGTGTTATTAAATTGTTTTCCATTAGAAAATATAATATTGATAAAAATATTATTTATCATATTTATTCTCTATCAACGTCGCTCATTAGGCCTGAACGCATAGTTTTTCTGGCAAGTGTATATAAGAATATATATATATCGGAATATTAGTTATTCACAACGCTGTTTCTCCGCTAAGCGACAGGATGTAAGCGACTAATCACAACACAATTAGAAGCTGATGCAATATGATGAAATTACCATTGTTGTGAAATAGCCGAAAACTATAACCACACACATACAAACTTCGTACGCATACATAATTAGAGGCTGACACAATATGATAAAATTATGCTTTTGGTGAAATACCCAAAACAGAATACTTATACACTCAAACATACTGTAAACAGCAACGCGCGCATACAGTGCGTGCAAGCTGTACGCTCCGACACGGCCCTTCTGACATTTACACGTCTTCATGTACTCAACATTTGATAAAATTCAACATTTCTTTCAAAAAAACTTTTAACATATATTCTAAATGTTAACTTAATTATATTACGTAATCAATCATATTTGCATATCTCACTTGTTCAACTTTTAATCATAATCTTCCATCAATAAATTTTTTTATCTTGTGACCAAAATTCTGAAGTAAATGTATTATTTCAATCATCGTCTCACTTGGACGGATAACCATCGTCCAACCAATCTACACTTGAGCCTTTGACGAGCTTGAATGTTTAAGGAACACTTCCTACTGGAGGTTTTCTAATAACTTCATGACAATATTTATATTCGCTTGCTTAAAAACGACTTTAACTTGTATTTGTCACCATGCAAAAGATTTATAACAAACAAGTAAGAAGACTCTAGTCGGAGGTGCCCGACTACAAGATACCCTGAGCCCCGTCCGATTCGCATTGTTTAATACACTATATAACTTGCATATATCATTAAATTTTCCAAAATAAAATTATAATTTTGAAATTTTATTCCACTAGAGTGTATGTATACTGAATGTATGAGTATTTCTACATACAAAATGTATGAGTATGTGTACATACAAAAACAGTGGTCTGTTTGAATGTATGCGTGTAAAGGGCGATATATGACAAATACAAAACTATAGAAGTTGCTGAAAATGCAAACACAATTCAAACACAGATTTGGTTGAAGAATATGCTAGAATGAATGGCCTTGATTGTATTGTTGCACATGCATAGCAGAGGCGCTTGCACGTTTCAATGTATGTGTATGTGGAAATGTTTTTTGCTGCGCGTCGTTGCTTGCCACGTGCGTGTGATAATTGGCCAAACGTTTTGTTTAACAAATCGGGACTGACTTAACGGAATTTGATGAAAATTTCAGGATTTTATTCTATTGAATTTTTTACATTTTATAAAAGTGCTAATTTATTCACATGGTTATATTTGCAACCGACTCTCAATGGGTAGATAAGGGGAGGGGGGAAGGGAGTAATTAGTAAAAAGAAACGGTATCCAAAATATAAAAAAAAAAAATAGAAATTGCATAGCTTTAAAGGTGTAGGAGATATAATTTTATAACCTCTTTTCGATAAGGTTTAAAATCGATAACAAAAAAAACAATAATAGATATCGTTTTTCGGACAGACGGACAGACAGACAGACGGACAGGGCTAAATCGACTCAGCTCGTCGCCCTGATCAAGAATATATATACTTTGTGGGGTCACGTGTCACGCGTGTCACGCCCCCTTCTGCCTGTTACATACATTTAACAAAACCATTATTTACTGATTTCCCATTTTCAATGGGCTCAGGATATAAAAAATATCCCTTAAATTTTGGATTTAGTTTGATTTGGTGCCTCGTTTTTAAAAATGACATAATCACAAACAGTGATTACAACGGCTGCCTTAGATTTGTCGAATCGATATAATTTGAAACAAAAGTCAATTTCCTTTTCATAATTAATAATTCATACTTTATACTTTATACTTTATACTTTATACTTTATACTTTATACTTTATACTTTATACTTTATACTTTATACTTTATACTTTATACTTTATACTTTATACTTTATACTTTATACTTTATACTTTATACTTTATACTTTATACTTTATACTTTATACTTTATACTTTATACTTTATACTTTATACTTTATACTTTATACTTTATACTTTATACTTTATACTTTATACTTTATACTTTATACTTAATACTTTATACTTTATACTTTATACTTTATACTTTATACTTTATACTTTATACTTTATACTTTATACTTTATACTTTATACTTTATACTTTATACTTTATACTTTATACTTTATACTTTATACTTTATACTTTATACTTTATACTTTATACTTTATACTTTATACTTTATACTTTATACTTTATACTTTATACTTTATACTTTATACTTTATACTTTATACTTTATACTTTATACTTTATACTTTATACTTTATACTTTATACTTTATACTTTATACTTTATACTTTATACTTTATACTTTATACTTTATACTTTATACTTTATACTTTATACTTTATACTTTATACTTTATACTTTATACTTTATACTTTATACTTTATACTTTATACTTTATACTTTATACTTTATACTTTATACTTTATACTTTATACTTTATACTTTATACTTTATACTTTATACTTTATACTTTATACTCTATACTTTATACTTTCAAGTGTCACACACTACTTGATAGAGGTGGGCACGGGCCGACTTTTTTGCACCCGTCAAGTTTCCTTTTTTTTTATACCCTGAGCCCATTGAAAATGGGAAATCAGGGTATAATGGTTTTGTTAAATGTATGTAACAGGAAGAAGGAGGGTTGTCAGACCCCACAAAGTATATATATTCTTGATCAGGGCGACGAGCTGAGTCGATTTAGCCCTGTCCGTCTGTCCGTCCGTCCGTCCGTCCGTCCGTCCGTCCGTCCGTCTGTCCGTCTGTCCGTATGTTTGAACGCGTCGATTGAAGCATCTAGACAAGCTAGAGACTTGAATTTTTTTTGTTTGGTCCGTGGATAGCACGCGCAGGTCAAGTTTATTTCGTATGAACGATAACTATTTTTGTTGTAATGTTATCGATATTAATGCTTATCGAAAATATGTTTTTAAGGCGTAGTTTGTGTATCGTTTGAGGTAGAGACTTCAAATTTGCTGTGTAGTTGCGTGTAATGAATACGGAGATAACATAATCTTTAGAATTTGGATGCCACGCCCCATTCGCCCAAATAGCCCCCTATTTGTAAAAAGCGCAAATAAAATACTAGAGACTTGTGCTTTGGCAAATACACATATATGAATGCCATTAATAAGTTGTGAAAGTTTGATGAAGTTAGTCCATCGCTAAGAAAAGTTATTAAACAATTAAGTTCCCATAGTAATGTCCATATTGCTGCCCAAGCGCAGTCGCTGCGTCAACTGCGCAGTTGGCAGAGCGCGCGCTTATGCCTGCGTGCATATGTGTGTGTATGTGTTGTTTGTATGTATGCATAACAAAAGCGTAGAATGATTTGATATTTGGCTCTTCACAGGGCTCAGGGTATCCCCTAGTCGAGCAGTCTCGACTAGAGTCCTCTTACTTGTTTTGTTATGATTTTTCTGTTGGTTATAAAGTTTTTTACGTAGCTGAAAATATTGGGTCCGATGTTCCATGTTTTGAGTTGATCGAGTGTCGTGTGTAGTCCTATTCTGTCAAGGGAGACGATTGATGCGTGTTTTCTTTTTGAGAGCGTTCTACATATGAGATGGTCTAGAAAAAGTAGACTATCTATAGTAGATTTGTCGTTTTTGAAGCCGACTTGACTGTTGTGTATAAGTTTGCTGTTGTTGACAAACCACCACAGTCTTTTTGCAACAATTTTATCAAGAACTTTTGATAAGCAGGGGTTTAATGAAAATGGTCGGTAAGGGTCAAATTTGGATTTTTGTGAGGATGGTTTAAGTATTGGAATAATTTTGCTATTAAATTTTTTTGGATTAAATTTTGAAGATTAATTATGCGGGTGTTAGTTTTGTTGTCTATGTTCTTTATCATAGCATAGTTGATCCTGTCTTGGCCAGGTGTTTTGCCAGTTAGTGATTTGATTGCTGCATTGAATTCTAATATTGAAATATCATTTTCTATGGCTAATGCTTTTGTGACCATACCATCAAAAATTGTAAATACCAAATTTTTTATCGTCATTCAGAACAAAATTATTCCACACAAAAAAATTGACGATAGGGTCTATCATGTATGTATCTATGTATGTATGTACATACATACATGCAGCAGCGCTCAAAAATTTAATTTGAATTTGTTGTGATGATGTACACCCACTTACTGTCGCTTGCCTACATGTATATATGTATATATGTGGATTTATGTCTCCATGTGCGAAACTCTTGCATTATGTTATACTTAATGTATAGGTATAATATATAAGTAAGAAAGCTCAATCAAAATAGTTATATGATTAAATAAACAAAATAAAAAACGAAAAACAAACATAACTTAAGCTGGATTTGAATCTACATCTACTGCATATGTATCGTTAAAGCACACCATCTCAACTAGCAAAGCCCCTTAATATTTATTAATGAAAAAAAAAAGTCGCCGTCGCTCCTCGAACTCGGAACCTTTAACGCGCTTTACATCTACCTGCTGCGCCACATCAGTATGTGCATTGCCTGTTGGCAAATCCGAAACTAGTTCACTACAAGGGCGACTTTTGATATATACAAAACTAAAGAAGCTGCTGTTAATGCAAACATAATATAAACATAAATCAATCGCAATTGTGATTCTTAGAAAATGCTGAAATGCGCGCATTCGAACGCATGTGTATTTTTACATAAAAAAACGTTGGTCTGTTTGCATGTATGCGTGTAAAGGGCGATATTTGACAGATACAAAACTAAAGAAGCGGTTGAAAATTCAAACACAACTAAATAACAATTTTGGTTGAAAAATATGCTAGAATGAATGGCCTTGAATTAATTTGTGTCCATGCATAGCAAACGTGCTTGGACTTTTTAATGTATGTGTATGTAAGAGTGTAAATTTATATTTATTTATTTATATTTTTTTATACGCGTCTCTGCTTGATATGTGCGTGTGATAATTGGCCAAACGTTTTGTTTAATGGATTGGGACTGACTTAACGGAACTTGATGAAACTTTCAGTATATGATTCTATTGAATTTTTTACATATTATAAAAATGCTAACTCTTTCACATGGTTATATTTGCAACAGACCTTCAACTGGCAATGTATTAGGGGGGTAGGTAATTTTTAATAAGAGCCGGTATCCAAAATGTAACAAAAATTGAAATTACATATAATTCACATGAATCTACATAAATGTAAAATTTGAGATATATTATTAATTTTAATATACCAGATGCCCCTATGGGAAATGAGTATCACGCATTAGGTTTAGACCTCATGCAACTTTCTTACTTTTTTATATTTTATATTTACAAAACTTGTTTCAGCCATAGTTTAAAAAACAGGATTATATAAATTTTGACAAGTTACGTAACAATAGAAAACAGTAAAGTAATAATAAAATGACTTTTGAACCATTGAAAATATGAAATCAGGGTATAATGGTTTTGTGAAAATGTATGTAACAGGCAGAAGGAGGCGTACCACACCCCATAAAGTATATATATTCTTGATCAGCGCGACAAGGCGAGTCGATATAGTTTTAATGTGTTTTTTAGGCGTGGTTTAAACATCGTTTGAGATAGAGACTTCAAATTTGCTGTGTAATTGCGTGTAATAAATACGGAATTTACATAATCTTAAGATTTTGGGTATTGACAATTTTTGTTGTTTGGAAATCGCTACACTGAACAGTGAGGAATATGCAAGCATAGCGTGGCAAAAATCAGAAAAGTGATGAAAAGCGACTTTTATTTTGTCGATGCCATCTGACAATTAATTAAAGAAAGGGACAGAAAATATACGAATTTAAAGGTAAATTGGTAAATTCAACACTGGACAAATAAGCAAAGTTATAAAAAACAGAGATATATTGGGAAAAGTGTTCCACTTGAATTGCACGAAATATATTTCATAAATTCTTGATGTTTTGGTTGCGTTTAAAGATTCTTTCCAATAATGTATAATGGTTATGTTAAATGTATGTAACAGGCAGAAGGATACGTTCAACACCCCATAGAGTATATATATTCTTGAACAGGATGACGAGCTGAGTCGATTTATCCCTGACAATGGAAACATTCACACATACATTAAAACGTGCAAGCGCGTCGTCTATGCATGTGCACAAATAAATTCAAGGCCATTTATTCTAGAATTCATTTTAGCATAATACTTTGACACTGTAGAAACACCAGCCGCGATATTTCTAAATATGCTGTCGAATCGACCGACTGACGGTGAGTGATTATAGAACTGACGACGAAATGGCGCCAAATGCAAATTGAAGCGATTCCTGTGTCAGTCACACTTGCTTTGCTAGTAACTTTTGATAACCATTTTGATAAACGTTCAAACAAGAGGCGATTTGCAGTCAGAATTAAAAGCGTTCTAGAAGTGAACGCTTTTAATTCGGACTACAAATCGCCTCTTGTTTGAACGTTTATCAAAACGGTTATCAAAACTTAAAATGAAAGGTGGCTTTATGGAGCAGCAACCCGAAACTTTTCCTAAAATGCAAAAACAACCGTCCATAGAGTGTCACTTTTGCGGAAAATTGGGCCATAAATGATTGAAGCAAGTGGTAATGAACGACGTGGAAGATAAGAAGCTCATCACCGTGAAAAATTAACCGTAATAAGCTACAAGTGGTGAAACAGAATGCTCGTTGATGAAAAAAAGCTAAGTACAAAATTTTTTTGCAAGAGATTTAATAATGTTGTTATGCTAAAGGGCAAAGGAAGTAGTGGAATATGTAGTACTGTACAAATATTAAGTACCGTAAAAATTGATGACAATTGCATTGGAATTCTGTTTCATGATCACACGAAGATTTGAGAAAATTGCCAGACGGTGAAGATCATGTTGAGTTGAATGTTTATAAAGGTTATAATATTGAGATCTGAGAAAATTGCAAGATGCTGAAGTACACGTTGAGTTGAATGTTTGTGATGATTATAATATTGTTGAGATTGATAAAACCATTGAAAATGGTGAAAAGAGCGAAAATAAAGAAATTAAGAATGTTGAAGCCACTGAAATGAAAGTGAAGATAACCATGAGGGTTATTATTGTTGTTGGCCAAAGAGAATGGTAGACTAATGTTGTTCTGATCATGGCGTGTGATTGTGTAACTCTTTAACTATATAAAAGAGAGTTGGCCAAAGGTAATGGTAATGGAGTGTACAAGTCATAATGCAAGCACAAGTGCAAAATAACAAATGTTGTTTTGATCATGGCGTGTGGGGCATTTGATTGTGTAAACCTAAAACTGAATAAAAGAGAGTTAATTGGTAGAGGTGGGCACGGGCCGGGTTCTTATCTGGTACCCGTAGGCACCCGCGGTTACCCGTAAGTATGGGCTGAAAAATCTAATTTCGGGCTGGGTGCCGGCGGGTGTGGGTTAGACTGCTTAATCCGTTTTACCCGAACAAATTTGTACTGTTTTACTAAAATTTAAAATGCATAATGAATTGTTTAATTTGAACTTTTTAGAGAAGCGTTTTCAGCAAACTTCCTCTCATTTGGTTGGATGATTTTTAAATCCCCCATTCAAAGAATTAGGTTTTTTGCTAGCTGAAAAAAAAAAAATATTGTCTTAGAAACCGTTAAATGCATGTTGTTTGAAATTTATGACATACAAAATGATTCAATTAAGGACGCGAGAATTGAAAACTCTCCGCCAAATTTAAATCATGAATTTCAAGAGTTTTTGGACAAAAATCAATAAAAACAAGAAAGACTCTAGTCGAGACTGCTCGACTAGGGGATACCCTGAGCCCTGTGAAGAACCAAATATCAAATCATTCTACGCTTTTGTTATGCTTACATACTAATAACACACACACACACACACATATGCACGCAGGCATAAGCGCGCGCTCTGCCAACTGCGCAGTTGACGCAGCGACTGCGCTTGGGCTGCAATGTGGGCATTACTATGGGAACTTTATTGTTTAATAACTTTTCTTAGCAATGGACTAACTTCATCAAACTTTCACAACTTATTAATGGCATTCATATATGTGTATTTGCCAAAGCACAAGTCTCTAGTATTTAATTTGCGGCTTTCACAAATAGAGGCTATTGGGGGCGAATGGGGCGTGCCATTAAAAATCTAATGATTACGTAATCTCCGTATTCATTCAACGCAATTACACAGCAAATTTGAAGTCTCTAGCTCAAACGATACACAAACTACGCCTTAAAAACATATTTTCGATAAGCATTAATATCGATAACATTACAACAAAAATAGTTATCGTTCATACGAAATAAACTTGACCTGCGCGTGCTATCCACGGACCCAACAAAAAAAATTCAAGTCTCTAGCTTGTCTAGATGCTTCAATCGACGCTTTCAAACATACGGACGGACGGACGGACGGACGGACGGACAGACAGACGGACAGGGCTAAATCGACTCAGCTCGTCGCCCGGTCAAGAATATATATACTTTGTGGGGTCTGACACGCCTCCTTCTGCCTGTTACATACATTAAACAAAACCATTATACCCTGATTTCCCATTTTCAATGGGCTCAGGGTATAAATAGAAAACAACTACTCAACGACACGCCCCTTACATAATGGTATTCCACAAGGCTCCCCCTCTCGGTTATCCTCTTCACCATCGCTTTCAACAAACTCAACTCAATGGATTGGGACTGACTTAACGGAACTTGATGAAACTTTCAGTATATGATTCTATTGAATTTTTTACATATTATAAAAATGCTAACTCTTTCACATGGTTATATTTGCAACAGACCTTCAACTGGCAATGTATTAGGGGGGTAGGTAATTTTTAATAAGAGCCGGTATCCAAAATGTAACAAAAATTGAAATTACATATAATTCACATGAATCTACATAAATGTAAAATTTGAGATATATTATTAATTTTAATATACCAGATGCCCCTATGGGAAATGAGTATCACGCATTAGGTTTAGACCCCATGCAACTTTCTTACTTTTTTATATTTTATATTTACAAAACTTGTTTCAGCCATAGTTTAAAAAACAGGATTATATAAATTTTGACAAGTTACTTAACAATAGAAAACAGTAAAGTAATAATAAAATGACTTTTGAACCATTGAAAATATGAAATCAGGGTATAATGGTTTTGTGAAAATGTATGTAACAGGCAGAAGGAGGCGTACCACACCCCATAAAGTATATATATTCTTGATCAGCGCGACAAGGCGAGTCGATATAGTTTTAATGTGTTTTTTAGGCGTGGTTTAAACATCGTTTGAGATAGAGACTTC
Source organism: Drosophila meridionalis (assembly GCA_035045145.1). Classification (NCBI taxonomy): domain Eukaryota; kingdom Metazoa; phylum Arthropoda; class Insecta; order Diptera; family Drosophilidae; genus Drosophila; species Drosophila meridionalis. The sequence goes on from JAWNPG010000023.1 coordinate 7,495,470, forward strand.
AAATTTGCTGTGTAATTGCGTGTAATAAATACGGAATTTACATAATCTTAAGATTTTGGGTATTGACAATTTTTGTTGTTTGGAGATCGCTACACTGAACAGTGAGGAATATGCAAGCATAGCGTGGCAAAAATCAGAAAAGTGATGAAAAGCGACTTTTATTTTGTCGATGCCATCTGACAATTAATTAAAGAAAGGGACAGAAAATATACGCATTTAAAGGTAAATTGGTAAATTCAACACTGGGCAAATAAGCAAAGTTATAAAAAACAGAGATATATTGGGAAAAGTGTTCCACTTGAATTGCACGAAATATATTTCATAAATTCTTGATGTTTTGGTTGCGTTTAAAGATTCTTTCCAATAATGTATAATGGTTATGTTAAATGTATGTAACAGGCAGAAGGATGCGTTCAACACCCCATAGAGTATATATATTCTTGATCAGGATGACGAGCTGAGTCGATTTATCCCTGTCAATGGAAACATTCACACATACATTAAAACGTGCAAGCGCGTCGTCTATGCATGTGCACAAATAAATTCAAGGCCATTTATTCTAGAATTCATTTTAGCATAATACTTTGACACTGTAGAAACACCAGCCGCGATATTTCTAAATATGCTGTCGAATCGACCGACTGACGGTGAGTGATTACAGAACTGACGACGAAATGGCGCCAAATGCAAATTGAAGCGATTCCTGTGTCAGTCACACTTGCTTTGCTAGTAACTTTTGATAACCATTTTGATAAACGTTCAAACAAGAGGCGATTTGCAGTCAGAATTAAAAGCGTTCTAGAAGTGAACGCTTTTAATTCGGACTACAAATCGCCTCTTGTTTGAACGTTTATCAAAACGGTTATCAAAACTTAAAATGAAAGGTGGCTTTATGGAGCAGCAACCCGAAACTTTTCCTAAAATGCAAAAACAACCGTCCATAGAGTGTCACTTTTGCGGAAAATTGGGCCATAAATGATTGAAGCAAGTGGTAATGAACGACGTGGAAGATAAGAAGCTCATCACCGTGAAAAATTAACCGTAATAAGCTACAAGTGGTGAAACAGAATGCTCGTTGATGAAAAAAAGCTAAGTACAAAATTTTTTTGCAAGAGATTTAATAATGTTGTTATGCTAAAGGGCAAAGGAAGTAGTGGAATATGTAGTACTGTACAAATATTAAGTACCGTAAAAATTGATGACAATTGCATTGGAATTCTGTTTCATGATCACACGAAGATTTGAGAAAATTGCCAGACGGTGAAGATCATGTTGAGTTGAATGTTTATAAAGGTTATAATATTGAGATCTGAGAAAATTGCAAGATGCTGAAGTACACGTTGAGTTGAATGTTTGTGATGATTATAATATTGTTGAGATTGATAAAACCATTGAAAATGGTGAAAAGAGCGAAAATAAAGAAATTAAGAATGTTGAAGCCACTGAAATGAAAGTGAAGATAACCATGAGGGTTATTATTGTTGTTGGCCAAAGAGAATGGTAGACTAATGTTGTTCTGATCATGGCGTGTGATTGTGTAACTCTTTAACTATATAAAAGAGAGTTGGCCAAAGGTAATGGTAATGGAGTGTACAAGTCATAATGCAAGCACAAGTGCAAAATAACAAATGTTGTTTTGATCATGGCGTGTGGGGCATTTGATTGTGTAAACCTAAAACTGAATAAAAGAGAGTTAATTGGTAGAGGTGGGCACGGGCCGGGTTTTTATCTGGTACCCGTAGGCACCCGCGGTTACCCGTGAGTATGGGCTGAAAAATCTAATTTCGGGCTGGGTGCCGGCGGGTGTGGGTTAGACTGCTTAATCCGTTTTACCCGAACAAATTTGTACTGTTTTACTAAAATTTAAAATGCATAATAAATTGTTTAATTTGAACTTTTTAGAGAAGCGTTTTCAGCAAACTTCCTCTCATTTGGTTGGATGATTTTTAAATCCCCCATTCAAAGAATTAGGTTTTTGCTAGCTGAAAAAAAAAAATATTGTCTTAGAAACCGTTAAATGCATGTTGTTTGAAATTTATGACATACAAAATGATTCAATTAAGGACGCGAGAATTGAAAACTCTCCGCCAAATTTAAATCATGAATTTCAAGAGTTTTTGGACAAAAATCAATAAAAACAAGAAAGACTCTAGTCGAGACTGCTCGACTAGGGGATACCCTGAGCCCTGTGAAGAGCCAAATATCAAATCATTCTACGCTTTTGTTATGCTTACATACTAATAACACACACACACACACACATATGCACGCAGGCATAAGCGCGCGCTCTGCCAACTGCGCAGTTGACGTAGCGACTGCGCTTGGGCTGCAATGTGGGCATTACTATGGGAACTTTATTGTTTAATAACTTTTCTTAGCAATGGACTAACTTCATCAAACTTTCACAACTTATTAATGGCATTCATATATGTGTATTTGCCAAAGCACAAGTCTCTAGTATTTAATTTGCGGCTTTCACAAATAGGGGCTATTGGGGGCGAATGGGGCGTGCCATTAAAAATCTAATGATTACGTAATCTCCGTATTCATTCAACGCAATTACACAGCAAATTTGAAGTCTCTAGCTCAAACGATACATAAACTACGCCTTAAAAACATATTTTCGATAAGCATTAATATCGATAACATTACAACAAAAATAGTTATCGTTCATACGAAATAAACTTGAAATGCGCGTGCTATCCACTGACCCAACAAAAAAAATTCAAGTCTCTAGCTTGTCTAGATGCTTCAATCGACGCTTTCAAACATACGGACAGACGGACAGACGGACGGACGGACGGACGGACGGACGGACAGACAGACAGACGGACAGGGCTAAATCGACTCAGCTCGTTACCCGGTCAAGAATATATATACTTTGTGGGGTCTGACACGCCTCCTTCTGCCTGTTACATACATTAAACAAAACCATTATACCCTGATTTCCCATTTTCAATGGGCTCAGTGTATAAATAGAAAACAACTACTCAACGGCACGCCCCTTACATAATGGTATTCCACAAGGCTCCCCCCTCTCGGTTATCCTCTTCACCATCGCTTTCAACAAACTCAACTCAATCATATCCCTTCACAAAAACATGCAACTAAGCACATATGCTGACGACTTTAATATTTTCATAAATATCCCTAATACCAAAAACAAAAACATAGACCTAACCACACTATTCTCACAAATATCAGAATGGTGCGATTACACTGGAGTGTCATTATCCCCTACAAAATGCAAACACCTACACATCTCTCGCAAACACAACTGCTCATGCCACATCCTTACAACTAACTATCACATAAAATCTCTAAAAGCTTCGTTAAAAAAAAAATCCATATTTTAAAATGCCTATCAAACCACAAATTCAACTGTCACACCTCCTCCCTAATTAACGTCACCAAAGCAATAATAATATCAAAAATTGACTATTGCCTCCCCCTGTTTGAACCTGCCCCTCAATCTACCATCCGACCCCTTAATTCAATCGCCAATTCTGCAATAAGAATATCACTCGGTGCCTTCAAAACCACTCCAGTCAACAATATGCTTCACGAACAATATGCTTCACATACGAAATCAAATTGCCACAGCTGAACTCTGCAAATCACTAATAAACTCACACAACTCCCCAATCATCAACATATTAAAAAACTATAAACCTCATAAGAAAGTTAGACAGAATCATCAACACTGCCAAAGTCTTCGATATCCCACACAAACATTATCCCAAAAACCTTATTATACATACCCCACCATGGCACCTAAACACTCTATTAACGGATTCCTCTCTCAGAAAGTATCAGAGAGAGTTCTCAGTTGAGAGTGTGGATACGTACTTTTTTGTGCTCTTGAGTTTTAATTAAATTATCACTTATTATTTCACTATAATTGTCACACTATCGCGTTCGGTTAACTAACTAACTCATAACTATCATTACATTGCTGTGCAAGGTTTGATCCGCTGTGCTTTGTGCTTCAGTTATTACCGATTTTCATTTTCGGTTTTGGTGCATCGGCGATTTTGATTTCTACTATCGTTTTTGTTTTGCGTCGCTGTTTGCCGGCTTTCTGTTTCATCTGCTCTCACTTGTTGTTGTATGCTACATTTTGCTTGCATACACACTTGTGTCTGAATTTGCTCTCACTAGTTTGTTTTGTGCACGGTATTCTTATTTGTGCGCGATTCTTATTAGTATTGCCGCTCTTTTTGTTGTTGTTTGTTTTTAGTGCTCTCAACGCGTTCTTATCTCTTTTAGTTTTGCATTCTTTCGCTTTTTGTTTTTTTTTTCTCGCTTCAATTTTGTTTAACCCCAATTGCCAAAATGACATGCTGTAAGAAATCATGTTCTTTTAGGCAGGTTGTTGACTCTGCACAAGCACAATTTGTTAATTGATGGTTGTGTGAGAACTTGATGTACACTGAATGTGCTGGCCTCACTGGGCATGACTATGACAAAATCATGTCCCCTACCAAAATTGCCGTGGTTTACGTTGGTCTTACTCGAGTTGCTTTGAAAAACAAATTAATTTTTCCAAAATGTATAATTCGGTGAGAGTTCAATTTTTAAAACTGTGCAATATTTCAAAACAGCTTTCTAGTGATATAGAAGCTGGTGAAGAAATATTAAAACAGTATAATTTTAAAACTCCACACAATCTAATGGAGACTACAACATTATTGGTACCAGCTTCTGTACCAATGTTGTCTCCAAATTCTTTAGCTCCTACTTCACCTAATCCAGACTCATTTTCCAATCCACCTTCTGTAGACTTGTCTACACCACCTGGGGCTACTGGTACTTATAATAAAACTGTCGAGCCTAATCAAAGTCCCACTATAAAAGTAAGACCGTCCCCGGTTGTTGTTCAAACAGTGAATAACAATCTGTTAGTGACCTCTGAACCCATGGTGCCCACTTTATCAGTTCTGTCTCCTCGAAAGCAGGTTTTTTTATCTAGGCTTTCATCTGACACGACGTGCGAAGCAATATCAGCGTTTATTGCTAGTAAGTCTGCAGCAAATGTTTTTATCTCGAAGTTTAATTTCGCAACACCACGTGAAATTGCTTCGTTTAAAATCAGTGTAACGGTTGAGCAATTCACAACTATATGTGATGCCAAGTTTTGGCCACCGCATATAGTTGTACATGAATTCAAGCCTAAGAATCGAAGCCGATTACCTCCAGTATCATTGAAACCTACTTCGGTACAATCTTTAGCTAATAGTGTATCAAAAAACTAAATAGTATAAATTCTTCACCGAATCTGTCTTTGGGATATCAATACGTTCGAGTCCTAAATTCCTCTCATATACAACAAATTATTTAAACAAATCCTTGACGACAACAGAAAATACAAAACCATATTCACAGACGGCTCCCAAATAAACGAAATCACATCTTACGCCATAACCAACGAACACAACATAATAAAATCAGGCTTAATACCATTTTACTCAACAGTTTTCTCAGCTGAAATCATTGCGATCACAGAAGCCCTCAATACTTTTAAAAAGAAGCCCGGAAAATATGCCATATACACTGACTCCCTCTCAACCATAGACGCAATAGAAAACATCAACAATTCGTCTTATTATCCATCCCTCATCCGAAACGTTCTCACCAAACACCAACCAAAATTTAAAATAACCTAGATCCCTGGCCAGGGTAACGAGTTAAGGGTAACGAGTTAGCCGACCTTGCTGCGAAAGATGCAACCGATCTCCCACTCATCCTAACCCCAAATCATAAGTTACAAGACATAAACAAATATTTAAAAAACTCCCTCAAAACACTTATAAGAAACACAATATACAATACATCAAACTGGTACCAAACTCTTGACCCGCAGGATTACAAAGCCCCAAAAAACACGTCAAGATCCCAACAAATTAAAATCACAAGACTTAGACTTGGCCACACCAACATCACCCACCAACACTACCTCGACCCAACATTAAACTCTGCATGTCCATTCTGCAATAATACAAAAATAATATTACGCCATATCCTAAAAGAATGTCAATCCCTAAAAACCTCTTACAATAAAATATTCAAAAATCTTGGCCCAATTCAACTCCTATCCCAACCAACACCAAATAATGTAAATCCTTAAGTTCCTCAAACAAAATTGTTAACCTAATATAGTCACAACAAGAAAATCGAAGGCCCTAGCAGCCAGCACTCTATAATTAAGTTAGCTATATAATTTTACATTGTAAGTTAACTGTACATAAATAAATAAATAACAAGTAAGAGTGCTCTAGTCGACACTGCTCGACTAGGGGATACCCTGACCCCTGTGAAGAGCCAATTATCAAATCATTCAACGTTTTTTTTATGCATACATACAAACAACACATACACAGATATATATGCACGCACGCATAAGCGCGCGCTCTGCCAACTACGCAGTTGACGCAGCGACTCGATATGGAATGAGTTATCGGAAAAATTGAATAAACGTGTACAGCTATGGTATTAACGAGTATTCATGTAAAATTTCAAGTCTCTACGTTGCCTACTTACAAATATTTCAGTGTTCACACGGACGGACGGACGGACAAACGGACAGACGGATATCGACGCGTTGATCAAGAATATATACTTTATGGGGTGTGGCACGTACATTTTCACAAAAACAATTTACCCTGATTTCCCATTTTCAATGGGAGAAATCGTCCGAGAACAGCGCCGCGTTAGTATGTAGCAAAGAAGGGCCTTAATTCATACTTCTCAAACACAAGAGCAAAGAGACGCAGCCCGTGGAACGGCTAGATTAGATGCGAGGAGTCGCCGAGCTTATCGTACAGACGAACAGAGGAATAATCTTCGAAGTGCAAGAAGAAATGGTTCAATTATTGATTTGAATCGAACAGCGTTTCGATATGATTGCACCATCGATTACGCCTTGCATCGTTTAGTTTGCATTGGTCCAATGGACGTTGTTTGCCAGCATTGTGGCGCATTGAAGTTTGCTGGAGAAACGCCCGGTTTGTGCTGCCTTAGTGGTAAAGTGACATTGCCATAAGTGGTCCCGCCACCAGAGCCATTGCGTTCCCTGCTTTATGGCGAAACACTAGAATCAAAACATTTTTTGCTGATGATTTCTCGAAGCAATTGCTGAATATCGGTAATGGCCGTGTTTCTGTTGACGAATCGAGCGGTTTGATTTCATTTCCTCCAAATTTTTGAATTTCGTCTCATCAAAAGATGAGCTTATCAACGAAGTAATTCCGAATATCATTGCAAACCACAAAAATACTAAATGGTTAAGTGAGCGAGCAATTTTGGCGGCTAAAAATTAATATGTAGATGACCTCAATTTTATAAGCGTAGGTACTCTGTATTCATTCAAATCTATCGTCTGTGTAACAAACGAAGAAGAAGTCACTAATTATCCAACTGGATTTTTGAATTCCTTGGATGTGCCTGGTTTACCACTGCATAATTTACAACTGAAGGTTGGCTCGGTAGTTATCATGCTTAGAAATTTTAATCAACCAAAACTGTGCAATGGAACGCGTTTGGTGATAAAAAAACTGATGAGCAATGTGATTCACGCGTCGATACTCAAAGCAAAATTTAAAGATGAGGAAGTTCTTATTCCAAGGATTCCGATGATTCCAACAGATATGCCCTTTGAGTTCAAACGAATTCAATTCCCGATTCGTCTTGCCTTCGCCATGACGATTAATAAATCACAGGGCCAATCCTTGACTATTTGTGGTCTCAATCTAGAAAATGCGTGTTTTTCTCATGGTCAATTATACGTAAAATGCTCACGTATCGGCAAACCATCCGCATTATTTGTTCTTGCATCTGTCCAAAAAACGAAGAATGTCGTTTACCACAAGGAGCTTGAATGAAAATCCGATTAATAAATTAATCAGAGTGAACAACATAGTTTTCAATGATTTTTTTCTGACATGTGTTCGGAAAACTTAATTTTTTCTTTTTTTTTAATTTTTATTCTCATTCTGTTTGTTTTCATCATCATTCATCATAATAAAATACTTTTATATTTCTATATATATAAATATTGTTTTGTATTATTGTATTACGTTCATTATGTGCATCTACTTGCTGCGCCACATCAGTCTTGCATTGCCTGTTGGCAAATCCGAAACTAGTTCACTACAAGGGCGACTTTTAACGAATAAAAAACTGTAGAAACATCTGTTAATGCAAACGTAATATAAACACAAATCAATAGCAATTGTGATTCTTAGAAATTGCTGAAATTTACGCATATGAATGTATGTGTATGCGTACATACAAACGCTGCTTAACACGTGCGTGTGATAATTGGCCAAAACGTTTTGTTTAGTAGATTGGGATATATTTGCAAAAATTGAAATTGCATGAACCAAACATAATGCAAAATTTGAGATATATTATTAAATTAAATATACCAAATGCCTCTATGGGAAACGAGTATCACGCATTAGGTTTCGCCCTAAGGCAACGTTCTTACTTGTTATTATTATTTTTATTTCGATTCAAATAAATGCATCTGGCTAGTCTTAAACAATGATTTTTGTTTATAAAATTAATTTTATTTTATTTGTCTCTATGTGCCTTTTGGCAGTATTTCTTTCCTTTTTATTATTTACTCGAAGGTGAGTTTACAATTTTTCCTGCAGTTTTTACAGTCTTCCAACATGTACTCTAATCGGGAGAGTTCTCGCTCAATTTTTATACCCTGAGCCCATTGAAAATGGGAAATCAGGGTAAATTGTTTTTGTGAAAATGTACGTGCCACACCCCATAAAGTATATATTCTTGATCAACGCGTCGATATCCGTCTGTCCGTTTGTCCGTCCGTCCGTCCGTGTGAACACTGAAATATTTGTAAGTAGGCAACGTAGAGACTTGAAATTTTACATGAATACTCGTTAATACCATAGCTGTACACGTTTATTCAATTTTTCCGATAACTCATTCCATATCGAGTCGCTGCGTCAACTGCGTAGTTGGCAGAGCGCGCGCTTATGCGTGCATGCATATGTATGTGTTTTTTGTATGTATGCATAAAAAAATCGTAGCGATTTGATATTTGGCTCTTCACAGGGCTCAGGGTATCTACTAGTCGAGCAGTCTTGACTAGAGCACTCTTACTTGTTTTATTGATTTGTTAGCGCTACAATCGCATCGTTCTTCTTGACAGATTCAGTTGTTTCCACTGTCATTCTGTTTAGCTTCGCATTGTTTGTCCTTGGCAGTAACTTAGAAAGCGGTTTTGTGGTTGTAACTACGTTCCTATCACGGTCATCATGTAGAATTTATTCCAAAACATTTAACAGACAGCTCTGCTTATGAAATTTGATTTTGAATGATTTTTATAGTATAGTATAGTAAGAATCTTAGAACGAGAGAGCGTTTTATGTAGGTTCCTTGTATGTACATATATGCAATATACATATATTGTACATAAGGCATCTACGGGATCGTATATATAACTGATCATATATATATATATATATATATATATATATATATATATATATGTACATATACGCATGCATAAGCGCGCGCTCTGCCAACTGCGCAGTTGACGCAGCGACTGCGCTTGGGCTGCAATGCGGGCATTACTATGGGAACTTAATTGTTTAATATATATATATATATATATATATATATATATATATATATGATCAGTTATATATACGATCCCGTAGATGCCTTATGTACAATATATGTATATTGCATATATGTACATACAAGGAACCTACATAAAACGCTCTCTCGTTCTAAGATTCTTACTATACTATACTATAAAAATCATTCAAAATCAAATTTCATAAGCAGAGCTGTCTGTTAAATGTTTTGGAATAAATTCTACATGATGACCGTGATAGGAACGTAGTTACAACCACAAAACCGCTTTCTAAGTTACTGCCAAGGACAAACAATGCGAAGCTAAACAGAATGACAGTGGAAACAACTGAATCTGTCAAGAAGAACGATGCGATTGTAGCGCTAACAAATCAATAAAACAAGTAAGAGTGCTCTAGTCAAGACTGCTCGACTAGTAGATACCCTGAGCCCTGTGAAGAGCCAAATATCAAATCGCTACGATTTTTTTATGCATACATACAAAAAACACATACATATGCATGCACGCATAAGCGCGCGCTCTGCCAACTACGCAGTTGACGCAGCGACTCGATATGGAATGAGTTATCGGAAAAATTGAATAAACGTGTACAGCTATGGTATTAACGAGTATTAATGTAAAATTTCAAGTCTCTACGTTGCCTACTTACAAATATTTCAGTGTTCACACGGACGGACGGACGGACAAACGGACAGACGGATATCGACGCGTTGATCAAGAATATATACTTTATGGGGTGTGGCACGTACATTTTCACAAAAACAATTTACCCTGATTTCCCATTTTCAATGGGCTCAGGGTATAAAAATTGAGCGAGAACTCTCCCGATTAGAGTACATGTTGGAAGACTGTAAAAACTGCAGGAAAAATTGTAAACTCACCTTCGAGTAAATAATAAAAAGGAAAGAAATACTGCCAAAAGGCACATAGAGACAAATAAAATAAAATTAATTTTATAAACAAAAATCATTGTTTAAGACTAGCCAGATGCATTTATTTGAATCGAAATAAAAATAATAATAACAAGTAAGAACGTTGCCTTAGGGCGAAACCTAATGCGTGATACTCGTTTCCCATAGAGGCATTTGGTATATTTAATTTAATAATATATCTCAAATTTTGCATTATGTTTGGTTCATGCAATTTCAATTTTTGCAAATATATCCCAATCTACTAAACAAAACGTTTTGGCCAATTATCACACGCACGTGTTAAGCAGCGTTTGTATGTACGCATACACATACATTCATATGCGTGAATTTCAGCAATTTCTAAGAATCACAATTGCTATTGATTTGTGTTTATATTGCGTTTGCATTAACAGATGTTTCTACAGTTTTTTATTCGTTAAAAGTCGCCCTTGTAGTGAACTAGTTTCGGATTTGCCAACAGGCAATGCAAGACTGATGTGGCGCAGCAAGTAGATGCACATAATGAACGTAATACAATAATACAAAACAATATTTATATATATAGAAATATAAAAGTATTTTATTATGATGAATGATGATGAAAACAAACAGAATGAGAATAAAAATTAAAAAAAAAGAAAAAATTAAGTTTTCCGAACACATGTCAGAAAAAAATCATTGAAAACTATGTTGTTCACTCTGATTAATTTATTAATCGGATTTTCATTCAAGCTCCTTGTGGTAAACGACATTCTTCGTTTTTTGGACAGATGCAAGAACAAATAATGCGGATGGTTTGCCGATACGTGAGCATTTTACGTATAATTGACCATGAGAAAAACACGCATTTTCTAGATTGAGACCACAAATAGTCAAGGATTGGCCCTGTGATTTATTAATCGTCATGGCGAAGGCAAGACGAATCGGGAATTGAATTCGTTTGAACTCAAAGGGCATATCTGTTGGAATCATCGGAATCCTTGGAATAAGAACTTCCTCATCTTTGAATTTTGCTTTGAGTATCGACGCGTGAATCACATTGCTCATCAGTTTTTTTATCACCAAACGCGTTCCATTGCACAGTTTTGGTTGATTAAAATTTCTAAGGATGATAACTACCGAGCCAACCTTCAGTTGTAAATTATGCAGTGGTAAACCAGGCACATCCAAGGAATTCAAAAATCCAGTTGGATAATTAGTGGCTTCTTCTTCGTTTGTTACACAGACGATAGATTTGAATGAATACAGAGTACCTACGCTTATAAAATTGAGGTCATCTACATATTAATTTTTAGCCGCCAAAATTGCTCGCTCACTTAACCATTTAGTATTTTTGTGGTTTGCAATGATATTCGGAATTACTTCGTTGATAAGCTCATCTTTTGATGAGACGAAATTCAAAAATTTGGAGGAAATGAAATCAAACCGCTCGATTCGTCAACAGAAACACGGCCATTACCGATATTCAGCAATTGCTTCGAGAAATCATCAGCAAAAAATGTTTTGATTCCAGTATTTCGCCATAAAGCAGGGAACGCAATGGCTCTGGTGGCGGGACCACTTATGGCAATGTCACTTTACCACTAAGGCAGCACAAACCGGGCGTTTCTCCAGCAAACTTCAATGCGCCACAATGCTGGCAAACAACGTCCATTGGACCAATGCAAACTAAACGATGCAAGGCGTAATCGATGGTGCAATCATATCGAAACGCTGTTCGATTCAAATCAATAATTGAACCATTTCTTCTTGCACTTCGAAGATTATTCCTCTGTTCGTCTGTACGATAAGCTCGGCGACTCCTCGCATCTAATCTAGCCGTTCCACGGGCTGCGTCTCTTTGCTCTTGTGTTTGAGAAGTATGAATTAAGGCCCTTCTTTGCTACATACTAACGCGGCGCTGTTCTCGGACGATTTCTCGTTCTTCGTCAGATAATTGACTCGCGAAATACCGTTGCCTAATTGCATTACGGGACCGCTGGGAAAGATTAGATCTTCTAGGACGCGGCATTTTTATTAATAGTAATACTGAATATGCACTCGCACAAAACCACATAAAACAAACAAATATAACAGTACCTACCTATTTTGCACAAAATAAATTTCTGAAGGCACACATAAATAGTTGTTACTGTATTTGACAGGATTGGATAACAAATATTTGACATGTAATCAACAAATGAGCATTTAATGAAAAAAAATTTGACAGCCTCGAAATTCAAGTACTTTTAGGGAAAATAGCGCATTCTTCAAGGATTCCATTTTTTCTGTATTTTTAAGATATATTCTGCTATTCGGGGCATTTTGAATACCGGCTGCGTATTTTACAAAACCTCCTTTTAAAGGTTATTTACAAATATAAGCAACGTTGAATGAGGCGTCATTTATTTATATAAATATTCAATATTCTTACTTTATTAATAATGTTACATTTTTGATACCGGCTTCGTATTTTACAAAACCTGCTTTTAAAGGTTATTTACAAATGTAAGCAAAGTTGAATGAGCTGTCATTTATATAAAATAGAATATTCAATAGAATCAACTGCTAAATGTTTCACTAAAGGCTGTTAAATTAGAGCCAATTTATTAAACAAAACTTTTAGCCAAGTACGACATGGTCGTGGTACGCAGCAACGAGTGGCAAAAATATATTTACATTCACACATAAATTAAAAAGTTCAAGCGAGCAATTAAATCAAGGCTGTTCATTCTAGCATACTCTTGAAATAAATTATTATTATTCACACACAATTCGTTTACAGTTTCAACAGTTGCTTTAGTTTTGTATTTGCTACATGTAGTGCATTGCTTATTATTACACATTGGTAATCATTTATTTTCCCGCAACTTGAATATCAATATTTTTTTAATAATAATACATCGTTTGAACTGGAGACTTCAAATTTGTTGTGTAGTTGAGTGTATTGAATACGGAGATTACGTAATCCTTAGATTTTGGATGCCACTCCCTATTCGCCCCCAATAGCCCCAATTTGCAATTTGCGTCTCTGTTGTTTTTTGTTTTTTATACCGATCGTGACATAATGCCAATTTCTGGGATGTTGCAGCTTGGTAATTATAATAAATATATATATAAATATTTTTGTGTGGTGACAAAAGCTAGAGACACAAACCAAGGTGCTGGGCTTGAGCCCATAAAACAACAACAATGCTTAAACCGCCCGACATAAACACAACAATAAAACCAATCTAGAACAAATATCAAAATCTAAGCAACCCAAAATACATTGCAATTAACAGAAAAAACAAAGAATCGTTTGAAAATGTGTCACCATTCCTAATTAAAAAAACAATAGACTACACATGTGGAGGAGAGGTTGAAACATGAAAAAAAAAACTCGCGCCGGCACCCTATTCATCAAAACAAAAAATACCTTACAAACAATGAAATTACTAAAAATCAAAAATATGGCCGATATCCAAGTAGAAGCCACTGAACACAAGACACTAATTTTTTCCAAGGGAGTAATCTACTGCAACGAATTACGAAACACAGAGGAAGCAGAAATACTAGAAGAACTTAAACCTCAAAGCGTAACTGAAGTGCGAAAAATATTAAGCGTAAGAGTTCGCCCGTACATCCCTCTACCTCTGAGATGCAGAAAATGCCTACGTTTTGGCCACCCAACACAAATCTGCAAAAGTCCAGTAGAAACATGTAAAAACTGCTCTCAAACTACACACACTACTGAAAATGAAACATGCAACAACGAGAAGTGCTGCCTAAATTGCAAAAATAACCCCGAAGTTGATCCCAAACACAGCCCACTTGATCGCAAATGTCCAACATTCTTGAAACAACAAGAATTGGTAGCAATCACAACTACAGAGAAAATTGACCACAAAACAGCTTTATCAATTTACCACTCTCGTCATAACCCGCAACCTAGCAACAGCTACGCATCAACATTGACCAAAACTGCAACAAATCAAGACGCCCATTCAACAACACCAAAAACAAATACAGCTACAACAACATCAACGAACACCTCATCCCTACCCATAACTTACCACAACCTGTTATCAGAGCACCCTAGGACCTCAAGGACAAGCACATCGCACCAACACCTTCGCAAGGAAAATATGGAAATGGACGTAGACGTACTCGCCAACTCACAAAATCTAGCAAGCGAAAAAACAAACGACCTCAAATTAAGAATATTTCCTAAAGAAAAAAACAACACCCTTTCAACAAATCTTAAACACACAAAACCCAACCTACCAAATATAAAAACTTAAAAAAAAGCAAAACACAAAGATAACAACGACAGCGACAGTATTTCACACTCAAAATAACATTGGCCCCACACTCTGTAATTATTACAAAAATAGACTAACAATACCCTCACATTTCTCTCTTTAAATACAAATAAAACCAAATGACCATTAAGATCATTCAATGGAACATAAACGGTTACACAAATAATTACAGCGAACTACAGACTATAATCAAACAAGTAAGAAAACTCTAGTCGGAGGTGCCCGACTAGGAGATACCCTGAGCCCCGTCCGATTTGCATTGTTTAATACGCTATGTAGCTTGCATATAACAGTAAATTTGCAAAATTAAATTATAATTTTGAAATTTTATTCAACTAGAATGTATGTAAATAAAAAATAAATTAATAATTAAATAAATAAACAAATAAAGAAAAGAAAGCAAACATCACCGCACCTGGGCTCGAACCTGCATCTATTTACTACATATGTAACGTTAAAGCGCGTCACCTCAACTAGCACGACCACCTCATGTTTATAGATTTAAAAAAAAATTAAAAAACTTACGCTGTTGTCACTGAGTTTCGAACTCGGTACCTTTCGTTTACGCGCTTTGTGTCTACCCACTACGCCACACCACTATTGCATGGCTCGTTGGCAAAACGCAAAGTAGTACTACAAGGCGATATGCTACAAATACAAAACTAAAGAAGCAGATCAATCGCAATTGTAATTCTTAGAATATGCTGAAATGCGCGCATATGAACGTATGAGTATGTGTACATACAAAAACGGTGGTCTGTTTCAATGTATGCGTGTAAAGGGCGATATATGACAAATACAAAACTATAGAAGTTGCTGAAAATGCAAACAGAATTTGGTTGAAGAATATGCTAGAACGAATGGCCTTGAATGTATTTGTGCCCATGCATAGTAGACGCGCTTGCACGTTTCAATGTATGTGTATGTGTAAATGTTTTTTGCTGCGCGTCGCTGCTTGCCACGTGCGTGTGATTATTGGCCAAACGTTTTGTTTAATAAATCGGGACTGACTTAACGGAATTTGATGAAACTTTCAGCATATGATTCTATTGAATTTTTTACATTTTATAAAAAGCTAATTCATTCACATAGTTATATTTGCAAAAATTGAAATTGCATAAAATTCACATGAATCTACATAAATGCAAAATTTGAGATAAATTATTAAATTTAAAATACCAGATGCCCCTGTGGGAAACGAGTATCACGCTTCAGGTTTCGTCCTAAGGCAACGTTCTTACTTGTTTTCTTATATATATTTATAGATATACGTGTTATTTTTCTTTTTCGTGCCCCGCCTCTGACTTTTCAGATGATTTGGCTTGCACTTTTGTGCCCAGCCTCTGATTTGTTTTTCAGATATTTTTGCGTTATTTCGATCAATCAGCTTGCACGGGCATTTGTTTTACCTTGCTCAGCTGTTTTTTCACTTTTTGGCTTGTCTTAGAGTCGCCTTTGCACTCTCTCAACTCAGCCCATGTACTCTTGTACTTTTTGCGGTTGCTTTTTCCTCTATGGCTCGACTTAAAGTCGCCTTTGCACTCTCTCAACTCAGCATACGTATGCACGTATTATTATTACAATGATTTTGATTATTTTTCTTTTTTTTTTGTTTATGGCCGCGTCTGTCACCCGGGGTGCTCCGTTGAGTGCTGGATGGGTAAGTTCGTATATAACCCAATTTTCCCAATTTTTAGGCCGCGTTTTCTTTCTATTCTCTTTTTCTTATTTATTTTTTTATTTTTTAACCTCGTCGCCCGTGTTTGCCCGAGTTTAAGTAAATGCAGTTATCGGTTATTTAGTTTGCAAATTAATATTTATTTATTCTCGCGTCGTTTGCAATGATCAGCCACGCTTGCTGACAAGAAGAATAGAAAAGGAATAGGAACAAAAGTAACAATAATAATAAAGCTCGCATACGAAAGCTCACTCAGTGGCTTGTGCCGCGGAGCTTTCTTTGTGTGGAGCGCCTTCCACAGAAAGCTCTCTTGGTACGGGTCTTCGCACATAATATCATACAATGTTTTATAAAGTAAAAAAAAAATCATGTTTGAATTGCAATAAAAAACAAAACGAAACTACTTAGTGGACTACCCAATATTTTCCAATTTCAAGTATCTACCTTTCATAGCGTAGAAGTAGGTTGGTTTCATACGGACATTGCATTGTCGATTGAAGCATCTAGGCAAGCCACTGGGTGGTTGCGCTTGTATGGAGTGAGCGGCCAAAAATACTTCTAGTAGACATATCGAGCTAAAATTTGTACTGTAAAGTTTATAAATGATTGTAAAAGTAATATATAACAATTAAGAGTGCTCTAGTCGAGACCGCTCGACTAGGTGATACCCTGAGCCTTGTGAAGGGGCAAATTTCAAATCATTCTACTCCCTTTTTAGGCATGCATAAAAACAACACATATACACACACATATGCACGCACGCATAAACGCGCGCTCTGCCAACTGCGCAGCTGGCACAACGACTGCGCTTCGGCTGCAATGTGAGCATTACTATGGGAACTTAATTGTTGCATAAGTTTTCTTAGCGCTGGACGTTTTTCATCATACTTTCACATCTTATAATTGCCATTCATATGTGTGCATTTGCTTAATCACAAATCTCTAGTATTTGATTTGCCTTTTTTATAAATAGGGGGCTGTTGGGGGCAGCAAAATTTAAACTACGCCTTGAAAACGTATTTTCGATAAGCATTAAAATCGATAACATTACAACAAAAATAGTTATCGTTCATACGAAATAAACTTGACCTGCGCCTGCTATCCACGGACCAAACAAAAAAAATTCAAGTCTCTAGCTTGTCTAGATGCTTCAATCGACGCGTTCAAACATACGGACAGACGGACAGACGGACGGACGGACGGACGGACGGACGGACAGACAGACAGACGGACTGGGCTAAATCGACTCAGCTCGTTACCCGGTCAAGAATATATATACTTTGTGGGGTCTGACACGCCTCCTTCTGCCTGTTACATACATTTAACAAAACCATTATACCCTGATTTCCCATTTTCAATGGGCTCAGGGTATAAAAATAGGAAAAACATTAATACAAACCTAAACCCAATCCTCAATACTTAATTGGGCCGAATACTAGGCGCCAAGCTCTCCACCAACAAATGCAAGCACATGCACGTCTGCAGAAAGCACAACTGTAAATGCTTATTATCAACAGGAAGCATACATATCCAGAATGTCGCATCACTAAAAATACTAGGCCTTCACTTTAACAACAAATATAAATGGAACAAACACACGGAACAACTCACGCACTCCCTTCATCAAACAATTAATATAATAAAATGTCTCGCCAGTCCTAAATTCAACTGTAACACATCCACACTTATAAATGTCACAAAGGCAATACTCAACTCCAACGCAGAGTACGGCCTTCCCATCTATGGACACTGTCCGAAAACTACTTTGCGACCTATAAAATCAAAAATTAACACAGGCCTCAGAATCGCCCTTGGGGCATTCAAAACCACACCCTCCCAAAACATTCTATTCGAAGCCAGAATCCCTCCATTAGAAGACAGACGCGATCTACTAACAGCAACCCTTGTAAAAACACTGATCACAGCAAAAAATTCCCCACTACACAAAATACTAAAAACATACCGACCTCCTAAACGCTCACAATGCAATTCAACAATTCACTTATAAATAAACCATAGCAAAAACCACAACCTATTCTTCCAGCCCGCATAACTACTTACCCTGACTACTACTCCATGGAATTTAAGCCAAATTATCACAGACACGACACTAAGAAGCTTTAATAAAAAAACACATGCCCACAAACATACAGAGCCGAATTCATTCAAATTAAGACCATAGACAACCATAAATACACATACATCTATACAGATGGTTCTCGAAACAGCACTACCACTACCTTTGCTATCACAAGTGAAGCCGATACCATCAAATCATACCTCCTACCCCACTACTCCTCCGTATTTTCTGCAGAACTCATCGCAATAGTAAAAGCTCTAGAAACCCTAAAAAACAAAAGAGGTAATTTCAGCATATGCACCGACTCACTCTCTGCAATAGACGTAATTAACAACCCAAACAACAATAAAAATTATCCTTCATATGCTCGTAATATTATGAATAAAACCTTCCCCAAATTCAAACTACTCTGGGTGCCCGGGAATGTGGGAATAGTAGGGAACGAACTAGCAGATACCTCTGCCAAAAATGCAGCGAATCAGCCTCTAATAATAAAGGAAAACCTCAACGTAAAAGACGTACAAAAATACTTAAAAACCATGCACCTCACAAAACTACAATCTAACATAACTAAAACATCCACCTGGTACCAAACAAACAACCCACACAAATTTAACAACTACGATGTTTTTAAAAGAAACTCATTAACTCTCTCGAGAAGAGATCAAATAATAATAACCAGACTGAGACTCGGACACTCCAAAATAACCCACATACACTACATAGATCATTCGCCCGGTATATGCCTCCTCTGCAATACCATAACACTCGAACACATCCTCACCAACTGCAATAGACTAAAACCTCAAAGAGAAGCAATATTCAAAAACACCAATCCCCTCCAATGCTTAGCAAACCCCACTCCTTCAAACACATCAAACATCCTGAAATACTTAAAGTTAACAAATCTATATCAACACATCTAAAAAAGGGTCTCATCACCTCATGTTCATTACTCATGTTCACCACTGTAAATGCAGCATACAATACTACTAGGAATCAAATACACCTGTAAATACAACTCTGGAGCTGCAGACCTCTGCCGCCATAGCCATAGTACTAAGCTAGCCTTTAATTTTATTATTAATAAGTTAGCTCTTAAATAAAATAAAAAATAAAAATGTTTCACTAAAGGCCGTTAAATTAGAGCCAATTTATTAAACAAAACTTTTAGCCAAGTACGACATGGTCGTGGTACGCAGCAACGAGTGGCAAAAATACATTTACATTCACACATAAATTAAAAAGTTCAGTTGGTAATCATTTATTTTCCCGCAACTTGAATATCAATATTTTTTAATAATAATACATCGTTTGAACTAGAGACTTCAAATTTGCTGTGTAGTTGAGTGTATTGAATACGGAGATTACGTAATCTTTAGATTTTGGATGCCACTACCTATTCGCCCCCAATATCCCCAATTTGCAATTTGCGTCTCTGTTGTTGTTTTTTTTTTATACCGATCGTGACATAATTAGAGTGCAGACTTCCTCTCAGATTGCTAGCCTTGTGGCTTAGAAATCTATGTTATTAATAACAAGTTGAATTTAACGTATGTATTACTTTTTATTTGAAGTATTAATAAGTAATTGAAAGCTACAATGAATCTAAATCTACAATACTGTTTTTCTGCGTTTTTTATAATTTTATTTCTTATTTTCTCTCTAAATTCGTCAGATGTCGCGTGGATTACGTCAATGGGCTTTTTCCCAGTCAAAGAATGCACTGATCGATTATACTCCACTGTTACTTTGAAAATTAAGTCGACAATGTCTTCTATTTTCCTCTTTAAGTTCAATCATCTATATATCTGACAGTTGCTGTGGAATCATTCTACTTGACAATTTGAGGTGTTGTGCAGTGGGCGTTGTTTAGTAATGATATGATTGTTTCCTTATTAAAGGAAGCTTCGTTGTCACAATTAATTACTTAGGTTTTTGGACAAAAATTTCCAATTTGTATAATTGGTACTTTTACATCTTGTATTGTTCGAGAAACTATTGGTACTTGGAGCGCGTACATATTTTGCAGTTCGACACAATCTCTACAACTAGGTTATTAAAAATGTCAGTTAACATTTTTTTACAATATCTAAACTTTGTTGAAGGGAAAGCTTGCTCGAACTCGTGCTGAATGATTGCCAAATCGCAGTGTACTGCATTGACTACTGTTTTTACTTCGATTAAGACTTCGCTTCACCGAAAGCGTGACGTGACAGCAGAATTCACTACCAATCACTCACTGCTGAACAAAATCAGCCATCAGTATTTTGCAGACAAAAAGTTGTTATACCCTGAGCCCATTGAAAATGGGAACATGAGGTATAATGCTTTTACGAAAATGTATGTAACAGGCAGAACGAGCTCGCCCACACCCGCACCCCATAAAGTATATATATACTTGATCAGCGCGACAATACGAATCGATATAGCCCTGTCCGTCTGTCCGTCCGTCCGTGTGAACTCTGAGATATTTTAAAATACGCCATCAGTATTTTACAGAGGAAATTTATGATTGGAATTTGAAATCAATCAGGATCTAAAAAGAAGCCCTGATGAAGGTCGAAGTTGCCGACCACACTTTAGACACCGGCAAACCATATACAAGCCCAAAGGATGAGTTGCTAAAGCTATTCACAAGCTCTAAAAAAATCTCTAAAAGTAAGGCAGTTCATCAAAGAAGTGTATGCTAACCTAGATTCAAGCAACCAGGAAAAAATCTTTGAACATAAAGATAAGATAAACTTCCTACAAACGAGGTCGTCATGGAAGCGTCACCATCGCGTCAAAGAGAGCGATAAAATATATTGGCGTCATATTAGACAGAAGATTGAATGCGCAATCACTTATAATATGTGCATAAAAAATCAGTTGATTCTTTTAGAGCTCTCTCCCGAATCATGTCAGCACACGGAGTCCAAAACAACGACAGCGACTTCTTGTAATGAGTGCCATTATGTCTGTCATCCTCTATGCAGTAGCAATCTGGACAAAAAACTATGACTACTTTTAGCTCTTAGCCGAGGTATCTGCATTATCTACAGGCTGAGATGCAATCCAAGTCGCGGTGCTCATCATATCTAGCATGATACCACCACCAATGGGGTGGACTTTGTCGCCGAATCTATGGAACGGAATACGACAACTCAAGACCAGGTCAAACATCATCGCACGATAGCAAACAAGGAGGCACTGACCGACTAAGGGACATTGGATACACACGCTCATTTCTTAGCATGGCGAGATTATCTTCTATCTTTCGCAGATTCTCTCTGGACATGGATGCTTCAGAAGTTATCTGAAGCGATTTGGCCATGAGAAAACTGACGAATGTCGCTGGTGTGGTCGAGGTTTTGTGGAAAACGCCAAATACGTCATACTTGACTGCAGGCGCTCCCACTAGGAGAACACATAGTAGGCCGCTCCATCGGGGTGGAAACCCTCATCAACATCACGCTCGAGTCAGACGCAGCTTGGAACCTAATAATCTCCTTCGCGGCTACAGTCATCAATGGAGCAAATTTAGTAGGGCATGACTCGATAAACTAGTCTAAAACTTTACCTAAATTAGTTTCTTTATTATTTATATATTTATTCCTTATTGTCTATTAAATAAATTTTATAATTAAAGTCAGAAAATTATTTGTAATAATATTGGGTTCCACAAATTTAAATAAATTATTTATATTATTATTGTGTGCCAATACATTTCTGCTCGAAACGCCTGTTATAAATTTTAGACCTTTACCGATCGAAATTATTGCACTCATTATATTTTTTGATCCACTTGTTTAAAAAAATGGCTTTGATGGAAACGGTCTATCAAAATTTTCTGTTAATTTTAACGGAACGTTGTAGCATGGTATATGTAAATAAGCATATGCCCACCATATTGTAGTATACACAATATGTAAAGTGGTCACATGCTCAATGTCAAAGTTAGAGTTTCAAGCGCACCACAGCCAAGTGCCGCAATATGATCGCCTGCAGCGTAAGATCTGCAGTATAAGCAGTACGCCGTTTGTTGCAAGTGCATTTCAATGTATATGCTTTCTGCATGTACATATAATAATATATATACAAATGCATAAGGCATGCTATGTACTGCCTTTCTGTCGCTGCTTTGAGATCCAAATTCTATTATGTACTTTAGGCTAAGTCCATTTTAAATAAAGATATACGATTCATTTTGAATCTAATAAATAGCAACGCAAGACGTGTTGTTTAATGTCTACTGCGTACTGTTTTGACTACAACGTACTCTCACGACAATTTTCAGTTATACTTTACCTCGTAAATTTTTTTTATTTTTATACTCGTTCCCCAAAGGGAAAAAGAGTATATTGGTTTTGTGCAATGTCCGTCCGTCTGTCCGTATGAACGCAATGTTTTTCTCCGCTATTGACTTGAAATTTGGAACACATACTCGTGTATACCATCAAATTATAAAGTGTCAAGATTTTTCCGATACGCCCACTAGGGCGTGGCAAATCGCAAAACCTTTACAGCTTTAGAGCTAGACGCTTTAAAATTGGATGCTTGTATTACTGGAGGCTTCCTCTATCAATTACCCGAAAAAAATTTTACGCCTCTTTGGGAGCGTCGCATATCGAAAAATACCCTGTAACTTTCACATTTTTGGAGTGCAAGCATCCAAACTTTATAGTTACGTTACCATAGACTCTTTCTAGGAACTTGCCAAATATGATATGTCTACGCCTACTGGGGGCGTGGCAAATAGGCAACAAATTTTGTAACGCCCAGCTGCAAAATTCATATGCCTGTGCCACTTATATAAACAAGCTTAATAAGAATTACTAGGGCGACAAAAGGCATTTTTAAGAAATATTAAGAAATATATGTAATTCGATTTAATGATGAAGTTCTGCAAATAATTTATCTGCTAAAATTATAATTTTTGGGTGTGGGCGTTAATGCTAATGTAGTGAGTTTAGCTGAAGAACAGTTTGTAGGGAAGGTGTTGTCGTTGGCTGCGTCTAACCAGTTTTTGAAAAAGATGTTCGCGATTTCCGATCTGTCGGTGGTGTGCTGAGATGAGGTTGGGTTGAGGATGCAGTGGATGTTTGGAGGGATTGAGACCGCAAAAACGCCGAATGTTGTGCCATATTTTTTGTGATGAGGTTTGTGGATTGAATTGTGCTGAAAAAGTGTTTGTGCTTGCTGTTTTTGCTGTTTTTAGCGCGCGTCGGAATATTGAATTGTCATATTTATATTTAATTATGTTTTCTGTGTTAATGTTGCGTTTTAGTTTTCTCCACGATCGTACCTTGTTGTTACGTAGCAATTGGAGTTGACTGTTCCACCAGGGCACGTTTTGTTGGTGTTTTTGGTGGGAAGATTGGGGGATTGCAAAGTGAGCTGCGGTTCGATTTTCGATTTTTTGAATGTTGGCTGTTTCGTTGTTTATAATGGTACTGCTTGGAATTGTTTCGGTTAGTTTTTGAGTATATTTTGAAAATAGAGGCCACTCTGCGCAGTCGGTTTTGAATCGTGGTCTGTAATTGGGTCTGTCGGTGGGGTTTGGTGTGAATAGTCTAATAATTATGGGCGCGTGGTCGCTACCGTGGAGGTCTTCTATCACTTCCCAGCTGCTTTCGAGCATTAGTTCGGGAGAGCAGAGGGTGAGGTCTAGGTGAGTGAGTGTGTTGTGTGTACTGAGGTGTGTTGGGGTGCCGTCATCGAGAAGGATAAGGTTGGAGGAAGTTATAAAATTGGCTAGCGTTTTGCCTCTTTTGTTGTTGGTTTTTGAACCTCACATTTGGTGCCAGCTGTTAAAGTCCCCAGTTATTATTTTTGGCTTATTTGTGTTTTGAAGGAAAAGTTCTAGCTGGGAAGTGGTAAATTTTGTTTGGGGCGGTATGTAGCATGATATTATTTTGAATGGGATTTTAGATAGGATTTCAACTTCGATAGAGTCGAAATCTTGATTAAGTGGGATTACTTTGTGTTCTAGACTATTGTGAATGAGTAGAGCCACGCGTCCGGAAGCGGTCGGAGATGAGTTCTTGGTGTAGATGGTGTAGTTGATTGGGGTAGGGATAGTTGAAGTGGTTTTAAATTGAGTTTCTTGAAGGCTTAATATTTTAGGGAGAATTTTTTAATTAATAGTTGTAACTGATCGTAGTTGTTGAGGTAGCCGTGACAGTTCCATTGTATTATCTTAATCATAACTTAGTTTTTTTTTTAGTTTGAGTGGGAGTCTGTGTCTTTCATTCTATATTTGTAGAGCTTCTTTAATTGTTATCTTTTTGATTGTACGTAAGGCTTGAATTTATTTTTATTATACCCTGAGCCCATTGAAAATGGGAAATCAGGGTATAATGGTTTTGTTAAATGTATGTAACAGGCAGAAGGAGGCGTGTCAGACCCCACAAAGTATATATATTCTTGATCAGGGCGACGAGCTGAGTCGATTTAGCCCTGTCCGTCTGTCTGTCTGTCCGTCCGTCCGTCCGTCCGTCCGTCCGTCCGTCCGTCTGTCCGTATGTTTGAACGCGTCGATTGAAGCATCTAGACAAGCTAGAGACTTGAATTTTTTTTTGTTGGGTCCGTGGATAGCACGCGCAGGTCAAGTTTGTTACCAAAAAACGATATCTATTTTGGTTGTTTTGTTATCGATTTTAAACCTTATCGAAAACAGGTTCTAAAATTATATCTCCCACACCTTTAGAGCTAGACCCCTCAAATTTTGCGTATAGATTCATGTGAATTTTATGCAATTTCTATTTTTTTTTTTTTTGGATACCGGCTCTTTTTACTAATTTTGTCATACATCGTCCTTTACACGCATACATTGAAACAGACCACCGTTTTTGTATGTACACATACTCATACAATCATATGCGCGCATTTCAGCATATTCTAAGAATCACAATTGCGATTGATCTGCTTCTTTAGTTTCGTATTTGTCACATATCGCCCTTGTAGTACTACTTTACGTTTTGCCAACAAGCCATGCAATAGTGGTGTGGCGTAGTGGGTAGACGCAAAGCGCGTAAACGAAAGGTTCCGAGTTCGAATCCCAGTTGACAACAGCGTAACTTTTTTAATTTTTTTTTTTAATTTATAAACATGAGGTGGTTGTGATAGTTTGAGATGATGCACTTTAACGTTACATATGTAGTAAATAGATGCAGGTTCGAGTCCAGGTGCGGTGATGTTTGTTTTTCTTCTTCTTTTTTTGTTGATTTGATTATTTATTTAATTGTTTATTTATTTTTGAATTACATACATTCTAGTTGAATAAAATTTCAAAATTATAATTTAATTTTGGAAAATTTAATATTATATGCAAGCGTATTAAACAATGCAAATCGGACGGGGCTCAGGGGATCTCCTAGTCGGGCACCTCCGACTAGAGTTTTCTTACTTGTTTTTAATAAAGGGTGGGCATTTGGGCTCGAAGATGCTGTGCTGATAGTTCTGCAGATTGCTCTCTTTGCAATTTATACAGGTTATACATGGTGGTTCTCGCATGCTGTAGTAGTTGTTGTAATATTAGAAGGTTGTTGTTTTTTTTTCCTTCGTTATATAGTTAGCAGTAAAAATGTTTAGCACTGTGATTTTGTTTTTGTAAGTTTTTTGTGTTTTGTTTTGAGTAGTTCGTTTTACAAGTTAAGTGAGATAAGCGTGGACACGTCTGCTCTGCTTGACTGATTAAATCGAACTGACAATTTAAACATATTCCTCCCGAATGTTCTTAACATACCATCTAGTTTTTAAGAGTCAGTTTTAATGGAAACTGCCCAAGACAACGACTCAGAAACTGATGGCAAAGAGTCATTTAATCCAATTGAAAACATGGCTTAAATGGTAGAAAATTTTCTTAAACTAGCCTCATCATTTTGATGGTAAGGCTGAAAACTTGCAAATTTTTTTGATTCCTTAATCCTAGTTGATTCACTAAAAGGATCAAATGAACAAACCTCAATAAGTCATATCAAGACAAAACTAAAAGGTCATGCTCAAAATCTAATTAGCAATGAGCAGACAATTGTTGACATTATTCCGCAACTACAAAAGTCCTGTGAAAGGAGAGTCAGTAAAAGTTTTCTCTGTCAAGTTCCTAAAGTTATTAAATACAACCAATTCCAATTTATTAGTATATATAAATAATATCAAATATGAATCACTTGTGAACTATGAAATAATTTAAATCAACCAACATAATTGAAATGAAAAAATTTTATCGCATTTAAGGAAAAATTTTCCAAAACAATTCAAAAATCAATTAACAGAATTGTGCACCATTAGTAATCGATTATCGTCAAATCAATAAAAAACTTTTATCTGACAAATTTCCTCTCCCCAGAATTGATGACATTCTAGATCGAATGTTAGGATTCTATCAAATTGAACTAGAAGAAAGTTCTAGAAATATAACGTCCTTTTCAACGAGCAACTCGTATTGTTTCATACGATTAACATTTGGACTAAAAATATCACCAAACTCATTTCAGAGAACGATGACTAATGCGTTTTCAGGTCTAGAACCTTCACAAGCATTCCTTTATAAGGACGATTTAATCATTTTTTGAGTTTCAGAAAAACAAATGAATTAGAATTTAAAAGACGTTTTCGATGTTCACAAGTGTACAGATAAAGAAATCTTACCTGATGACAAAAAATTTTACGACACAAATAATTATCCAGTCCCTACGGACGCAAACAGCGCTAGAAGATTCGTTGCATTCTACAATTATTATAGACGTTTTATAAAAAACTTCGGCGAATATTCACGGCACATAACAAGATTATGTAAAAAGAATGTCCCGTTTGAATGGACAGCAGAGTGTTAAGAAGCATTCCAGTACGTAAAAAAAAAATACCTCAGGCCCACTACTTATATTTTAGATTATAATTGCATTTTAAACGCGGCGGATCGCCTGAATAAAGATTGTGAAAATATCTTGCTCGGTTTTCGTAGCTTGGCAGTGAATCGAAACACCGTTTTAGTGTAGCTCGCGACGCCTCATTGAGATTCGGGCTACAATAATCAATAATTTATATATGGCACACATTTTACAGTTAGAACGGATCAGACCTTAAACATATTTGTTTTCTATGATAAACCCAAGTTCATAAATTAACACGCATGCGACTCAAGTTAGATGATTTCACAGTAGAGTATCTGGGAGGAAAAGACAATTTTGTAGCAGATGCCCTATCACGGATAACAACATCCGAACTAAAAGACATACAAAATAAAGTCGTGACAAAATAGTATAAAATAATAGGCCAGAGAAAGAAAATGAAACTATGCTTAGCCATGTTTCAGAAAAAGCTTCTTAGCCCAACGTACATGAAATCATTTGTAATGTAGAGGTACGCAAAGTAGCTTAAAAAAAAGCTTAGAACAAATTAATTTTGTATTTTGAAACGTGATAAAAAAGTTATAGAAAGAATTGAAGTTAGCGATTTGTACACCAATGGAATTCTCTACATACATAACGATCCGATACAAGGATACTGGCGTAACAAAAACTTTACCCAAAGTAAAAAGAAACTCCTATTGGAAGAATATGACACACGTAAATATCCAAAATGCCAAATATCAACAAGTAAGAGTGCTCTAGTCGAGACTGCTCGACTAGGAGATACCCTGAGCCCAGTGAAGAATATCAAATCATTCTACGCTCTTTTTAAGCATGCATAAAAACAAAATACACACACACACACATATGCACGCACGCATAGGCGCGCACTCTGCCAAATGCGCAGTTGACGCAACGACTGCGCTTCGGCTGCAATGTGGGCATAACTATGGGAACTTAATTGTTTAATAACTTTTCTTAGCCATAGACTATCTGCATCAAACTTTCACGACTTATTCATGGCATTCATATGTGTGCATTTGCCAAAGGACACGTCTCTAGTATTTAATTTGCGCTTTTTACAAATAGGGGGCTATTGGGGGCGAATGGGGCGTGGCATCCAAAATCTAAAGATAACATAATCTCCGTATTCATTACACGTAATAACACAGCAAACTTAAAGTCTCTAGCTCAAACGATGTACAATCTACGCCTTAAAAACTTATTTTCGATAAGCATTAAAATCGATAACATTACAACAAAAATAGTTATCGTTCATACGAAGTAAACTTGACCTGCGCGTGCTATCCACGGACCCAAAAAAAAATTTAAGTCTCTAGCTTGTCTAGATGCTTCAATCGACACGTTCAAACATACGGACAGACAGACGGACGGACGGACAGACGGACAGACGGACGGACGGACAGACAGATGGAGACAGACGGAGCTAAATCGACTCAGCTCGTCGCCCTGATTAAGAATATATATACTTTGTGGGGTCTGACACGCCTCCTCCTCCTTCTGCTTGTTACATACAAAACCATTATACCCTGATTTCCCATTTTCAATGGGCTCAGGGAATAAAAACGACATTACATACAAAGACCCCAATGACAATAAAAAATACTCCAATATACGCTTTCGACAGAGTGATAGTAGAAACAATTGGTCCATTACTACGTTCAGAAAATAAAAATGAATACGCAGTCACTTTAATTTGTGATTGACAAAGTATTTCGTAGCTATTCCGGTTGCAAATAAAAGCGCAACAACTGTCTCAAACCCCATATTCGAATCTTTTATTGTAATATTAAATACATTCATAACGGACATGGGAACAGATTATAAGAATTATATTATAAATCTAAAGATTGATAATATAATCAATCATCATCTGCACATCACCACCAGACAGTTGGAACAATAGAAAGAAATCATAGAACATTCAATTAATATATACGTGTATATATTTGTTGACAAAACAGACTGGGATGTTTGGCTTCAACCTCTACGGCACATTATTATTGTCCATACGAATTAATTTTTGGTAAACAGAGAAATTTGCCGAAATACTTTAATACAGTGGATAATATTAATCCTTTAAAGGATTAGGGCAAGCTTATAAACAAGATAGAATGATGGTAGACAGACATAAGATTAAAACAAGTAAGAACGTTGCCTTAGGGCGAAACCTAAGGCGTGATACTCGTTTCCCATAGGGGCATTTGGTATATTAAATTTTACAATATATCTCAAATTTTGCATTTATGTAGGTTTATGTGAATTTTATGCAATTTAAATTTTTGCAAATATATCCATGTGAATGAACTATCATTTTTATAAAATGTAATAAATTCAATAGAATCATATGCTGAAAGTTTCATCAAGTTCCGTTAAGTCAGTCCCAATCTATTAAACAAAACGTTTTGGCCAATTATCACACGCACGTGTTAAGCAGCGTTTGTATGTGCGCATACACATACATTCATATGCGCGCATTACAGTAATTTCTAAGAATCACAGTTGCGATTGATTTGTGTTTATATTGCGTTTGCATTAACAGATGTTTCTACAGTTTTTTATTCGTTAAAAGTCGCCCTTGTAGTGAATGCAAAGCACGTAAGCAAAAGGGTCTGAGTTCGAGACGCGGCGGCGACGGCATGAAAATAGTTTTTTCTTTTTTTCCCTTAATAAAAATGAAGTGGCTTTGCTAGTTGAGATGGTGTGCTTTAACGACACATGTGTCGTGTACATCCAGCGGCAGTGATGTTTGTTTTCTTCTCTTTATTTTGTTTATTTTATTTTGTTTATTTTATTATTTATTTAATTATATAATCATTTTTGATTGAGATACAAATCTCCTAGTCGGGCACCACCGACTACAGCTTTCTTTCTTATACATTAAGTATAACATAATTCAAGACTTTCGCAAGCGTTTCGCACATGGGCAGATAAATGCATATACATACTCACATGTAAGCAAGCGAATGTAAGTGAAAGTAACGTGTACATCATCACAATAAATTCAAATTCAATTCTTGTGCGCTGCTGTTCGTGCCTACATACATACATACATACATGATGGGCGCTATTGTCAAATTTTTTGTGTGGAATAATTTTGTTCTGAATGAGTCTATGTGTAATCGATATTTGATATTTACATTTTTTTATGGTATGGTCACGTACACAAAAAGAAAATAACATAACTGACCGAGGCTATACGAAAAATTATAATTATAGCAGATAAATTATTTGCAGAACTTCATCATTAAGTCGAATTACATATATTTCTTAATATTTCTTAAAAATGCCGTTTGTCGTCTTAGCAATTCTTATTCAGCTTGTTTATATAGGTGGCACAGACATATGAATTTTGCAGCTGGGCGTTGCAAACTTTGTTGCCAATTTGCCACGCCTCCAGTAGGCGTAGACTTATCATATTTGTCAAGTTCCTAGAAGGAGCTGGGGTAACGTAACTGTAAAACTTAGATGCTTACACTCCAAAAATGTGAAAGTTACAGGGTATTTTTCGATATAACACGCCCCCAAAGCAACGTAAGATTTATTTTTGGGTAATTGATAGAGGAAACATCCAGTAATACAAGCATCCAATTTTTAAGCGTCTAGCTCTAAAACTGTAGGAGCCATAAAGTTTTGCGATTTGCCACGCCCCTGAAGGCGTAGATATGTCCGCCATGTCGTTTTGATCTTGGGCTGCTTATCAGAGTATATATATCAAATTTCAAGTCTCTAGCATCAATAGTGCTCAAAATATAGCTAACTTGTAAACTCACTATATTTTCAGATCCGATTTGCCATGCCCCCAGTGGGCGTGGACATCAAATCTTTTTATGAAACTTTATGGAAACGTAGCGTTAAATTACGTGCCAAATATCAGCATTATAGCTTTAAAACTGTAGAAGATACAGTTTTCCCGATTTGCCACGCTCCCAATGGGCGTAGATATATCCGCCATATCTTTTTGAGCTTGGGTGGTCAACGGAAGTATACATTCCAAATATCAACTCTCTAGCTCTTTAACTAATATAATTTCTTGACTTTGGGTGCAAGCATTTTCCGATTTGTCACGCCCCTAGTGGGCGTATCCGGAAAATCTTGAAACTTTATAATTCGAGGGTATACACGAGTATATGTTCCAAATTTCAAGTCTCTAGCTTCAATAGCGTAGGAAAATATTGCATTCATACGGACAGACGGACGGACATTTCACAAAACCAATATACTCTTTTTCCCTTTGGGAAACGAGTATAATAAAGAATATTTCGATATAAAAACAAGTAAGAGGGCTCTAGTCGAGACTGCTCGACTAGGGGATACCCTGAGCCCTGTGAAGAGCCAAATATCAAATCATTCTACGCTTTTGTTATACATACAAACAACACATACACACACATATGCACGCACGCATATGCGCGTGCTCTACCAACTGCGCAGATGACGCAGCGACTGCGCTTGGAATGCTATGTGGGCATTACTATGGAAACTTAATTGCTTAATAACTTTTCTTAGCGATGGTGCATCAAACTTTCACAACTTATTAATGGCATTCATATATTTGTATTTGCCAAAGCACAAGTCTCTAGTATTTAATTTGCGCCCTTCACAAATAGGGGCTATTGGGGGCGAATGGGGCGTGGCATCAAAAATCTAAAGATTACGTAATCTCCGTATTCATTAGACGTAACTACACAGCAAATTTGAAGTATCTAGCTCAAACGATACACAAACTACGCCTTAAAAACGTATTTTCGATAAGCATTAAAATCGATAACATTACAACAAAAATAGTTATCGTTCATACGAAATAAACTTGACCTGCGCGTGCTATCCACGGACCCAACAAAAAAAATTCAAGTCTCTAGCTTGTCTAGATGCCACAATCGACGCGTTCAAACATACGGACAGACGGACGGACGGACGGACGGACACACGGACGGACGGACAGACAGACAGACGGACAGGGCTAAATCGACTCAGCTCGTCGCCCTGATCAAGAATATATATACTTTGTGGAGTCTGACACGCCTCCTTCTGCCTGTTACATACATTTACATTTACATACATTTTCAATGGGCTCAGGGTATAAAAAAAACAGTTAATTTCGATTTAAAAATAGGAGTTAAAGTTTTATTAAAAAACTAATCTAGGACCATACACTCTAGTAAAGATAGAAGATAGAGAAAACAGTAATTAAAGATAATAAGAATAAGGAACAAAAACTTCATAAAGATAGCGTAAAAGATTTTTATATTTGAAAGCATACATCGAATAGACCTGATCAACCATTTCAAAACAAACACAAAATTTAAAAATGGAAAATAATTGATACGTTTCAAGAGAAAAAAATTTATAGAAGTCCAATCTATTAATTTTTCTAACGAAAATGAAAATGAAAAATAACATAAATTCAAATATATTAAAAAAGGAATTATCAGTTACACAAAAAAAAACAAGTAAGAACGTTGCCTTAGGACGAAACCTAAAGCGTGAAACTCGTTTCCCAGAGGGGTATCTGGTATTTTAAATTTAATAATTTATCTCAAATTTTGCATTTTTGTAGATTTATGTGAATTTTCTGCAATTTCAATTTTTACAAATATAACTATGTGAATGAATTAGCATTTTTATAAAATGTAAAAAATTCAATAGAATCATATGCAGAAAGTTTCATCAAGTTCCGTTAAGTCAGTCGCAATCTATTAAACAAAATGTTTGGCCTATTATGACACGCACGCGTTAAGCAGCGACAGCAAAATATATTTACATTTACACATATGTATGTACATACATTGAAACGTGCAAGCACGTTTGCTTATGCACGGTCACAAATAAATTCAGCGCCATTCATTCTAGCATATTCTTCAACCAAAATTGTTATTGAGTTGTGTTTGCATTTTCAGCCGCTTCTTTAGTTTTGTATTTGTCAAATATCGCCCTTTATACGCATACATTCAACCGACCACCGTTTTTGTATGTACACATATAAATACATACGTTCATATGCGCGCATTTCAGCTTTTTCTAAGAATCACAATTGCGATTGATTTATGTTTATATTATGTTTGCATTAACAGCAGCTTCTATAGTTTTGTATTTGTCAATAGTCGCCCTTGTAGTGAAGTAGTTTCGGATTTGCCAACAGGCAATGCAAAACTGATGTGGCGCAGCAGGTAGATGAAAAGCGTGTAAGCAAAAGGGTGCGCGTTCGACACGCGGCGGCGACGGCATGAAAATAGTTGCGCAGCTGTTCGTGCCTACATACATGCATACCTGATGGGACCTATCGTCAATTTTTTTGTGCGTGAATAATTTTGTTCGGACTAAGTCGATTACACAAATATCGGTATTTGATATTTACATTTTTTGTTAGGGTCACACACACAAAATGAAAATAACATAACTGGCGTAGGCTATACGAAAAATGATAATTTTAGCAGATAAATTATTTGCAGAACTTCAACATTAAATCGAATTACATATATTTCTCAGAAATGCCGTTTGTCGTCTTAGCAATTCTTATTAAGCTTATTTATATAGGTGGCACAGGCATATGAATTTTGCAGCTGGGCGTTACAAATTTTGTTGCCAATTTGCCACGCCCCCAGTAGGCGTAGACATATCATATTTGGAAAGTTCCTAGAAGGAGTCGAGGGTAATGTAACTGTAAAGTTTGGATACTTACACTCCAAAAATGTGAAAGTTACAGGGTATTTTTTCGATATACCACGCCCCCGAAGGCGCGTAAGATTTATTTTTGGGGAATCAATAGAGGATGCCCCAGTAACACAAACATCCAATTTGGAATCGTCTAGCTCTAAAACTGTAGGAGCTATAAGCTTTTTGCGATTTGCCACGCCCCCTGAAGGCGTAGGTATGTCCGCCATATCTTTTTGATCTTGGGTTGCTTATCCGAGTATATATATCAAATTTCAAGTCTCTAGCATCAATAGTGCTCAAAATATAGCTGATCTTGTAAAATCACTCTATATTCAGATCCGATTTGCCACGCCCCCAGTGGGCGTGGACATCAAATCTTTTTATGAATCTTTATAGAATCGTAGCGTTAATTTACGCGCCAAATTTCAGCATTCTAGCTTTAAAACTGTAGAAGTTACAGTTTTCCCGATTTGCCACGCCCCCAATGGGCGTAGATATATCCGCCATATCTTTTTGAGCTTGGGTAGTCAACGCAAGTATACATTCCAAATTTCAACTCTCTAGCTCTTCAACTAATATGATTTCTTGACTATGGGCGCAACCATTTTCCGATTTGCCACGCCCCTAGTGGGCGTATCCGGAAAATTTTGACACTTTATAATTCGAGGGTATACACGAGTATATGTTCCAAATTTCTCTAGCTTCAATAGCGTAGAAAAATATTGCATTCATACGGACAGACGGACAGACGGACAGACAGCCAGACGGACAGACGGACAGACTGACATTTCACAAAACCAATATACTCTTTTTCCCTTTGGGAAACGAGTATAATAAATAAAAAACATTGAGAAAAATAAACAAAACATTTTATTAAACCTTTTCAAAAATATTATTTTGTATATAACATTTAATTGAAATAACTATATACTATTACGTTATTTCTCTAAAAAGGGAGGTGTAGTATGTTTCATGTAATATCAATAATATCCGAAGCAATGTAGAGTATACTATATGTAATAGCGTCGACACATAGTAGTGTATACTACATGTGCACATAGTGACACTTTGTTGCTAGGTATATACACAAATATCAGAGAATAAGCATCACCGAAATATGATCAGTTACTTATACGTAGACTGACCATGCCTGGGAACCGAAGCGCAAGCACTTTTATGCTTAGCGATCCCGTAGATTCCTTATGTACAATATATATATGTATATGCCTTCTGCATATACAGTCTGTCAAGAAACACTTTACACAGTGGAAAAAAAGCTAAATTTTTAGAGTTTATGTACAAAAATAAAGAGTTTTTGTTTAATTTAGCTAATATTTTTGAATGGGTAACTGTTTAATAAGTATTTTTAAATCAAATTATAAAAAACAGAAACAAAAACAATAAGCGTGAAACTTAAAAAACAACAACTTAGATTACTCATATTTGACACTGTCAAGAAACTCTTTACAAACTTCATATATATTGTTCTAAATTTAAAATGTCATACTAATTATAGCTAATTTTGAAAAACTTAGTATTTAGTATGGCCCCTCTTAGCATTATGTTAATGTTGGAGTCTTCTTTATATAAAGTTGGCCAAGTTTTGAATATATTCTAGGGGTATACTCTGCCACTCTTCCATTACGAAAGCTTTTAGCTGTCCACGGTTGGTTGGATTCCTTTTTCCAACCTTTTTGCTTTAAATTGGACCACGCATGTTCGGTTGGGTTGAAATCTGGGCTTTGGGGTGGTGTATCTAAGATCTTTCCACAGTTGTAAAGCAGCCAACTGCGTACATTAAACTCCTTATGTTTTAGATGGTTGTACTGGTAAAATTTAAAAGTTGGCCGATTTTCGGTTATAAAGCCAAATTTGGTTGCACTTTGGTGTAAATTTGACTTCAAAATTTAGAGATATTGCTCGGCATTCATGGTGTTTTCAATGAATACCAGTTCACCGACTCCTTGGCTGGATATGTAGGCCCAAACCACAACCGACAGTTTTCCAAATTTGACTGTTCGAATGATATTCGCTTTATCGTAAGCTGTAGAAACCTTTCACCAAACTTTAGGCGGACCTTCGTGGTCATACAACATTATTTTGGTCTCGTCGCTGAACATAAAGTCCTTCCAATACTCCTCTGGGTGCCTAAGCATAGTAAGAGCAAAAGAGAAGCGCTTTTCCACATTTGTCGACGATAGGAAGGGCTTCTTAAGTGCCACTTTCGAAGAATACCCATACCGTAGAATGGCCTGACGGACCGTTTCGTGGGACACATCCACGTCACACTCTTCTTTGAGCTCTTTGGCAAGAGTTCTAATCGAAATTTGGGGATTTGCTTTGATCTTTCGCACCATAAGTCGGTTTGCCCGATCAGATATCTTTTGTTTCCAGCCACATACACCCTTTGCCTCAAGTCTTCCCTCGTCTGCTCGACTGAGAACGTTGTATATTGTTTTTCTCGACACGGGAAACATTTCCACTAATTCTGGAACTGATTTGCCCAACTGCCGATTGTAGAAGATCAATTGGACAACATCGAAACATAATTTTTTTCCGGGCATTCTTAATCAAAATTTTAATTGCTTTCTTCATGTGTACTCAGCCAAATTTCGCACAAAGTGAAAAATAAACACATAAATAGAAATGCATAAAGAGATTCTTAAAGCATAGGTAACGGTAAAGCCCCGTTATTTCTTAGAATGAGAGCAAAACAGATGAAGAGAACAAAATGTGTAAAGAGTTTCTTGACAGCGTCAAATATGAGTAATCTAAGTTGTTGTTGTTTTTTAAGTTTCACCCTTATTGTTTTTGTTTCTGTTTTTTATAATTTGATTTAAAAATACCTATTAAACAGTTACCCATTCAAAAAAATTAGCTAAATTAAACAAAAACTCTTTATTTTTGTACATAAAGTCTAAAAATTGAGCTTTTTCCACAGTGTTTCTGGACAGACTGTACATACAAACAGAAACCTATATAATACGCTCTCTCGTTCTGTCGCTGTATAAAATTCTTATGTGTTAGACTAAGCTCAAGATATATTGAAACTATAAAAATTATTCAAAATCAAATTGCATAGCAGAGCTGTCTGTTAAGGGTTTTACGTTGATTTACGTGTGCCATAAACGAACAAACCAAAAGTCAAGTCTCTATCTCTGCTACTTTCAGTTATCGACGGGTTCACATATACGGACAGACAGACAGACGGACAAAACTAAATCGGCTCAGTTCTCCCCCTGATGATCATGAATATATAAACTTTATGTGGTCTGCCACGGGTCCTTCTGTCTGTTACATACATTAATCAAAACCACTTATGAAATAGCATTATTTAACATTATAAAAACTTAAAATAACAACAAATTAATACTTGGTGTGACCACCCTTTTGGCTAACCACCATTTTAAGCCTTTTTGGGATAGATTCCACCAACTTTTTGGTAATTTTTGGGTCCGATTTGTTTGAAATTGTGTGTTTGTGAATGTTTGTTTCCAAAATCGACCACAAATTTTCGATTACATTTAAATCTGATGATTGGGCTGGTGGTTTCATAACGTGCGGACATTTCCAGATCAGCCAAGTGTGGACAATTCCCGCAGTGTGTTTCGGGTCATTATCTTGGTAAAACCTGAAGTCCTCCTTTATGCCCAGTTTCTGAGCACTTTGGGTTCAATTTGACTTCAAAACATATAGATATTTAAGTTTATCCAACGTAGTCTCGATGAACTCCAAGTTCCCAACCCCGGCTGCTGACATACAGGCCCAAACCGTAACGCTGCCTCCGCCGTGCTTTACAGTAGCCCTCAAATTTTTTGCGTCAAGCTCTGTGTTAGGCCTACGCCACACATATGAGGGCCCATCCGACCCAAACAAATTAAATTTTGACTCATCACAAAATAAAACTGTGCTCCAGAATCTAATGTCCTTGTGCAAGTGCTCCTGTGCAAATTTTAAAAGACACATTTTGCTTTTGTCGCTTATAAAAGGCTTCTTGCGTGGTACTCTACCATTAAAGTCATGTTCCCGAAGCACACGGCGAATAGTTTCTGGGTGGCATGACTTGCCCAACTCCTCCTTAACATCATTGGCTACTTGTCTAGCAGGTAGCCTTGGGTTATCCCGGATTTTTCTTACAATATAGCGCTCGTCCGTGAGATTAAAAATTTTGTTTGGAGCATTTCTACCTTTATCGTGGGTTCTATTTTCACGAACAAAACGGTATATGATGCTTTGAACTGTAGAATCACTCAGTCCAACCATATCAGTAATTTTTCTACGGGAATGGCCATTTTTATAGTGTTTCAGAACAAGTTCCAGCTGTTCAATAGGTGTACGTGGTCCCATTTTGCTAAATTAAATTTTCTACAAGTTCTGCTTTCAAAATTTAGCACAAACTTATTTCATCACATTGCGAAATCAGTGTATAAAGCATAGAACAAGAATCTACCGTTGCATTGCAAAATAACGGGTCTTTCATCAGCTGCAAAGTTTGTGGTTGAAATAAGCTGTGGAACTGTCTTGGTCTCATTTTTCAGTTTTTAAACTTTATTAAATAATGAAAAAATATTTAAAAAATAAATGAATTGGTTTTGTAATATTTAAAACATCACACTAACAACCTGCGTTTAAATTTTTTGGATATTGATTTTAAGATTTTAAAGCCCAACAAACTTTTTTCAAAGTGCTGGTTGAAATAAGCTGTGAACCACTGTACATTCATATACGCGCATTTCAGCTTTTTCTTAGAATCACAATTGGCAATGAAACGCTGGTGTGGCGGAGCAGGTAGAATCGCGTAAACGAAAGGATCCGACTTTGAAACGCGGCAGTTTTTTCTTTTTTTTACGCTTGATGAATAATTAAACAATTGATGAATTAAACAAATAATGACAAATGGTTCCTCAACATCCCGGCCCCCCCTGAAACTCTGTTTCAGAATGTGGTAGGGCTGCAATCTTTGTGATGGGTCGTATAATCTCTCCAGAAACGACCTTGAGCTTAACTGCCCGTACTAATCCATCTTCTCCTGGTTACACCTCGATTACGCGTTCTATATTCCATGTTGCTGGAGGCGTATTCGAATCCTTGATGAGTACAATGTTTTCAAGGGATATGCAAGGTTGTCTTCTCCAGGATCCCAGGGCCGTCCAAGTACCTTTGCTGTTGTTGCTGACCTGTTGACTCTATCACCTTGCACGGTGCTCAATCGTGTGCTATTTGACATCCATTTTCCCAATTCCAATTGTACAACTAACTCAGTTTGAGTGCCATTCAGTTCTTCCTCTGTCATGGCTCCTGTTAATACATCATCCGCGTAGAAATCCTCAAGCAATATCTTGGCTACTCTAGGAAACTCATGCTCGTGGTCCTTGGCGAGTTGCTCTAACACCCGGACTGCCAGGAATGGCGCAGACGTAGTCCCGTATGTAACTGTGCAGAGTCTGAAATGCTGCAATGGTGCTGACGGATCTTCTCTCCATAATATTCGTTGGAAATCCTGATGTTCAGGTGCAACCAGAATCTGTCTGAACATCTTTACAATATCAGCGGAAAATACAAACTTGTGCATTCGAAACCTCATGCATACGTTGAACAGATTGCGTTGTATACATGGTCCAATATGAATCGCATCGTTAAGAGACCGGCCATCTTGGTCTTGAAATGAGCCATCAAATACCACACGCAGCTTTGCACCTAGCACCGGATGGTGCGGCACCTTCTTCGAAGTGGTGCCTTCTTCTACATCCACCTCCTTCATGTGGTCCAGTTGTATGTACTAACTCATGAATTGTACATACCTTGATCGCAAAGCTGCATCCTTCATTAAACGACGTTCAACTGCCAAGAAGCGAGACTTGGCTCCATGAAAGGTGTCTGCGAACTCTGGGTTGTCCTGCTTGAACGGTAGCTCGACTATGTATCTCCCTTCAGCATTACGGGAGTGTGTTTGGACAAAATGAGTCTCCACTACATCATCTTCTGTATTTGCAGACGTGAACGATGGAACTTCCTCCAGTTCCCAAAACAGTTGTAACAATGCGTTGATGTCCATGGTAGCTAAGAGTGACGTAGTTGTAGTTGTAGTTGCTCCTCCCACTGATGTGATGATCCATCCAAATATGGAATCGATGGCGATTGTGTTCCCCTGGGCATTACACAACTTATCTCCAGTAAGAACCGTCCAAATGTGATGGTTACCAATCAGAATGTCGATTGATGCGTTGGTATTGAATGCGGCATCTGCTAGGGTGTGGCCGCTAAATATAGAGAGGTCTGCTGCGTTTATAGTTTCTCTCATCAGTGTCGAAGTAATGTTTCCAAGCACGTGCGCCTTGACCTCAAGCGATGCCTCTGACACTCGCGACTTGATGTGTAGTGAACAGAGCCCTCTTGTCGTTTCTGCCTTGATTAAGGAGATTCCAGATATGGAAATGCGAGAGTGTGAACGGGCCAGACCCAATGTCTGGATATAGCGTTCCGAAACGTAGGACAACTCCGAGCCGCAGTCCAGTAATATGCGGCAAACAACGTCTTGTCCTCGAATATAGCGCATATACACCTGCGCCGTTGGCAGTGTACTTCTCATAATTGCACCCTTGCCACATTTCGCAATGTTCATGGCGTTCGTCAGTGCTACTACTGTGCTAGCACCTGGTGCTTCATTTGACTCATCCTTCTGGTGCTGCTGTGGCTCACCCTTGTCTCTAGTGCTGCTTTGATTGAAATGCAAAAGTGAGTGATGTCGGCGCTTGCAATACTTACATGATGACTTCGATGTACAAGTGCTCACTCCATGACCAAGTGTCAAACAATTAAAACATATGTGTTTGGACTTTACAATGGCATATCGTGGCTGAATAGATCCAAGAATAGGTCCAAGAACTGTGTACATGTCATCAATGCGTGTTCCTTGTTGCACTTAGCACAGCGCTTTGAAGTAGCGAGTAGCGCATGCGCGTTCCTGGTACCTCTGTCCTGTCTAGGCTTGCTGCTTGTCTGAGTTGCGGCACTGTCAAATAGACCCTTACACGCGTGCCCTTCCTTATATTCTCCATCAAATGGTGCGATATGAATCCGCGGCAGTCCCAATCCTTCGTTGATGGTCCTGCGACTTGCTGTGAGCCTGAAGATGAGTCGTTATCAACCTGCTGCGGTAGCAGTCGTTGCTTTATGCGATCCATAGCCTCCCTATGCTTCTGCTGCATTTGTTGTATTTGCATCTGAGATTGTGGCTGCATTTGTTGAAAATGCATTGGATGGTCAATTCATCCCTTTCCCCGAGCACATTAGATGTAGTATTGGCCTCTTTCAGTTTGCGGGGTTTGTACTCAGTGTGTAGTGCCTTAAGAAGGGCATAAGCTCGATCAACGCGCTCCTCGTATACCTCGTTGTCACTTGCTGGGTCCACATATCCCTGCACATCTTCATATTTATAAAGTTCGTCGCCACGATTGACAAACTCCTTCCAAACCTGAACCAGCTTGTCCAATCTGAAATCAATATCGTAGAATGTGCAGCCATCAGGCGGGTGTTCCGCGTATCCAGAAATGCGCGTAATCGTTGCCTTCAATCTACTTCTGGCTCCCAGTAAAGTACGTAGATTTTCCATTGCAGCTTGCTGCGTTGCCCGCAGTCAATTCAAGTTGTTGTCCAAAGTAGCCAGTAGCACTTTTCCAATAGTGCGTACTAATAATTACGTATGATGCCAAATATCGATACATAATTCAAAGAATGTGCAAATGCTGTGTCGCGAGCAGCAAAAACACGACAAGACAAAACACGCCACTTTTCCAATAGTGCGCGCCGTTTATTACGTATGATGCCAAATATCAATACGTAATTCCAAGAATGTGTAAATGCTGCGTCGCCAGCAGCAAAAACACGACAAGACAAAACACGGCACTTTTCCAATAGTGCGCGGCGTTTATTACGTATGATGCCAAATATCGATACGCCATTCCAAGAATGTGCAAATGCTGCGTCGCCAGCAGCAAAACACGACAAGATAAAACACGGCACTTTTCCAATAGTGCGCGCTGTTTTCCAAAATCCAAAGTGAGTATTCAGTAGCAATGCCCAACGGATCCGGCTCGAAGGACAAAATTTTATGATGAATAATTAAACATATCTTTATTTTATTTGAACTATATCAGCCAATTGCCAGTACGCTCAACTTGTCCGTTCGTTTGCTTACTCAATACTAACATAATTGTATCGACTTAACCGATAATTGATCTTGAAACAGCTGTTCATTCGCCGATAACAATTAAAGTTGCATATATACTAAAAAAATCAAAAATATGCTAAATAATGAAAAATGTGCTAAATAATGACAAATGGTTCCTCAACAACGCTTAATAAATATAAATAGGAAGTGGATGTGCTAGTTAAGATAATGCCTTTAAAAATAAATACATATGTAGTAGATGTAAGTTCAAATCCAACTGTAGTGATGTTTGTTTTTTTTTTATTTTTATTTTTTTTCGAAGAATTCTTTATTGCTGTTTCTTGTTTTTTACTCTACAGCGCAGTCATCATTAAACCTTCATGAGCTAGAAGCCAGTATTTACATTATCTACAGCTATTTACAATTATTTATGGAGATCAGATCTGTGGTCCAACGGTTGAAACCTTTTAAGTCTTCGCCTATTGTTTTTTTGTGCCAGGTCAGTAGCCAGTCGATTTGGGTGCACCAAAAGCCTGCCCGCGTACCTTGAGGAGTCACGTCCAATCAGTTCAGCAATTTTTGGCATTCTTAGATCGCTGTACAGCACAGAATTGGAAACGTACAAGCTGGCACCTGTAAGTCGCCGTAGCGCTTTGATTTGCAGGACTTGGATTTGTTGATGTGTGTCCTCGCTGCGGTACCCCAAATGGGGATAGCGTATATAAGTGTTGAGACGACGATGGAATTATACATTTTTACTTTGCTGCATAGCGACAGCATGCTGTACGGTCTCAACATCCAATGCAAGCTATGGACTATATTAAAAAATACAGATCGGATGGGGTTCAGGTTTGTCCTAGTCGGGCACCCCCGACTAGAACTGTCTTACTTGTTTTTTTATACCCTGAGCCCATTAAAAATGAGAAATCATGGTATAATGGTTTTGTGAAAATGTATGTCACAGGCAGAAGGAGGCGTGCCACACTCCATAAAGTAAATATATTCTTGATCAGCGCGACAAGACAAGTCGATCTTCTAAAGTACGCAACATAGAGGTTTAAAATTTTACATGAATACTCGTGTATAAAATGCGTTGAACGAGTTTATCAAATTTTTTCGACCAGGCATTCCATTCCATTTATAGACTTTTTAAATTTGCTGTGTATTTGCGTGCCAAGAATACCGAGATTATGTGATCTTCAGATTTTGGATGCCATACCCTAATCGCCTCCAATAGCCCTCAATTTGCACAGCACGCAAATTAAATACTAGAGACTTGTGCTGTGGCAAATACACACATATGCAGGGTCTATACTTCTGTGGCGAGCTGTGTAACCGGGTCAGTGATCTTGTTGAACTTCACTGGCTCGGCAGCTAACAAGCACAATAAACTCGATTCACCCTCTTTCAGCATACTGTCGCTGGCTTTAACTAAAAGGCCTAGATAAACATTGGACAGCATCTGATTTAAGACTAATGAGTGGATTACCGCATCAATTGGGCAAGCACCTCTAGAGTGGCCAGCCCAGTAGTTTCGCCACCTTGCAAGAGCCGTTCTGCAGACCAGAAAGACAGAATAGCGTGCGCATTTCGAGCTTGTTTTTTTTAAATCGATAATATAATCGATTAAAAACTTTCAAAAGATAGTTATTAAATAATATCTTGCATATTATAAAATTTTTGTTGTTATATTTTGGATATCAGCCGCAAATAAAATCAACAATGTCTCTTCGTTCTTTATGCGTGCCGATGTACACGTAACATAACAATAACCAAAATTGTTCTGCGTTTGATTAATGATGAAAGATTGATAAGAAAAAGCCTAGTCTGCTAGTCTGCTATAATTGAAAAGTACTCTAAATGAGGTCGTACAAGCAAAGTATCTAATAGTTTCGTAAAGGGATATTTAAACTACTTTGAATAACGTAAAATTAAACCCTAAGCACCTTTTACATTTATAATAATCGATGAAATAATGCAAATAACATTATGTGGAATGGTAATAGATGGGCATGGGCCTCCTTTTTAAGGCACGGCACGCCCCAAGCACGGCTGGTAAAAACTGAGGAATTTGTTTTTAAAGGCACGGCACGCACTGACAATTTAATAAATTTAAACATTTTTTAATAGTGAGTGCATATTTTTATTTTTTTTAAATATTTTATCTAAGTTAATACAGC
Source organism: Drosophila meridionalis (assembly GCA_035045145.1). NCBI lineage: Eukaryota > Metazoa > Arthropoda > Insecta > Diptera > Drosophilidae > Drosophila > Drosophila meridionalis. The sequence goes on from JAWNPG010000023.1 coordinate 7,539,915, forward strand.
TCAGGCGAGTTCATTTTTCATTTAATTTAATTATTATGCCAGAAGTAAAAAAAAAACGTTCGCTTGTTTCCGACCTTACTGGTATATTTAAAATACTTCTTGCCAATGCTTGCAAACTTTGTAGAGTATTGTTTTTTTTTCAGAAATCTAAAACATTTGTGACACAAGACTCAGTCATTGCTATATATTTATCAATTTCTATTTCAATTTTTCTTTTCTTGTTTAGGTCCATGAATTTGCAAAACGCATTATCATTTGTTGCGATAGCTTGACTTTCATGAGACTGCGTTCTGCTTGCTTTACATATCTACTATCATGGCTGTTACTGTTGCCATTACTTGCTCCCTTTTTTCTTCCGATAAAATAAACATTTCGTTATACGGTAGATTCAAAAATAAGCCAACTAAGTGGACAGCAGATGGAGAAAATCTTGTTTCTAAGCCTTTCAATGTTTGTTTTTTTAACTCCTGAACAATTGTAGAGTCAAAACAATTGCTTGAGCAATTTTCAACCAACTTTTGAAAAAATAAGGGGTAAATATGCATAGTTGGCTCTTTGTCACTGCTTATTCAGAGCACTCCTTAAAATCTTTAAGAAAACTAATCAGATTTTACAGTAAGGTAAAATCTAAATTTGCAATACGTCTGAATTCGTTTTTAGTCAATAGTTTTCGTTCTTCTTGGACTTCAAAAATGCTGTGTAATATAATATACGTGGAATTCCAACGAGTTCTGACATCCTATTTCAAAGTTTTCGACAACTTGCTGTTAAGCTCCGACTGCTTAAAATATTGAACAAATCTTTTTGCGCATTCTACCAAAGCTTGAATTTATAAAGTTGGATGCTTTTCAACAATATCGTCCAACACTAAATTCAAGTTGTGACACGCTTATTAGGCTTCAATGCAGAAACAATATTTTTCCCGTTATCCGTCACAAAAACAAAGGAGCCTAACTTATCTATTAAATTAAACTCATCTGAAATGCTTTTAATATTTCCAATAATGTTCTTCTAAGAACTCTCTAACTCGTAGCAACGCTAATTTTAGTTCAAAATCATTGTTAATGAAATACGCACTTAATGAAATATAACTTCTCTGTAGTAAACGCAAGATGCTCATCTCTTAAATTTTCCTTTAGTTAATCTTTAATTTTAAAGTATTCATCCGTCATAATTCTCGTTGTCAACTTCTTCCGGGATACAACCAGGCTTAAAACGTTTAATGGCCATAGTTTGCGCCAATATCAATTAATGGCTGGGCATACTCCCGATTATTACACAAGATGTATATGTATGTATTACACAAGATGTATGTATAGCATATACATTTAAAAAGAGCTAGATAATAACTCACCGTCTATCACATCTAACGCATGGAAATCTTTTGCAACTAAGCCAAGTTGCTTACGCGCTAGAGTATCCAAAACTATGTCCGGCACTGTTTTTTTTTTTTTAAACTGCAAGATCAAAGACTGGTTGCTGGACGGTTCTTTTGATTGCTTAACACATTTGATGCCGTTCCAGTTTTATGGGTGTATGCCAAAACGGTCTTGAATTCATTGCAACACAGAAAGTCTTGACTTTCTTTGTCATATTTAATTAATTGGAATTTATTCCAAACAGTGTCTTTGGCATCGTCTCTTTTTACCAAGTTTATTTTTGGATCTTTTGCTTTTAAAGCTCTTTGAAAATTTTTGCTCTGCGCTGTCTGGCACCAATGTTCTCTTTAGAACTAATGGGGATTTTCGAAACATGTGTGCAATGTCTTCAAAATTAATGATACTTGGTGTGAATTACTTGTGTTGGACATAATTTACAAATTTCGTCATAAAAATGGCCCGCAAAGAGATAACTGTAGAAGAAAGTGGGCGGATCTTGCAGCTCCACACAAAGGAACAAAAGTCGTATGCAGAGATAGCTAAACTAATGTCTAGAGCCAAGTCAACCATCCAAACAGTAATTGGCCGTTTTAAATACGAGGGGCTTATCAAAAATACTACCAGATCTGGCCAACCACCTTCACTTTCCATTTGCGACAAGCGCCAAATAAAGCATTTGGTGGACAACGATCCATTTTCCAGCGCAGTAAAGATTGCATCAGAGATAAGAAATATTTTTCAAAAGGATATACACCCGGAAACCGTTCGTAGGACCATCAAATCATACAACTTTAGGTCTTATACTCCTCGCAAAAAATCATACGTAAATTTAACAAATAGGAAAAAACGTGTGGAGTTATCTAACGCGTATGTGGAAAAACCAGTTGACTTTTGGCGGAAGGTGATCTTCTCAGATGAGTCAAAGTTCAACATTTTTGGCTCGGACGTGTGTGGAGAAGACGTAGAGATGCCTTTAAATCAAAAAATACAAAAAAGACCATAAAGCACGGCGGCGGTGGTCTTATGGTTTGGGGTTGTATAGCTGCATCTGGCGTTGGCAGCTTGGAGTTTATTGACGGAGTGATGAATCAATATACCTACATTGACATCCTCGAAAGAAAATGGATCGTTGTCCACCAAATGCTTTATTTGGCGCTTGTCGCAAATGGAAAGTGAAGCTGGTTGGCCAGATCTGGTAGTATTACGTAGTATGTAGTAGTATGACGAAATTTTCAAATTATGTCCAACACAAGTAATTCACACCAAGTATCATTAATTTTGAAGACATTGCACACATGTTTCGAAAATCCCCGTTAATTCTAAAGAGAACATTGGCGCCAGACAGCGCAGATAAAGCAAGAGTACGGTGACCTTTGTGGAGTCGAAAATGTGAATATTTTTGGTTTTTTAGTTATAATATTAGACTAAAATAAAATGTCACTATTATTAAAATTCTATTGTGTAGTTAATAGATCACTTTATCAACCGCCATCAAAACTTTTTTTTATATATATAAAATTTACGAAGTTACAGCGTGTTGTGTGAAAACGAACAGGGGGTACGGTGACTTAAGTGGTACAGTGTATATTACAATCGCGCACTTAATGCCGGGGTTGCATCAATCGAGGTATTGATCTTATAGTGTTCATAAATTGTGCGATACATCGATAAATCTTAAAGCTGAAGCTGACAGAAATGGGATAAAAACTAGGTCTACTTATCGATCCTGCCATATTTAAATTAAAAATCTTGACAGTGGTTCTTTCTGTACCATGCAAGTCTCTAATATTGGCATACAAAATCTAAATATTACATAATCTCCGTATTCATTACACGCAATTACACAGCAAATTATATTATAATCTTCTGCAGCGCATGGTATTATCGAGTATTCATGTAAAATTTCAAGTCTCTACACGGACGGACGCGCGGACGGACAGACGGATATCGAGTCATCTTGTCGCGCTGATCAAGAATATATATACTTTATGAAGTGTGGCACGCCCCCTTCTGCCTGTTACATAAATTTTCAAAAAACTATTATATCCTGATTTCCCATTTTCAATCGGCTCACGGTTTAAAAATTGCATAAAACTCACAAGCAATTTTTGAGGCTTTAGATATAGAGATGTACGAGATATAATTATAAAACGTTTTTCCGATAAGGTTTAAAATCTAAACATCTACGAAGACTCCCATGCAGCCTTGTAGTGAAAAATTAACTCTGACAGTAGAGATGGATGCAGCAGCGGTCGAGACAGCAGCAATTGACAGTAAAGATAAGGATTATTTGCGCCCTGAAGATAAGTAACATATGAGCAACTGTAAGAGTTAAGCATAATGAACTAGTTCCTCCCACTGGCGGACCAAGGCTAAGTGCAGCCGCTAAGCCAGACGGACCTCGAAAGCAGCACAACATTCTTGGGTTGCTAGCAAGGTGAAGAATCAATAAATTTTTTGAGGCGTTGAAGAGTGTTCATGCATCAGATTGGCCCGATGCGATAAAACGTGAAGATGAAGAACTAATAGCCAACCAATGGAAGTTAGCAGACTTACCGGAAGGAGAACAGGCAGTTGCATGCAAATGAGTATAGAAAGGGCAGAAAGAAAATTTTACCAAAATATTTAAATACCCTGAGTCAATTGAAAATGGAAATGGTGTAATGCTATTATAAAAATATAGGTGAAATCTGAAGTGCTGAATATAGGGCGTAAAAATAACATCAATTATAAATAACACCACTTTACTTTATTTGCCACTACGGCCAGATATAGAGAGTAATTACATGAAACTTACAAAATAAATAATTTATCATAGATATAAATAAAAATTTAAGGACTACCAGCTCATAAGCTTCATCAGCTTATAAGTGATGCCCCGAAGATAACCTGTAAGCAAGGATTTGATTAAGGAGATTGAGTACAGAGGAGAACGCATTTATTATAATTAATACATGATACGTGAATCGCGCATTGTAAAATATATATATATGTTATAATCCGATTTGCATTAAGGTAAATACAACGGACAAATTTGTCTGCTTGTTCTGAATGGAACAGAAAAATTAAGCTGCAATAATAAACATGGCGAATCAATTTTATCAATAATCCAATTATGCAGCAAAACCATCCCCGGCATCCCCAGGTTTATATATGATGGAAGATTAATAAGAAGAAGCCTACTCTGATAAGACGGTTAACGAAGATTCGAATCCCAGTTCAGATTACGCAAATAAGAAACTGTGTTCCGGCATGGAATATACATTAATATGTAAAAACGCCTTCTACACACTCAACGACTCGCATGCAGTACGATAAAGGCCACATTTGTGGAATCTAAAAATAGCCAGATGAACGCTAACCCGTACAACAATGTATTCAATTATAAAGTCGGATCTAGTAGTGAAGGTATTCTTTCCTCATATTCCTTCATGTTCCTTCGAGCCGGATCTAATATTGACTAAATCATTCAAACTGTTTCCGGACTGATTCAATACGGTCCTGATACAATTTATGCTGTGGAACAATATTCCAAAATAGGTTGAACCAGCGAAGTACGTTATAGTTTGATGATAAAAGGATCTTTAAACTGCTTTGACCAACGTTTAAAAGAGCCAAGAGCACCTTTAGCTTCATTTACCATAGTAGAATCATGAAGATTAAAGGAAAGTTTTGTGTCAGAAATAAAACCCACATCTTGTAAGTTAAAATTCGTTGCAAGGAAATGTTGTTAATAGTGTAATTAACAATATGTGGAATGGTACGACTGGTCATTGTCATACACTTGGATCAATTTAAATGCAACTGATTAGTCACCCACCAAAGTTGAAAGGAACTAAGATCATCTTATAGGCGAAGATGATCAAGTAAGTTGGAGTATTAAAGGCAGCGCTTAACATAATCTATAAAAAAAATAATAAATAAAAATAAAAAAAAAATGCACGACGTCGCCGCCGGGTCTCGAGCTCGGATCTTAACGATTACGCGCTTTGCACCTACTTACTTCACCATATCAGTATTCCATTGCCTAATGGCAAATCCGAAACTAGTTCACTACATTTCACAAATACAAAACTAAAGAAACTGCTGTTAATGATACAACAATATAAACACATTATGATTCTTGGAATATGCTGAAATGCGCGCATATGAATGTATATGTACATACAAAAACTTTGGTTTGCTTGAATGTATGCGTGTAAAGGGCGATATTTGACAAATACAAAACTAAAGGAGCGGCTGAAAATGTAAACACAATTAAAATACATTTTTGTTTGACGAATAAGCTATAATGAATGGCCTTGAATTTTGTCTATGCAAAGACATAGAAAACACGCTTACACGTTTCGTTGCTGGCCAAGTGAGTGTGATAATTGGCCAATTTGTTTAATAGATTTCGACTGACTTAATGGATTTTAATGAAATTTTTTACATTTTGAAAAAATCACAATTATGCCTAATGGTTATTATTTATATTTGCAGTTGATCTTCAGACGGGGGTTTTCTTAAATTTGGAGCCGATATCCAAAATGTAACACAAATGAAAATTGCATAAAATTCATATGAATTTACAAGCAAAATTTGGAATTTGGCTCTACATATAACGATGTATGAGTTGTCATTCTAAAACGGATTTCCAATATTTAAAGTCGGTAACATTAAAACAAAAATAGTTATTGTTTTTTATTTAATACATACTTTTTGGTCTTCCACGCCACTTTCTACCTGTTACATAGATACAAAAAACCATTATTCTCTGATTTTCCACTTTCCATTCACTGATTTTTTCATTTTAAAACTAAGAGTGTCCTAGGTGAAACTGCTCAACTAGGAGATACCCTGAACTTTTATGTATATACATATAATATTTTAAACATTCTTCGCTTTTTATTCATACATACAAACACAGACAACACATGTACACATACATACTTATAAATAAGGTGCGCGAGATAGGTAAATGGGCCAGCAAGTTTTTTTATTACAAAAACTAAATCGATCAAGATATTTATTTGTTTCCTAAAACTAAAAAAATCAACAAACTTCAATCAAATTTAGTTTAAACCATAAATTATTCTATATAGAGCTCCCTTTAATGATCAAAACACTTCCATAATTCGTGTTGACATTGAATTAATGAGATTTGGGTGCTTTTGGGTGTCTAATTTATCTTATCCTCATTTTTATACCCTGAGCCCATTGAAAATGGGAAATCAGGGTATAATGGTTTTGTGAAAATGTATGTAACAGGCAGAAGGAGGCGTGCCACACCCCATAAAGAATATATATTCTTGATCAGCGCGACAAGACGAGTCGATATAGCAATGTCCGTCCGTCCGTCCGTCTGTCCGTCTGTCCGTCTGTCCGTCCGTGTAAACGCTGAGATATTTTTAAGTACGCAACGTAGAGACTTGAAATTTTACATGAATACTCGATATATAAAATTTTTCCGATAACTCATTCCATTTCGATTTTATGAGCATGTATCGATAATATTAATGTGTTATTAAAGCATGGATTGTACATCGTTTGAGCTAGAGACTTCAAATTTGCTGTGTAGTTACTTCTAATGAATACGAAGATAACGTCATCTTTAGATTTTGGATGCCAGTGTGAAAGCGTGATGCACTTAGTCCATCGCTAAGAAAAGTTATTAAACAATTAAGTTCCCATAGTAATGCCCACATTGCAGCCCAAGCGCAGTCGCTGCGTCGAATGATTTGATATTTGGCTCTTCACAGGACTCAGGGTATCCCCTAGTCGAGCAGTCCCGACTAGAGCACTCTTACTTGTTTTATATGACTAAATACCATTTTTATTAAGGTTTCATTTCAGTGCGAAACTTTAAAACCACTGTATGATACATTGATAGAAATTTTTTGTAAAAAAGTGTATGTGTGATCAATGTTATAAAGATGTGAGAGTAAACTAGATGAATGAATGATTATGAAATGAGAAGTTGTGCTCTTTTAAGTCTGTATATGGAAGGATTAGGAGTATCAAAGGTTAGTGACTGATAGTGGATTTTGATGTGATGAGTGCTTAGAGTTCTGTTTGATTGATGAGTCTTGAATAATGTTGATAACATATTTAAGTTTTAAGTCTTTCATGATATCGCCGTTCCTGGAAAACCGATGAAACTTCTTATAATGTTGTGTTCTGTGGATCGGACTTTTTTTTATGAGATAAGGAGCAGCTGTTCCGCAAATGGAGCCCCCGTATCTCCATACAGGCCGCATTAATATTATGTGAAGTGTGACTTTGGAATGTAGTGATAGTTTTGATTGTAGTTGAATAACCAATTTAATTTTTGTGTCTCGTTTTAATAGTATCTATAATGTTTTGGATGTGTTCGCGCCGGCTTATTTTAGAGTCCAGAGTAATGAGATATTTTAAAATACGCAACGTAGAGACTTGAAATTTTACATGAATACTCGTTAATATCATCCGCTGCACTAGTTTATAAATTTTTTCGGATAACTCATTACATTTTGATTTTATGAGCATTAATTGATAATTTTAATGTGTTTTTAAGGGATGTTTTGTACATCGTTTGAGCTAGAGACTTTAAATTTGCTCTGTAGTTGCGTGAAATGCTTCCAGCTGGCAGTGTGTCTGTGTTGATTGTATGTATGCGTAAAAAAAGCGTAGAATGACAGGGCTCAGGGTATCTCCTAGTCGAGCAGGCTCGACCGAAGCACTCTTACTTGTTTTAATTAAAATATATTTTTTTTAATTAAGTTTTGTGAGCTTCTGCTTGTGCGAATTTATTATGCACACACATGCACACATACAAAAGTTCCTCAGCCATCCCATATCCAGGCCACAATATCTAGCAATTGTAAATTCTACAGCCAGCAAGGGTGACACATAGGTATATGAATGCCCACGCATGTATCAAGGGACTGTAAGTATGTCTGTATGCTTGTCGTGAAATCATATCGTTAAGCGCAGCAACGCATTCACAACCTGCGTAAAAATAATAATGAAAAAATGAACATTTCGCATGAGCATGGCAAACGCTCTCAAGAATTCGGCATACTATTCACTCAGCAGCAAAAAAAAATGGAATCCCATTACGGCAAAATTCAATTCTTGACGCCCTTCTTTTCGGCCGATTTCTCGAAACATAATGATTCTGCTCCGTGCTATTTTTGTTGCGAGCGTTGTACACAAGCGAAATTTTTTTTGTGTGGAACAATTTTGTTCTGAATGACGAGTCCATCTGTTGCGTGGTTAGTGGTGAGAATTAATGCTGGTACGGACACTTTTGTAGTAAAAAAAAAAAAAAATTTGTAAGCATTAGCACATTGGGGAAGTGTGTCGAAATGTTATTAGTAACAATGCGATATTTATCGATAAGATCATGAACAATACACATACATATATGCACCGTTGCCGTTTCAACATTTTCCAGTTAGATATAAATATTTTTTAAAATTCAATTGCGTGAAAATTGGAAAACAGCGGAAAGCTGTTTCTAGCTTTTATGAAAATTGAAAAAGCTTTTTACCAGTTTTCTCCAGTTTTTGATATACAATAGTATAAAACAGTTTTTCAAACTAAAAAAAATCATAAAATACAATATAATTGTCAATAAACTCCCTATTGTAGCATGTTCTGAAATATCATATAACAAACATATTGTGTCTTGAGTGCGCAACACTCAAGTGCATTGCCCTATTAAATAACATGACCACCCATGAGTGCATTGTGCTGGACATTGCTGAGTCGGCAAATACAACACGCGCGGCCGCACTGCACCAATAAGCAATATGATACATCCTCACTCTCCCGCTGCGGCGGCATATACACTTATATACTGTTATGTAAACATTTAGACATTTATACATACATATGTTTATACATAAGCATACCGCTCCTCTGCCGGCGTTACTGGCTGCGCAGCTACGCGGTCTTAGCTATAGTCAACAATTGTTATAGAATTAAGAAGCATTGAATAAACTGAGCTCGAGCTCAAAAGAACTATTCGTGTCCAATATACTAAACATTCGAACCCAACAAATCAGAGAGGATCAACTTACATGGCGACCGTGACAGTGGTCACTAAAAGGACAAAAAAGTGACCTGGACACATGGACATTATTCTGCGTTGGAGGAGAACAAGGACTTGGATGGTGAACATACATGGGAAAAACGAAAGCAAATGAATATTCTGAGTGAGTAGAGTTTCGAGATGCCAAAAAGAGGTGGGGTGCAAAATAAGATAAAGAAAAGAATAGCACACATCAAATGGCTATTGTATTCTAAAAAACCACCACCTCCATGGACTGTGGCGCATAAGCTACAGCAAGAACTTGACTTTCTAAAGTCACAGAAACACGAAAAGGCACAATCTCAAACTCACTCAGAAATTAATATTCAGAAATACATTCAAACAACAAACACTAATAAAAAACATACTCCTCCAAAGCCAAAGCCAATGCCCAAGGACACAAAGAAGTGTGCCCTGGACTGTCCTGGACCGCTATATTCACCGTATTGCGAGCACACATGCCGCAATAATAGAACTGGTGCGATGACCGGCACCGCCTGAGCTTATAGGCCCCGGACAACAGCAGCTGAGACTACAAGTGTGAAAGGCAGGACGCTTTTTACGCCATCGATGGAGCATCATCAATTATTATAAAAGTGCATTTCAATAATCGTTATCAACGAAAATTAATATTCTCATCAATTAAATATATGTCAACTGATTAAAAAAAAAAAAATTTTTTACCCAAGTGGCCAAATACATATTAGGCAATATAAGCAAGATAGAAAAAAAGTAAAAAGAAAAAAAAAAAAAAATCTTACAAATGTGTAACCCAGAATAGAAATATCCAAAAAGAAGCAATAAATAAGCACGCAGAAATTCTTGTCGATTCTTTCAACGAAGCAAGGAATTTAGTGCATGTTAATAGAGAGAATATAGGTAAAACAAACTGGTCAAAGATTTCCAATCTATTGATCAAGTTACGCGCAAACCTAATCTTCATAAAGATAAAATATAATTTTGATCTATTCGTACCAACCGGACTTAATTCACCTCTGAGCATAGACACTTGTAAAAAAGAAACAGAGCAAGAAGGTAAAGAATCTGAAACAAGCGAGGAAGAAATAGAAGAAAAAGATCTAAACGATCTAACAATTCCTGCGCTATTGACACTACCAGATATAGAAGCATTGTCTGAACAAGACAACGATTCAGATCTAGAATTCAGTACAAGAGTCATAAACACAAACGACAAAATGGCAGAATTAAATGCCCGGAGAGCATATATGAAGGATACTTCAAATGCCATCGCTGAATTCAATGCACAAAAATACACCTGCAAAGATTTGTAACAGCTTTAAGGTTAGTAAAAATGATGAAAGGCGATTTCGAAGATATAGCAGTTGAGGTAATAAAGTAAAAAATTATTGGCCCAACACTATATAAAGTCCAACAGGAAACTTCAATCGAAGCAATAATACAAAAATTGCAAGGCATTATAGTTGGTGAAACATCCAAAGTCATAAAAGCCAGATTGAAGAGTACAACTCAGAAAGGTAAAACCGCTGACAAATTCACAACGGAGATTGATAACTTACGCAAACTCCTTGAAGCGGCGTATATCGATGAGGGTACGCCAGCGGAACTTGCTTATAAGAATAGCACAGACGATGCTATAGAAGCAATGATTGGAAATTGTGAGCAAAGTAGACTTAAAGTAATTCTTGATTCTGGTAACTTTAAAACCATGGATGAAGCCATAGCAAAGAACTTACAAAAGAGTAATGAGTTAACTGGAAATCCGAATACGGTTCTGTTTGCCCAAAGAAACCGTGGTCATTATAATAACAATTATAATTATCGTGGAAGAGGCGATGGTCGTGGTTATTACAATAATTATAATAATCACAATAACGGCCAAAATTACCAGCAAAATAGAAACAATAACTACAGAGGAAATAACAGAGGTTATAGCAGGAACAATAGAGGTAACCGAGGAAATATTCGGCAGAATGGTTATAATAACAATAACGTTCGAGTAGCACAAAATGCTTCGGGAAACTCCCAAGCACCTTTAGATACCCAGCAGTAAAGAACACCAAGATTCACGCCATCAGTTTTCGTCAAAATACGTTTGTTACCTTCACGAATGTGGCAACAGGAAAAAAGTTAGTATTCTTAATAGATACAGGTGCGGAAATATCTATAGTAAAAGAAAAGTCCGACTCTTTTCAAAGCATTCAAACAAATCAAATCATAAATATACAAGGAATTAGTCAAGAAGTAACTAAATCCATAGGGTTTACTTCTGTTGAAATACAATCTTCAAAATATATAATCCCACACGACTTTCATATCGTAAATTCCCAATTCGCTATTCCATGTGATGGAATACTAGGAATCGATTTCATTAGAAAATACAACTGTCAATTAGATTTCAATCCGTCCGAAGACTGGTTAATAATTAGACCCAACAATCTCAAATATCCGATATATGTACCAATAGCGTACAGTTCTGGTAACAATTCAATAGTTTTGCCAGCAAGATCCCAAGTTGTCCGAAAAATAGAGATAAGTTCACAAGAAGACAGTGTATTGATTCCAAATCAAGAAATTCAACATGAGATTTATTTAGCAAATACCATAACCAACTCCCAAAACGCAGTCATAAGATTGCTAAATACAACAAATATAGACCAAATAGTAAACATAAGTAATTTAAAGTATGAACCGCTTTTCCGCTACGAAATAATCGAAACCGATAAAGAACAGCGTGAAAACAAAGTACTAACTACTCTATCAAAAAATTTTCCGCCACAATTTCACAGCCAACTTAGGAAGTTGTGCAAGAAATATAGTGATGTATTCGGACTAGAAACCGAATCAATAACAACAAATAATTTTTATAAACAAAAATTAAAACTGGTGGACGATGAACCAATCTACATTAAAAATTATAGAAATCCTCATAATCAGAAAGACGAAATCCAAAGACAAGTCCAAAAACTGATAAATGATAAAATAGTCGAGCCCTCTGTGTCTGCCTACAATAGCCCACTTTTATTGGTACCGAAAAAATCGTTACCAAATTCCGAAAATAAAAAATGGCGATTAGTAGTTGACTATCGTCAAATTAATAAAAAACTATTGTCCGATAAATTTCCATTACCTAGAATTGATGACATTTTAGATCAACTAGGTAGAGCAAAATATTTTTCATGCCTTGACCTAATGTCAGGTTTTCATCAAATTGAACTCGAAGAAGAGTCACGAGACATCACATCCTTTTCAACATGTAAAGGCTCATATCGCTTCACGCGATTACCGTTCGGTTTAAAAATAGCACCAAATTCGTTCCAGAGAATGATGACTATAGCATTCACTGGCCTTGAACCTTCGCAAGCATTTCTTTATATGGATGACTTAATAGTCATAGGTTGTTCTGAAAAACATATGCTTAATAACCTAACAGATGTTTTTGAGAAATGTAGACAACACAACCTAAAGTTACATCCTGAAAACTGTTCATTTTTTATGCACGTAGTCACCTTTTTGGGACATAAATGCACAGATAAAGGAATCTTGCCAGATGACACAAAGTATGATGTCATTCAAAATTATCCAGTCCCTCATGATGCGGACAGCGCTAGAAGATTCGTTGCATTTTGCAACTATTATCGGAGATTTATAAAAAATTTTGCTGAATATTCGCGTCACATAACAAGATTATGTAAGAAAAATGTTAATGGACAAGTGATTGTCGAAACGCGTTTGAACATTTAAAATCAGCATTAATGAATCCTACTCTGTTACAGTACCCAGATTTTAGCAAAGAATTTTGCATAATCACAGACGCAAGCAAATATGCGTGTGGAGCAGTGCTAACCCAAAATAGAAATGGACTACAGCTTCCAGTAGCATATGCATCTAGATCTTTCACAAAAGGTGAGAGTAATAAGAGTACAACAGAACAAGAGTTAGCAGCAATTCATTGGGCAATTACGCATTTCAGACCATACATTTATGGTAGACATTTCACTGTCATTAACTTATTTGTTTTCAATGACAAATCCAAGTTCTAAACTAACCAGAATACGACTCGAATTAGAGGAATATAATTTTACAGTAGAGTATCTAAAGGGAAAAGATAATTTCGTAGCAATAAATTTAAAAATTTTTAAGAGTAGCGCTACTCAAGCCGGTGACCCTATTATCAAATAATGATAAAGAAAAAGAAGCAATACTGTTTACGTTCCACGACGACCCTATACAAGGAGGTCATACTGGAATATCAATTACAATAGCCAAAATAAAAAGGCATTACTATTGGAAGAATATGACACGAAATATATCTCAATATATAAAAAAATGTAATAAGTGTCAAAAAGCAAAAATAAACAAGCATACAAAAACTCCATTGACTATAACGGAAACGCCACAACTGGCTTTCGATAGGGTAATTGTGGATACGATCGGTCCACTCCCAAAGTCAGAACAAGGAAATGAATACGCAGTAACTTTAATCTGCGATCTAACAAAATATCTTGTAATAATACCAATAAAAGAAGAAGATTTTATTCTGCGGTACGGTCCAATGAAGACGTTCATTACGGACATGGGAACAGAATATAGAAATTCAATAATCGAAGATTTATGCAAAAATTTGCAAATAAAAAAAATAACTTCAACTGCACATCATCACCAGACTTTAGGCACGGTGGAGCGAAGCTACCGAACACTAAATGAATTCTTACGATCATATATTTCAGTCGACAAAACTGACTGGGATGTATGGATACGATACTTCGCATATTATTTCAATACAACACCCTCTATGGCACATGATTATTGTCCATATGAGTTGGTATTTGGTAAAACTTCAAATTTACCCAAACATTTTAAGTATAGATAAGATAAACCCACTTTATAACATAGAAGATTATGCTAAGGAATCAAAATTTAGATTTGAACAGGCCTATAAAAGAGCCAGAATTATGTTAGAACAGCATAAAGCTAAAAATAAGGAGATATATGATAGAAAAGTAAACAATATCGAATTAGAAACAGGAGATAAAGGTTTACTAAGAAATGATACGGGCCATAAGTTAGAATCTAAGTATTTAGGCCCATACACCATGGAAGAAATAGAAGATAGGGATAACATTCTAATTAGAGATACAAAAAATAAGACACAACTAGTGCATAAAGATAGGTTAAAAATTTTAATCAGTTAAAAAAAAAAAATTTAAATAAATAAAAAAAAAAAAATAAAATAAAAACATTTAATGACACTATACACATAAAAAAAAAAAAAGTAATATTTACCATATATATCATTAAACAATCAAGAAAAAAAATTAATTCATAAATTCTTATATAATAAAACAATTAGAAAATAACTCCATGTAATTACGTTATTTTTCTTGTAGAGCTACATACTGACGCAAGTAGTATTGGCTATGGGGCAACACTGTTGCATAAAATTGACAACAAACCTCATGTAGTAGAATACCATAGTAAGTGTACGTCGCCCGCTGAATCTACATATCATTAGTGCGAACTGGAGACGCAAAATTTGTCGTTTATACGGACTGCAAAGTCTAGCCGCACAAAAATAGATTTAACACCAAGGGTGTATAGATGGTGGGCGTTTTTACAGGCATTTTACTTCGGAATAGACTATAGTAAGGGCGAGCGAATGGCGCATATTGACTTTCTTAGAGATTGAATACTGGATAAAGTTAGGATTTAAAATTAAAGAGTGCAGATTGAAGATTGAAGCACGAGGATGGGGGATTGAAAATTAAAGATTTATGATGGAGGATCGATTGGTTGAGACCGAAGATTGAGTGAGACTGAAGATTGATTGTATTCATTTTAGATTTGAGATTTGAGTTTGGAGATTAAAGATTTAAGGGGACACATAGAAAAATAAAGATTGAAGGTTGATAATTTATGATATCTGAACGATTAATTTTCAATTTCAATTTATTTCACTCTTTGTTATAATTACAGTTTTTTGTGAATGGTATCTTACAATAATTAAAGAGTTTAGACTAGGAACTAGGCCTTTTCTGCTTAGAATTTTACTTAGAAATATGACATGGTATATAATATGACTTAATTATTTGGGGGAAAAATCAAAGAAATAGAAAACCCCGAGGTTATTTATTACAAACTAACTTCAACACTAAATAATACTTAAAATTAAATGGCTATGCCAGTTCATTTATATGTGAATATGTTGATTCATGACATTTGGTTATGAAATTTTGCGATAGTCGCGATAATCTAATATCTACCAATTCAACATTGGCTCGACAGTGTAGATCTAACGTGGAATGATGCCAAGGAAGATTCAAAATAAGCTTCAAGACTTTATTTTGTGCGATTTGCAGTTGACTTATGTGACATTTGGCTATATCTGACCAGACAGGTGCACCGTAAAAAGTAACTGATTGGAAAATTGACCTAAACAAAAACATTTTGTTTTCTATGCTTAGCCTCGAGTTTCTATTTATAAAGGGATATAGCGTACGGAGTATATGTTTGAGCTTTTTGTTTGTATTGGTTATATGGTCCTTGAATGTAAGTCTTTTGTCCAGTGTAATACCCAAGTACCTGACATTTGGATCCCACTTTATATATTCCGAGCCCAATCTGATGTCTGTTATTGGCACGTAGATGTCCTTACGTTTTTTTGTGAAAAATATTGCCTTGGTCTTTTCTGGGCAGACTAAAATTTTCCATTGGGAGAAATATGTACCTAAAGAGTCATATGCTGCTTGGAGGTTTCGAACTATATCTGCAGAAAGAATTCCACCACAAAGAATTGCTGTGTCGTCCGCAAAGACCGAGGTTGTGCAATGAGGTAATATTGGGAGATCAGAGGTATATATATTATATAGAATAGGGGATAGGCATGAGCCTTGGGGACAGCCTGCTGAAATGTTAACTGCTGTGGATGAAGCATTTCCTAAATATACAATAAAAGATCTGTTTTTTAGATAACTTTGGATTATCTTTATGGCTGCAGGTGGGAAATTAAGATGTAGCATTTTGTGTATTAGGCCGTCATGCCACACTGAATCAAATGCGGCTTTGATATCTAGCAGTACCATTCCCGTTGACATAGAACTAGAAAAATTATCTTTAATGATTTTTTTAATTCTACAAAGGGGCTGAACAGTATTGTGTTCGCTTCTAAATCCAAACTGGTGACTTGGAAGGATATTATTGGATTCAACAAAATGAGTTAATTTATCTTGGATAACCTTCTCTAGTATTTTGCTGACTGCCGACAAAAGACTAATAGGCCTGTATGATGAGAGCAACTCGACAGGCTTATTTTGTTTTGGAATAGGAACAACTTTAGCACATTTCCAGACAGAAGGGAAATAACATAGCTCTAGGCATTTATTGACTATGTAAGTAATAAACTTTATTCCCTTCGTAGGTAGGGTTTTTAAGCATATATTGTCAATTTTATCAATACCTGGAGATTTCTTCTTCTTCAGCTTTTTCAGTATACCTTTTATGACGCTGGAGCTAACAAAGTAATCATTCAGCGGCTCTATAGATAATTGCGCGACTGAGAGGATTGAGGCATCGACAGCGGCTTTAGTTAGCGGATCACCGAGCCCAGCAGCTACGATATGATTTAGTCGAAAGGATTGAGCTAACGCCTCAGCCTTTTCTTCTTCTGTCGTGTGACTGATGTTATTATTGACTAATGTTGGAATATTTAAGTGTTTCTTTCTAACAATTTTGGAGAGTTTCCAAAAAGGGGAAGAACCTTTATCTAAGGCTGCAAGAGTGATATTCCAGGATTTATTTCTAAATTCTAGTATCGCTTTGGTGATTAGTTTATTTAACCATTTAAAAAGGATGAGATCGGATTGGTGACGATATCTCAGCCAGGTGCGCCGTCGTATGTTCCTACTCTTTATAAGGTTGAGAATGTTTTGCGGCAGTGGTTTTGGAGAAAATTTGATTTGTTTTTTTGGGATGCTAATATCTTTGGCTTCACGAAGGACATCACTAAAAACATTAATCATATCATCAACATCTTCTGTGCGGCACATTAAGTTGGAGTTTAGGGGTGGAAGCGAATTTTTGACAAAACGGGCGAATCTTACCCAGTTTGCTCTTTTTACATCGAAGTAAAAGTAGTTTGCGGTAGTGGCAGAATTGACAGATACCTCAAGCAGCACTGGAAGGTGATCAGAGTTTAATGTGTGTAGCACACGTGGGCTAGCTAGATAACCAGGACGATTGGTAAGGAAAAAATCTAAAGTTGAGGGTTGCCCGTGACTTCCTGCAGGGTAATATGTATGTTCAGAGGGATGCATTAGATAAAAGTTCCTGCAGTCTACCTTAGATTTAAGTAGATTACCCCACGAGTTCGCTCTAGAGCATCCCCATGACTGATGTCTGCAATTAAAATCCCCTCCCAGAATAAATGTTCCATTTGCACTACACAACTTATGTAAATCGGCCTGAAAAAGCTGTTTTTTAGAGGAATTTTCGCGGCCCCCTGGGAAATAGCATGAGTAAATGGACGTCTCAGTGCCATCACTAATGAAGATTCTTACGCCAATTGTTTCAATAATTTTAGTATTTGGGAGAGGTAGTAAAGAGTGGCGGATATTTTTTTTAATAAAGATTGCTACCCCTCCCCCTCTACTAGTCGTACGGTCGTTTCTGTAACAGCTATAATTACGAATCTTGAGGAAAATACTATTTTTTAACCAGGTTTCAGATACAAGGCAGATGTCAATGTCGTTGTCAAACAGGAAGTGACAAAATTCTTCTTTTTTGTTTTGAATGCCCCTGGCATTCCACGCAATGATCTTTACTTTGTCTGTCATTAAGAAAGAAATTTGAAGGCAAGTGAGGTTATTACCTCAAACTGATCAGACTTTGATTTACAATTTCTGAGATTACTAATGAGCTCAAAAGTAAGACTTTTTAGCTCGTCTAGCGAAAAGAGATCACTGCTTAACTCTGGTTGCCTGGCCCAGGTTGTCTTTAATAGTTCAGATATCTGTCCATTAAGAGTTGGGAAGGTTTTTACGCAGTTTATCTGTGGAGACTGTAATGGTGTTCTGACTACCCGTGCTTTGGTGACGCCCCTATCCCTTGCCTTTATATAATTTATTCTGCCTGGGCACTCCACTGAATTAGACTTATGAGAGCCGTGACAATTTGCACACTTAACAGGTAACTTTTCTAAACACTCAATAGTTTTATGGTTTCCTGCGCAATTCATACAGTATGGTTTTACACTACAATAGGAAGATCCGTGCCCGAACATCTGGCAGTTATAGCACTGAGTCACGGTGTTTGGTCTGCGTCTTTGATAGTCCCATTTGACTCTGATATGGTCAATGACAGAGTAGTTTTTCTTCAGCTCGTTTAGACTTGTTGATTTGTTGACAAAGTAAACTACATACAGCGAGAAATTACTATTGTTGGCTCGTTTCCTTTGGATAAACTTGACATCTGTACATTGAAGTCCCATTTGAGTAAGCTTGTTCCTAACCTCATCAGCCGGAGTGTCATCAAGTCCCGTAAGCACCGCTTTTTATGGTTTATTGTGTTTTTTTGCAAAGGAAAAAAACTCATTTTTAGAGTTTTGCAGATGGGTGCAGACATTGGCAAAATCCACCTCTTCTTCGCAGTGTAATTTAACTCCAATAGAAATTTTTCTAATTGAGTAGTCTTTGACATTCAGTAATTTGCAAATACCATGCAGTTGTTCAGCAGTAGTTTTAAGTACCGTAATAGGAGGAATGTGAGTTTTGGCTTTGTTGACAATTACTTCCTCACAGTTGTCGTTATCAGTTTCGTCATCCAGCGCTTGTAACGGTTGATAATAGTTGTTGTTGCTCTGCCGTTGACCAGTGTCCGTTTTTGGAACTTTTCTGCTCTGTGTTGGCGACATAGCGACGCCAGCCAGACTAACTGTTCTCTTAATTTTGTTTTTGTTTTAAGTCGAAAGTGAAAGATAAGAATTTCGCTATCGCGATGCGCTCACACGTGCGTACAGTTTGGCAGATCACACCGAACTGACTGAACGATTAAAGATTGAAGATGGAAGCTAAAGATTGAAGATTAAAAATGTTAGATTGAATATAGAGGAGTTAAAGATTTGACTTACTTTGAATATTGAGAGTTGAATATTGAGAATTGAAGATTCATGATTTTAGGTTACAGAAGGAAAAGTAAAGGTTGAAGATTGAAATTATATATATTATATATCTATGTGGAAGTTTGCACGTAATATATTGATGATTGATGATTGAGTTTGCAAATTTAAGATTGAAAATTGAAGTTAAAAAATTCTCAGAGTCCAGTACTTGAACAACATAAAAGTCTGAATAAAATACCTAAATTTCGAATAAATTTGACAAAAGCTCTGACAAATGGTTGGTTTCAGAACAACAGCGAGATTTTGAAATACCTGATATAATACTAAAGTTAAGAAATAATGAGTTGCCAGAAAATCAGGACAAAACTTATGAATTGTGAAAGAGAATAGCATATTTTGGTTTTTTTTAGTATATATGTAAGTTTAATTGTTATCGGCGAATGAAGAGCTGTATCGAGATCAATTATCTGTTAAGTCGATAGAACGATGTTAGTATTGAGTAAGCAAACGAACGGACAAGTTTAGCGTATCAGCAATTGGCTGATATAGCTCAAATAAAATAAAGATATGTTTAATTATTCATCATAAATTTGGTCCTTCGAGCCGGAGCCGTGGAGCATTGCTACTGAATACTCACTTTGGAGTTTTGGAGAACGGCGCGCACTATTGGAAAAGTGGCGTGTTTGTCTTACGTGTCGATATTTGGCATCATACGTAATTACCAGTACGCACTATTGGAAAAGTGCTACTGGGTACTTTGGACAACAACTTGAATTGACTGCGGGCAACGCAGCAAGCTGCAATGGAAAATCTACGTACTTTACTGGCAACCAAAAGTAGATTGAAGGCAACGATTACGTTTATTTCTGGATACGCGGAACATCCGCCTGATGGCTGCACATTCTACGATATTGATATCAAATTGGACACGCTGGTTAAGGGTTGGGAGCAGTTTGTCAATCTTGGCGACGAACTTTATAAATATGAAGATATGCAGGGATATGTGGATCCAGCAGGTGACAACAATGTATACAAGGAGCGCGTTGATCGAGCTTATGCCCTTCTTAAGGCACTACACACTGAGTACAAACCCCGCAAACTGGAAGAGGCCAATACTACATCTAATGTGCTCGGGGAAAGGGATGAATCGACCATCCAATGCATTTTGCAACAAATGCAGCAACAATCTCAGATGCAAATACAACAAATGCAGCTGTCTCAAACGTAAATACAAGAAATGCAGCAGACGCAAAAGGAGACTATGGATCGCATAATGCAACGACTGCTATCGCAGCAGGTGGATAACGAGTCATCGTCAGTCTCACAGCAAGTCGCAGGACCATCAACGAAGGATTGGGAACTGCCGCGGATTCATATCGCACCATTTGATGGAGATTATAAGGAAGGGCACGCGATTATGACAGTGCTGCAACTCAGACAAGCAGCAAGCATAGGCAGGACAGAGGTACCAAGAACGCGCATGCGCTACTCGCTACTTCAGAGCGCAGTGCTATGTGCAACAAGGAACATGCATTGATGACATGTACACAGTTCTTGGACCTATCTATTCAGCCACGATATGCCTTTGCCAAGTCCAAACACATATGTTTTAATTGTTTGAGACTTGGTCATGGAGTGAGCACTTGTACATCGAACTCATCCTGTAAGTATTGCATTTTGATCAAAGCACCACTAGGGACAAAGGTGAGCCACAGCAGCACCAGAAGGATGAGTCAAATGTGCTAGCACAGTAGTAGCACTGACGAACGCCATGAACATTGCGAAATGTGGCAAGGGTGCAATTATGAGAAGTACACTGCCAACGGCGCAGGTGTATGTGCGCAATTCTCGAGGACAAGACGTTGTTT
The DNA here is from genome assembly GCA_035045145.1 of Drosophila meridionalis. Taxonomy (NCBI): domain Eukaryota; kingdom Metazoa; phylum Arthropoda; class Insecta; order Diptera; family Drosophilidae; genus Drosophila; species Drosophila meridionalis. Next base: position 7,561,311 of record JAWNPG010000023.1, read on the forward strand.
GCCGTATATTAATGGACTGCGTCTCGGAGTTGTCCTACGTTTCGGAACGCTGTATCCAGACATTGGGTCTGGCCCGTTCACACTCTCGCAATTCCATATCTGGAATCTCGTCAATCAAGGCAGAAACGACAAGAGAGCTCTGTTCACTACACATCAAGTCGCGAGTGGCAGATGCATCGCTTGAGGTCAAGGCGCACGTGCTTGGGAACATTACTTCGACACTGATGAGAGAAACTATAAACGCAGCAGACCTCTCTATATTTAGCGGCCACACCCTAGCAGATGCCGCATTCAATACCAACGCATCAATCGACATTCTGATTGGTAACCATCACATTTGGACGGTTCTTACTGGAGATAAGTTGTGTAATGCCCAGGGGAACACAATCGCCATCGATTCCATATTTGGATGGATCATCACATCAATGGGAGGAGCAACTACAACTACAACTACGTCACTCTTAGCTACCATGGACATCAACGCAACGGTTTTGGGAACTGAAGGAAGTTCCATCGTTCACGTCTGCAAATACAGAAGATGATGTGGTGGAGACTCATTTCGTCCAAACACACTCCCGTCATGCTGAAGGGAGATACATAGTCGAGCTACCGTTCAAGCAGGACAACCCAGAGCTCGCAGACACCTTTCATGGAGCCAAATCTCGCTTCTTGGCAGTTGAACGTTGTTTAATGAAGGATGCAGCTTTCCGATCGAAGTATGTACAATTCATGAGTTAGTACATACAACTGGACCACATGAAGGAGGTGGATGTAGAAGAAGGCACCACTTCGAAGAAGGTGCCGCACCATCCGGTGCTAGGTGCAAAGCTGCGTGTGGTATTTGATGGCTCATTTCAAGACCAAGATGGCCGGTCTCTTAACGATGCGCTTCATATTGGTCCATGTATACAACGCAATCTGTTCAACGTATGCATGAGGTTTCGGATGTACAAGTTGTATTTTCGGCTGATATTGTAAAGATGTTTAGACAGATTCTGGTTACAGCTAAGCATCAGGATTTCCAACGAATATTATGGAGAGAAGATCCGTCAGCACCATTGCAGCACACGAGCATGAGTTTCCTAGAACAGGTAAGATATTGCTGGAGGATTTCTACGTGTATGATGTATTAACAGGAGCCATGACAGAGGAAGAACTCATTGACATTCAAACTGAGTTGTCAACAACAACAGCAATGGTACTTGGACTGCCCTGGGATCCCGGAGAAGACAATCTTGCATACAACATTGTACTCATCAAGGGTTCGAATACGCCTCCAGCAACATGGAATCTAGGACGCGTAATCAAGGTGTATCCAGAAGAAAATGGATTAGTACGGGCAGTTAAGCTCAAGGTCGTTTCTGGAGAGATTATACGACCCATCACGAAGATTGCAGCCCTACCACATTCTGAAACAGAGTTTCAGGGGGGTCGGGATGTTGAGGAACCATTTGTTATTTTTTTGCACATACGACGTTATTTAGCACATTTTTCATTATTTAGCATATTTTGGATTTTTTTTAGTATATATGTAACTTTAATTGTTATCGGCGAATGAAGAGCTGTATCGAAATTAATTATCGGTTAAGTCGATACAACTATGTTAGTATTGAGTAAGCAAATTACTGATACCAGCAATTGACTGATAAAGTTCAAATAAAATAATGATATGTTTAATTATTCATCAGATGCTTTTGGTAACTTTGTGCATTGTTACGATACACTAAACATGGATTCTGACAGCTGTGTTAGGACTGTAGGATCCTTGTTTGGTTTGCCCACTCGAGTTGTCTCGGATCAGGGACGTAGTTTCGCAAGTTCGAGTAGAGCAAACGGTCAGATTGAGCGTGTCATGGGTACACCGAAAAGTATGTTGACTGCTGCCGAATCTAGTCAAAGATCATGGCAGGATGCGTTGGCTGAAGTGCAGCTTGTAAAGAATTGTATGACAAATCGTTTGACAAAGTTTGGCCCATTGGAGTTGTTAATTGGCAGAGAAGCCAGTCCATTTGGCTTGTCGCCAATAAATGAGGATAGTAAGGATGAAATAGATAAAGAAAATTTGAGAAAGAAAGCTAAAGAGAATATGAAAACTCCACCAAAATACGACAAAAATAGGTTTGATAAAAATAAAGCTAAAATTGTAAGTTTCAAAGTGGGTGGGTGATCACGTGTTACTAAGAAATGAATGAAATGAATCTGAATAAACTTGGTCTTAAGTTTAAAGGGCCATTTGAAATGATTGAAGTTTGGGTTGGAGATAGATATTTACTAAAATCTTTGACGTGTAATCGAAAGTATAAATATCCTCATGAATGTTTAAAAGCAATACCAAAGCATCAGATACTGGATGAGTTATGTAAAGATGAAGACCGCACCAGAACAGACTGTACTTGTTATGGCGGCGGTCGTATATGTAGAAGAAACTACACAAGTGATAAGTTTAAACTGACGACCGCACCATAACAGACTGCACTTGTTATGGCGGGGGTCGTATGTTTAGAAGAAACTACACAAGTGATAAGTTTAAACTGAAGACCGCACCATAACAGACTGCACTTGTTATGGCGGGGGTCGTATGTGTAAAAAGAATTACACAAATGATAAGTTAAAGTTGAAGACCGCACCATAGCAGAATGCACTTGTTATGGCGGGGGTCACAAATGATTAGTTTAAACTAAAGATCGCACTATAGCAGAATTCACTTGTTATAGCGGGGGTCGCACGTGTATATGGAATTACACAAATGATGAGTTTAAACTAAAGATCGCGCCATAACAGAATGCACTTGTTATGGCGGGGGTCTTACGTGTAAAAGAAATGCACAAATTTTAAGTTGCTAATAATTCAGAATGTGTAAAAGGAACAACACGAATATTAAGTTGCTAATAGTTCATTATGTGTAAAAGAAACTACGCAGTGTTGAATTTGATAATCATAAATTATGTCAAAAAAGAACTACACAATTTGATTTCGCAAAATTACAAGAAATACATGTGTAAAGGTATCACACCAATGAATTATGTTTTAATCTGAAAATTGTGTTTCGGTTTGTTAAGTATAATGTTAACTTCTGATTATGAATTTTGAATTGAAAGTATCAAATAAAGAAACTCCTTAAAGAAAAAAAAAAGTATAGAGCCGTCAAATCATGAAATATAGTCACTTATGCTGCAGAGTTAAGATAGCACACGAGAACATGTGATTTGTCAGGAAGTCCGTGTCGCAGTATGACCACTGTACGTGTCTGTCACATTATAATCATTGTTTGAACACTGTGCTTGCAAGGCACAGCTGTATAACGGTTTGGCTGTCGCGAATGTGACTAAAGCGTAGAAGAAGAATCACGCCAGAATACAGCTGGAGTGAGGCGAAAGCGTAGTCGCGCTGTTGCTAAGTGTAGTCCAGCCGGCGTGAGCAAAGAAGAATTAGATCAATGCGTGAGCAAAGAAGCATAGATCGATGCGAGAGCAGAGAAGTTAGTCGAGTTGAGACGATTGCACGCGCCGGTTGGAATTCGCTTCACTCTCAAAGTTACTATAAGTCAAAATGTCAGACCTGCCATTCCGAATAATATAGTTGCACAGAAATATATATGTATATTACTTACAAAGATATAACAAACGGGTGATGGATTTCTCGCAATATATTTCGCTCATTTTTAACGTGTTCAATTTGTTTAAGCCGAATTACTTCTGTCATTGCTAAAATTTTCATGGCATAATATTTTTTGGAAACACGATCCTGACAGAGACAAACACGTCCGAATGTACCAGTACCTGCAATCACAATGAAAATAATATTAAAGTAACGTATTTATCGTTAAAAAAAAATTGAGAAAATTATAGTCAGGGGTGCCGACTAGGATATCCCCCAAGCTGTGAAAGATCTACGATTTTAGTTCACTACTAGGGCACCTTATACCAAATAGAAACAAATAAGAGTGCTCTAGTCGAGACTGCTCAACTAGGGGATACCCTGAACCCTGTGAAGACAGTATCAAATCATTCTATGCTTTTCTATGCATACATACAAACAACACAACACACACTCATATTCATGCAAGCATAAGCGAGCGCTCTGCCAACTGCGCAGTTGACGGGAACTTATGTTAAATGGGAACTTAATTGTTTAATACCTTTTCTTAGCGATTGACTTTCTTCATCAAAGTTTCACAACTTATTAATGACATTCATATGTTCTGAAGCACAAGACTCTAGCATTTGATTTGTGCTTTTTACAAATAAGGCCCTATTGGGGCGAATAGTTCAAGCGATGTACAAACCTTAAAAACACATTAAAATTATTATTATATTAAAATTAAATATATCACACGGACGGACGGACCGATGGACGGAAGGACAGACGGACAAGCCTATATCGACATGTCTTGTTGCGCTGATCAAGAATATATATACTTTATGGGGTATGGCACGCCTCGTTTTGCCTATTATTATATATTCAATGGGCTCAGAGTATAACAAAATAAAGCAAATTTTAAAAGTATATTTAAAATCGATAAGATTAAAATAAAAATAGTTATCGAATTATCAGGATTATTTTTACGCAGATTATGAAAGCATTGGTGCGCTTAACGATATGATTTCACGACAAGTATGCATACATACGATCAATGCTTTGCAGCATGTGCATTCATGTGCCTACGACCGAAACTTGCTGCCTGTAGAACTTGTGGAACGTGGGCATTCATATACCTATGTGTCACACTTGCTGTCTGTATAATTTACAGTTGCTAGATCTTGTGGCCTGGATATGGGATGGCTGAGGAACTTTTGTATGTGTGCATGTGTGTGCATAATACGTTCGCACAAGTAGCAGCTCAAAAAAAAAAATTTCTTCTTCTAGAGCTCGCATTTCTTCCCTGCCGAGCTGATATACCACAATGATGAATGGGTTTACCATGGCTCATGTAAAATACTATATACATACTATTATTTGTATGAAGCATATGAAAGCGTTAGTGCGCTTGCCGAATATGTTTTGTAAAGGATAATGCATATGTTTTTGTGGGTCGGTCTTACTGCTAGCTTGTAGAGATGGCATCTCATCAGGGAAAATTTCAATTCATGTGAGAATTATTCTGCTTTTTTCTATATTTGTTGCGAACGTTAAAAGACTGAGGTGAGCAAAAACGAAATTGTATTGTACTCAATCCTCAATTTTTTGTACGTGGAATAATTTTGTTATGAATGACAAGTGTATATGTTGTATGGTTAGTGGCTGTATGGTTAGTGATACAACACATAGAATCGTCAACTAGAGCAGAATTAAAATTTGTACTTCCACGACCTTGGGCAACAAGAATAGTAAAGAGAATCATTCCGATTCAAGCGGTCGGCCAAACAGCAACACATAAGAATTAATATATGTCGTGATGAGATTCCATTTCTTCGGTGCTGAGTAAAAAGTATTCCGATCTGTTGAAAGGGTTTGCTATACTCATGAGAAACAATCGCTTTTTCATAAATATTCGTATACAGGATATGAAGGCGTTGGTGCGCTTAACGAATATGATTTCGCGACAAGTATGCATACATACTAGCAATCCTTTGCAGCATGTGCAGCATGTGCATGCTGTAGAAATTACAATTGTGGAATTTTTGGATGTGCACATCATGAGTACGCACAATTTCTTCTTTGAGATTTCGCATTTCTTCCAGTCTGAACAGGATATAAAATTGAGGAATGGGGTTTCCATGGCTTATGTAGAATGCGTGTACTAATATTTGTAAAAAAAAGTATGAAAGCGTTGGCGTGCTTTACAAATATGTTTTGTAACGGCTAATGAATATGTTTTTATAGTCGGTTTCGCTGCCAGCGGAACAGTTGTATGTGTGAATGTGTAAATGATTTCAATTGTGTGAATGGTTATGCATTAGGATTGCATAGGGAGTTTTAAAGACCATTCATTATTAATTAACTGATTGTACTGTGACGAAACTTTCCAAAATTTATGTACATTTTTTGTGAATTGGCATTAAATAAAAACATGTTAATAAAAATAAATTGTCTTTAACACACCCTCTGCAATTCTAATACTATTCTACTAATATGAACACGTATACACACTTTCGAGATATTGCCTGTACGCCCAAGCGTTCGATGAAAGTTGGCTCTGAGCAGAGGAGAACTCTCAAAATAGGCCCAATAAACCTACTGCAGTGTGCGCAAAAGAGCCAACGGTTATATAGGCGGCTTCTGCAAACCCTAGATAGGCAGGACGACCGGCGAAACCAGACGATGGTCGTGGGGTGCAAACCACTATAAAAGCGGTACAGGGCAAAGCAATATCTATTTCTGGGGTAGGTGGGTGTAGCTATGTGGAGATTCGCCGTCTAGTTAAAAGCGACCAAAATTTAAAGCACCTGAGACACCTGGGCATTAGAAAAACAGCTAAGGGGGACTTATTGCTGAAGTTGAGTAGGAAGTCTCAGCATAGTCTGAGGTAGTCCACGAAGCTGTATGCCAGGATTCCGAGCGGTAGTTAAAAAGTTTACCGAATCGGCGCATATTGAGATTTGTCACCTGGATAATCCGACGAGCACAGAGGATGTTCTAGAGGCGATCAAGGAGCCGGTAAAAGATAGCTCACTCTCCATTTATGCCATCAAATAACATCGGACAGCTTTCACTGGGCAACAAAAGCTACGATCGTTCTTCAAGGTACACAAGATAGGTCACTGGTCGAGTTGGCAAAACTAAGAGTGCGTTGGGTAGTGTGCCGTTTTCGAGCAGTGGATCAGCCTAAACGCTGTGTCAAATACCTGAATTATAGCCATATTGCAGCCAACTGCGACTGTAAAGGTATCTGTCCCAGCAAAGTGTAACATATTGCAGCCAACTGCGACTGTAAAGGTATCTGTCCCAGCAAAGTGTAACATCTGCGCTATAAAGGGTGAGCAGAGTGACCATTCAGTAGTAGCATATCGCGAAGCTATCCGAAAAATGAAATATTAAGGTTTCTTCAACTTAACCTCATGATTATCTAGATCAGATTACAAGATAGAATTTCATAGACGTAGCCTTTCCCAGTAAACCCCACTACTGCAAAACCAGCTGTCCTAATACATGGGCCACAGACGCTAATGGCCACAGACGCATAAGAATTAATATATGTCGTGATGAGATTCCATTTCTTCGGTGCTGAGTAAAAAGTATTCCGATCTGTTGAAAGGGTTTGCTATGCTCATGAGAAACATTCGCTTTTTCATAAATATTCGTATACAGGATATGAAGGCGTTGGTGCGCTTAACGAATATGATTTCGCGACAAGTATGCATACATACTAGCAATCCTTTGCAGCATGTGAATTCATGTGCCTACGACCGAAACTTGCTGGCTGTAGAACTTGCAATTGTGGAATTTTTGAATGTGCACATCATGAGTACGCACAATTTCTTCTTTGAGATTTCGCATTTCTTCCAGTCTGAACAGGATACCAAATTGAGGAATGGGGTTTCCATGGCTTATGTAGAATGCGTGTACTAATATTTGTAAAAAAAAGTATGAAAGCGTTGGCGTGCTTTACAAATATGTTTTGTAACGGCTAATGAATATGTTTTTATAGTCGGTTTCGCTGCCAGCGGAACAGTTGTATGTGTGAATGTGTAAATGATTTCAATTGTGTGAATGGTTATGCATTAGGATTGCATAGGGAGTTTTAAAGACCATTCATTATTAATTAACTGATTGTACTGTGACGAAACTTTCCAAAATTTATGTACATTTTTTGTGAAGGGAAGTAAAAATAAAATTGATTCGTGAATAAGTAATTGGCATTAAATAAAAACATGTTAATAAAAATAAATTGTCTTTAACACACCCTCTGCAATTCTAATACTATTCTACTAATATGAACACGTATACACACTTTCGAGATATTGCCTGTACGCCCAAGCGTTCGATGAAAGTTGGCTCTGAGCAGAGGAGAACTCTCAAAATAGGCCCAATAAACCTACTGCAGTGTGCGCAAAAGAGCCAACGGTTATATAGGCGGCTTCTGCAAACCCTAGATAGGCAGGACGACCGGCGAAACCAGACGATGGTCGTGGGGTGCAAACCACTATAAAAGCGGTACAGGGCAAAGCAATATCTATTTCTGGGGTAGGTGGGTGTAGCTATGCGGAGATTCGCCGTCTAGTTAAAAGCGACCCAAATTTAAAGCACCTGAGACACCTGGGCATTAGAAAAACAGCTAAGGGGGACTTATTGCTGAAGTTGAGTAGGAAGTCTCAGCATAGTCTGAGGTAGTCCACGAAGCTGTATGCCAGGATTCCGAGCGGTAGTTAAAAAGTTTACCGAATCGGCGCATATTGAGATTTGTCACCTGGATAATCCGACGAGCACAGAGGATGTTCTAGAGGCGATCAAGGAGCCGGTAAAAGATAGCTCACTCTCCATTTATGCCATCAAATAACATCGGACAGCTTTCACTGGGCAACAAAAGCTACGATCGTTCTTCAAGGTACACAAGATAGGTCACTGGTCGAGTTGGCAAAACTAAGAGTGCGTTGGGTAGTGTGCCGTTTTCGAGCAGTGGATCAGCCTAAACGCTGTGTCAAATACCTGAATTATAGCCATATTGCAGCCAACTGCGACTGTAAAGGTATCTGTCCCAGCAAAGTGTAACATCTGCGCTATAAAGGGTGAGCAGAGTGACCATTCAGTAGTAGCATATCGCGAAGCTATCCGAAAAATGAAATATTAAGGTTTCTTCAACTTAACCTCATGATTATCTAGATCAGATTACAAGATAGAATTTCATAGACGTAGCCTTTCCTAGTAAACCCCACTACTGCAAATCCAGCTGTCCTAATACATGGGCCACAGACGCATAAGAATTAATATATGTCGTGATGAGATTCCATTTCTTCGGTGCTGAGTAAAAAGTATTCCGATCTGTTGAAAGGGTTTGCTATGCTCATGAGAAACATTCGCTTTTTCATAAATATTCGTATACAGGATATGAAGGCGTTGGTGCGCTTAACGAATATGATTTCGCGACAAGTATGCATACATACTAGCAATCCTTTGCAGCATGTGAATTCATGTGCCTACGACCGAAACTTGCTGGCTGTAGAACTTGCAATTGTGGAATTTTTGAATGTGCACATCATGAGTACGCACAATTTCTTCTTTGAGATTTCGCATTTCTTCCAGTCTGAACAGGATACCAAATTGAGGAATGGGGTTTCCATGGCTTATGTAGAATGCGTGTACTAATATTTGTAAAAAAAAGTATGAAAGCGTTGGCGTGCTTTACAAATATGTTTTGTAACGGCTAATGAATATGTTTTTATAGTCGGTTTCGCTGCCAGCGGAACAGTTGTATGTGTGAATGTGTAAATGATTTCAATTGTGTGAATGGTTATGCATTAGGATTGCATAGGGAGTTTTAAAGACCATTCATTATTAATTAACTGATTGTACTGTGACGAAACTTTCCAAAATTTATGTACATTTTTTGTGAAGGGAAGTAAAAATAAAATTGATTCGTGAATAAGTAATTGGCATTAAATAAAAACATGTTAATAAAAATAAATTGTCTTTAACACACCCTCTGCAATTCTAATACTATTCTACTAATATGAACACGTATACACACTTTCGAGATATTGCCTGTACGCCCAAGCGTTCGATGAAAGTTGGCTCTAAGCAGAGGAGAAATCTCAAAATAGGCCCAATAAACCTACTGCAGTGTGCGCAAAAGAGCCAACGGTTATATAGGCGGCTTCTGCAAACCCTAGATAGGCAGGACGACCGGCGAAACCAGACGATGGTCGTGGGGTGCAAACCACTATAAAAGCGGTACAGGCCAAAGCAATATCTATTTCTGGGGTAGGTGGGTGTAGCTATGCGGAGATTCGCCGTCTAGTTAAAAGCGACCCAAATTTAAAGCACCTGAGACACCTGGGCATTAGAAAAACAGCTAAGGGGGACTTATTGCTGAAGTTGAGTAGGAAGTCTCAGCATAGTCTGAGGTAATCCACGAAGCTGTATGCCAGGATTCCGAGCGGTAGTTAAAAAGTTTACCGAATCGGCGCATATTGAGATTTGTCACCTGGATAATCCGACGAGCACAGAGGAGGTTCTAGAGGCGATCAAGGAGCCGGTAAAAGATAGCTCACTCTCCATTTATGCCATCAAATAACATCGGACAGCTTTCACTGGGCAACAAAAGCTACGATCGTTCTTCAAGGTACACAAGATAGGTCACTGGTCGAGTTGGCAAAACTAAGAGTGCGTTGGGTAGTGTGCCGTTTTCGAGCAGTGGATCAGCCTAAACGCTGTGTCAAATACCTGAATTATAGCCATATTGCAGCCAACTGCGACTGTAAAGGTATCTGTCCCAGCAAAGTGTAACATCTGCGCTATAAAGGGTGAGCAGAGTGACCATTCAGTAGTAGCATATCGCGAAGCTATCCGAAAAATGAAATATTAAGGTTTCTTCAACTTAACCTCATGATTATCTAGATCAGATTACAAGATAGAATTTCATAGACGTAGCCTTTCCTAGTAAACCCCACTACTGCAAATCCAGCTGTCCTAATACATGGGCCACAGACGCTAATGGCCACAGACGCATAAGAATTAATATATGTCGTGATGAGATTCCATTTCTTCGGTGCTGAGTAAAAAGTATTCCGATCTGTTGAAAGGGTTTGCTATGCTCATGAGAAACATTCGCTTTTTCATAAATATTCGTATACAGGATATGAAGGCGTTGGTGCGCTTAACGAATATGATTTCGCGACAAGTATGCATACATACTAGCAATCCTTTGCAGCATGTGAATTCATGTGCCTACGACCGAAACTTGCTGGCTGTAGAACTTGCAATTGTGGAATTTTTGAATGTGCACATCATGAGTACGCACAATTTCTTCTTTGAGATTTCGCATTTCTTCCAGTCTGAACAGGATACCAAATTGAGGAATGGGGTTTCCATGGCTTATGTAGAATGCGTGTACTAATATTTGTAAAAAAAAGTATGAAAGCGTTGGCGTGCTTTACAAATATGTTTTGTAACGGCTAATGAATATGTTTTTATAGTCGGTTTCGCTGCCAGCGGAACAGTTGTATGTGTGAATGTGTAAATGATTTCAATTGTGTGAATGGTTATGCATTAGGATTGCATAGGGAGTTTTAAAGACCATTCATTATTAATTAACTGATTGTACTGTGACGAAACTTTCCAAAAGCATTTTTTGTGAAGGGAAGTAAAAATAAAATTGATTCGTGAATAAGTAATTGGCATTAAATAAAAACATGTTAATAAAAATAAATTGTCTTTAACACACCCTCTGCAATTCTAATACTATTCTACTAATATGAACACGTATACACACTTTCGAGATATTGCCTGTACGCCCAAGCGTTCGATGAAAGTTGGCTCTAAGCAGAGGAGAAATCTCAAAATAGGCCCAATAAACCTACTGCAGTGTGCGCAAAAGAGCCAACGGTTATATAGGCGGCTTCTGCAAACCCTAGATAGGCAGGACGACCGGCGAAACCAGACGATGGTCGTGGGGTGCAAACCACTATAAAAGCGGTACAGGCCAAAGCAATATCTATTTCTGGGGTAGGTGGGTGTAGCTATGCGGAGATTCGCCGTCTAGTTAAAAGCGACCCAAATTTAAAGCACCTGAGACACCTGGGCATTAGAAAAACAGCTAAGGGGGACTTATTGCTGAAGTTGAGTAGGAAGTCTCAGCATAGTCTGAGGTAATCCACGAAGCTGTATGCCAGGATTCCGAGCGGTAGTTAAAAAGTTTACCGAATCGGCGCATATTGAGATTTGTCACCTGGATAATCCGACGAGCACAGAGGAGGTTCTAGAGGCGATCAAGGAGCCGGTAAAAGATAGCTCACTCTCCATTTATGCCATCAAATAACATCGGACAGCTTTCACTGGGCAACAAAAGCTACGATCGTTCTTCAAGGTACACAAGATAGGTCACTGGTCGAGTTGGCAAAACTAAGAGTGCGTTGGGTAGTGTGCCGTTTTCGAGCAGTGGATCAGCCTAAACGCTGTGTCAAATACCTGAATTATAGCCATATTGCAGCCAACTGCGACTGTAAAGGTATCTGTCCCAGCAAAGTGTAACATCTGCGCTATAAAGGGTGAGCAGAGTGACCATTCAGTAGTAGCATATCGCGAAGCTATCCGAAAAATGAAATATTAAGGTTTCTTCAACTTAACCTCATGATTATCTAGATCAGATTACAAGATAGAATTTCATAGACGTAGCCTTTCCTAGTAAACCCCACTACTGCAAATCCAGCTGTCCTAATACATGGGCCACAGACGCATAAGAATTAATATATGTCGTGATGAGATTCCATTTCTTCGGTGCTGAGTAAAAAGTATTCCGATCTGTTGAAAGGGTTTGCTATGCTCATGAGAAACATTCGCTTTTTCATAAATATTCGTATACAGGATATGAAGGCGTTGGTGCGCTTAACGAATATGATTTCGCGACAAGTATGCATACATACTAGCAATCCTTTGCAGCATGTGAATTCATGTGCCTACGACCGAAACTTGCTGGCTGTAGAACTTGCAATTGTGGAATTTTTGAATGTGCACATCATGAGTACGCACAATTTCTTCTTTGAGATTTCGCATTTCTTCCAGTCTGAACAGGATACCAAATTGAGGAATGGGGTTTCCATGGCTTATGTAGAATGCGTGTACTAATATTTGTAAAAAAAAGTATGAAAGCGTTGGTGTGCTTTACAAATATGTTTTGTAACGGCTAATGAATATGTTTTTATAGTCGGTTTCGCTGCCAGCGGAACATTTGTATGTGTGTGTGTAAATGATTTTAATTGTGTGAATGGTTAGGCATTAGGATTGCATAGGGACTTTTAAAGACCATTTATTATTAATTAACTGATTGTACTGTGACGAAACTTTCCAAAATTTATGTACATTTTTTGTGAAGGGAAGTAAAAATAAAATTGATTCGTGAATAAGTAATTGGCATTAAATAAAAACATGTTAATAAAAATAAATTGTCTTTAACACACCCTCTGCAATTCTAATTCTATTCTACTAATATGAGCACGTATACACACGTTCGAGATATTGCCTGTACGCCCAAGCGTTCGATGAAAGTTGGCTCTGAGCAGAGGAGAAATCTCAAAATAGGCCCAATAAACCTACTGCAGTGTGCGCAAAAGAGCCAACGGTTATATAGGCGGCTTCTGCAAACCCTAGATAGGCAGGACGACCGGCGAAACCAGCCGATGGTCGTGGGGTGCAAACCACTATAAAAGCGGTACAGGGCAAAGCAATATCTATTTCTGGGGTAGGTGGGTGTAGCTATGCGGAGATTCGCCGTCTAGTTAAAAGCGACCCAAATTTAAAGCACCTGAGACACCTGGGCATTAGAAAAACAGCTAAGGGAGACTTATTGCTGAAGTTGAGTAGGAAGTCTCAGCATAGTCTGAGGTAGCCCACGAAGCTGTATGCCAGGATTCCGAGCGGTAGTTAAAAAGTTTACCGAATCGGCGCATATTGAGATTTGTCACCTGGATAATCCGACGAGCACAGAGGAGGTTCTAGAGGCGATCAAGGAGCCGGTAAAAGATTGCTCACTCTCCATTTATGCCATCAAATAACATCGGACAGCTTTCACTGGGCAACAAAAGCTACGATCGTTCTTCAAGGTATACAAGATAGGTCACTGGTCGAGTTGGCAAAACTAAGAGTGCGTTGGGTAGTGTGCCGTTTTCGAGCAGTGGATTAGCCTAAACGCTGTGTCAAATACCTGAATTATAGCCATATTGCAGCCAACTGCGACTGTAAAGGTATCTGTCCCAGCAAAGTGTAACATCTGCGCTATAAAGGGTGAGCAGAGTGACCATTCAGTAGTAGCATATCGCGAAGCTATCCGAAAAATGAAATATTAAGGTTTCTTCAACTTAACCTCATGATTATCTAGATCAGATTACAAGATAGAATTTCATAGACGTAGCCTTTCCCAGTAAACCCCACTACTGCAATGTAGCTGTTCCAATACATGGGCCACAGACGCTAATGGTAAGGTGGTTTTTTGGATATTCGGCAGCCCAGCGAATGTACTTACAAACATGAAGTCATTCAACGGGTGCTACTGCATGCAAACCTAACGAGTTTACAACGGTGCATGAGGGGTATCGCCCATGATGCAAGGGACCGAATGAATGGGGCAGCCACATTAAAAATGCCACACAAGTAAACGAGAATACCTTCGTGACTTATTTAACCCTTGGGCCGGGCATATACGATAGTTGTAAAACGACTATATGACAACAAACAGGTTCAGGTGCTTAAATCTATTTCCAGAACGACTAAACTGCATTCACGGACCTGGCCTGGTGGCAGCTACACATGACCCAGTTGGTGGGTACTCAGTTTTAGCTAGGTGAAGAAATTTTAGTAGCTGTCAGAAGCCTTCAAGGCTTGCAAACCCCCCCCCCCCCAGGAACTATCTTCATATAGGCCAATCTGTCTCTATAAATACGGGATAGAAATTGATTTATTCTTGGCTGGTGGGTGCTAAAGTTAGCGCCGATGGCCTATCATCCCATCAGTTTAGTTTCCGGATGGTTCAGTCAAAAGATGCACTAAGAAAAGTTGTTGACCTTACAACTTCCGCCATCCAAAGCACTAGATTTATGGCCGTATGCGTATACACCTGCAAGTATACACACAAATATGTAATCGATTTTGATTTTTTTTTTTTTTTTTTGAGTATTCTATCAAATAAAAATCACTATTGCTACACATGTACATGGATTTTAGCCGCAACTTTAGTACATTTAATTTAAGATCCTAGAGTTGCACTGGTTCGGATTTGAACTCCACCTGGTTTAAGTATTTTTATACCCTGAAGCCATTGAAAATAGGAATTCGGGGTAGAATGGTTTTAATTAATTTATGTAGGAGGCGGAAGAAGGCCTGGCAGACTGCACAAGGTATCAAAATTTCTGTCTGTCCGTCCGTCTGTTTTCTGTCCGAACGTCCCTCGTCTGTCAGTATGTGTGAGCGCGTCGATCTCAGAACTTAGAAGCGGTAGAGCCATTAAATTTATTTATTAGTGTTGAGGAACCACTTGTCATTATTAAGCACATTTTTCATTATTTAGCACATTTTTCATTATTTAGCATATTTTTGATTTTTTTAGTATATATGCAACTTTAATTGTTATCGGCGAATGAACAGCTGTTTCAAGATCAATTATCGGTTAAGTCGATACAATTATGTTAGTATTGAGTAAGCAAACGGACAAGTTGAGCGTACCGGCAATTGGCTGATATAGTTCAAATAAAATAAAGATATGTTTAATTATTCATCATAAAATTTTGTCCTTCGAGCCGGATCCGTTGGGCATTGCTACTGAATACTCACTTTGGATTTTGGAAAACAGCGCGCACTATTGGAAAAGTGCCGTGTTTTATCTTGTCGTGTTTTGCTGCTGGCGACGCAGCATTTGCACATTCTTGGAATTACGTATCGATATTTGGCATCATACGTAATAAACGCCGCGCACTATTGGAAAAGTGCCGTGTTTTGTCTTGTCGTGTTTTTGCTGCTGGCGACGCAGCATTTACACATTCTTGGAATTACGTATTGATATTTGGCATCATACGTAATAAACGGCGCGGACTATTGGAAAAGTGGATTGTTTTGTCTTGTCGTGTTTTTGCTGCTGGCGACGCAGCATTTGCACATTCTTGGAATTACGTATCGATATTTGGCATTATACGTAATAAACGGCGCGCACTATTGGAAAAGTGGCGTGTTTTGTCTTGTCGTGTTTTTGCTGCTGGCGACGCAGCATTGGCACATTCTTGGAATTATGTATCGATATTTGGCATCATACGTAATTACTAGTACGCACTATTGGAAAAGTGCTACTGGCTACTTTGGACAACAACTTGAATTGACTGCGGGCAACGCAGCAAGCTGTAATGGAAAATCTACGTACTTTACTGGGAGCCAGAAGTAGATTGAAGGAAACGATTACGCGCATTTCTGTATACGCGGAACACCCGCTGCACATTCTACGATATTGATTTCAGATTGGACAAGCTGGTTCAGGTTTGGAAGGAGTTTGTCAATCGTGGCGACGAACTTTATAAATATGAAGATGTGCAGGGATATGTGGACCCAGCAAGTGACAACGAGGTATACGAGGAGCGCGTTGATCGAGCTTATGCCCTTCTTAAGGCACTACACACTGAGTACAAACCCCGCAAACTGAAAGAGGCCAATACTACATCTAATGTGCTCGGGAAAAGGGATGAATCGACCCTCCAATGTATTTTGCAACAAATGCAGCAACAATCTCAGATGCAAATACAACAAATGCAGCAGAAGCATAGGGAGACTATGGATCGCATAATGCAACGACTGCTACCGCAGCAGGTGGATAACGAGTCATCGTCAGGCTCACAACAAGTCGCAGGACCATCAACGAAGGATTGGGACTGCCGCGGATTCATATCGCACCATTTGATGGAGAATATAAGGAAGGGCACGCGTGTAAGGGTCTATTTGACAGTGCCGCAACTCAGACAAGCAGCAAGCCTAGACAGGACAGAGGTACCAGGAACGCGCATGCGCTACTCGCTACTTCAAAGCGCTGTGCTAAGTGCAACAAGGAACACGCATTGATGACATGTACACAGTTCTTGGAGCTATCTATTCAGCAACGATATGCCATTGTAAAGTCCAACCACATATGTTTTAATTGTTTGACACTTGGTCATGGAGTGAGCACTTGTACATCGAAGTCATCATGTAAGTATTGCAAGCGCCGACATCACTCACTTTTGCATTTCGATCAAAGCAGCACTAGAGACAAGGGTGAGCCACAGCAGCACCAGAAGGATGAGTCAAATGAAGCACCAGGTGCTAGCACAGTAGTAGCACTGACGAACACAATGAGCATTGCGAAATGTGGCAAGGGTGCAATTATGAGAAGTACACTGCCAACGGCGCAGGTGTATGTGCGCAATTCTCGAGGACAAGACGTTGTTTGCCGTATATTAATGGAATACGTCTCGGAGTTGTCCTACGTTTCGGAACGCTGTATCCAGACATTGGGTCTGGCCCGTTCACACTCTCGCATTTCCATAACTGGAATCTCATCAATCAAGGCAGAAACGACAAGAGTGCTCTGTTCACTACACATCAAGTCGCGAGTGTCAGATGCATCGCTTGAGGTCAAGGCGCACGTGCTTGCAAACATTACTTCGACACTGATGAGAGAAACTATAGACGCAGCAGACCTCTCTATATTTAGCGGCCACACCCTAGCAGATGCCGCATTCAATACCAACGCATCAATCGACATTCTGATTGGTAACGATCACATTTGGACGGTTCTTACTGGAGATAAGTTGTGTAATGCCCAGGGGAACACAATCGCCATCGATTCCATATTTGGATGGATCATCACATCAGTGGGAGGAGCAACTACAACTACAACTACGTCACTCTTAGCTACCATGGACATCAACGCATTGTTACAACTGTTTTGGGAACTGGAGGAAGTTCCATCGTTCACGTCTGCAAATACAGAAGATGATGTAGTGGAGACTCATTTCGTCCAAACACACTCCCGTAATGCTGAAGGGAGATACATAGTCGAGCTACCGTTCAAGCAGGACAACCCAGAGTTCGCAGACACATGACACAATTCATGAGGGAGTACATACAACTGGACCACATGAAGGAGGTGGATGTAGAAGAAAACGCCGCTTCGAAGATTTTCTACATGCCGCACCATCCGGTGCTAGGTGCAAAGCTACGTGTGGTATTTGATGGCTCATTTCACGACCAAGATGGCCGGACTCTTAACGATGCGATTCATATTGGACCATGTATACGACACAATCTGTTCAACGTATGCATGAGGTTTCGAATGCACAACTTTGTATTTTCGGCTGATATTGTAAAGATGTTTAGACAGATTCTGGTTGCAGCTAAACATCAGAATTTCCAACGAATATTATGGAGAGAAGATCCGTCAGCACCATTGCAGCACTTTAGACTCTGCACAGTTACATACGGGACTACGTCTGCGCCATTCCTGGCAGTCCGGGTGTTAGAGCAACTCGCCAAGGACCACGAGCATGAGTTTCCTAGAGCAGCCAAGATATTACTTGAGGATTTCTACGCGGATGATGTATTAACAGGAGCCATGACAGAGGAAGAACTGAATGGCATTCAAACTGAGTTATCTGTACAATTGGAATTGGGAAAATGGATGTCATATAGCACACGATTGAGCACCGTGCAAGGTGATAGAGTCAACAGGTCAGCAACAACAGCAAAGGTACTTGGACGGCCCTGGGATCCTGGAGAAGACAACCTTGCATACAACATTGTACTCATCAAGGACTCGAATACGCCTCCAGCAACATGGAATCTAGGACGCGTAATCGAGGTGTACCCACGAGAGGATGGATTAGTACGGGCAGTTAAGCTCAAGGTCGTTTCTGGAGAGATCATACAACCCATCACGAAGATTGCAGGCCTACCACACTCTGAAACAGAGTTTCAGGGGGGGATGTTGAGGAACCATTTGTCATTATTTAGCACATTTTTCATTATTTAGCATATTTTTGATTTTTTTAGTATATATGCAACTTTAATTGTTATCCTCAAATGAACAGCTGCATCAAGATCAATTATCGGTTAAGTCGATACATTATGTTAGTATTGAGTAAGCAAACGAACGGACAAGTTGAGTGTAACAGCAATTGGCTGATATAGTTCAAATAAAATAAAGATATGTTTAATTATTCAACAATTAGCTTATATATAAAAAAATTTTCCATAATTAATTTATATATCCGCTGTGTTCACAAAATTAGCAATGCCCTTGAGCGTTCACGTAAAGTTGATAAATCGTATTAAAAACATAATTGCACCAATCTTTTATACGTTTAGAATTGATATGTAACAGAATTAAAAAAAATTTTGGATTGAAAACAAAGTCCTCCATTTTCAGAATTAAACAAGGTACTGAAAAAATTATATTTGGTGCTGTTCATAATAATAACAGTGATTACTAAATATAAATATAAATATCGTAAGTAAAAAAAATCTGTCGATTCCAAACTATTGGAAACTTTATTCTGGTCCCCATTGATTCTTAGCACTTAATACTTAGTCGTGGAGCTCTTATTGGCAATAACGGCTTGGCACCTGCGCGGCATCGAATCCAGCAAGTCTTGGGAACGATTAACTGGAACGCAGATCGCCGCCATGCTTCTTGGACAACTACCCAGAGTTGAGCTTTATTGGACGTTTTTTTCTTTGCGACGCTTTGCTTAATGTCTCCCCTTTAATTTTTAATGGGGTTCAAGACCGGCATTACGTCGATCCCTTCTGATTGAAACCAATCTTTAGCAAGCTTACACGTAGACATTTCGTTCCATAATCCCATCAATCTTATGGATTGGACCAACTCCGCTATATGAGAAACAGGCCCAAATCATGATTTTTAACGCTTCACTGTTTTTAGTGTGTGGCTTGGGTGGTATTCCGTATTTTCTGGGCGACGTACATACAGTCTAGACCCTGTTCCACCTAACAAGTCTATTTTGCTTTTGTGTGTCCAGAGAATATTACGCAACTTTTCAATGGGCCAATTCATATGGGTTTTGGCGAAATGCAAATAGGCTTTTACATGCATCGAAGTCAAGAGTGGGACTTTCCTTGGACTTCGCGCGCTTAATTTTTGTTCTAGAAGTCTACGCCGAACATCGCTTACCGAAAGGTTTAGATCTTGTTTGACTGGAAGATGCAAACGGATTGGATCTGCTGTATCGAACAATACGCCGGTCATCTGAAGCCGTTGTTGCACGTTTTACTCCACGTGTTTCGGATTTTATTTGGTAGTTTAGGGCATTAGAGACCATCTTTGCAGAACATTCAACTAAACCTTGAATTTCTTTATAGGTTTTACATTGTTTCCTAAGGTTTTGGATCCATTCCCTCTTCTCACTAGAGCATTCCTTGCTCTACCCACTAACATGAAAATGTTAGCATTAATTGTGTATTTTGATACAAAAAAATAGTAAAAAGTAATTATCCAATTGATTAACCTTACTATTGACAGATTTCTACACTTTTTATTTATTATTTTCGCAACTAATCGAAAAACTGTTATTCTTGTGAACATCGAAAATTGTGTGCATAAGCACAAAAGTTAAACACGTTTTTATGGTTTCAAGTCTTAATCGAGAATGTTCTCTCCGTTTTATTCAATTACATATTTGGCTTATTACATACAATATTCTAAGTGAGCTCTGCCACTGAAAGCGTCGGTAGCGAGAGAGAGAGAGAGAGTTGCAGTACATATATGCCAATGTGCTTATGTATATATCCAACTTGATGCTGGATTTCTTCTATTTGGCTATGCGGACATCGATAATTTTTTACATATACTGGTTCATCATCCTTAAGTCTCAATTTTTGTTTATACAAATTATTAGTTGTGATTGGTTCGGTTTTAAGCCCGAACACGTCACTATACTCGGTGCATATTTCTTCAAGTTTTTTCTTAAATAACTGTTGGAAATTTGTTCTTAAATTTTTCATTGCAGACTCTGTTCTGTTATCTTTGAGGTTTTGAACTACTTCATAGTTCGAAAGTGATTCAAATTTCAAATTGTTAATACATACCGTCTGGCATATATTTGTTGTGTTTAGGAATCGGACATAAGTATTTTGGGTTGTTGCAATTTTGTTTGCAACGTAGACATCCGGTTTATTTTCCAGATATGGAATTAAAATGTTTTTTTTCTGCTGAAGACAACTCTATTTTGCGTATCACTTGGGATCTTGCTGGTAGAAGTGCTGAATTATTACCAGAACAAAATATTATCGGAACATAAATAGGGTATGTAAGATTTTGTGATCTACCTATAAACCAATCTTCGGAACTATTGTAATCTAATTGACAATTGAATTTTTTTATGAAATCTATTCCTATTATTCCATAGCATGGGATTGCGAAATCTGACTGAAGTAAATGAAATCTATACGGAATAATATATTTGTCTGTTTGGCGCTCAATTGATGCTAATCCTTTGGAGTTTATTACTTCTTCTCCTATGCCTCGTATGTCTATTATTTTGTTTGAATTGTTGTCATGAAAGACATCGGAATTTTCTTTAATAATTGAAATATCTGCACCTGTATCAATCAAAAATGTTATTTTTTTTTGTTACAACATTTTTGAATGATACAAAATTGTTGAGACTTAAGTTAAAAGTTTATATTTTACTATTTAAGCCTGAGTATCTGGAGGTGTCTGCGAGTTTCCCGAAGTATATTGGGCAACGCGGGCATTATTATTATAATTACTGTTATGATGGTATCTATATTGGTTATTGCCTCGGTTGGAATTATTCCTACCTTGGTTATAACCTCTTCCACCTCTTCCACCTCTATTGTAGTTTCTATTATTATTGTTATAATTGTTATTATTGTTATTGCAAGTATTGGAATTGTTCTTACCGTGGCCATTGCCTCTACCTCTTTGGTATCGGTAACTACCTCCTTTATTGTTGCGGCTTCGCTGGAATAATATTGTGCTGACACTTCCAGTCATTTCAGTGCTGCAATGGATATATTTACCCATCACATCATTGAAAGTGACAAAGTTACCTGCTTCTAATATTATCCGAAGATTGTCATGCACGCATTTTTTTGTCATTGCGGAGAATGATTCTTTCGTAGAGAATTTCTCTGCATTATCAGGGTCAAGGCCGTGATCAATATGCGCTACTTCTAATTGCTTCCGCAAAGTGTCAATTTCAGCTGCATATTGTGATGCTGCTTTTCCTTTTTCTTCAATATTCAATTTGGCTTTTATTACGTCGGGAGATTCTCCTTTTACGTTGCCTTTTATTGTGTTGATTATTCCTGATATGGTTGTTTCATTTTGTACCTTATATAGGATTGTACCGGTTATCTTTGATTTGATAACCTTAACCGCTATATCTTCTTGTTCACCTTTAGTCTTTCAGTAAGTCTCAAAGCTGTTAAGAACCTATTCAATGATATCTTTTTACCATCGAATTCAGGGATGGAAGCGGATACTTGCTTCACGGATTTCCTTGTCTAATGCGACCTGATTTGCCATGTTGGGGCTTGTATTAGTTTCTTTTTTTTTTACGAAAGGATTAACGTCTCCTAAGGGAGGACACGTTAGTTTTTAATTTGAATTTTAGCATTTTTTTTTTGCATTAAATTTGAATTTTGGATTAACAAATTATTCTTTTTAAAGAATATATATATATATGTTTATATTTTATGAACTCTATTTATTTAATTTCATTATTAATTAATTAAAAATATATGTATATATATATATTTTTTTGATATTAGTTAGTTCTATTATTCCTAATCGATCAACGCAGTGATCTCCTGTCTAATGTTTCGAATGGCTTTACAGGCCATACTCTACTACGAGCAACGCATTTATCACTATGTATTAAAAAAATTTGTTCAACATCTAATTTTGTTTTGTTTAAAATTCTAGTTTTATCTAACCTAATCGATCAACGCAGTGATCTCCTGTCTAATATTTCGTATGGCTTTCCTAATTTCAATGGGCTCAGTGTATAACAAGATAAAAAATTTCAAGCCGTTACACCCAAATCAGAGATAAACAGAAGAAACATATGTATATATATACATATATATATAAAGTTCAGAACTACTGCATCAACAAAAGATTTGATTGGATATATATATATATATATATAATATATATATATATATATATATATATATATATATATATATATATATATATATATATATATATATATATATATATATATATATATATATATATATATATATATATATATATATATATATATATATATATATATATATATATATATATATATATATATATATATATATATATATATATATATATATATATATAATAAATATATATATATATATCCAATCAAATCTTTTGTTGACGCAGTAGTTCTGAACTTTAGTGCGATGGCTCAACAATATACGCTTCAGATCCGCTACCTCGTTCCGTGCACCCACAAAGTTAGTAGCGTTGTCAGACCAAATGCATCTTGGAAAGCCGCGCGTACTGATGAAACGCTTAAAGGCGGCCAAGAAAGCTGCGATCGACAGATCCTTTTCGAGCTCCAACCATACAGCCTTAGTTGCGATGCAAACGAATACGCAGATGTAGCATTTTATTGATATTCTGTTTCGTCCTTCGGGTTTGTAGTAAAATGGTCCACAGTAGTCGACTCCAGTGACGGTTAATGCCGGTGAGAACTGTATACGATCCTTAGGCAGGTCCGCCATTATATGCTCCACTAGACGAGGCCGGGATCAACAGCAAATTTCATGCCACCTATGGGCCAAAACTGAAGTCGAATCACTCCAAGCAAGGCCTGCGGTCCTGCATGGTGATGCGCCAGATGAAGATGAGATACTATAGAGATACTATTGAGAAGGGATGTTCTTTGGGCAAGATAATTGGGTGGCGTGCATCGAAGTCGAGAGTAGAGTGTCGCAAGCGGCCATCAACTCGAAGTAGACCAAAGTCATCCATAAATGGAGAGAGCGAAAGAATGGCGCTTGTTGAATGAACATTCTTTCCATTTCGTAGTGCAGAGTATTCTCGGTGCAGCTGAGTTCTTTGAACAAGACGACACAATATGTGCGATCTTTGACGAAGATCGTCCGCTGACAATCCAGGTGTCTTTGTTCTCCTAATGAATTTGTTGATGTAACCAAAAACACACTTCATTGTTCCGAACGAATTTATATGTTTGAATGACAACGAGATATCCACATGCTCTGCCGATAACATAACTTCTGACTCATTTCAGGAAGGCATGCTTCAGAAGAGCAGTGCCTAGGCCAACAATGCTTTTCCATTTGCAAAAACGAAAGTCCGTGCATCCACAATCTCGAATGCAAAAGCTCCAACGGTGCTGCTCCTTTTGATAATATATCCGCTGGATTCATCCCAGTTGGTACGTAATGCCACTCCATGCCGGTCATGAGCTGCTGTGTGACGCAAATCTTATTGGCGACAAATACATTGAATTTGGATTGCTCTTCTTTGTATACGCAATGATGGGGTAAGAAATATTTACATTTACTGATCTCTACGTTGGGCACCAAAGACATATGATTGAGATCAATATATTCCTTAATAAATGCTGACTATTTCTCCCATAAAGTTTGATTTCGAGCAAACTTACGCTCTAAATTCAACAATCGACGCTTGGCCTGCAAATAGGAATCGCCCAAAGATTCAACGCCTTGCTTTTTTGGCAAACAGACTGAATATTCCCCAGAAGGTAATCGACGATAGTTTGTAATGAAATGCTGCAAGCAATTAAGTTCTTCTGTGGTTACCTTGGCAATAGGCTCGAAAACGTGTTCCACTTCCCAAAACTGACGCACCAACTCATCAAGCCGACTGCTGTGATTGGCGTGATCCGAATTTCTTTGGGTTGCGATAAACGAATAGAGTCTGGGGGCATGTTGCCCGCCACCTGAAATGATCCAGCCGAGTTGAGACCATCTCGGATGAGAAGATCAATCCGTTGTTACTTATGGAGCAACGGAATGTATGTTTGAGGGTATATTCCAAGTATTAGAAGAAATTGAGATACCAGGCTGGTTGTCAGTAATAGTCTGGGCGACGATGGCAGTGATAGAGGCAGAATAATCAGAAATCCGCGATTTCAGAACGAGATTGACTGAATATCCTTCAGTTGAAAAGCTGGCATCTCCAATGCCAGAAACTGAAGCTGATTTGCAAACCGACTGGTGACGAAGTTAAGTTGAGATCCTGAGTCCAAGATTGTACGACACGGAACGAATGTGCCAGCTCGGTTCTTGACAAGGATTATAGCAGTGGCTAGAAGCACCACATCAGACGAGTTAGGAGATATGTGGACTTGAGGCAGAGAAGGTGACATTGCAACCATGGCAGTGGGATGTTTAAGTTGAGGGACTACGTTCGATGTAACTGTTGAAGACTGATTGTAATGCAATAAAGTATGGTGCTTTGATTGGCAAGTACGGTAGGAACCAGACTTGCAATCCTTCAGCTGATGCCCTTTTCTTAGGCAATTGAGGCAAAGGGGCCTCTTGGCCTCCTTATGCCTTGCCATTGGGGACAATTGCCCAAAACGCTTACATTGGAATAGCGCGTGACATGGATCGTCACAAAAGACACAACGAATAGGAGTCTTCGAAGCAACAAATGCTTTTCTTAAAGGAGTACACACACGATCTTTCCTGACTTGCCAACCTGACCATCCTGCAAGACTTGATCGACATTCAAGGACTCGACACAATCCTTGCAAGAATTCTGACAATCTCGACCAAGATGGCAACTCATTAGTAGATGAGCCTTCCTAACATTTAGTCTGAGTAGCCTTGTCCAGCTTTTGCAACACTGCACGATGACACAGTCAGCAACTTCTTCCCTCGATGCTAAGGAATCCATAGCACGAATGTGAGACGTAACTTTATCCACCAACTGCCTCAGCCTGCATCAACTTTCTCAAGCCAGAATATTGCTCTGATGTGTGCATGTACAATGAAACGTTTATTATCATTGGCTTTGTTGATTTCCAATGAGCTGATGGTAACCAAAGCAGAACCACTTAAGCAGGATCGAAGATGCTGGAACTTCTCAATAGGACTGAGATCCGGATCAGCATCTATTATCGTCTTGAACATAGAGAAGAAGTTTTCCAACTCAGTGTAGACTCTACTAAATTTTAGCAGCTCCTGCTGCGGCAAACGCGATCGATTAGACATAACGAGTGTTGGATGAGCATTTGAACCACTTGTATTAAGCGTCGACGAAAGTTGCTGATCCGACCGATATCCTAGTTCACGTTAAAGTAAGGCTTTAAACTTTAATAAAATAATAAATAAACTTTAAACTAGATATGGACTCAAAGTTGGATTCTTCTAGGCTAGTATGGACTGAATCAAAATTTGACTCCAACTTGGTTAGCGAATCCAAAAGCACACGTTAATCACACGAATCCATGTGGCTTAATTTGTCAATGTCCTTATCGGATTATAACCTTTCAAGCCTATCGAAAAGCGCGTTTTTTTTTAGTTTTAAGAAAGTAACCTGAGATGCAGGCACTTGATCACCATTCGACTCTGAGCTATTCATTAGAGTTTGTTTACTTGCGAAAAAACACGTTTGGTTACAAAGTTAATGCACAAGCTAACATGCACTCAAATGCACTTACAGTTTAGTTGGTCTAATATGCAGGCTCACTGTTCACTGTGAGTGCGTGTGTTTGTATGTGTGTGATCAACACAGCTATTTTCGGATTAACGGGCCTTCTATGCAAACGCTGCACAAAAAAGCGCCAAAACGCGACGAACAACCGACGAACAAGAAGATGATAAAAATAAGCACAATGCAAGCGCGACCGCAAGCTTATCTGAGCTTTTATATATGTCTGTATGTGTGTCTTCTATGATTGACACAGCTTTTTCGGCTTAGCGGGCCCTATATGCAGACGATGCACAACAGGTCGCCCAACGCGACGAACGAAACAGACGATTAAAGAGGAATAACAAAACTCAAGATAATGCACGCACAATTCCATACACTATTGTATGCACAATGAAATAACTAGATTGAGCATAAATGTTAATGTTTTACACGACAAGATTTGTTATTAATTTGAATGCAACTATTTTGAACAAATTTTAATTTTTTGCACTGTCGTTTATTGTTAATTTTTTTGCACAAATGTTAATGTTTTACACTGTTTCGTCGTACAACGCGATGTGTTATTAATTTGAATGCACTACTTTGCACAAATGTTTATGATTCACACCGTTGTACTTCGACGAAGTTGAGTACTAACTTGATACACTAAACGAAACACCATGGAGTGTATAAATCACGTCGGGGTCACCAAAATGTTGCAAGCTGCCGAGCTTTTTCAGCAACTCTGGCTCCAACCATTTACGAAGGCAAATAATAAAACCACGATTTAATTTTGCTTATTATTTATTAATTTAATGCCGGGTCCGCGATGATCGTGTAGGCAAAGTTAATGCAATTACAATAGAGATAGGTGTTGCTCGCTTGAAGGTGATTTTCGAACTTAAAGAATAGAATACAAAATGATAAGCAAGCGACAGAGCAGCAGAAATTTACATATATATGTGTGTTACAGTTTCTTTTTGTGCCTAACTGCACTATGCACACACTGCGAATGAGAATGTGATAAAGAGCAGATGGCTTAAGAGAAGCTTATTTAAGAGCAATTATTAGCTGCTGCGCCGAACATATATATTTATATATATATGTTCCTTCTGTTTATCTCTGATTTGGGTGTAACGGCTTGAAATTTTTATACCCTGAGCCCATTGAAAATGGGAAATCAGGGTATAATGGTTTTGTCAAATGTATGTAACAGGCAGAAGGAGGCGTGTCAGACCCCACAAAGTATATATATTCTTGATCAGGGCGACGAGCTGAGTCGATTTAGCCCTGTCCGTCTGTCTGTCTGTCTGTCCGTCCGTCTGTCCGTCCGTCCGTCTGTCCGTATGTTTGAACGCGTCGATTGAAGCATCTAGACAAGCTAGAGACTTGAATTTTGTTTTTTTGTTGGGTCCGTGGATAGCACGCGCAGGTCAAGTTTATTTCGTATGAACGATAACTATTTTTGTTGTAATGTTATCGATTTTAATGCTTATCGAAAATATATTTTTAAGGCGTAGGTTGAACATCGTTTGAGCTAGAGACGTCAAATTTGCTGTGTTATTGCGTGTAATGAATACGGAGATTATGTAATTTATAGATTTTGGATGCCACGCCCCATTCGCCCCCAATAGCCCCTATTTGTGAAAGCGGCAAATTAAATACTAGAGACTTGTGCTTTGGCAAATACACATATATGAATGCCATTAATAAGTTGTGAAAGTTTGATGCACTTAGTCCATCGCTAAGAAAAGTTATTAAACAATTAAGTTCCCATAGTAATGCCCACATTGCAATCCAAGCGCAGTCGCTGCGTCAACTGCGCAGTTGGCAGAGTGCGCGCTTATGACTGTGTGCATATGTGTGTGTATGTGTTGTTTATATGTATGCATAACAAAAGCGTAGAATGATTTGATATTTGGCTCTTCACAGGGCTCAGGGTATCCCCTAGTCGAGCAGTCTCGACTAGAGTCCTCTTTCTTGTTTATCTTGTTATACACTGAGCCCATTGAAATTAGGAAATCAGGGTATAAGGGCTTTCTTAAATGTATGTAAAAGGCAGAAGGAGGCGTGGCAGACCCCACAAAGTATATATATTCGTGATCAGGGCGACGAGCTGAATCGATTTAGCCCGGTCCGTCTGTCCGTCTGTTTGAACGCGTCGATCTCAGAACGTATTGAATTTTGAGTTTTGAATTTTTTTTGTTGGATCCGTGTATAGCACGCGCAGGTCAAGTTTACTTCGTATGAACGATAACTATTTTTGTTGTAATGTTATCGATTTTAATGCTTGTCGCAAATACGTTTTCAAGGCGTAGTTTAAATTTTGCTGCTCCCAACAGCCCCCTATTTATAAAAAAGGCAAATCAAATACTAGAGATTTGTGATTAAGCAAATGCACACATATGAATGGCAATTATAAGATGTGAAAGTATGATGAAAAACGTCCAGCGCTAAGAAAACTTATGCAACAATTAAGTTCCCATAGTAATGCTCACATTGCAGCCGAAGCGCAGTCGTTGTGCCAGCTGCGCAGTTGGCAGAGCGCGCGTTTATGCGTGCGTGCATATGTGTGTGTATATGTGTTGTTTTTATGCATGCCTAAAAAGGGAGTAGAATGATTTGAAATTTGCCCCTTCACAAGGCTCAGGGTATCATCTAGTCGAGCAGTGTCGACTAGAGCACTCTTACTTGTTATATATTACTCTTCCAATCATTTATAAACTTTACAGTACAAATTTTAGCTCGATATGTCTACTATAAGTATTTTTGGCCGCTCACTCCATACAAGCGCAACCACCCACAGTGGCTTGCCTAGATGCTTCAATCGACGCGTTCAAACAAACGGACAGACGGACGGACGCGCCTAAATCGACTCAGCTCGTCGCCCTGATCAAGAATAAATATGCTTTGTGGGGTCTGCTATGCCTCCTTTTGCCCGTTATATACATTTTCACAAAACCATTATACCCTGATTTCCCATTTTCAATGGGTTCAGGGTATAAAAAGAACTGGTATTCAACCTGTAACAAAAATTGCAATTGCATAAAATTCACATGAATCTATATGCAACATTTGAGGGGTCTATCACTAAAGGTGTAGGAGATATAATTTTTAAACGTTTCGATAAATCGATAATATTATAACAAAAATAGTTATAGATCATACGAAGTAAACTTGACCTGCTCGTGCTATACACGGATTGCCTAGATGCATTAATCGACGCGTTCAAACATACGGACAGGGCTAAATCGACTCAGCTCGTCGCCCTGATCAAGAATATATGTACTTTGTGGGGTCTGCCACGCCTCCTTATGCCTGTTATATATATCTAACAAAACCATACCCTGATTTCCCAATTCTAATGGGCCAGTGTATAACAAGATAAAAAATTTCAATCCGTTACACCCAAATCCCAATCAGAGATAAACAGAAGAAACACAACATAGCGCTGACGAAGACAAAAGTAATTTAATTTGCTTTACAGAAAAATACATTCGACATACAATTATATATTTTCCAAATATTAGGACTAAAAATGATTTGGCATTTTTAAAACAAGTAAGAGTGCTCTAGCCGAGAGCCAAATATCAAATCATTCTACGATTTTGTATGCATACATACAAACAACACATACACACATACATATGCACGCACGCGTAAGCGCGCGCTTTGCCAACTGCGCAGCTGACGCAGCGACTACGCTTGGGCTGCAATGTGGGAACTTAATTGTTTAATAACTTTTCTAAGCAAATCAAACTTTCACAACTTATTTATGACATTCATATGTGAGTATGTGCCAAAGCAAAAGTCTCTAGTATTTGATCTAAAGATAACGTTATCTCCGTACTTATTACACGCAACTACACAGCAAATTTGAAGACTCTAGCTCAAAAGATGTACAAACCAAGCCATAAAAACACACTAAAATTATCGATAAATGCTCATAAATCGAAATGAAATGATTTATCGGACAAATTTTATAAACTAGTGCAGCGTATGGTATTATCGGGTATTCATGTAAAATTACAAGTGTCTACGCTGCGTACTTAAAAATATCTCAGCGTTCACACGGACGGACGGACGGACGGACAGACGGACAGATGGACGGACAGACGGATAGGGCTATATCGACTCATCTTGTCGCGCTGATCAAGAACATATATACTTTATGGGGTGTGGCACGCCTCCTTCTGCCTGTTACATACATTTTCACAAAACCATTATACCCTGATTTCCCATTTTCAATGGGCTCAGGGTATACAAACTCTTGAAGCCGACTGAGTGGCAAAATATAATATTTAACTCATTGAAAATAGAACTATATATTTTCTTGATCAGGAAACACAAGTTTATATTTTTTATTCAATAACTCATTCTTTTTCGATTTTATGATCATTTATCGATAATTTTAAACAAATTTTTCAAATTTGCTGTGTAGTTGCGTGTAATGAATACGGAGATAACGTGATCTTTAGATTTTGGATGTCATGCCCCATTCGCCCCCAATAGCCCCATATTTGTAAAATGCGCAAATCAAATACTAGAGACTTGTGCTTTGCAAAATACACATATATGAATGCCATTAATAAGTTGTGAAAGATTAATGAAGTTAGTCCATAGCTAAGAAAAGTTACTCAACAGATAAGTTCCCATAGTAATGCCCACATTGCAGCCCAAGCGCAGTCGCTGCATCAACTGCGCAGTTGGCAGAGCGCGCTCTTATGCGAGCGTGCATATATGTGTGTGTATGTTTTTTATATGTATGCATAAAAAAAATGTAGACTGATTTGATATTTGGTTCTTCACAGGGCTCAGGGTATCCCCTAGTCGAGCTATCTCGACTAGAGCGCTCTTACTTGTTTTGAATGGTTTTGTGAAAATTTATGTAACAAGGAGAAGGATGCGTGCCACACCCCATAAGTTATATACATATATTCTTGATCAGCGCGACAATACCAGTCGATATAGCCCTGTCCGTCTGTCCGTCCGTGTGAATGCTGATATATTTTAATATACGCAACGTAGAAACTTGAAATTTTACATGATTACTGATGCAATGCATTTCGATTTTATCAGCATTTATCAATCATTTTAATTCGTAATTTTTAGACGTAGTTTGTATATCGTTTGAGCTAGAGTCCTCCGATTTGCGAAAATTAAATACTAGAGACTTCTGCTATAGAAAATACACATATATGAAAGCCATTAATAAGTAATGAAAGTTTGATGAAGTTAGTCCATCGCTAACAAAAGTTACTCAACAATTTCGTTCCTTGCAGCCCAAATGCAGTTGACGTAGCGATGCAGCGATTTTTAACATTCCCTCTGCAATTCTAATGCAAAATCATTCACGCAATTAAAAGCCCGTGATAGGCGCACGCCAATGCTCACATACTATAAACACATATACAAATGTTTCACTGGCAGCAAAAACGAGTACAAAAACATATCCGTTAAACGCACCAACGCTTTCTAACCCTTCATACAAATAATAGTATAAGTCTCAACATTTTACATGAGCCATGGTAAACCCATTCATCAATGTGATATACCTGCTCAGTAGGAAAGAAATGCGAGCTCTAGAAGAATAAATTTAACAATTTTTGTGAGCTACTTGTGAGCTACTTGTGCGCACTTATTATGCACACATACAAAAACTCCTAAACCATGTCATACCCAGGCCACAAGATCTAGCAATACAATAATCATGAAAAAGCGAACATTTTGCATGAGCATGGCAAACGCTTTCAAGAATTCGGAATACTCTTCACTCAACAGCAAAGAAATGGAACCGCATCACGGCAAATTTCAATTCTTGCGCGTTATGAGACAGAGCCGAGCAAAAACGAAGTTGTGACGTCAATTTTTGTTGTGTGGAATAATTTTGTTCTAAATGACCGGTCTAAGTGACCGGTTATGGTTAGTGACATAACTCTCTATTATTTGAAATAAATTTTTTTTATTGCAAATTTATGACGAAAGGTCCTTTTATCCAAAATCGAAAAATTACATAATCTCCGCATTTATTACACTACAAAACAAATTGTATATCTTTACCTAAAGTTATATACAAACCACGTTTAAAAGGGAGTTAAACTTATCGATAAATACCGATAAAAAATATATGGGATATATGATAAACGCGCATTGCATATTTTATACACGATAAAGTTTAAATTATCTAGTTTTTGGACTAGGCAAGATCTCTGCTTTCACGCTGATGGATGGACGGACGAAGAGAACAATATCCACTTGTCTTTTGCATACATTTTCACAAAACTGTATATCTAATTTCCCTTTTTTAATGGTTTTAGAGTAAATAAAGGAGTATACTACTTACCGACTGTTTTGATTATCTGGAAA
Source organism: Drosophila meridionalis (assembly GCA_035045145.1). Taxonomy (NCBI): domain Eukaryota; kingdom Metazoa; phylum Arthropoda; class Insecta; order Diptera; family Drosophilidae; genus Drosophila; species Drosophila meridionalis. The sequence continues at coordinate 7,593,961 of JAWNPG010000023.1, forward strand.
TGATCAAAATTATATTGACGTCCATTTTTATCCTTTTGATTGCTACTCTCTTCGGGCTCATTTTCCGTTTTGTCATCGTCTCTATCAGATCCGTCGTCTTGTTCGCTCTTATCGGAATCCTCAGCATTTATAGCTTTTGCTGCAGTTTGACGTTCGTTTTTTTCATTTTTATCGACGCTAGTATCCACAGATGTGGTGATGCCGCTACCGGTACGACTACTGATACTGGCACGTGTGTTTTGCACTTGATGTAGATTTAACTCGTCTCTTTTCTTTATATAGTCAGAGTCTACAGGATCCGAAGATTTACTACAAGTCACATTGAAATCACAGCTCAAAACATTGCCAGTTGTACGACTCAATTTAAATGTATACGTTGTCTCTGGGTTATTGTTATTTGTTGAAGTGCTTGTAGTTGGAAGCTGTTTTTTTTTCTGTTGTACTGTACATTGTGTCATTTGTATTTGAGTTCCTGCTATCAGTTTAGACGGGGAACCGATTTTTGGTGATGGCAAATTTTGGCTCATACCTGTGAATGTTGTGCAAAATCGAGCACAGGTTACTGTCGACATTAAGATAATTCTTTTCTTCAAAGCTAGGTTCTATAAAGCAATTATATATAAAAGAATGTTTTTGTATATGCAGTGGCGGTCAACTGAATATAAATGACATTTATCGAAAGAACTATTTACGAGCTATCTGCGTTCATACGGACGGTCGGACCAACGGATGGCTGAACAGAAATAACGATACCAACTCATCAGCTCAGCGTCCTGAACAAGAATATATATACTTATGGTTAAAATCATATTCAAACACTATTATATCCCGACTTTACATTCTAATGATTTTAGGGTAAATTAAGTAAGAAAATTCTAATCTGTGTGGCCGACTTTTAAATCTCCCGAATGATCTAGGTTTTTAAATATAGTTAGTTATGATTATTATTGGAGCATAAAAATGTAAACTTGTTCACCAATATTCAAATAATATGTTTATCAAAATTCAAAAGAGATAAACAATTAAAAAAGCTATAAGGGGTGGTTCCTGGACTAGAGCTGCTGAAATCGAAACGTTCAAACATTAACCGTCTGTAAAGGCAAACAGAAAGACAAGTGAGAAAGAAAAAATGTTCATTATCATATTTTAATAAATCAGTAGGAATGTCGATCAACAGTAAATAATACGTTAAATTGTGTATTTTAATACCCTGAACCCATTGAAAATAAGAAACCAGTGTATCATGTTAGATGTGTGTTACAGCCATGAAGCGTTGCAGAGTACATGAAGTACATATATTTAGTGATATATATATTAAGGGCGACGAGCTGAGTCGAACAGAATTCGAAGAAATGTGTGATTCTGACCTTCAAAAGGGAAAATTTGGAGTCGGTATCCAAAATGTAACAAAAATCAAATAAAAATAAAAAATCTACATTCATCTAAATCTATATTCAAAATTAGGCGGCCTATCTCTAACAGAGCTCGCAAATAAAATTCAACTAGCAATATCTGTAAATGACTGTTATTCACTAACCCTTAAAAAAATACTCAGCGATCAGCCGATTTCAACGATCGTGGAACGAATTCGCTTGCGCTCAGACAGAAATAGAGATCGCAAATATAAGTCAACCGGTTGATATGCTCTGCAATTAACATTTTCTCACTGACCCTTTGAAAAAAAACTCGGCAAGCAACCGATCTCAACGGTTGTTGAACGAATTCGCTAGCGCTTAGAGAGAAACCTCGTTCTCTAAGTTTATTTCGTTCTGGTTATTTCAGGACTCTTTTGGTGCGCTCGCTGAAAGTAAAAGGCTTTTGTGTATGCATGCATGCGAGCGTTGTTTTCTCTAAGCTGTCAATATCTAAGCTGATGTGTAAAACTTCTACTAAATGCAAACTTTTCTTGATATTTTCCATTAAATGTAAATGTAAGTTATATTTCTTTTAACAATTTGATCCAAAGTTGGCAAATCAATTATCAGTTGTACAGGCATTTTTGGCATTACATTTAATTTGAAATAAAATAATAATTTCTTAATATTAATATTATATGTAAATATTTACTATATTTAAAATTTACTAATTTAATGTATAATATATAAAAAGTATTTATATATAGTCAAACAAGTACAGCACAGAGTTCTCGACTAGGAGATACCCTGAACCCTGCAAAGAACCAAGATTGTAATCATTCTACGCTTCTGGTATGTATACATACACAACTCGTGTACAGACATACATGTGCGCGTACGCATAAGCGATCGTTCTGCTTACTGCGCAGTTGACGTAGGGACTCCCCTGGGGCTGCAATGTGTGGTTTGTGGTATACATATGCATATATATATATATATATATATATATATATATATATATATGTCGTAACGTCAACTGCGCAGTAAGCAGAACGATCGCTGATGCGTACGCGCACATGTATATATATATAAACTAATTTAGTGAATGAATCAATAAAGCAAACGTATTCATTAACCTCTCTTTTCCCACAAATTTTGTTTGGATAATTTGCAGATAATGCAATTTTCAACACGTACGTAATTTGACAAATTAATAAACCAATAATGCCAACAGGTTTTCTCTAACGTCTTTTGCCATTCCAAATGTATTTTCGTTTCATCCACGTGGTCAATGCTCTGGGTATTATTAGTAATCAGCTCATATCTACCTCGCGTAGTTTTACAATAACTGACAACTCCTGATCCCGCTGTTCCGCGGGAAATCTCAGCCAAATTAATGTGTTTTTCTGTAATCTTCTTAAATAGCTGAAAGTTGTCTAGAATCAAATTTCGAGATAATAAATGATACCTTTGCTCCCCTTTTTATACCCTGAGCCCATTGAAAATGGGAAATCAGGGTATAATAGTTTTGTTAAATGTATGTAACAGGCAGAAGAAGGCGTGTCAGACCCCACAAAGTATATATATTCTTGATCAGGGCGACGAGCTGAGTCGATTTAGCTCTGTCCGTCTGTCCGTCCGTCTGTCCGTCCGTCCGTCTGTCCGTCTGTCCGTCCGTCCGTCTGTCCGTCGGTCTGTCCGTCCGTCCGTCTGTCCGTCCGTCCGTCTGTCCGTCCGTCCGTCTGTCCGTACGTTTGAATGCGTCGATCTCAGATCGTAGTTGGCCTAGAGACTTGAATTTTTTTTGTTGTGTCCGTGAATAGCACGCGCAGGTCAAATTTGTTACCAAAAAACTATATCTATTTTTGTTGCAATGTTATCGATTTTAAACCTTATCGAAAACAAGTTATAAAATTCTATCTGCCACATCTTTAGAGCTAGACCCCTCAAATTTTGCATATAGATTCATGTGAATTTTATGCAATTTCTTTTTTTTTATTTTTTGGATACCGGCGCTTTTTACTAATTAACCCACCCTCCTCCTCCTCCTCCTCCCCCCCCCCTGGCCTAAAGCACCCATTGAAAGTCTGTTGCAAATATAACCATGTGAATAAATTAGCATTTTTATAAAAAGTAAAAAATTCAATAGAACCAAATGCTGAAAGTTGCATCAAATTCCGTTAAGTCAGTCCAATCTATTAAACAAAACGTTTAGCCAATTATCACACGCACGTGGCAAGCATACACATACACATACACATACACATGAAACGTGCAAGCGCGTTTGCTTATGCATGTGTACAAATAAATTCAAGGATATTTATTCTAGCGTATTCTTCAACAAAATCTATGTGAATTCTGTTTTTGCATTTTCAGCCTTTTCTTTAGTTTTGTATTTGTTATATATCGCCCTTACCCGCATACATTGAAACAGACCAGCGTTTTTGTATGTACACATACTCATACGTTCATATACGCGCATTTCAGCATATTTTAAGAATTACAATTGCGATTGCTCTACTTCTTTAGCTTCTTTAATTTTGTATTGGTCACATATCGCCCTTGTAGTACTACTTTGCGTTTTGCCAACAATCAACGCAATACTGGTGTGGCGTAGTGGGTAGACGCAAAGCGCGTGAACGAAAGGTCCCGAGTTCGAAACTCGGTGACGACAGCGTAACTTTTTTAATTTTTTTTTAAATTTATAAACCTGAGGTGGTTGTGCTAGTTGAGATGACGCGCTTTAACGTTACATATGTAGTAAATAGATGCAGGTTCGAGTCCAGGTGCGGTGATGTTTGTTTATCTTCTTTTTTTTTTATAATTTGTTTATCTATTTAATTATTTATTTATTTTTGATTTACATACATTCTAGTTGAATAAAATTTCAAAATTATAATTTAATTTTGGAAAATTTAATATTATATGCAAGCTATAAAGCTTATTTAAAAATGCAAATCGGACGGGGCTCAGGTTATCTCCTAGTCGGGCACCTCCGACTAGAGTTTTCTTACTTGTTGATTTCAATTTCAAACTGGAAAGCCTGAAGACGTACACACCACCTAGGAGATAGAATAACTTTAACTTAATTTTCATTGCCAAGTAGTGGCGGAAATGCTTCACTGCATTAAACACTGCCAATGTCTCCAACTCATAAGAGGGATACTTCGACTTATCTGGTGAAGTTTTTTTTTGCTTAAATACTCGACTGCGTACCGCTTATGCTCTATTTTGTGAAGTATAAGTGCACCATCCCAACACTACTGGCATCTGTATGCAATTTAATAGGATGATGACGGTCGAATATTAAAATTGAAATCACTCGTTGTCTGATTTCCTCATGTTTTTCATTCCATACTAATGCACTATTTTTAGTGAGAAGTTAAAACAGAATCTTCATTATTTCTGAACATAGTAGTTTAATTGACTAAAATAGGAGGCAAATCATATCAAGTGTCTCACTTGTGTATCTGATTGGAGGTAGCCCCACGAGAGTTGCTATCTTTCGTTCATTGGGCCTAATCTGTCCAACGAGATCTCATAACCTAGATAGAAATAGTGTTTCCCAAGAAAAAACTTAGAGATATTAAAATAAAACCCTGCTTTCAAAAAAAATATCTTGAACCGTTTGTAACCCTTCATATGGTCTTTGCAATTATCAAAATATCTTCAGTATAGACGAGGACATATGAACAGGCAGATCACCTAATGCCTTAATGACGGCATGTTGGAAAACTGTTGGAGCATTCTTCAATCCGAAAATAAATTTGCATTTGATAGTGACTGGCGCCAGTCAAGCTAATGTGCAAGTAGAGTGCTAAAGAATATGCTTACAACAGTTGAGACTAGTCAGCGTTCTTAGCAGGACGGTTTAGGAGAGATACAATTACCTATAAATAGCACACTCAATCGTATCACTAATTATAGTCCTCTACAGTTATTAATTGGAAAGGTTTTTCGACCGCTGGGCCTCTTGTAGAAATGTTCGTGAGACCTTCGCTCTCCTTTCGGCTATCATGCAGAATTAGATCAAGTCAGAGCTCAAGCTAAGGACAATATCAAACACAATGCTCAATATGACAAGACTTGGTATGACAAAGATAAAGCATGTCTTACTTAAAGTGAAAAGACCCGTTTTTGATTGTTGAGGCACTTAAGTCACTAACCGACAAACATGCCAACTCTTTGAAATAGATGCTATAGAAAATTGTTAAATGAAAATGTTGATGCTGAAATTTCGAAACAGACATTAAAAAAATTACTTTGTTGAAATAGGCACTAAATGTTGTTGCTGGAGCACTGGAGGAGTAGATGCTACGAAAGTTGTTGTAGCTGTGCCACCAGAGAGGTACCTGTCAATAGACGCTGAGGTGTCAGAAATGTAAATGTCAAAAATTGGTATAACTGAGACATCAGAGATGAAAAGAATTGTATTGGTGAGGCATCAGCTATGTGAATGTCACAAAATTGTATTGCCATGGCATCAGAAATGTTAATTGAATCTCTAAGATGGTATAGGATTTTATGATCTTTAGTAAAAGCACTAACCATACAACACATAGACTGAACATCGGTACAAAATTGCGCAGAGCTCGGAATTTGTAGCGGGGGTCCCAGACACTCCCTGTGCAATTCTAATGCAAAATCATTCACGCAATTAAAAGCCCGTGGTAGGCGCACGCCAATGCTCATGTACTATGAACACACATATTCGCATATAAATGTTCCACAGGCAACAAGAGCGACTACAAAAACATATTCGTTAAGCGCACCAACGCTTTCATACCCTTCATACAAATAATAGTAAAAGTCTCAACATTTTGCATGAGCCATGGTAAACCCATTCATCAATGTGGCATACCTGCTCAGTAGGGAAGAAATGCGAGCTCTTGAAGAACAAATTTTACAATTTTCGGGAGCTGCTGCTTGTGCGAACATATTATGCACACACATGCACACATACAAAACTTCTTCAGTCATCCCATACTCAGGCCACAAGATCTAGCAACTGTAAATTCTACAGGCAGCAAGTTTCACATATAGGCACATGAATACACACATATGTAGTAAGGGACTGTAAGAATGTGTGCATGCTTGTCGTGAAATCATATTGTTAAGCGCACCAACGCTTTCATACCCTGTGTAACAAAAAAGCATGAAAAAGCGAACATTTTGCATGAGTATGGCAAACGCTTTCAAGAATTCGGCATACTCTTCACTCAGCAGCAAAGAAATGAAATCGCATGACAGCAAATTTCAATTTTCGTCCGCTGTTGTTCGGCCGATGTCTTGAAGCAGAATGATTCTGCTGCGCGCTATTTTTTTTTTTTTGGGACCTACAGTAACCGAGCCGAGCAAATACGAAGTTGTCTGGGACCCCCGCTACAAATTCCGAGCTCTGCGCAATTTTGTACCGACGTCCAGTCTATGTGTTGTATGGTTAGTGGTAAAAGTCTACTTTATAATGAACTTTTTCTGAAGAGCGAAAAAACCTGTTGTTGTCAGTATGGCTATGTCGAAGAATAATAATTATATGCTGTAAGCGACATCACTAACCATACAGCACATAGACGTCGCACAGTAGGGCCTCTACCAGCAGAGCGTGGCAAAAATAAGTAAAGTGACTAACACCGATTTTTGATTTCTAGGTGTCAAATGATTGGAAAGTACTCCCAGATGAAGAATCCAAAAGATTTTTTAAAATAGATGAATTTTAAGCATAGTTATGAACCTTCAAAGTGGGGTCAATTTGCAAAATTTTGAGAAATTTTTTAAAAAATTTTCCACTTTTCAATTGAGTTGCAAGAAAATATTGCACCAATTGTTGATGTTTAGGTACCGTTGAAAAAATTGGTATATTTTTAATATAATAAAAAAAAGTATGTTATTATGATCAATAATTTAGTAGTTAGACTCATTCTAGTTAACCTCAAAATTTTGATGATTTTTTTGCGTAAAGTGGACTCCATCTTCCGAGTTCCCCACTTTCGGCTTATATACAGATATTTGTTAATGTTTTTTTCACAACATTCATAAAAGATCGGCTGCCCGAATCTGCCCGTTTGGTTTTCTACAGTAAAAACTAACATAAAATCGGCATAAAATGTACTAAAAATGCACTAAAACAGGTCAACAGAGCAGCTGCATGGTCTGGGTTTTTTTTGCATTTTGGTCGTTACAATTGCGTACAATTGTAATGCCAAATATTGTCAACAAACACTTGTTATTAAAAAAAAATAAAATAAACAGATAAAAGCAACCCTGAGTTTATTATTATTATTAAGTTTATTAGATATTTATTCCCCTTCTGTGGATGAGTACTATCAGAAAAATATATATATTTTTTTTTGTTTTTAAGAATTTTTATATTTGTATCGTTTATCTAGTCATCTTTAAGATTGATAATTAAACAAAAATTATTTTCAACAAAAGAAAAAAACTTTTTCATACAAAAACATGCCTTTTTTGCCTAAAAATCACATTTTTCATGACACATGACACAAAACTGTGAAGCACCCTGTCAACGTAGGACTCTGTGCGTAGATTCATTTTAACGCTTGAAGAATTCTCTGTTATATGCCTTTTAAATTTTTTTACCTTGCTTGGATCGAAAGTTATGAATTTTGCAACGCAAAATGATCAAAGGCCCCACTGTGCGTCGTTGTCGTTCAAGTAAGAAAGCTCTAGTCGGTTGTGACAAACTAGGAGATACCCTAAAGCCCCATCCTACATGCATTTGTTAAGAGACTCTATGGCTTAAATATAACAATATTATAAATGAAGATATATATATATATATATATATATATATATGTATATATTTCAGATTTTATTTCGACAATTAACTAGAACGTATGTCAATCAAAAATCAATAATTCATTAAACATATAAACAATTAAATTAAGGAAAGAAAAAAAAACATCATTGCACCGAATCGAACCTACATCTACTACATATGTTTCGTTAACGCGCATCATCTCAACTAGCGTAGATAATTCATATTAAATAAAGAAATATATAAAGGAGTTTCAAAATTATACTGTTTTAATATTTCTTCACCAGCTTCTATATCACTAGAAAGCTGTTTTTAAATATTGCACAGTTTTAAAAATTGAACTCTCACCGAATTATACATCTTGGAAAAATTAATTTGTTTTTCCAAGCAACTCTGGCAAGACCAAAGTAAACCACCGCAACCAATTTTGGTAGTGGACATGATTTTGTCATAGTCACGCCCAGTGAGGCCAGCAAATTTAGTGTGCATCAAGTTCTCACACAACCAGCAACTAACAAATTGTGCTTTTGCAGAGTCAACAACCTGCCTAAAAGAACATGATTTCTTACAGCATGTCATTTTGGCAATTGGGGTTAAACAAAATTGAAGCGAGAAAAAAAAAACAAAAAGCGAAAGAATGCAAAACTAAAAGAGAACTAATGAGAACAAATCCAGACACAAGTGTGTATGCAAGCAAAATGTAACATACAACAACAAGTGAGAGCAGATGAAACAGAAAGCCGGCAAACAGCGACGCAAAACAAAAACGATAATAGAAATCAAAATCGCCGATGCACCAAAACCGAAAATGAAAATCGGTAATAACTGAAGCACAAAGCACAACGGATCAAACCTTGCACAGAAATGTATCCAAAGTTAACCGAACGGGATACTGTGACAATTATAATGAAATAATAAGTGATAATTTAATTAAAACTCAAATGCACAAAAAAAGACGTGTCAACACTCTCAACTGAGAACTCTCTATTTGCATCTGAACTTCAATGGGGGCTTAATAATATTTGGAGCAGTTATCCAAAATATAATATAAATCAAAATCATATTAAATTCACATGAATCAACGTGCAGATTTAAAATCGATAACTTTACAAGATAACAGTTATCAATTTTATTAACAAACTTGAACTACGCGTCCTTACACAGACCTACAAAAAAGTCTCTAGCTCTCAGTTCAGAGATCGATACGTTCAAACTATGGACAGATGCACGGATGGACAGTGCTAAATCAACTCATCTCGTCGCCCCGATCAAGTATGTATAGATAAAGTTTGTGGGGTTTTCCACACGACATTTTCCATTTTCAATTATCTCAGGCTAAAAAAGAGTTCTTAAAGCTTTAGAGCAAACCTACACACAAGATGATGCAATAGATGCTTTACAGTTTTATGCCAAACACAACAAATCTGATTTTTGTCAAATAATACCTGTATTCGTAAGAAAAAAAGTTATTCAAGTTATTAATTATTTTTTATATTATTTATAATGAATATGACTATTCAAGTACCAAAATGTTGAATTGGCAAATAAAAAACAAACATCTCAAATGTATATTTAAAGTAGACACTATTCTGCCTACCGCCAGTGCTGCCAACATTTCGTTGCATGAAAACGCTAAATCAGCCTTTGAAAAGAGCTAGAAATAGCTAGAAATGTTTCTTCGTAGCTAAAAAAAACTTTAGAATATATATATATACTTCTTTTTTGGTTTATTTCAATATTTTATAAGATTTTATCAATGATTTCATCTTTATACTCTTGGTTTATGTAGGTTTAATTTGCCCTCATCAGCTGCATCTAAAATCAACCAATCTTTAAATGCTTATAAATTTTTTGCATTATTAACTTGTCACTCGCGCTTTAAAACTTGTAAAATACCCTCATAGCGATGGCATATATCACGATTCGGTAGACTTCACAGCATCGATGAAATTGAATGCTCGTTTAGCTTATCGATGTTTTTTGCCATTCAAATGGAAAAATACTATTCGTATGAAAATATGGCATCATAGAGCATAAAAATACACTAGTTAACAGATTTTTCAAAATAGCTATAATTCCCGCTAGCCGCTATTTCACAATTTATCCCGCATTTCCTTGTTGCAACCCACTAGATCTAGTGGGAAAATAGCTAAATTGGCAGCACTGGTGAGCGCACGTGTACATGAGGGCCGCCAAATTTAAATAAATATTTTTTTGAAGAGATCTTCCTTATAACACGTATATATAATTTGAGGACTATCAAATTGAGAATAACTTATTTTTTATATTTTATGGGAAATAAATGAATCTTTAAAACACAACGAAAACATCAATTTGAGAAATATGTTTCTCAGAATTCAATTTCCATACTTCACTAAATTACCCAAGTTTAGTTACTTTACAACTTAAAATTCATCTATTTCCAATAATCTTTCGAAATCATTTCCTTTGTTTCTATACAAATGACGTCAACAAATCAACAATAACAAGAGTGCTCTAGTCGAGACTGCTCGCTAGGGGATACCCTGACCCCTGTGAAGAGCCAAATATCAAATCATTCTACGCATCCTTTATGCATGCATATAAACAACACATACACACACACACATATGCACGCAAGCATAAGCGCGCGCTCTGCCAAATGCGCAGTTGACGCAGCGTATTTATTGCACGCAACTACACAGCAATTTGAAGTCTCTAGCTCAAAAGATGTACAAACCAAGCCTTAAAAACACATTAAAATTATCGATAAATGCTCATAAAATCGAAATGGAATGAGTTATCGGAAAAATTTTATAAACTTGTGCAGCGTATGGTATTATCGAGTATTCATGTAAAATTTCAAGTCTCTACGTTGCGTACTTAAAAATATCTCGGCGTTCACACGGACCTACGGACGGACAGACGGACAGGGCTATATCGACTCGTCTTGTCGCGCTGATCAAGAATATATATACTTTATGGGATGTGGCACGCCTCCTTCTGCCTGTTACATACATTTTCACAAAACCATTATACCCTGATTTCCCATTTTCAATGGGCTCAGGGTATACAAATCGCTTTTCAGAACTTTTCTGATTATTTCCACGCCCAACCGGCAGAGATCCCACGGTGCGGTGTGTAGGGTATCTTCTAGTCGACCATCGCCGACTTGAGTATTCTTACTTAATTTTCTCGATTGCTGCTATTTGTTGTCTTCAAGTAATACGTATAGCAGGAGGTATAGCTCTGACTTTTCTATTCGTTGCGCTGGAGCAAAATTTTCAGAGCTTATGAAATAGTTAAAAATAAATATGGTACACCAGCGCGCATGATTTTTCTAAGCTATTTTATTTTGTCTGGCAATTTTCTTTGCCAACGAACAAAAATAAACGCACTTTGTTTGGCTGACACTGATATGTATATACATACATACATACATATATATATATATATATATATATATATATATATATATATATATATATATATATATATATATATATATATATATATATATATATATATATATATATATATATATATATATATATATATATATATATATATATATATATATATATATATATATATATATATATGTATGTATGTATGTATGTATATGATATGTATGTTATTGCTATAAAGTAGAATTCACCAACAACCATAACAGCAATTGGGATATCCAGAGTTCCGGTTTAATATGAATTGCACTGACTCACACTTTCTCGAAATATCGGTGCTATTTCATTTGCGATTGTGGTTGAAAAATTTATTTATGTATTTATTTGTAAAGTAATTTGTTGTATTTGAATTTGTGAATTAGCTTTTCAAATATATTTTCTTTTTATTATTTGGAACAAAAAATGGAATTGACCAGCCGCTTCTACGATTTCTACGAAACTGAAACATACAATTTAAAAATTAGCTGCAACCAGTATCCAACGACGTCGTCGTTTTGCGGAGGCTGGCGTTGATGGTTAGGATGATGATGAATTTACTTGAGGTGGTGCCTGATATGCCTCTTTGCTCTTGGCCATGTGCGAAAACTTTGTAGCAGCAAGTTTTTCTTGTAACTGTCTGGCATGGGGCAGGGTCTGTGCAAAAAGTTACTCTCTCGTTTATCCATAGACTGTGTTGCATGCATGATAGGGCTCATTTAAACATCAAAAGTGCAGGTCTGATTAATATAAAAGTGACAAAAATATAAATACATCCATATGTATGTACATATATACATATGTATGTTTGTATGTACATACATTTGTTGTGGAATAAATAATTTTCATTTTTGAACACATTAAAAAAAAATAGTGGTTAGGACAATAAATGTGTGTATTATATTTTCAACTTGAAATTGATAACATTTACGAACGTGTGCAGGTGAAAGTGTACATACATACATATGTATGTATGTACATATTAATGTCAATATGATTCGAGTATATTTGGAAATCCTAAGAACTGACTCAACATTTGGGATTTTTAAATTCCGTTGGCAGCAAGAGTTTCTCAATAAAGGCTAACAAATGCAGCAAGGGACTCTAACTGAGTGTATGCATTATCGTTGCGGCAATATTTTTATACCCTGAGCCCATTGAAAATGGGAAATCAGGTAGAGACTTGAAACTTTACATGAATACTCGATAATACCACTAACCATACAACACATAGACTGGACATTCCTCAGAGCTCGGAATTTGTACCGGGGCTCCCAGACAACTTCGTATTTGCTCGGCTGAGGCTCCCGAAAAAAAAAATAGCGCGCAGCAGAATCATTCTGCTTCAAGACATCGGCCGAACAACAGCGGACGAAAATTGAAATTTGCTGACATGCGATTCCATTTTTTTGCTGCTGAGTGAAGAGTATGCCGAATTCTTGAAAGCGTTTGCCATACTCATGCAAAATGTTGCCTTTATCATGCATTTTTGTTACGCAGGGTATGAAAGCGTTGGTGCGCTTAACAATATGATTTCACGACAAACATGCACACATTCTTACAATCCCTGACTACATATGTGTGTATTCATGTCTCTATATGTGAAACTTGCTGCCTGTAGAATTTACAGTTGCTAGATCTTGTGCATTAAGCATTAAGCATTAAAGACCTTTGTTCAAAACTTTCAACATTAGATAGTAAATGGATTTCCCCGCCCACCCTTGTTTTCCAAATTGAAGATTAATTCATAATCAGTTTGTTTTAATTTTGATAATAATTATTATTGGCAAACAGAAAAAGTGGTTGGTAATAATATTAATAATTTAATGAATTAATTTCGTAACAATAGAAAACGCTTAATTAATAATAAAAGGTGTTTAATACTCCCTCTGCAATTCTAATGCAAAATCATTCACGCAATTAAAAGCCCGTGGTAGGCGCACGCCAATGCTCATGTACTATGAACACAAATATTCGCATACAAATGTTCCACAGGCAGCAAGAACGACTAAAAAACATATTCGTTAAGCGCACCAACGCTTTCATACCCTTCATACAAATAATAGTTAAAGTCTCAACATTTTGCATAAGCAATGGTAAACCCATTCATCAATGTGGAATACGTGCTCAGTAGGGAAGAAGTGCGAGCTCTTGAAGAACAAATTTTACAATTTTCGGGAGCTGCTGCTTGTGCGAACATATTATGCACACACATGCACGCATACAAAACTTCCTCAGCCATCCCATACTCAGGCCACAAGATCTAGCAACTGTAAATTCTACAGGCAGCAAGTTTCACATATAGGCACATGAATACACACATATGTAGTAAGGGACTGTATGAATGTGTGCATGCTTGTCGTGAAATCATATTGTTAAGCGCACCAACGCTTTCATACCCTGCGTAACAAAAAAGCATGATAAAGGCAACATTTTGCATGAGTATGACAAACGCTTTCAAGAATGTCTTGAAGCAGAATGATTCTGCTGCGTGCTATTATTTTTTTTGTGGAGTCTCAGTAACCGAGCCGAGCAAATACGAAGTTGTCTGGGAGCGCCGGTACAAATTCCGAGCTCTGAGCAACTTTGTTCCGATGTCCAGTCTATGTGTTGTATGGTTAGTGATAATAACATACGCTGCACAAGTTTGTAAAAATTTTCCGATAACTCATTTCATTTCGTTTTTATGAGCATTTATCGATAATTTTAATGTGTTTTTAAAGCGTGGTTTGTACATCGTTTGAGCTAGAGACTTCAAATTTGCTGTGTAGTTACGTCTAATGAATACGGAGATTTCGTTATCTTTAGATTTTGGATGCCACGCCCCATTCGTCCCCAATAGCCCCATATTTGTAAAATGCGCAAATCAAATACTAGAGACTTGTGCTTTGACAAATATATGAATGCCATTAATAAGTTGTGAAAGTTTAATGCACTTATTCAATCGCTACGAAAAGTTATGAAACAATTCAGTTCCCATAGCAATGCCCACATTGCAGCCCAAGCGCAGTCGCTGAGTCAACTGCGCAGTTGGCAGAGCGCGCGTTTATGCTTGCGTGGACATGTGTGTGAGTATGTGTTGTTTATATGCATGCATAAAAGATGCGTAGATTGATTTGATATTTGGCTCTTCACATGGCTCAGGGTATCCCCTAATCGAGCAGTCTCGTCTAGAGCACTCTTACTTGTTTGTCTAGAGCATTCTCTTGTTTTGCCATCTTTTTCATTTCTTTCCCTCAAATGATCATGAAAGCGCAAATATATTATATTACATGAGAGAAAGAGAGAGAGATAGAGAGAGAGGGAGAGAGAGAGAAAGAGAGAGAGAGAGAGAGAGAGAGAGAGAGAGAGAAAGAGAGAGAGAGAGAGAAAGAGAAAACGAGGAAGCCAGAGAAAAAATTGTATTCATGTTAACTTACAGCTCTGGTAAATTATTTTGCAGCGAATTCGTCGCCGATATTTGTATGTATATAAAAAAAATATCTAAATAAATAAATAAATATATATATATATATATATATATATATATATATATATATATATATATATATATATATATATATATATATATATATATATATATATATATATATATATATATATATATATATATATATATATATATATATATATATATATATATATATATATATATATATATATAACTGTCTTGGGCTCATTTTTTAGTTTTTAAACATTATTAAATAATTAAAAAATATTAAAAAAATAAATGAATTGATTTTGTAATACTTAAAACATCACACTAACAACCTGCGTTTAAATTTTTGGGATATTGCCAATAGTTTAGATTTTATAGCCCAACAAACTTTTTTTAAAGAGCTGGTTGAAATAAGCTGTGAACCACTGTATGCTAACGGCAACGCTAATATGAAAAGAACGCCACGCTAAATAAAAACTTGCTTTATTGAATTATAGGTTAAGACTGAAGACAATTTTATTAAAGGCTTATTTTATAGGCTGCTGAAATTACGCAGCAAACAAAGAATGATGCTAGTTTTGCATGTTGGCCTTACATTTTCGGTTTGCAACATTATTGCTATGCAATAGCAACGTGTAAGCGCATTCTGTCAGACCGGCGCCACTATTTATGATCAGTTGGACGCGTCATTCTAAGAATTTCGGCTTGCAACATAATTGCTATGCAATAGCAACGTGCAACGGCATTCAAACCGGCGGTATTATTTATGATTTGGCTATTTTTTGAACCGCTTTATTCTGGATTTTTGTGATCTAAGAAAATAAAGTATGAACTAGTTTTGACTATTCTGTGTGTTGTAGACATTGTCAGTATTAATATGTCACTATATATATATATATATAAATTTTTCAAAATTGAATTATATTTGTGAAATTTTATTTAACTAGAATGTATGTCAAGCAAAAATAAATAAATAATTCGATATATAAGTGAAAAAAAAACCAAACAAAACAAGTAAGAAAACTCTAGTCGGAGGTGCCCGACTAGGAGATCCCCTGAGCCCCGTCCGATTTGCATTGTTTAATACGCTATATAGCTTGCATATAACATTAAATTTTGCAAAATTAAATTATAATTTTGAAATTTTATTCAACTAGAATGTATGTAAATAAAAAATAAATTAATAATTAAATAAATAAACAAAACAAGTAAGAAAACTCTAGTCAGAGGTGCCCGACTAGGAGATCCCCTGAGCCCCGTCCGATTTGCATCGTTTAATACGCTATATAGCTTGCATATAACATTAAGTTTTGCAAAATTAAATTATAATTTTGAAATTTTATTCTTCTAGAATGTATGTAAATACAAAATAAATTAATAATTAAATAAATAAACAAAACAAGTAAGAAAACTCTAGTCGGAGGTGCCCGACTAGGAGATCCCCTGAGCCCCGTCCGATTTGCATTGTTTAATACGCTAGAATGTATGTAAATAAAAAATAAATTAATAATTAAATAAATAAACAAAAAAAGGAAGCAAACATCACCGCACCTGGGCTCGAATCTGCATTTATTTACTACATGTGTAACGTTAAAGCGCGTCATTTCAACTAGCACGACCACCTCATGTTTATAGATTTAAAAAAAAAAATTGAAAAAGTTATGCTGTTGTCACTGAGTTTCGAACCCGAAACCTTTCGTTTACGCGCTTTGTGTCTATCCACTACGCCACACCAGTATTGCGTTGCTTGTTGGCAAAACGCAAAGTAGTACTACAAGGGCGATATGTGACAAATACAAAACTAAAGAAGCTAAAGAAGTAGATCAATCGCAATTGTGATTCTTAGAATATGCTGAAAAGCGCGCATATGAATGTATGAGTTGAGTACATAAAAAAACGGTGGTCTGTTTGAATGTATGCGTGTAGAGGGCGATATATGACAAATACAAAACTAAAGAAGCGGCTGAAAATACTCAGAAGCGGCTGTGCACATGCATAAGCAGACGCACTTGCCCGCTTCAATGTATGTGTATGTGTAAATGTTTCTTGCTGCGCGTCGCTGCTTGCCACGTGCGTGTGATAATTGGCTAAACGTTTTGTTTAATAAATCGGGGCTGACTTAACGGAATTTGATGAAACTTTCGGCATATGATTCTATTGAATTTTTTACATTTTATAAAAATGCAAATTTATTCACATGCTTATATTTGCAACAGACTCTCAATGGGTGTTTAATGGAAGGGGGGGGAAGGGGTTAATTAGTAAAAAGAGCCGATATCCAAAAAATAAAAAAATAGAAATTGCATAAAATTCACGTGAATCTATACGCAAAATTTGAGAGCTCTAAAGGTGTGGCAGATAGAATTTTATAACCTGTTTTCGATAAGGTTTAAAATCGATAACAAAACAACAAAAATAGATATAGTTTTTTGGTAACAAACTTGACTTGCGCGTGCTATCCACGGACCCAACAAATATTCAAGTCTCTAGGTCAACTACGTTCTGAGATCGACGCGTTCAAACATACGGACAGACGGACGGACAGACAGACGGACAGGGCTAAATCGACTCAGCTCGTCGCCCTGATCAAGAATATATATACTTTGTGGGGTCTGACACGCCTCCTTCTGCCTGTTACATACATTTAACAAAACCATTATACCCTGATTTCCCAGAAACATCGCACCTGGACTCGAACCTGCATCTATTTACTACATATCGCTAACCATACAACATTCATTCATTCAGAACAAAAATATTCCACACTACAAAAATTGACCACAATTGAATGACTAGGAGGTTATGCAAAGACCCCTGTTATTTTAGCAGTGAAACGTCATAGTTATGTCAAATGTTGGCGCGAGTTTAAATTTTGTATGAAAATCGAGCAATTTTGACACTGTTATCTGTCTTGCAGCCAGTAGCTAAAATAAAACTAGAAACGCTTCTAACAACAAGTTCTGTATAGATTAAAGAATCGGACAATATAAGGGTTTTACTACTTTTTATTCATGAAAACCAATTTTTAAGCTGTTATTGCTCACATAGTCCATCACGATTGAGTGATGTCCGTTGACTGCCGTGACATTCTTCTTGAGTAACTTAAAGATTCTTTTGCAAAGTTTAAATGTACCAACTAAAATAGTATTAAGAAGTAGATTTAATTTTCGTTTGATTAATTAGTAGTTTTATAATGTTTTCAATAACTAATTTTAGAAGTATATTTTAAACTCAATCAATTTAATTTTCTAATAGTGAAATATGTAAATTTTGCTTCTAAAAAATAATTTCTTAGCTTTAATTTACGTTTGATGCTTCATTTATATGTATGTTTAAATAATTTTCGGCTATGAGCAAACTGTCGCCGTTTAAACAACGAAATATATTTTCTAAGCTTGTTATCTTAATCATCGTTTCCTGGGTTGGTATGTAAAGCCCTCCTTCGCCGAGTTGGTCCACCCAAGTAAATGATGAGTCTTTATTATCCTCATTATAAGAATCAGACATTTGCAAACGGTGGCAAATATATCCAATCAAATTTTCCAAAGCATCATATTCCAATTCTGGCAAGTCTTCTTCGTCGTCCGCTGGCTCAGACTGTGTTGCGCATGAAAAGTGAGATAGTATGATTCCTGCAGAGAGAATATAACTTTAAATAAGGTTATTAAATTATAATAATAAATTGTATATTACCTGTCATAGAAGGACTTTCTGGCTCCAAATCAAGTGTGTCGTCTGCCGGCGCTGTGTACAGCGTGTTGCATTCAACTCGTCGTTGGCGGCATTAATTGTTGGTACGGCACCGGGCTTGAGCATATGAGCGCATTTCAGCATGTTCTAAGAATTACAATTTCGATTGATCTGCTTCTTTTGTTTCTTTAGTTTTGTATTTGTCACATATCGCCTTTGAAGTACGCCGACGACGGCGTAACTTTTTTTTTATTTTTTTAAATTTATAAATATGAAATTGTTGTGCTAGTTAAGATGATGCGCTATAACGTTACATATGTAGTAAATAGATGCAGGTTTGAGTCCAGGTGCGGTGATGATTATTATACCCTGAGCCCATTGATAATGGGAAATCAGGGTATAATGGTTTTGTTAAATGTATGTAACAGGCAGAAGGAGACGTGTCAGACCCCAAAAAGTATATATATTCTTGATCAGGGCGACGAGCTGAGTCGATTTAGCCCTGTCCGTCTGTCTGTCCGTCCGTCTGTCCGTCCGTCCGTCCGTCCGTCCGTCTGTCCGTATGTTTGAACGCGTCGATCTCAGAACGTAGTTGACCTAGAGACTTGAACTTTTTTTGTTGGGTCCGTGGATAGCACGCGCAGGTCAAGTTTGTTACCAAAAAACGATATCTATTTTTGTTGTATTGTTATCGATTTTAAACCTTATCGAAAATAGGTTATAAAATTTTATCTCCTACACCTATAGAGCTAGACTCCTCAAATTTTGCATATAGATTAATGTGAATTTTATGCAATTTCAATTTTTTTATTTTTTGGATACCGGCTCTTTTTACTAATTACCCCCCCCCCCCCCCCCCCCCCCCCCCCCGCCTTCAAACACCCATTGAGAGTCTGTTCCAAATATAACCATGTGAATAAATTCGCATTTTATAAAATGTAAATGTTCTATTGAGAATCATATGCTGAAAGTTTCATCAAAATCCGTTAAGTCAGTCCCGATTTATTAAACAAAACGTTTGGCCAATAATCACACGCACGTGGCAAGCAGCGACGCGCAGCAAAAATCATTTACACATACATTGAAACGTGCAAGCGCGTCTACTATGCATGGGCACAAATACATTCAAGGCCATTCGTTCTAGCATATTCTTCAACCAAATTCTGTTTGCATTTTCAGCCGCTTCTGTAGTTTTGTATTTGTCATATATCGCCCTTTACATGCAAGTTCGAGTCCAGGTGCGGTGATGTTTGCTTTCTTTTCATTTTATTTGTTTATTTATTTAATTATTAATTTATTTTTGATTTAGATACATTCTAGTTGAATAAAATTTCAAAATTATAATTTAATTTTGCAAAATTTAATGTTATATGCAAGCTACATAGCGTATTAAACAATGCAAATCGGACGGGGCTCAGGGGATCTCCTAGTCGGGCATCTCCGACTAGAGTTTTCTTACTTGTTTTTCTTCTTTTTTTTTCGTTTATTTATTTATTTATTTATTTTATTATTAATTTATTTTTGATTGACATACATTCTAGTTGAAAAAAATTTCAAAAATATAATTTAATATTGGAAAATTTAATAATTTAGGGAGCGCACTAAAAAAATGCAAATGGACGGGGTTCAGGGTATCTCCTAGTCGGGCACCTCCAACTAGAGTTTTCTTACTTGTTAAGATAATTTTTATAACCGTACACTTCATTTTTAATTTTAACAAAAAATTTTAAACAACTCAGATCTGCGCTGATTTGCTCAAAGTGCGCGCGTACACCAAATTTTAACATAACGTATCTGTGACTGTTTAGGCATGAACATAGAAATATATATAAATATGTAAACATGCCTTCTACGCACTTAACGACTAGCATGCAGTGCGATAGATGAAGAAAGGCCACATGTGTGGAATCTTAAAATAGCCAGATGAACGCTGACCCTTACAACGTCAGCAATAGGTTAAGAATAGATAATAGACGAACGCTGAGCCCTACAACCTCAGCGATAGTATAAGAATACAATAGACCAATGCTAAGCCTTACACACTCAGCAATAGACACATTCGATTTAAGGGTTGAAATTATGCATGAGGCTGGGTATATATACCCAGCCTCAGAAGAATAAAGATCAGTACAATACAGACTAAACAACATCACAGTCCTTGTACTCTTTCATGAGTATTCGAATAAACCCCAACATAGTCAAGTGTATTCATTCGTGGTCCTTCATTCGTGGTCCTTCAGTATTCACTGGAAATCAACACAGTCAAGTACTGCGTGCTTCCTGCTGAGTGATTACTGTATTCGATCCCGGTCATAAAAGCCGAAACCACAAATTTACTAAATGTTTGTGGAAAGTGCTTAAATAATATCGTTGGCTTACCAAACCACGCTGTGAGTAGAGGCACAGTACGATCAACCTGGTGATCAAAACAAAAAAACCTCCAACGGGTCAAGCCAAAGAATAAAGAGATGCTGTTAACAAAAACTCTAGAGAAACAATCAGAGATATATGACAGCATCCTGCAGGCCATAGCTAGTTGGCAGCAGAATTCACTGCCAATCATTCATTGCTGCAGAAAATCGGTGTCATCAACCATCAATATTTTACAGAGAAAATATATGATTGGATTATGGAATCAATCAGGAGCTACAAGAAGGCCCTGATGAAGGTCGAAGTTGCCGACCACACTATGGACACCGACAAACCATCTACAAGCAAAAATTGGCAAATACGACCGGAAACATCCAGGCAACAAAATACTCAACAGGAAATAATATTTTCACACAGAAGTATGAGCCTAAAGGATGAGTGGATTAAGCTTGTTGACGAAAAACGTCTAAAAGTAAGGCAGTACATCAAACAAGTGTATGCCTACCTAAAGTCAAGCAACCAGGAAGAAATCTTTGAACATAAAGATAAGCTAAACTTCCTATTGAAAGAAGTCCAGACACTGTTCATGGGCTTACAGGCAAGATATGGAAAGTCTGCCTACGACAGCGACGATGTAGAAGAACTGGAATTCCTCGTCGACCGGCTGTCAGATAAACCTAACAGAAGAGTAAGTGGCTTGCAGAACATAGAAGAAGACCTTCCGCTGTACGAAGATCCAAAGCCCCAGAAACCAAAACTTCCTCATTTCTATGGAAGTCCCAAAAAATGGCCAGCGTTCTTCGAGATATTGTGTATCAAGAGAGACGCATAAGCCATTTCTCAATTGCAGTTGGCAACTACATTGCAGCGTGGGACTATTAGTGCAAGCGCTATGCAAAAAGGTGCCAACTATTGGATATCTCCATTAACCAGCCAATGAACGAGGAACTGAAGACCAATTTTAAAGGCAGTACCCGCAAGTTCGAGAGCACCTCCGTTAATAGGGACACCGTCATCGCTGATCAGAAGCTATCAAGCCGTAAAACCGCCGCTAAAAAAGAAAATAGTGGTCTGGAACCAGTGCCAGATAAACGGAACAGCGAGTGGCATTTCCTCCCGCCGGCAAGCCCTCACATGGGAGGATTAGGAGAAGATAAAGGGTCAGTGGGAAATATATCTAAAAAGGATCAACCACAGAAGCAGGAGGACATAGAAGATGGGGACGAGAGTGTAATGCCACATCTTCGATATCGACATCAACAGATATCCAATTGGAAGATCAGTCGATTGACGATACTTCCATTGATAGCAGCCCGAAGGATGTCCAAAACACTTCTGCCGAAACTACAACTGCAACTAGAAGTACAGCTGGAGATAAAAATAATGATATCGTCTCGAATTCTGTAATCTCCGCTTCAGCTACAATCCCAGCAAAACAATTGAAACAATAAAATATATTAACGACAATTAAATCGGCGATCGAGAACTTCATTGAGATCAGCAACACCATTTCAAAGGAAAATGTCGTATCCACTACAAGCGATTCGTTTGCATCCCAAAGGCAATCCTTATCAATAGCTGCTCTACGGCAGCATAATCTTCAAAAAGTGGATGACCCTAATTTGGAGGCCTTGGCATCGGCAGCAATGTTGCAAGCCACCTCCGCATTTAGTCTTTAGCACTCCCTGTGCAATTCTAATGCAAAATCATTCACGCAATTAAAAGCCCGTGGTAGGCGCACGCCAATGCTCATGTACTATGAACACACATATTCGCATACAAATGTTCCACAGGCAGCAAGAGCGACTACAAAAACATATTCGTTAAGCGCACCAACGCTTTCATACCCTTCACACAAATAATAGTAAAAGTCTCAACATTTTGCATGAGCCATGGTAAACCCATTCATCAATGTGGTATACCTGCTCAGTAGGGAAGAAATGCGAGCTCTTGAAGAACAAATTTTACAATTTTCGGGAGCTGCTGCTTGTGCGAACATATTATACACACACATGCACACATACAAAACTTCCTCAGCCATCCCATCCCATACTCAGGCCACAAGATCTAGCAACTGTAAATTCTACAGGCAGCAAGTTTCACATATAGGCACATGAATACACACATATGCAGTAAGGGACTGTAAGAATGTGTGCATGCTTTTCGTGAAATCATATTGTTAAGCGCACCAACGCTTTCATACCCTGTGTAACAAAAAAGCATGAAAAAGCGAACATTTTGCATGAGTATGGCAAACGCTTTCGAGAATTCGGCATACTCTTCACTCAGCAGCAAAGAAATCGAATCGCATGACAGCAAATTGAAATTTTCGTCCGCTGTTGCTCGGCCGATGTGTTGAAGCAGAATGATTCTGCTTCGCGCAATTTTTTTTTTTCGGGAGCCCCAGTAACCGAGCCGAGCAAATACGAAGTTGTCTGGGAGCCCCGGTACAAATTCCGAGCTCCGAGCAACTTTGTTCCGATGTCCAGTTAGTGGTTTGAGTAAAATATGTACTATCGATAGTATCGAGGTTTTTCTCTCAAAACAACGAAAATATCGAATGGCTATAGATAGTTTCCCAGCTCTACTACCAGATCAGTATTGCAAATGGGAAACTTGTTCACTACTTCTTACACGAACATGTTCGCCGAACACAAATCAGTTTGCTTACTTATGCGAACATCATTAAAAAAAGAAATTAGATTGTGAACATGCGAGCGGAAGACAACAAATTCTAAGGCATTATGGTCAATAAAGCAATACAATCTAGTTATACACCTGTTTTAAATTAATAAAAAATAATTGTATTTTTATATATTATTTTAATTTTCGAAATACAATATAAATGGCATGGTTTTTCACTTAATTTTATATTTCATGTTCGCGCCTGTATGAAGCGCGCAGAGAAATTAATTTTTTTCAATTGTGGCGTTTTCGTCGATTTCCTTATATTTTAATAATAAACTGTTCCAATCTTTGTTGCTTACATTTTTATACCCTGAGCCCATTGAAAATGGGAAATCAGGGTATAATGGTTTTGTTAAATGTATGTAACAGGCAGAAGGAGGCGTGTCAGACCCCACAAAGTATATATATTCTTGATCAGGGCGACGAGCTGAGTCGATTTAGCCCTGTCCGTCTGTCCGTCCGTCCGTCCGTCTGTCCGTATGTTTGAACGCGTCGATTGAAGCATCTAGACAAGCTAGAGACTTGAATTTTTTTTGTTGGGTCCGTGGATAGCACGCGCAGGTCAAGTTTGTTACCAAAAAACGATATCTATTTTGGTTGTTTTGTTATCGATTTTAAACCTTATCGAAAACCGGTTATAAAATTCTATCTCCCACACCTTTAGAGCTAGACCCCTCAAATTTTGCATATAGATTCATGTGAATTTTATGCAATTTCTATTTTTTTATTTTTTGGATACCGGCTCTTTTTACTAATCCACCCCCCCCCTCCTCCCCCTGCCGACAAACACCCATTGAGAGTCTGTTGCAAATATAACCATGTGAATAAATTAGCATTTTTATAAAATGTAAAAAATTCAATACAATCATATACTGAAAATTTCATCAAATTCCGTTAAGTCAGTCCCGATTTATTAAACAAAACGTTTGGCCAATAATCACACGCACGTGGCAAGCAGCGACGCGCAGCAAAAAAACATTTACAAGTACACATACATTGAAACGTGCAAGCGCGTCTACTATGCATATGCACAAATACATTCAAGGCCATCCATTCTAGCATATTCTTCAACCAAATCTGTGTTTGAATTATGTTTGCATTTTCAGCCGCTTCTGTAGTTTTGTATTTGTCATATATCGCCCTTTACACACATACATTCAGACAGACCACCGTTTTTGTTTGTACACATACTCATACGTTCATATGCGCGCATTTCAGCATATTCTAAGAATTACAATTGCGATTGATCTGCTTCTTTAGCTTCTTTAGTTTTGTATTTGTCACATATCGCCTTATAGTCCTACATTGCGTTTTGCCAACAAGCAACGCAATACTGGTGTGGCGTAGTAGGTAGACGCAAAGCGCATAAACGAAAGGTCCCGGGTTCGAAACTCACTGACAACAGCATAACTTTTAAAAATTTTTTTTTAAATTTATAAACATGAGGTGGTTGTGCTAGTTGAGATGATATGCTTTAACGATACATATGTAGTAAATAGATGCAGGTTCGAGTCCAGGTGCGGTGATGTTTGTTTTTCTTTTTTTTTTTTTTTTTTTTTTGTAATTTGTTTATTTATTTAATTATTAATTTATTTTTGATTTACATACATTCTAGTTAAATAAAATTATAATTTAATTTTGCAAAATTTAATGTTATATGCAAGCTATATAGCATATTAAACAATGCAAATCGGACGGGGCTCAGGGGATCTCCTAGTCGGGCACCTCCGACTAGAGTTTTCTTACTTGTTATATTTATAGTTTTCATTTTTGTTTTGCTACTCTTCTAGATATTTCCTGTTCATTTTGGCACGTGACCTTCGTGCGAACACTCGAATTCATTGTCGAACCTGTTTCCATGAACACGCATTAGATAGAAACATTTATATTTTTGCGCGAACACGTTCGCGAAACAAAAAGTTCGTGCGAACATTTGACGAACATAACAAGTTCGCGTAACAAATTCATCTAATTATACACCGCTTAACCAACGATTGAGTATTAGTAGGCAAAGCGGTCTGTTAAGTCTTTTGTCGTACTCAACTTCTCTTTGCATAACGCTTTCAGACGAAGTCAGATCATTCATGACACTTAAAAGACGAATTAGAATAAGACGGCTGCACTTCGGAAATCGAATAGACAACACAAACTGGGAAAGACTTCCCACAAAAATAAGGGAGGAATTCTTAACGACAAAGAAAAACGAATAGATCACTTACTTAAAATTCTCACTCGCACAGTTTATGGAAACTGACTAAGAACATCCCAAAATTAACTATGCCATTCAGACAGTAAAACAATTTGGCACAGCCTGTCTTCTTTGACGGAGTCTGTCATGACGGACTTCTTTTTAAACTAAAACATATATTTTCGCTATCTTTATTTAAACTCTTCTCTTCCTTCCTGGCTCACAAATTGACACTTTTCTATTCACATTAACGGAAACGTTTCCACTGTAAGACTTATCAGAGCAGGGGTTCCCCAGGACAGTGTCCTAAGACCGACTCTTTACAATATATATACTAGCGATATACCAACACTACCATCAACAAATAATATAATATCTGCATGCATATGCAGACGACACAGCTGTAATATGTTTCAGTCACTCCCACACTTTCGCCAGTCGTCGCTTACAATCGTATGTCAAGTCATTTTTCTCTTGGACTAAAGACTGGAATGTAGGCATATCTCATGACAAAACATCTCAAATGGGATTTACAAAAATACACAATACCTGCCAACAAATTTGCCTAGACGGACTCCATATTAACACTGTTACTTCAGAAAAATACCTCGGACTTACTCTAGACTCTAAATCAAACATCCAAAACATTATAGGTACTATTAACACGAAACACAAAAAATTAGATTGGTTATTCAACTACAAGTCAAAGCTTTCACTACATTCCAAAGTCACACTTCACAAAGCATCAATACAGCCTATATGGAGATAAGGGTGCTCCATTTGGGGTACAACTGTTCCTTATCTCATAAAAAAAATCCAATCCACTGAACACCGTATTATAAGACGTTTCATCGGTTTTCCTTTTGCCAGGAAGGACGATATTATGAAGGACATAAAACTTAAATATGTAATTCGCGTTCTCATTTCATAATCAATCACATCAATTTACTGTCACATCTTTATAACATTGTGATTATGTGTGATTACACATTTTTTTTTACAAAAATTTTCTGTTAATGTATCATACAATGGTTTTAAATTTTCTTATGAAATGAAACCTTTATAATAATGTTATTTTGTCATATAACATTGTAATATTTGGTCATTTTTATTGAGAAATCGGACCTACACTAAATATGTTGAAGTCATATATAATTCGTCCAGAATCGACTATTGACATTTTAAAAGATGATTTGGATGTTTGCGCTGTTTTCGACTTATTTATGGGGATGCCTTTGATAAGGAAATCATTAAGGGGCTAATTATTCTACTTAAAGAGAGTTTCAATTGGGTTTTAATAGAATGATGAATATTAATATTAATCTGCAGTTTGATTTCAGATTACTTCATAATATTAAAAAAAAAAAAGAAAATTTTTGCTACAGATAATATGCTACATGCAAATAAAACGCCTGACAAATATAATTTCTTTATTGGAATACTTTAATTATCAAAATATTGATGAGATCGTATTTCAATTAGGAAAAATTCATTTTGTTAATTATGAAGAAGGAAAATACAATTGAGTTTTGGTAAAAAATTATCACTTACATCAACGCTGCCTAAAACAAAATGTTGAAAATTTTGTCATTATTACGGACTTCCCAGTAAATACATAGCGTTAATTAAATCATCTGACAAATATTCGGAAAGTGATGACGCATTCGATGAAATATTTACGTTTCTATAATTAAAAATTTAAAAATACCAATAAAACTCAATTATTTTATGTGTTAGCTTATTTTTAAGCTCTTTATTTTTAATTTTTAGCTTTTTCTAGCTTAAATTTTTCTTTCTATCTTATGGTGACTCTCAAAATTTGGCAACACTGTTAACAGCGCAAATAAACTTGAGTGATGAGTGAGAAAAATTGAGAGACAGCAAGGGAAAAATTGAGCATAGTGGGATTTCGATCAAGAGTCAAACATTGCGACCGAGTGCTCGAAGATGAATGATTTCACGACCCGAGCCACTACAGAGCCACGCAAAAACGAAGTTGAGTGGGAGCTTCGACTCAAATTTTGTAAGCTGAACATTTTTTTTACTAATTTTCTAGTCTGTTTTCACATTTTTGTTATATTATATATATATATATATATATATATATATATATATATATATATATATATATATATATATATATATATATATTATATATGTATGTATATATATAACCGTGCCAAATGCTTGAAGTCTTGAAAACATTGGCACGTGGCGAAGACAGAATATTTAATCAAAATAATATCTTATTGGCCAAATAATAAATGACTAAATGCCCATCATTCGTTTCATTTAAAAATATTTTTGTTTACACATTGAAAATTTTCTATAATGGTTAAAAAAATACAAGATATTGTGTGAATTCTCTTATTCTATTAAAAATAAACATTCAACTGTACCACATCTATAATAATATAAAGTGTACTTAACAAACAAACAGTAGTACTGATACAATAATAAAAAAAACGCTTTAAAAGCTTACATCGATTAGGTAATTTGAATTTGATTTACTATTTTTCCATTGTGCATATACATACATATATATAGATATACATACAAGTTTATGTTTGTATATGCTTCTGGGGCAAGAGTGTTTATGTACAGCAACAGTACGAACATGAAAATGTCAAGTATGCAAATTTATACGAATGAATATATGTACATACATACATATATATATGTATTTATGTTCTTTAAATGTTGTTTATTTAGTAGTAATTGAGCCATTAAGTATCAAAATAAAACTTACAAGTCTTATTGTTTATTTTTCTATTCGTTTAACTGTTTAAATTTAAAAAAATTGTATTGGCCACACACACACAGTTATACTTTAAATTAAATTTGCACGCGCACAATTCGTGCTAATCAAAAGTTTATTATCTGCAAGTGTGAAAACAATTTTAGCAACAACAACTGAAATAAGAAATACAATCACACATTGATTGTCAAACACTAAAGGTCACAATAACTAATAACTATAGCAAACAATTTATATGGTGAGTATTAAATAAAATATATAATATACATAAATATATACATATGTACATTTATTTATATACATATGTATGTATAAGTATTTTATTACATAATTTTAAATATGCTACTATTATCTGGCAATTATGATTTCAATATTCTTATGCAATTCAGTTCTCTGCACTATTATTGTTCACTGTGTATCTGTATTAGCGTATGGCTAAGTATTAGCCTCACGGCTAATTATTACGTTTCCTACCACTACGACTCGTGTGATTGAAAGATTATGCGGATGTATAGAAAGTTTTGATGTTTTTAATAAAAAAAGTAAGAACGTTGGGTTCATTCGAAACATAGTGTGAGTACTATGTTTTCATTGGGGGCAGCTGGGCGCTGCAAACTAAATTGTAAAATTAAATTTAAAAAATGTGATAATTACAAGCCACAGAGGCGTGACTTTTTGGGTCATCGATAGAGGAGGCTTCCAGTCATTCAACTATTCAATTTTGAAGACTACCTTTAAAACTTAGGAGATATAAACTTTTCTTTTTTACCACACCCCCTGTGGGCGTCGATATATCCACCACAGCTTTTTGATCTTGAAATTTTAATCCCATATATTGGGTTGCCCACTAATTTCGTTTCATAACAACAGCTGATCATATTTAATTTTTCGCAGCCATCTTCACGCTTAACAGCTTTACCGTTATAAATTTTTGACAACTAACATAGTAAAGCTTATTTGTAAAAAATGTTGTTGGATTTTGTGAAATAGTTTTCATTTGGTGCCCTATCGAAGATGGGAAATCTAAAACATTTTTGGCTTGTTTTACTGTTTTACTATTAAAAGAGCAAAGTTGATGCAAGGCGAAAATTATGCGATGTGTACGAAGAAATTGTATTGACCGAACACCAATGCCAAAATTGGTTTGCAAAGTTTCGTTCGGGCAATTTTAATCTTGAGGATGTGAACAAGATAAAATCGTTGGTCATGCAAATCGTCGAATAACAACTCAAAAGATTGCAGAAACATTAAATCTATCAAAATCGACCATTCACTACACTTATTAGACGTTAAAGAAACGATTCATTTTTAAAGCGCATTGTTACCGGCGACGAAAATTGGGTTGTTTACAACAATGTAAAGCGCAAGAGATCATGGTCTAAAAAGGATGAACCAGCTCAAACCACATCAAAGCCCGATATTCACCAAAAAATAAAAATGTTATGTTTTCAGTTTAGTGGGATATCAAAGGGATCATTTATTTTGAGCTTTTGCCGGACAACACAACGATTAATTCTGAAGTTTATTGCTGGACAATTAACTGATGCACTCAAGGAAAAGAGAACAGAATTGGCCAATAAAAAGGTTAGTCCTCCACCAGGATAATGCGAAGCCCCATACAAGTTTGATAACTCGCCTAAAGCTATTGTAGCTTGAATGGGATATGCTAACACACTCACCATATTCTCCAGACTTGGCATCTTCAGACTATTACTTGTTCCGGTCCCTGCTGAATTTTTTGAGTGGTACAACGTTCACCTCAAATCAGGACATCAAAAGCCACTTGAACGAGTTTTTTGCCAGAAAGGTTAAAAAATGATATGAGCGTGGAATCAATCTCTTGCCCGAAAGATAGCAAACGGTATTAGATCAAAATGGAGAATACATAATGTATCAACCCGTGTTTGTCCGAGTTTAAGTAAATACAGTTATCGGTTATTTAGTTTGCAAATTAATATTTATTTATTCTCGCGTCGTTTGCAATGATCAGCCACGCTTGCTGACAAGAAGAATAGAAAAGGAATAGGAACAAAAGTAACAATAATAATAAAGCTCGCATACGAAAGCTCACTCAGTGGCTTGTGCCGCGGAGCTTTCTTTGTGTGGAGCGCCTTCCACAGAAAGCTCTCTTGGTACGGGTCTTCACATCCCTCCAATATTTTGCAGCTTCATCTTCAACCCATTGTCCTGTGCGCCGCACTATCGGTTGTCGCTGCCGCTCCATGAGTAACTGTAATCTTTTTTAAATGACTCACATCCCTTGTTAGTGTTTTTCTTCCTCCTTGCACTTGGACCATATATTCCCTGTTCATATTTTCTACTTCGCCATTCGCCTGTGGCCAATATGGCGGAGTCGTTATTCGGGTAATACCGTTGTTCCGGCAAAAATCTTTAAATTTGAGACTTACGAATTGCCGACTGTTGTTGGTTCTCAGCGTTCGTGGTATTCCCAAACGAGATAATATCTCCTGCATTTGTTCGATCAATAATTTCGAGTTAGTTTTAATAAATTTAAATTCCATGTATCTAGAAAAGTAGTCGATAAACACCAGTACATGGTCAAGCAACGCAAAGGGCCCAGTAGGTCGGATGAGGAAATCCTCGTCCTACATACTTTTGTCCATGATTTCCGATATGGTTAGCAGCTTTAGTACCCCTTTTTCTACAATTTGAAAGATATTCTGCTCATCTTGCCAATCAAAATCTTCCGCTTTAGTTATTTGGCAAAGACGCGACACGGAATCTGCGATATTTTCTTTTCCGGTTTTATAAATGACTCGGAATCGGTAACCAGCGTTCGATCCGTGCCGTTGGCTTCGAAGTTGTTTTGAAGATGGATTCCAAAGGCTTATGGTCTGTTACAAGATCAAATTCCAGTCTCGCTAGGTAGTATTAGAATTTCTCCACTGACCACACTAGTGCCAAACTTTCTTTCTCCGTTTGAGAATATCTTTTCTCCACGTCAGTTAGGCTTTTACTGTCGAACGATACGATATGATGCACGTTGCTGTCATCAATCTGCACTAGAACAGCTCCCAATGCCACTGGGCTTGCATCGGCTATGAGACACGAACGAAAATTTTTATTAAAATATGACAGATTTGTTAACTCGACGACTTGCTTCTTCAAGATATCCTTGTCGCTTCATTCGAATGTGGTATTTGCCTTTATTAATCTTCTCAATGGCTCAGTCGTGTTGGCTAGATTCGGTATAAATTTCCCAACGTATGTTACGAGGCCTAGAAAAATTCTTGTCTCCTCCTTAGTTTTCGGATCACGGAATCCTGCGATCACCTTGACCTTCTCTGGATCCGCTTCAATACCATGCTCCGACAGAATGTGGCCTAGGAATTTGAGTTTATTAGTTTTATACACACATTTCTGTTCATTCAGCACCACTTTGTGGGCATCAAAGATTTTCAAAACTGATTTTAGCGGCTTGTCGTGCTCCGCTTCGTTTTTGCCAAAAACGATGACATCGTCAATATAGTTAACAGCATTTGAACAGCCTGCTAGCAATTCTTCCAGCCGTCTCTGGAATATTTCTGGGGCCGAGTTAACCCCAAAAAAAAAATAGTCGTTTGCAACAAAATAGTCTCTTGTAATAAATGCACCAGTTCGTTTTGTATTCTTTATTTTGGAGGCAGCAGTGTTGCCGCTTCCAATGCTCGATTGTATCTGACCTTAAACATTCTACTTAGGTTCTAAATAAGCCTAAGTCTCGTTGCCGCGATACATAGGGTTTTGGGCAGCAGAAAGAGACAGTTATGTATATTTCTTATATATTATATATGTATACGTTATATGTGTATTTATGCTCTCTTGAACTTGGGCGGTTGTGCATATGCATACACTTGAGTTCTGTCAAGTGGTCGGCGCGTCTCATCAGAATGCTGACACTTGCATATTCTGGGAGAGCGACAACCGACCCATATTTCGGCCACGGGTTAAAGACCGGGTTTCTGTTTACATAAACACAGCAACAAAGTGTTACAGTGTGTACTCTTTAAGTTACAATGGATATTCAATATGTATGCAGACTACATCGCCCTCCTTTTAAAAAATAACGTAATAAAAATAACGTAATAAAAAATAAAAAAAATAATATTTAAAATATTTTTTTTTTTTTTTTTTTTTTTTTTTTTTTTAATATATATGAAATTACAAATAATATTTAAATTTAAAGTAGTGTTTTTTGTTTTAGCATGGCCATACTAAACACAATTATGAAATAAACATTTTTAACCTATCCTTATGTACTGTTTGTTTTTTGTTTTTATTAGTTGTTATTATAATGTTATTGTTATCTCCTATTTCCGATACTTTATACGGACCAGTGTATTTGTAATCTAACTTATGACCTGTTTCATTTCTTGACAATACTTTATCTCCTACTGATACATCTATGTTGTTTACTTTCTGATCATATAGTATCTTATTATTTTTCTTATTTTCTTCTAACATTATTCTAGCTCTTTTATATGCTACTTCTAATCTATATTTACTTTCTTTAGCATAGTCATCTATATTGTATATGGTTTCTATATTATCTATACTATTAAATTGTTTTGGTAAATTATTTGTTTTACCAAGTACTAACTCATATGGACAGTAATTATGTGCCATTGAGGGTGTAGTGTTGAAACAGAAAACGAAGTATTGAAGCCATACGTCCCAATCAGTTTTATCAACCGATATATAAGAGCGTATGTATTCATTGAAAGTTCTATGAGCTGGTGAGCTGTTGATGTTATATTTTCAATTTTTAAGTATTTGCATAGATCATTTATAATTGAATTCTTATATTCTGTTCCCATGTCCGTAAAGAACGTCTTCATTGGACCGTACTTTAGAATAAAAGATTCAAAAATTGCTTTAGCGACAGTGTTCGCATTTTTATTTGGAACAGGTATGGCAACTAAATATTTAGTTAGGTCACATATTAGAGTGATTGCATATTCGTTGCCATTTTCTGATTTTGGTAGTGGACCAATAGTGTCTACTATCACCCTGTCGAAAGCATTTATTGGCGTATCAGTTATTATCAATGGAGTCTTATTGTGCTTTGTTATTTTAGCTAATTGGCATTTTTGACATTTTCGTATGTACTCAGTAATATCTCGAGTCATACCTTTCCAAAAATAATGTCTTTTGACCTTGGCCAAGGTTTTTGTAATGCCAGTATGACCTCCTTGTATTGGATCGTCATGGAATTTAGACAGTATAGCTTCTTTTTCTTTTTGTTTTTATATAAGGGTCACCGGGTTGAGTAGCGCTACTCTTAATGTATTCAATATTTTTTTGCCCATTTGTTTAAAATTATCTATTGAAACATGTTCAAAGATATTTTCCCACGGTGCCATTTTGAGTTGGCTGATTTTGTTTATACCGGCTTGCATTTCAAGCCTTTGGAAAAATTGACCTAGGTCTAGGATTCCATTGGTATATAAATCGCTAACATCATATCTTGCAGTAATCTTTTTACCATGTTTAAATAAACATAGCGTATTTTTTACATGCAAGGTCACTACTTTACGTACTTATGACTTCATATACGTTGGGCTTTGAAGCTTTCTCTATAGATTGCCTAGGCAATTCTATTTCTTTTTTATCCGCGCGGATTTTCTGTCTATTTTGATATCTCATAGTGACTTTCATTATATTTCCTGTAATATTTTGTAGGTCTTTAATGGTTATTCTTGATAACGCATTAGCTACATGATTATCTTTTCCCTTTAAATATTCGACTGTAAAATCGTACTCTTCTAATTCTAGCCTCATACGTGTCAGTTTAGAACTTGGATTGATCATTGAAAATAGATAAGTTAAGGGTCTGTGATCTGTTTTTATTGTGAAATGCTTTCCATAAATATATGGTCGAAAATGCAATATTGCCCAGTGTATTGCAGCTAATTCCTGCTCAGTTATACATTTATTACTTTCTCTTTTACTAAAAGCTCTTGACGCGTATGCAATGGGAAGTTGGACTCCGTTATGGTTTTGAGTTAAAACCGCTCCACACGCTTGCTTACTTGCATCAGTTATTATACAGAATTCTTTGCTGAAATCTGGATATTGTAGTAAAGTAGGTTCCATGAGTTTTGTTTTTAAATATTGGAATGCATTTTGGCACTCCTCTGTCCATTCAAAAGGAACATTCTTTTTACATAATCTTGTTATGTGCCGGGAATATTCGGCGAAATTTTTAATGAATCGTCTATAATAATTGCAAAAAGCTACAAAACGTCTGGCGCCATCCGCATTGTGCGGGACTGGGTAATTCATGATGACGTCATATTTCTTGTCATCTGGAACTATTCCTTTATCTGTGCTTCTATGACCAAGAAAAGTCACCTCATGCATAAAAAATGAACTTTTATCTGGATGTAACTTTAGATTGTATTTCCTACATTTCTCAAAAACGTCTGTTAAGTTTTTAAGCATATGTTTTTCGGAACAACCTATAACTATTAAGTCATCCATATAAAGAAATGCTTGTGAAGGTTCTAATCCAGAGAATGCTATAGTCATCATTCTCTGAAATGAATTGGGCGCAATTTTTAAACCGAAAGGTAATCGCGTGAAGCGATATGAGCCATTGCTCGTTGAAAATGACGTTATATCTCTTGAACTTTCTTCGAGTTCAATTTGATGAAATCCTGACATTAAGTCAAGGCATGAAAAATATTTTGCTCGTCCAAGTTGATCCAAAATGTCATCAATTCTTGGGAGTGGAAATTTATCGGACAGTAATTTTTTATTAATTTGACGATAGTCAATTACTAATCGCCATTTCTTTTGATCTGAGCCTGGGGGTGATTTTTTAGGTACAAGTAATAATGGGCTATTATATTCAGATACTGATTGTTCAACAATTCCGTCTTTTATCAATTTTCCGACTTGTTTTTGTATTTCATCAACATGACTGTGTGGGCTTCTATAGTTTTTTGTGTACACTGGTTCATCATCTTTTAATCTCAGTTTTTGTTTATAAAAATTATTTGTGCTGATTGGTTCGGATTCCAATCCAAATATATCATTATATTGAGTGCATAAGTTTGAAAGCTGCGATTTTAATTGTGGAGGAAAGTTTTTCTTCAGTTGAGATAATACAGATTGCTTTCTATTTTCACTATTAGTTTTTACTATTTCGTAGTTTGAAAGTGATTCAAACGATAAATTACTTGTATTGACTACTTGATCTTTATTTGTAGTATTTAGTAGTCTTATAAAAGCGTTCTTAGGTGTTGCTATGGTATTGGCTATGTAAATACCATGAGGAATTTCTTGATTTGGAATCAATACACTGTCTTCTATTGAATTAAGATCGATTTTTCTAATAACTTGGGATCTCGCTGGCAGAAGTATTGAGCTGTTGCCAGAACTGTATGTTATTGGAACATAAATTGGAAATTTTAGGTTATTGGGTCTAAGTATAAACCAATCTTCAGAAGGCTTGAAGTCTAATTTACAGTTGAATTTTTTTATAAAATCGATTCCTTATATGCCATCACAAGGAATAGCGAATTGTAGATCTACGATATGAAAATCGTGTTTGATTATGTATTTAGTGGTCTGTATCTCAATAGAAGTTAACCCCTTGGATTTGGTCACTTCATTACTTATTCCTTTTATGTCTATAATATAATTGCTTTGTATGTCATGAAAGACATCAAAATTTTCTTTAACTACGGAAATGTCTGCACCTGTGTCTACTAAAAAGACAATTTCTTTTCCTGTAGGCACATGGTTGAATGATACAAATATGTTCTGACTGAGATTAATTGTATGAACCCTTGCAGTTTCTACTGTTGAGCATTTAAAGGGGAATACGAGTTTTCCGAGGTATTATTGGTAACTCTTATATTCCTTTGGTTATTATTGTTGTGGCCTCTATTCGAGTTGCCACGGCCTCTTGAGTTTCCTCTATATTGGCCTCGTACATTATTGTAATTATAATTGTTATTATTATAATTATTGTTATTGTAGTTGTTATTGTTGCGACCGCGAAAACCACCTCTGTAATTTCCGCGTCCGCGGTATCCGCCGCGTTGTGAATTATTGTTGTAATATAGGACAGTGTTTTGCTGCCCGGTTGCTTCTGTGCAACAGTTAACAAATTTAGAGACGGCCTCATTCATATTGTTGAAGGTGCCTGCTTGCATGATAAGTTTTACCTTATCTATTGTGCAGTTTGCAGTCATGGCTTTGACAGCGTGCTGAGTAGAATAGCTTCTGGCTAACTCTAGAGATAAGCCATCGTTTATGTATGCACCCTCTAACATTTTTGTCATCTGCTCAACCTCTTGTGTGTATTGGTTAGCAGTTTTGTTGCGTTGCTGTAAGTTCATCAGTTTTGCTGATAACACCTGTACAGTTTCGCCTTTTACATTGGTTCTTAATTTCAAAATGATTTCAGATATAGATGTTTCATTTTCTATTAAATTTCTAGCGACACCTTTTAGCCTTGATTTTATTATCGAAATTGCTAATTCTTCGTGTTCGCCTTTTATCAAATTCAATATTTGTAGTGCATCTACAAAAC
This sequence comes from Drosophila meridionalis, assembly GCA_035045145.1. Taxonomy (NCBI): domain Eukaryota; kingdom Metazoa; phylum Arthropoda; class Insecta; order Diptera; family Drosophilidae; genus Drosophila; species Drosophila meridionalis. Next base: position 7,631,188 of record JAWNPG010000023.1, read on the forward strand.
TTTGCAAATTTTCAGCTTTACCGTCAAAAGCTGGTATAAGCTTAGTTGCCGTATTTATGAATTCAATATTTGTTTGTGCCATTTTGATATTGTTATCTGATGAAGAATCAGAATCTGTAAAATTATCTTGATCTGGCATCAAAACAGCGTGAATAGTAAGGTTATTTAAATCCTGTTCTTCGATCTTAAGATCTGTGTTTAGTTCTTCTGACTCTATTTGGTCAGTGTTACTTTCTTCTGTTGATTGTGGTTTTTCAATCGATAAAGAAGTGTTAAGTATGGTTGGTACCGAAATATCTAAATTGTACTTTAATTTAATAGATATTAAATTAGATCGTAGTCTTATCAAAAATTTTGATACTTGAGACCAATGATTCTGATTTAATGTCTCTCTCTGGCCATGTATTAGTATACGTGCTTCATTAAAGCAGTTTACTAATATTTCTACATGTTTTCTAACTGTAGTTTTTTGAATCGGCCTGTTTTGTGTGAGTGACTTATATGATTTATCAAAGTCAACTTTTATGTCATTTAGCTCTTTGTATAAATCATTCCATTCCATTATTTGTGAACATGCAATGATTCTCTACTTTATTTATTTCTTTAATTGTCCTCAGTTTAGCCATACTTAGTGTAAACAAATTTTTTTATATTAGCAATTTCATATATATTTGTAATTTATTTTTACTTTATTTATTTGTCTTTGTTACCATCTTAAATATATTGCGCTTTCTTTTTGCTATTTTATATATTTATATTTTGTCCAAGTCATTTGCTTGGCTCATATATTTTTTCTTCAAACATTTGTTGTGTAATTTGTATAATTTGTAAATACAATTTGCGCTCATTATTACTACAATTATTATCAATAATATCTTAATCAATTGTAAATCTATATTATTTGATTCTACTTTATTTATTACATTTGCTGTAGAGTCTACAGATTTTAAATCTACTAGGCCCATTTTTGTCGTTTTGGTATATATATTGTCAAATTTTTGTATATTACATAAACTTTCAACATATTTACTTATTCTGTTGTTGTTCATTAATAATGTTTTACAGGTTTCTACCTATTTGTTCGTATAGCGTTGCAGGCTATACTTCTAATCGGGCGGAAATGTTTCCGCTCAATTTTAACAATTATATATTATGTTTAATTTTTATGCAGCGCAGTGCATTTTTTAAATTTAGAAAAAAAAATTTGTTGGTGGGCGTTCTTGGTTACGCTGTCGGTCCCTAGTTTGTTGCTGCTGCTTCTGTCTTTCGTTGCTGCTGCTGTCTTTTGTTGCTGCTGCTGCTGTCTTTTGTTGCTGCTGCTGTTGTTGTTGCTGCTGCTGTTGTCCGGGGCCTATGAGCTCAGGCGTCGCCGGTGCTGGTCATCGCACAGGCTGTATTGTAGCTGCATGTGCCAATGCAGTATGGACTCCAGACTCCCTCGCAGTCCTTTGGGCACTCCTTGATTCTCTTGGGTATTTGTTTCTCGGATGGAGGTTGAATTTTTTTAATATCTTGTATATTTTGAATATGTGAGAGAGTGGAACATGACTTTGCTTTTGTATTTTGCAAGTATTCTCGCAAATGGTCAAGCTCTGCTTGTAGCTTCTGAGCTGTTGACCAGGCTGGTGGAGGTTGTTGTGTATATAGCTGCCAATTTAGGCTGGCTACCCTTTTTTTTATTTTGTTCTTCACACCGCCTCTTTTATTAGCCATGTTCACACTCTACTCACTCAGACTTTTCCTTGTCCATTGTTGCCGTTCGATGGTTGCGTGGACACTGGATCACTCGTTCAGCAGTCTAAATCCAACGATGATCCATTGGCGTTGTTGTTGATGATGATTTTGTCCTCGCAGGCTTGTGACTATGTCACGGTCGCCATGTAATAAATGCACCAGTTCGTTTTGTATTCTTTATTTTGAAGGCAGCAGTGTTGCCGCTTCCAATGCTCGATTGTATCTGACCTTAAACATTCTACTTAGGTTCTAAATAAGTTTAAGTCTCGTTGCCGCGATACATGGGGTTTTGGGCAGCAGAAAGAGACAGTTATGTATATTTCTTATATATTATATATGTATACGTTATATGTGTATTTATGCTCTCTTGAACTTGGCGATTGTGCATATGCATACACTTGAGTTCTGTCAAGTGGTCGGCGCGTCTCATCAGAATGCTGACACTTGCATATTCTGGGAGAGCGACGACCGGCCACGGGTTAAAGACCGGGTTTCTGTTTACATAAACACAGCAACAAAGTGTTACAGTGTGTACTCTTTAAGTACTCTAGTTACAATGGATATTCAATATGTATGCATACTACACCCTTGTGTATAATAAATGTAGTAATTTGCCGACTTGACTCGTCGAGTTCCAATTAGTGATAGGCATTTCTCAAATCCAGCCTATAAAAGTATATTGCCTCTCGAAGCTTGGTCATAAACATGTCGAATTTTGGCAGTGGGTGATTCTCTCTTGAGATTACCAGATTCGCCCCTCCGCTCCCTTTAAATGCAATTACAACTGGCGAAATCCATGGGCTCGGTCCACGAACTGGTTCTATGATATTGGTCTCATATTGTGGTCTATGGCCAGTCTCACAGGTGAAGCTTTCCATTTGGGAAAATGTATGTGAGCCACCACTCTATTTACGCCTAAGCCAAGTTTTAGGACGTTAACTTGCAGGGCTGTGTCTCCACCCAGTAAAGATTGTCTTCCATTTTCGATTACATAAAATGTAGCAATCATCTCTGGTCTTTCTTGAACTCTAATTGGGGCTTCAAAGACGTTAACCACTCTCAGCGTCTCGTCCGACGCATAAGCTTTGAACTGGGTAGCCGAAGTGGTGCGAATATTAAACACCGTCGCATGTCTACGATTCAATCGCAGCCAATCGCCGTGGCTTATCAGCTTGTACCGCGATCCGGAGTCAATGATCAATTGCAGCTGGGATCCCCCAACTAGGCACGACATGGCTTCTTCTCCTCCTGGTTCGCTAGTTACTTTAAAACAGTTTGACCAACCCTAGCCGCCCTGACTTTTAGTCTCTACTTCATCGATGGCCTGCACGTGCACCGGGAACACTTATTACATTTCGATTTCCTTGCCGGGCATACCATATTCCGTTCATCACGGGCTTCTGCTCCACACCGGCCACACACGACACCTACTTTGCCTTGTCTCTTTGACTGAACCGCGATTTTCTTTACAATCTCGGCATCCGGCGGAATCAGCATTGCCTCTGACTGCTGGTTCACTTGTTCTTCAATCATGCACATATTTATTATCTCCTTCAGCTTCAGCTCCGATTCATGCAATCAATTATTAGATCCAGCTTCAGCTCCGATTCCAGCAGCTTCTTTTTAAACGTGGTCTTAGCCCAGGCATCAATTATTTTTATCAGCAATGCAGATCTCCTGGATTTCAATCTTGGTTGTCCCGAACGAGAACTTACTGGCTTGTTGTCTTAGCCGCAACATGTGTTTCTCGAAAACTGCGTTGCGGTGAAAAGTATTCATTCAATTTATCCATCAATGGAGTCGTTTTCGATGTTCGCATCGTATGGCACCAACGCGCCTGGAAGACTGCGCACCACCTTTTGTAGCTGTGGTCTCCCCAGATGGAGTAATTTGTTTCGCTTTTTGACTACTGACGAAATTTCGTCTGTGTCTACGTAGATAGTAAATGACCGTAGCCACTTCTCCCACTCGTTGCGCCACAACGATTTTTCTATGCTCGCGCACAGAAATGGTTTAATTTCCGCCATTCTACCGATCTGCTCTAGCTTGCACTTTTTATACTCGTTTCCCAAAGGGAAAAAGGGTATATTGGTTTAGTGAAATGTCCGTCTTGCTGTCCGTCCGTCCGTCCGTCTGGCCGTCTGTCCGTCTGTCCGTATGAATGCAATATTTTTCTACGCTATTGAAGCTAGAGACTTGAAATTTTGAACATATACTCGTGTATATCCTCGAATTATAAAGTGTCAAGATTTTCCGGATACGCCCACTAGGGGCGTGGCAAATAGGAAAATGGTTGCGCCCATAGTTAATAGAAATCATAGAAATCATATTAGTTGAAGAGCTAGAGAGTTGAAATTTGGAATGTATACTTGCGTTGACCACCCAAGTTCAAAAAGATATGGCGGATATATCTACGCCCATTGGGGGCGTGGCAACTCGGGAAAACTGTAACTTCTACTGTTTTAAAGCTAGAATGCTGAAATATGGCACGTATCTTAACGCTTCGATTCTATAAAGATTGTTAAAAAAATTGTATGTCCACGCCCACTGGGGGCGTGGCAAATCGGATCTGAATATTTTACAAGATCAGCTATATTTTGAGCACTATTGATGCTAGAGACTTGAAATTTGATACATATACTCGGATAAGCAACCCAAGATCAAAAAGATATGGCGGACATACCTACGCCTTCAGGGGGCGTGGCAAATCGTAAAAAGCTTATAGCTCCTATAGTTTTAGAGCTAGACGCTTCAAAATTGGATGTTTGTGTTACTGGGGGCCTCCTCTATTGATTCCCCAAAAATAAATCTTACGCCCCTTTATGGGCGTGGTATATCGAAATAATACCCTGTAACTTTCACATTTTTGGAGTGTAAGTATCCAAACTTTACAGTTACGTTATCCTCGACTCCTTCTAGGAACTTGCCAAATATGATATGTTCACGCCTACTAGGGGCGTGGCAAATTGGCAACAAAATTTGTAACGCCCAGCTGCAAAATTCATATGCCTGTGCCACCTATATAAATAAGCTTAATAAGAATTGCTAAGACGACAAACGGCACTTCTGAGAAATATATGTAATTCGATTTAATGTTGAAGTTCTGCACATAATTTATCTGTTAAAATTATCATTTTTCGTATAGCCTAGGTCAGTTATGTTTTCTTTTTGTGACAAAAAATGTAAATATCAAATAAATATCAAATATCGACTTAGTCCGAACAAAATTATTCACACACAAAAAAATTGACGATAGGTCCCATCAGGTATGTATGTATGTAGGCACGAACAGCTGCGCAACTATTTTCATGCCGTCGCCGCCGCGTCTCGAACGCGGACCCTTTTGCTTAAACGCTTTTCATCTACCTGCTGCGCCACATCAGTTTTGCATTGCCTGTTGGCAAATCCGAAACTACTTCACTACAAAGGCGACTTTTGACAAATACAAAAATAAAGAAGCTGCTGTTAATGCAAACACAATATAAACATAAATCAATCGCAATTGTGATTCTTAGAAAATGCTAAAATGCGCGCATATGAACGTATGTATTTATTTATATGTGTACATACAAAAACGGTGGTCGGTTGAATGTATGCGTATAAACGGCGATATTTTACAAATACAAAACTAAAGAAGCGGCTGAAAATGCAAACACAACTCAATAACAATTTTGGTTGAAAAATATGCTAGAATGAATGGCGCTGAATTTAATTGTGACCATGCATAAGCAAATGCGCTTGCACGTTTCAATGTACATACATATGTGTAAATGTAAATGTATTTTGCTGTCGCTGCTTAACGCGTGCGTGTCATAATCGGCCAAACGTTTTGTTTAATAGATTGCGACTGACTTAACGGAACTTGATGAAACTTTCAGCATATGATTCTATTGAATTTTTTACATTTTATAAAAAGCTAATTCATTCACATAGTTATATTTGCAAAAATTGAAATTGCATAAAATTCACATGAATCTACATAAATGCAAAATTTGAGATAAATTATTAAATTTAAAATACCAGATGCCCCTGTGGGAAACGAGTATCACGCTTCAGGTTTCGTCCTAAGGCAACGTTCTTACTTGTTTTCTTATATATATTTATAGATATACGTGTTATTTTTCTTTTTCGTGCCCCGCCTCTGACTTTTCAGATGATTTGGCTTGCACTTTTGTGCCCAGCCTCTGATTTGTTTTTCAGATATTTTTGCGTTATTTCGCTCAATCAGCTTGCACGGGCATTTGTTTTACCTTGCTCAGCTGTTTTTTTCACTTTTTGGCTTGTCTTAGAGTCGCCTTTGCACTCTCTCAACTCAGCCCATGTACTCTTGTACTTTTTGCGGTTGCTTTTTCCTCTATGGCTCGACTTAAAGTCGCCTTTGCACTCTCTCAACTCAGCATACGTATGCACGTATTATTATTACAATGATTTTGATTATTTTTCTTTTTTTTTTTGTTTATGGCCGCGTCTGTCACCCGGGGTGCTCCGTTGAGTGCTGGATGGGTAAGTTCGTATATAACCTCACTTTTTCCCAATTTTTAGGCCGCGTTTTCTTTCTATTCTCTTTTTCTTATTTATTTTTTTATTTTTTAACCTCGTCGCCCGTGTTTGCCCGAGTTTAAGTAAATGCAGTTATCGGTTATTTAGTTTGCAAATTAATATTTATTTATTCTCGCGTCGTTTGCAATGATCAGCCACGCTTGCTGACAAGAAGAATAGAAAAGGAATAGGAACAAAAGTAACAATAATAATAAAGCTCGCATACGAAAGCTCACTCAGTGGCTTGTGCCGCGGAGCTTTCTTTGTGTGGAGCGCCTTCCACAGAAAGCTCTCTTGGTACGGGTCTTCACATCCCTCCAATATTTTGCAGCTTCATCTTCAACCCATTGTCCTGTGCGCCGCACTATCGGTTGTCGCTGCCGCTCCATGAGTAACTGTAATCTTTTTTAAATGACTCACATCCCTTGTTAGTGTTTTTCTTCCTCCTTGCACTTGGACCATATATTCCCTGTTCATATTTTCTACTTCGCCATTCGCCTGTGGCCAATATGGCGGAGTCGTTATTTGGGTAATACCGTTGTTCCGGCAAAAATCTTTAAATTTGAGACTTACGAATTGCCGACTGTTGTTGGTTCTCAGCGTTCGTGGTATTCCCAAACGAGAAAATATCTCCTGCATTTGTTCGATCAATACTTTCGAGTTAGTTTTAATAAATTTAAATTCCATGTATCTAGAAAAGTAGTCGATAAACACCAGTACATGGTCAAGCAACGCAAAGGGCCCAGTAGGTCGGATGAGGAAATCCTCGTCCTACATACTTTTGTCCATGATTTCCGATATGGTTAGCAGCTTTAGTACCCCTTTTTCTACAATTTGAAAGATATTCTGCTCATCTTGCCAATCAAAATCTTCCGCTTTAGTTATTTGGCAAAGACGCGACACGGAATCTGCGATATTTTCTTTTCCGGTTTTATAAATGACTCGGAATCGGTAACCAGCGTTCGATCCGTGCCGTTGGCTTCGAAGTTGTTTTGAAGATGGATTCCAAAGGCTTATGGTCTGTTACAAGATCAAATTCCAGTCTCGCTAGGTAGTATTAGAATTTCTCCACTGACCACACTAGTGCCAAACTTTCTTTCTCCGTTTGTGAATATCTTTTCTCCACGTCAGTTAGGCTTTTACTGTCGAACGATACGATATGATGCACGTTGCTGTCATCAATCTGCACTAGAACAGCTCCCAATGCCGCTGGGCTTGCATCGGCTGTGAGACACGAACGAAAATTTTTATTAAAATATGACAGATTTGTTAACTCGACGACTTGCTTCTTCAAGATATCCTTGTCGCTTCATTCGAATGTGGTATTTGCCTTTATTAATCTTCTCAATGGCTCAGTCGTGTTGGCTAGATTCGGTATAAATTTCCCAACGTATGTTACGAGGCCTAGAAAAATTCTTGTCTCCTCCTTAGTTTTCGGATCACGGAATCCTGCGATCACCTTGATCTTCTCTGGATCCGCTTCAATACCATGCTCAGACAGAATGTGGCCTAGGAATTTGAGTTTATTAGTTTTATACACACATTTCTGTTCATTCAGCACCACTTTGTGGGCATCAAAGATTTTCAAAACTGATTTTAGCGGCTTGTCGTGCTCCGCTTCGTTTTTGCCAAAAACGATGACATCGTCAATATAGTTAACAGCATTTGAACAGCCTGCTAGCAATTCTTCCAGCCGTCTCTGGAATATTTCTGGGGCCAAGTTAACCCCAAAAAAAAAATAGTCGTTTGCAACAAAATAGTCCCTTGTGTGTAATATATGTAGTAATTTGCCGACTTGACTCGTCGAGTTCCAATTGGTGATAGGCATTTCTCAAATCCAGCCTATAAAAGTATTTTGCCTCTCGAAGCTTGGTCATAAACATGTCGAATTTTGGCAGTGGGTGATTCTCTCTTGAGATTACCAGATTCGCCCCTCCGCTCCCTTTAAATGCAATTACAACTGGCGAAATCCATGGGCTCGGTCCACGAACTGGTTCTATGATATCTTGCTGCACAGCCTGGTTTATCCTTTCTGCGATTTGGTTTTCTAACGCAGTCGGGAATCTGCTTATTGGTCTCATATTGTGGTCTATGGCCAGTCTCACAGGTGAAGCTTTCCATTTGGGAAAATGTGTGTGAGCCACCACTCTATTTACGCCTAAGCCAAGTTTTAGGACGTTAACTTGCAGGGCTGTGTCTCCACCCAGTAAAGATTGTCTTCCATTTTCGATTACATAAAATGTAGCAATCATCTCTGGTCTTTCTTGAACTCTAATTGGGGCTTCAAAGACGTTAACCACTCTCAGCGTCTCGTCCGACGCATAAGCTTTGAACTGGGTAGCCGAAGTGGTGCGAATATTAAACACCGTCGCATGTCTACGATTCAATCGCAGCCAATCGCCGTGGCTTATCAGCTTGTACCGCGATCCGGAGTCAATGATCAATTGCAGCTGGGATCCCCCAACTAGGCACGACATGGTTTCTTCTCCTCCTGGTTCGCTAGTTACTTTAAAACAGTTTGACCAACCCTAGCCGCCCTGACTTTTAGTCTCTTCCTCATCGATGGCCTGCACGTGCACCGGGAACACTTATTACATTTCGATTTCCTTGCCGGGCATACCATATTCCGTTCATCACGGGCTTCTGCTCCACACCGGCCACACACGACACCTACTTTGCCTTGTCTCTTTGACTGAACCGCGATTTTCTTTACAATCTCGGCATCCGGCGGAATCAGCATTGCCTCTGACTGCTGGTTCACTTGTTCTTCAATGGTGCACATATTTATTATCTCCTTCAGCTTCAGCTCCGATTCATGCAATCAATTATTAGATCCAGCTTCAGCTCCGATTCCAGCAGCTTCTTTTTAAACGTGGTCTTAGCCCAGGCATCAATTATTTTTATCAGCAATGCAGATCTCCTGGATTTCAATCTTGGTTGTCCCGAACGAGAACTTACTGGCTTGTTGTCTTAGCCGCAATAAGAACTCGGCGAAGCACTCACCTTGACTAGGCGTCATGCTGCGAAACATGTGTCTCTCGAAAACTGCGTTACGTTGCGGTGAAAAGTATTTGTTTGTAGGGGGGCGTCGCAGATAAATATAAAACACTTTTCTTTTGGGTTTTCTTGAATTTACTTTCGCTTTTTATTTTAATATGAAGTTGCACAGTCAGTGTGCGTACACGGTGGAAAAAAGATCAGAATAGAAGTGGTGTAAAAAAGGAAGAGAGGAGGAAAGTATACAGAAAAACTCCAGAGAACCAGCAGGAGAGCTGGAGTTGGAGCTTACGCTATTAACAGAGCTGTTAATAGCATAGCATGGGGATGTGGAGGGAGGAGCAGTTCTGTTTAATGGAATCTGACATAAACATACTTCCCCCCTTGCAAGGATTGCAAGACCTAGGCTGGGTCTATGAGCAGGCGCCCGAGAGGACCCATCCGAACACGGTGTTTTGGGCCATTGGAAGGCCGTCTGTGCTGGGAACGATCCCCGGAAGGATAACGTGAGGATACACGTCAGCCCCCAGCACAATTGACACCGATCCGGGACGCGACCAGGTGCTGTCGGCGAGCGTGATCCCTGGAGGCCCAGCTTCCCGCTCGATGGCCCGGATTGGTGTCCGAACGTTTAGCTGGGGGTCCAGTTGGAAAAACGCGTCGAACTCGAAGCGCGAGGTCTTCGACCGAATGAGACTCGCGCAGACTTGCCCTGGACCAACGCTTGTGACGGAAGGACCCAATGTCTTTGTCGATGAAGCGTTGATCCGACTGGTGGGACTGCACGGGTCAATCAGCGCCTTTACTTCGAAGTCCTTGGTCGCCGTTTGGAGCACGATGACTGCCGTGGGAAGAATGCTGATCATCTTGTGCTGCATCAGCGTTGTCAGCGGAGGAGTGGTAGCCTGTGTAGAATCTGGAGTTGTACGACTTGTAGGGCCTCGTCGCTTCCGGCGCGATCCTGGGAGGTGCAGGAGCGTGTGGTGGTTGTGGCCACACGTCTTGCAGCCATTGTTGCTGCGGCAAGATTGCCAAGAATGCTGGTGTGCCAAGCAGTTCGCGCAGTAGCGGTTGGCTAGAACCGCGCGCAACCGCTTTTCCGCGGGAAGCCCCAGAAAACGGCGGCATTTGCGCAGAGCGTGGATCCCTCTGCACACGCGGCAGCGGAATGAGTCTTCGCCGGATGGCTGGCTGGCTTGAGGGGATGACATCATAACCTGGAAAGGAGAGACACGTGTGGGGCAATGAATGGTTGGCTTGTCGAACATGGAAGTTAGTTGGACATCACAGGGAATACCGAGGTCGGGACCTGGATGAAGAATATCATCCAGCCCAGTAATGCTGTCGGGATCTCGTACTGGGAGAGTTACGACAGATGAGTCATGTAATCTAGACGAGATTGCCGGAAACTCAAATTTTGGTTTTTTCGGAACGGAAACTTGAGCTGTGAAGGACGAGACCATTTTCGGTGATGTTTGCGAAAGAGGGCCGGTGAGTACCCAACCGAAAACAGTCTCTAAGCCAAGAATGGATCCACAAATATTAGGGTGGAAACCTCCCTGAATAATAGACGGAAGGATATCCGCGCCTATAAGAACATCAATTTTCGCACTCTTGTAGAACTCGGGGTCAGCTAGCTGAATATTAGGAAGTTTCTTCAACAAGTTGTGCGGAATTGGAGACGAAGGGAGGTTGCCAGCAAGACTTGGAAGGACGAGAGCAGATGCTTCAATACGCAGTCTCGGCTTCAGTGGAGTCCCGATATGGAAATCGCAAAGCTTTTGCGATCGGGCTGTCACAGTTTGGCTTAAGCCTGGCACTCGTGTCTGAAAAGGTCGGAAGGGCAGTTTGATGAGGCGGAACAGACGCTCAGAAATAAAAGTCGCCTCAGATCCCGAATCAATCAGCGCCCGGGCAGGATAGGTAGCCCCGAGATGGCATACATGGATCATTGCCGTACCAAGAAGGACATCTTGTGTGTTAGCAGAGAAATACGTCTGGACATGTGAGACATCTCTGGGCGAATGAAGGGGTACGGCAGCTGCGGATGCAGCGCCATTCTCGGATTCATGCTCTTTATGGAGCAGGGTGTTATGCCGACCGTTGCATCTCTGGCAGCTGTGCGCACTGGTGCATCCGTGCAGCAGATGACCGCGTGCGAAGCAGTTCAGACACAGCTTCTTCTGCTTTATGTAGGCCTCTCGCTGTTGAACAGACATTTGGAGGAAGCGAGGGCAGAGTCGGACTGGGTGGTTCTCCTTTGAACACAGATCGCATTTTTTGCTCTCAGTGGTGACGTGGGCTTCAAAGGATTTCACCCGTTTGGAAGGGGCAGGGTTCGCGTACCTCGGAGCAGGTGTTGGCGCGGCAGGACTGGACCTGTCAGTTTCTATAGCCTCAAGTGCTCGCGCACGCTCGCTAAGGAAACGACTAACGTCCTGCCAAGCTGGAATTTCTGACTTATTTGTCAGAGAATGCTCCCAGAGAGATCGAGTGTGTTCTGGCAATTTGGAAGTGCACAGGAACACAAGGATACAGTCCCAATTCTCCGTACAGATTTGAGCATGCTCGATCGCAGTGACACATCTGCTCATGGAGCCATGCAACTCTCTGAGAGCTGCGCCTGATTCCTTCGAGACCTTGGTTAGGCTGAGAAGGATTTTAAGCTGGCTGTTGACTAGCAGCCGCTTGTTCTCGAACCGGTCGCACAAGGCACCCCAAGCCGATGCAAAGCCGTCGTTAGTGAGAGGACACTCTGCGACTATAGCATTTGCATCGCCTGCAGTTTTGGAGTTAAGGTGGAAAAGTTTTTCCACCGCAGTCAGCCGGGGATTGTTAATGTATATGGCTGTGAAGAGGTCGCGAAACGTTGGCCAGCGCAAGTAATCGCCGTGGAACACTTCTGTGTCGATGGGAGGAAGGCGACAGCCGCTCGAAGAAACAATAGCGGACACAGAAGCGGGCGGTGCACTCGGTGCGGACACGGCGGCAATTTGCCTGCTCAATTGGGCGGCACTCCGCTCATAGACTGTATAGCAGTGGTCGAATTTGGCTTCCATGGCCTCAACTTCTATACTGCCTGCCCCCTGACTAAGCGCTTTGGAACACGCTTCGTATTGCAGCTCGGCCTTCTCCCACAGGACCTTGACTCGATCCCGTCGGATCTCTAAGGCCTGGAGCTGATCTGCAGGGGTCGAACCAGTCTCTCCGGAATGGTCGATGCGGGCTTCAAATTTAATGAGCCTGTCCGCAGCAGAAATGAACTCGGACAGCGACATTTTAGTCAACGGAATGGTGGACTTTGGAGCGGATCGAGTTACCACCGGACTACGCTTGAGTGTGCTGGAAGTCTGCTGTTTCCCGGACGGAATGGCAGATGCAGAGGAACTGCGCTTGATCAAACGCGAAGGAGGTGCACTCAGTTGCGATCGGCTAGAACGATCCGACATGGAGACTAACTAGAAGTTAGCTGTCGGAAGGTTTGCGATAGGGACAGACGATTACTCGGAGAGTGAGTAAAGAAGTTGACGAAATGGCAGGATTTGTCAACCAGGGCACAAATACAGATAAACCGCGTTTCGGAAGCGAAGAGAAGCAATAAGATAAAATAAGTAAAAAACAATAATACAGAATAAAAATAAATAAACTGAAAATGAAAATAACACAAATATATATGTATACAATTTAATATTTAAAATTTAAAAAAAGAAAATGATAGACGAAAATATTGATGAAATATATATTTATTTTCATTTATTTTTTTTATTTAAAAAAAGAAGTAAAAAAAACTATTATTTTTAATTATTTTTATTTGTTCTCAAAGTGTACCTGCTGGAGCAATGACGTCACAAAAAAAAACGTTCCACCCCTGAACTCAGTATCGGATGGATTATCGATAGTTGTGTGACGTGCAAGCACGATCGCTAACGCTTGGAACCAAAACAAACGAGCTTACTGAATTTTCTGTGCTTAATTGTGTTATTGTGTTCTTATATGTTCGCATAATATTTGTGGAAGTGTTGATATGTGCTGTGCACAAGCTTGACAACTGCTTGTGTATTAATTGTCTCGTTGTTGGCTGCGTATGTGCATACGTACATACGGGCAGCCGATAGCACAAACAGCTGACACAATTAGCACATAAATCAACACAACGCTCAAACGAACTTAACGCTTTGAGGAAGCGAAGGAAGCTTGCAGAAAACGAATTTAAAAACTGAAGTTAAATATGTAAATAAAACACAGAGGATACTGTCGTTTTATTTATTAACTTTAGTTGTAGAATGGTATATGTACATATGTACATATGTATGGATATACGTGTGTGTGTTTGTGTATAGGTCGCCCTGCGGTGTATATGTACGTATAGAAACTGTAACGTCGGACGTCGGAGTAGGAGTGATAATATAGGTGCTATAAATCACACACAAACATAAAGACTTATGGAGAAAGCTATATGTATGCCGATATGGTCAGAGTTACAGACAAACATGAAAACATAAACATTTGTATGTTCGTGCAAGTGACAAGTGCGCAACCGTAACAGCTGTGGCTCTGCAATTGCGTGAACAGCTGAGAGCAAGTTTGCCTATGCACGGAATAGTTGCATATATATATATATATATATATATATATATATATATATATATATATATATATATATATATACACATATATATGCGCATGCAAGCTGACCCGGAGTCGGTTAGTTGCGCTTTATTGTCGGACTGCGGTTCGGACTGATATATAGGAGTTATATATCAAGTACATATGTACATATATATTTGTGGAGAAATATATACATACAGTTTGACACGAAAGTGTTTTCACATGGGGAAAAAATTATATTTTTGTTCTTTGACATTAAAAAAAAACTACTAAATGGGATATTTCTAATTTTTTTTAAATCACATTATATTTTTCAATATGTAATCTTATAATACAGTTAAAAAAAAAATTAAAAAACTATTAACATATGCTTAAAAAACAAAAACAACAAAAAAGATATTCAAATTGAACTGACACGAAAGTGTTTGCACATATGCTATTCCTTATTTCTCCTTATTGCTAAATTCGTATTTACCGTTGTTTTCGGCGATTTCAATGTGCTCAGCTGTGGCTAATGCTATGTGCTGAAAAATTTCGTCATATTTTGTAAGAATCGATTCAATCTTGAACAAATTTAAACAAATTAAGAATGCCAGGGAAGCGATTGTCATTTGACATGATTCAATTGGTTTATTATAACCACTCCATAGGAAAATCGGTCGCGGAGATTGCAGAAATGTTTGCAATATCGAAGAGGACCGTTTACAATATTATAAGCCGCGCAGAGAACAATGAAACACTGGAGCCAAAGCGTTCAACTGGACGACCTCGAGCGTTAACAGATAGGGCAGAGCGTATTCTGGTCAGGAAAGTTAATGATAACCCAACAATTTCGACCAGAACGCTTGCCAGGGAGCTGCAGGAAGAATGTCGTATTGACATATCCCGCGAAAGCGTCCGCAGAGCTCTAAAAAGGAACGAGTTAACATCGCGAGTTGCGCGGAAAAAACCTTTATTGTCGTCGGATCATGAAAAAAGACGTCTAACATTCGCCAGGATGCATGTGGGACATGTGGAATCATATTGGGATGAAACCATATTTTGCGACGAAACTAAGATGATGTTGTACTACAACGATGGACCCAGCCGTGTTTGGCGAGAGCCGTTGAAAGCCCTTGAACGGAAAAATATAATACCTACAATTAAGTTCGGGAAACTTTCACTGATGGTCTGGGGGTGTATTTCTAGTAAAGGAGTTGGACAATTATGTTTTATTGAAAGTACTATGGATGCCAAGCAGTATTTGGAGATATTACGCACGCATCTAGTGTCCAGTGCGCGCAAGTTTGGATTTTTTAGGGATGGTAAACCAACATATAGGTTTTACCAAGACAATGACCCTAAACACAAGGCTAACATGGTTAGGTGCTGGCTTCTCTATAATTGTGCAAAGGTGTTGGATACTCCTGCGCAAAGTCCCGACCTTAATCCCATAGAGAATCTGTGGGCTGATCTCAAAAAAAGGACAGCCAAGCGAGGCCCAACCAACAAAAGAGATTTGAAAGCTTATATATTAGAGGAATGGAAGAAGACACCAGTGGAATATGTTCAAAAACTAATTAATTCGATGAATAAACGGTTGGAAGCGGTTATTGAAGCCAATGGGGGTCACACTAAATACTAATTTTGATACTTAATATAGTTAATATTGCCTTATTTTGAATAGTTCATTTTTGTGCAAACACTTTCGTGTCAGTTGAATTTGAATATCTTTTTTGTTGTTATTGTTTTTTAAGCATATGTTAATAGTTTTTTAATTTTTTTTTAACTGTATTATAAGATTACATATTGAAAAATATAATGTGATTTAAAAAAAATTAGAAATATCTCATTTAGTAGTTTTTTTTTAATGTCAAAGAACAAAAATATAATTTTTTCCAAATGTGAAAACACTTTCGTGTCAAACTGTACGTATTTGACGGACGCGAGGTTAATGACCGAAGTATATACACACACACTAAGAAGTGATTGCTGATGCAAATAGAAATTTAGCACAGCTGAATACGCTCCTATATCTATAAGAATATATAGATATAGAAACGTTTGCACTATGAGCATATATAGACTTAGAGTATGGCGGATTAGGTGCCACTATATATGTTCGCTCTGTGCACGGAAATGGAGGAAAAAGAAAAGTTTTACTTATCTCGTTGCCTGTGAATCGCTGGGGTTAAAGATGTGTATATCCGTTGGATATATCTCCGGCTCGAAGGACCAATGTTTGTAGGGGGCGTCGCAGATAAATATAAAACACTTTTCTTTTGGGTTTTCTTGAATTTACTTTTGCTTTTTATTTTAATATGAAGTTGCACAGTCAGTGTGCGTACACGGTGGAAAAAAGATCAGAATAGAAGTGGTGTAAAAAAGGAAGAGAGGAGGAAAGTATACAGAAAAACTCCATAGAACCAGCAGGAGAGCTGGAGTTGGAGCTTACGCTATTAACAGAGCTGTTAATAGCATAGCATGGGGATGTGGAGGGAGGAGCAGTTCTGTTTAATGGAATCTGAAATAAAAAAGGTTTCCATTAATTTATCCACCAGTGGAGTAAATACGTCGTTTTCGATGTTCGCATCGTATGGCACCTACGCGCCTGGAAGACTGTACACTACCTCTTGTAGCTGTGGTCTCCCCAGATGAAGTAATTTGTTTCGCTTTTTGACTACTGACGAAATTACTTCTGTGTCTCCGTAGATATTTAATGACCGTAGCCACTTCTCCCACTCGTTGCGCCACAACGATTTTTCTATGCTCGCGCACAGAAATGGTTTAATTTCCGCCATTCTACCGATCTGCTCTAGCTTGCACTTTTTATACTCGTTTCCCAAAGGGAAAAAGAGTATATTGGTTTTGTGAAATGTCCGTCTTGCTGTCCGTCCGTCCGTCCGTCCGTCTGGCCGTCTGTCCGTCTGTCCGTATGAATGCAATATTTTTCTACGCTATTGAAGCTAGAGACTTGAAATTTGGAACATATACTCGTGTATATCCTCGAATTATAAAGTGTCAAGATTTTCCGGATACGCCCACTAGGGGCGTGGCAAATCGGAAAATGGTTGCGCCCATAGTTAATAGAAATCATAGAAATCATATTAGTTGAAGAGCTAGAGAGTTGAAATTTGGAATGTATACTTGCGTTGACCAACCAAGTTCAAAAAGATATGGCGGATATATCTACGCAACAAAATTTGTGACGCCCAGCTGCAAAATTCATATGCCTGTGCCACCTATATAAATAAGCTTAATAAGAATTGCTAAGACGACAAACGGCACTTCTGAGAAATATATGTAATTCGATTTAATGTTGAAGTTCTGCACATAATTTATCTGCTAAAATTATCATTTTTCGTATAGCCTAGGTCAGTTATGTTTTCTTTTTGTGACAAAAAATGTAAATATCAAATACCGATATTTGTGTAATCGACTTAGTCCGAACAAAATTATTCACACACAAAAAAATTGACGATAGGTCCTACTATTTTCATGCCGTCGCCGCTGCGTCTCGAACGCGGACCCTTTTGCTTAAACGCTTTTCATCTACCTGCTGCGCCACATCAGTTTTGCATTGCCTGTTGGCAAATCCGAAACTACTTCACTACAAAGGCGACTTTTGACAAATACAAAACTATAGAAGCTGCTGTTAATGCAAACACAATATAAACATAAATCAATCGCAATTGTGATTCTTAGAAAATGCTGAAATGCGCGCATATGAACGTATGTATTTATATGTGTACATACAAAAGCGGTGGTCGGTTGAATGTATGCGTATAAACGGCGATATTTTACAAATACAAAACTAAAGAAGCGGCTGAAAATGCAAACACACTCAATAACAATTTTGGTTGAAAAATATGCTAGAATGAATGGCGCTGAATTTAATTGTGACCGTGCATAAGCAAATGCGCTTTCACGTTTCAATGTACATACATATGTGTAAATGTAAATGTATTTTGCTGTCGCTGCTTAACGCGTGCGTGTCATAATTGGCCAAACGTTTTGTTTAATAGATGGCGACTGACTTAACGGAACTTGATGAAACTTTCAGCATATGATTCTATTGAATTTTTTACATTTTATAAAAAGCTAATTGAAATTGCATAAAATTCACATGAATCTACATAAATGCAAAATTTGAGATAAATTATTAAATTTAAAATACCAGATGCCCCTGTGGGCATCAGGTTTCGTCCTAAGGCAACGTTCTTACTTGTTTTCTTATATATATTTATAGATATACGTGTTATTTTTCTTTTTCGTGCCCCGCCTCTGACTTTTCAGATGATTTGGCTTCCACTTTTGTGCCCAGCCTCTGATTTGTTTTTCAGATATTTTTGCGTTATTTCGCTCAATCAGCTTGCACGGGCATTTGTTTTACCTTGCTCAGCTGTTTTTTCACTTTTTGGCTTGTCTTAGAGTCGCCTTTGCACTCTCTCAACTCAGCCCATGTACTCTTGTACTTTTTGCGGTTGCTTTTTCCTCTATGGCTCGACTTAAAGTCGCCTTTGCACTCTCTCAACTCAGCATACGTATGCACGTATTATTATTACAATGATTTTGATTATTTTTCTTTTTTTTTTGTTTATGGCCGCGTCTGTCACCCGGGGTGCTCCGTTGAGTGCTGGATGGGTAAGTTCGTATATAACCTCACTTTTTCCCAATTTTTAGGCCGCGTTTTCTTTCTATTCTCTTTTTCTTATTTATTTTTTTATTTTTTAACCTCGTCGCCCGTGTTTGCCCGAGTTTAAGTAAATGCAGTTATCGGTTATTTAGTTTGCAAATTAATATTTATTTATTCTCGCGTCGTTTGCAATGATCAGCCACGCTTGCTGACAAGAAGAATAGAAAAGGAATAGGAACAAAAGTAACAATAATAATAAAGCTCGCATACGAAAGCTCACTCAGTGGCTTGTGCCGCGGAGCTTTCTTTGTGTGGAGCGCCTTCCACAGAAAGCTCTCTTGGTACGGGTCTTCGCACATAATATCATACAATGTTTTATAAAGTAAAAAAAAATCATGTTTGAATTGCAATAAAAAACAAAACGAAACTACTTAGTGGACTACCCAATATTTTCCAATTTCAAGTATCTACCTTTCATAGCGTAGAAGTAGGTTGGTTTCATACGGACATTGCATTGTCGATTGAAGCATCTAGGCAAGCCACTGGGTGGTTGCGCTTGTATGGAGTGAGCGGCCAAAAATACTTCTAGTAGACATATCGAGCTAAAATTTGTACTGTAAAGTTTATAAATGATTGTAAAAGTAATATATAACAATTAAGAGTGCTCTAGTCGAGACCGCTCGACTAGGCGATAACCTGAGCCCTATGAAGGGGCAAATTTCAAATCATTCTACGCTTCTTTTATGCATACTTATAAAAATCATACACACACACATATGCACGCACGCATAAACGCGCGCTCTGTTTTCTGTTTGGTTAAATTTTGCAAATTGACCCCACTTTGAAGGTTCATAACTATGTTTAAAATTCATCTATTTTCAAAAATCTTTTGGATTCATCATCTGGGGGTGCTTTCCAATCATTTGACACAAAGAAATCTAAAATCGGTTTTAGTCACTTCACTTATTGTTGCCACGCTCTGCTGTCAGAGGCCCTACTATGCGTCTGCAGATTTTGGCATCTATACTTAACACATTATTGCCTTAAAACCGAGACAATTACAATGGCACACAACTTAGTTGGGGAATTTTGAGGGATTACAACTAAAACTCCACCTAAACATAAAAACACATAAAAAGATTGACTCAAATAAATTAATTTTACAAGAACAATTTAATAAGTTGGTAAGTTATTTATAGTAGAACTTAAAGTAAATACCTTGAACTTCAAAATTCATGCTAATAAATTTAATCTGGAACACTTAAACTGACATTTGACCACTTAGAACTGCAACTTTGATTTGAAAAAAACATACTCAGCGCATCAACTGTGCAAAAACTAACACGTATTGCGATTTCAATGCTATTTTTAGAAAATAGCGGTACAAAACCAGAAATAACCGGTTTTCCACCAAGAAGTTTGAATATTAACGAGACAGTTTATCAAAAAGTTTGTAATGGATTTTTCGATTTTTGGCCTATGAACGCAACCACTGTGCAAGTTAGACTTGATTTTTGTTGGGAACGTCAACTTTGTTAATAAAAAATGATAACTATTTTCGTTGTTATGTTTAATTAATTTTAATTTTAAATCTAATCGGAAATATTTAATCTCCCACATCTTTATAAATTTTGTATATAGATTCATGTGTATTTTATGCTATTTTTATTTTTAACCAACTGCTATGACTAAGAAGGCGTTGTCATTTTTATAAAATGTTAGAAATTCAATAGATTTGAATGCTAAAAGTTTCATTAAATTCCGTTAAGTCAGTCCCGATTTCTTAAACAAAACGTTTGGCCAATTATCACACTCACGTAACAACCAGCGACGCGCAGCAAAAAACATTCACACATACACATGAATTGGAACGTGCAAACGCGTCGTCTATGCATGTGCCCAATTAAATTGAAGGCCGTTTATTCTAGCATATTCTTCAACCAAAATTGTGTTTGAATTGTGATTGTATTATTTTCAGCTTCTTTAGTTTTGTATTTGTCATATATTGCCCTTTACACGCATACATTCAAACATACCACCGTTTTTGTATGTACACATACACATACGTTTAAATGCGTGCATTTCAGCATATTCTAAGAATCGCAATTGCGATTGATCTGCTTTAGTTTTGTATTATCTTAAACAATCCCTCTGCAATTCTAATGCTTAATCATTCACGCAATTAAAAGCCCGTGGTAGGCGCACGACAATGCTCACATACTAAACACATATAAAAATGTTTCACAGGCAGCAAGAACGAACACAAAACCATATTTACAAATAATAGTATAAGTCTCAACATTTTTCATGAGCCATGGTAAACCCATTCATTAATAAGGTATACCTGATCAGTAGGGAAGAAATGCGAACTGTGAAAGAACAAATTTTACAATTTTTGTGAGCTGCTACTTGTGCGCACTTATTATGCACACACATGCACACATAAAAAATTTCCTCAGCCATCTCATACTCAGGCCACAAGATCTAACAACTGTAAATTCTACAGGCAGCAAGTTTCACATATAGGCACATGAATACAAACATACATATGTAGTAAGGGACTGTAAGAATGTGTGCATGCTTGCCGTGAAATCATATTGTTAAGCGCACCAACGTTTTCATACCCTGCGTAAAAATAATCACGAAAAAGCGAACATTTTACATGAGCATGGCAAACGCTTTCAAGAATTCGGCATACTCTTCACTCAACTGCAAAGAAATGGAAGCTCATCACAGCAAATTTCAATTCTTGTGCGCTGCTGTTCGACCGACTTTTCATGATTGATTCTGCGTCTCGCTATTTTTCTTGCGAACGTTATAAGACTGACCCGAGCAAAAACGAAGTTGTGACGGGTGTAATCGTGAATTTTTGTAGTGTGTAATAATTTTGTTCTGAATGGCCAGTCTATGTGTTGTATCGGTTTTTTCTTTAAAGACTAAAATAACATTAAAAATATTCTTTTGTGAAATAGCTAGATTTATAGCAAATAGCATTATAAAAATTTTCATAGCATTTTGGACTTTAAAATAGCTAGAAATGCTTTAAATAGCTAATCTGACAAAACTGCGTGTGAACTCTGAGATAAAGTACGCAACATAGAGATGAAATTTTACATGAATACTCGTATACATGAATACGATGTAAAAGTTTATCCAATTTTTTCGATAACTTATTGCATTTGTATTTTATCAGCATTTATCGATAATTTTAATTCGTTTTAAGGCGTGGTTTGTACATCGTTCGAGCTAGAGACTTCAAATTTGGAGGATATGTTATCTTTAGATTTTAGCTAGCATGCCCATTCGTTCCAATCGCCCCTATTTGCAAAAACACAAATCAAATACTAGAGACTTGTGCTTTGGAAAATACACACATATGAATGCCATTAATGCTATGCTATTTTAAATGATATGTTATAAACTGATATATGTGATTTGAACTCAAAAAAATTGAAAATCAGTATAGAAGTAAGCGTGGTAGACCCTATAGAGGATATATTATACTCATACATATAAAAATATTTACACTAGGAGATACCCCGTTACCTTATGAATAATAATAATATATAATAATAATAATAAAATCATATATTTGTATAAAAATAACACATGCCCACACACGCATACGCACAATCATATAAGAATGTATGCATGAGAACGTGTTATAACTAACTGGGAAGACGACTTGGGTTAGGCTTGGGCATTAGTATGAGAACTTATTTGATGAATCATTTTTTTTTGTAAATCACTGTCTTCGTTAACCTTTCACAGCGATGTACAAACCATACTTAAATTTCCGATAAATGCCAATAAAAACAAAACTTTAACATTGACGGAGGGACTCGCCGACCATGGCTTCGACTCGTCGCGCTAATTAAGAATATATATACTTTTTGGGCACTGCCACGCCTTTTTCACAATTTACTATTTTCGATGGGTTCAGCGTATAATCATATATAGTATAGTAACTGGTGGAGTTATATTTTCAAAATTTTGTATTTAGTTTCATGTATCCGAAAAGTTCACTCCGAACTCTATACCTGCACTAGCCTCGGCAAATTTATTAATATAAAAAGTTTTGATGGCGGCTTATAAAGTAATTTATTAATTACACAAAAGCATTTCAATAATAGTAATATTATACGTAAAAACTAAAAATATTCACACGTTCGAGTCAACAAAAGTCACCGGACTCTTGCTCTGCAGTGTCTGGCGCTAATATTCTTTTTATACCATTGAAAATGGGAATTCAGGGTATAATGGTTTTGTGAAAATATATGTAACAGACAGAAGGCCACACCTCATTAAGAATATATATTTTTGATAAGACGAGTCCGTCCGTCCGTCCGTGTGAACGCTGAGATA
Organism: Drosophila meridionalis; assembly: GCA_035045145.1. Lineage (NCBI taxonomy): Eukaryota > Metazoa > Arthropoda > Insecta > Diptera > Drosophilidae > Drosophila > Drosophila meridionalis. Next base: position 7,654,046 of record JAWNPG010000023.1, read on the forward strand.
TTTTTAAGTACGCAACGTAGAGACTTCAAATTGTACTCGTCTATACCATACGCTGCACAACTCATTCCGATAACTCATTCCGTTTCGATTTTACGACCATTTATCGATAATTTAATTGTGTTTTTACGGCGTGGTTTGTACATCGATTGAGCTAGAGACTTCAAATTTGCTGTGTAGTTGCGTGTAATAAATACAAAATAATTTTTGGATTACATAATCCTTAGATTACGCCCCATTAACCCCCTAGAGCAAATCAAATAATAGAGACTGTACTTTGGCGAATAGACACTTATGAATGCCATTAATAAGCTGTGAAAGTTTCATAAAATTAGACCATCGCTAAGAAAAGTTATTAAACAACTAAATTCCCACGTTGCCCACGTTGCTGCCCAAGCGCAGTCGCTGCGGCAACTGCGCAGTTGGCAGAGCGCGCGCTCGTGCGTGCGTGCATATGTGTGAGTGTGTATGTGTTGTTTGTGTGTATACATAAAAAAGCATAGAATGAATTGATATTTGGCTTTTCACAGGGCTCAAGGTATCTCCTAGTTGAGCAGTCTCGACTAGAGCACCCTTACTTGTTTAAACATGTGGGCAATGTCTTTAAAATTAAAGCGACTTGGTGTGCATTATTTGTGTAGGAAAAAATAAAAGAGCTAACTCTAAAAGAAAGTGGGCGGATCTTGCAGCTCCACATTATTGAAGATAATATCGAGAGCAAAGTCGGTCATCCAAACTGTAATTGGCCGTTTTAAATACGAATTCCGGGTTGTCCGGAAAATAATTTTCGCTTTTACATATAGACGGGTTTGAACAGTTTGTGACTATTTATTTTATTTTTTTTTACAGTTATTGCAGTTAATAACTGTAAAAAAAAAGAAAATAAATAGTCATAAACTGTTCAAAACCGTCGATATGTAAAAGCGAAAATTACTTTCCGGACAACCCTATAGTATTATTTATAGCTTTGTTATCTTTTGAATTTGAAGTATATTATTTTTTGTCCTATATTTTTATACTCCCATTGAAATCAAGGAAGAATTGTTTTGTTAAATGTATGTAACTTGCAGAAGAAGGCGTGGCAAAGCACGCGTTGATTTAAATAACTAGACTAGTTAGAGAAATTTTTGATATCGGTCCGTGGATATACCTAGATTCATTTGAATTTTATGCAATTTTGGTTTTTGTTACATTTTGGATACAGGCTTCAAATTTCACAAAACCCCGTATTGAAGGTCAGCTGCAACTATAACTAACGGTAATGTCAAGGCATAAGTTGGCATTTTTATAAAATTTAAAAAATGCAATAAAATCGAATGCTGATAGTTTCACTAAATTCCGATAAGTCAGTCGAAATCTATTAAACAAAACGCACATTGCAAGCAGAGACGACATTTACATTCATACATTGAAACATGCAAGCGCTAAATCAAGACCATTCATTCTAGCATATTGTGTGATTTAGCAAAATTGTGATTTATTTGAGTTGGGATTAAATCAGCTGTTTTGTATTTGTTAAATGTCACCCTTGTAGTGAACTATTTTGGGATTTACCAACAAGCAAAGTGGATAGACGCAAAGCGCGTGAACGAAAGGTTCCGAGTTCGAGACTCAGTGACGACGTCGTAATTTTTTTTTTATTTATTTTTTATTTTTATAAATATAAAGTGGTTGTGCTAGTTGAGATGATGCGCTTTAACGTTACATCTGTAGTAAATAGATGCTGGTTCGAGTCCAGGTGCGGTGATGTTTGTTTTTCTCCTCTTTATTTTGTTTATTTATTTATTTATATAATTATTTATTTATTTTTGATTTACATACATTCTAGTTGAATAAAATTTCAAAATTATAATTTAATTTTGGAAAATTTAATGTTATATGCAAGCTATGGATACGGAGATAACGTTATCTTTAGATTTTGGATGCCACGCCCCATTCGCCCACAATAGCCCCCTATTTGTAAAAAGCGCAAATCAAATACTAGAGACTTGGCACATACAGACATATGAATGCCATTAATAAGTTGTGAAAGTTTGATGCAGTTAGTCCATCGCTAAGAAAAGTTATTAAACAATTAAGTTTCCATAGTAATGCCCACATTGCAGCCCAAGCGCAGTCGCTGCGTCAACTGCGTAGTTGGCAGAGCGCTCGCTTATGCGTGCGTGCATATGTATGTGTGTATGTGTTGTTTGTATGTATGCATACAAAATCGAAGAATGATATTTGGCTCTTCACAGGGCTCAGGGTATCCCCTAGTCGAGCAGTCTCGACTAGAGCACTCTTACTTGTTTGACATACATTCTAGTTGAAGAAAAGCTAAAAATATAATTTAATTTTGTAACGTTTTATGTTATATGCATGTTGTGCAGTATATAAAAAATTCAGATCGCATGGGGTTCAGGGTATCTCCTAGTCGGACAGCCCCGACTATAGCTTTCTTACGTGTTCTTGATCACTTTTTTAATTGTTGATTTCTTTTTTTTCAGTAACTCTTAAAGAATACTTGGTAGTCAATGTAAACAACTTTAAACAGTCAGCTTTAACTTCATAAAGAAACATCCCATCTTTCTTTTTCCTATTTACAAAGAAGATATTGAGTGATTTAATATACATGTGGAATGTATAAAAATTCAAGGAAAACGGCTAACTAACAAAACAAAATGCACAATAGCCTCGAGAACCCTGAGTAAGTTTTAATCAAATTACGATCAACAAATTGTATGCAAATTGTTTTTTTTTTTTTTCAATAAATTTAGAACTAAACTACTTAATACCCATGAAAATAATAATGGAAACCCTAAAAACAAACCAAGAATACAACCAAAATACAGCATCCATCGAGATGTGCTTACTCATGAGATAGTTATTCGGGAAACTGGGTATTCGGCAAGAGATAAGAGTATCCCTTCGTCTTTACGAAACTTTTGGAGTGGTTTGAATTTGCTATCAATACTTACCGGCCTGATGCCCATTCTACAATGGTTGCCTCAGTATTCAATCAAGCGTGATATCGTCGGCGATATTATATCAGGATTTACAGTCGCCATTATGAATATACCTCATGGAATGGCCTATGGAATGCTGGCTGGTGTTTCCGCAGGGAATGGTCTTTATATGGCCGTTTTTCCAGTGATTGTCTATATGTTTTTAGGCACTTCAAAGCACATCTCGATTGGTACATTTGCTGTGGCTAGTATGATGACGCAAAAGGTGGTTCTTACCTATGCAAATGTTGACTCTAACGACCTATTTGAAGCGACAACGGCAAGTAATAATGCAACAGTGCAGCATTCAGAGAATACTATCACGCAGTTAGACGTGGTTACATCACTTGCGTTAACTGTTGGCATTGTAAATGTAAGTTAAAAATAAAATAATAAAATAAAACAATAAGAGCGCTCTAGTCGAGATTGCTCGACTAGGATATAACCTGGATGCTATGAGAAGGTAATGTTCATACACACGCACACATATACACGCACATTTAAGTTGGGAATTCGGTACGTAGTAACGTGTAATGAATACGGAGATTATTTAATTTTTAGATATTGAATGACGGTTCCTAACCTTTTCCATGATTTACCTCACCACAACTTTGCAAAAATATTTCACATACTAGAGCTTTGTGCTTCGGAAAATACACACACATATCATTAACAAGTTGTGAAAGTTTGATACAGATAGTCCATCTCTAAAAAAATACACAATTCAGTCCAAGCATAATTACTACGTAGTTAGCGTGTTTGTGTCTATGTGCTGTTTGTATGTATGACTAAAAGAAGCGAAAAATGTTTGGATTTTGGTTTTTCACAGGGTTCAGGGTATATCCTAGTCGAGCATTTTTTACTAGAGCACTTTTACTTGTTTGCTATGGATGCATAGATTTATATATATTATGCATTGGATATGAGTTTTTCGTTGGGCTCATAATATATTTAAATCGATAACTCTCGTCTTCAAGACAGGTTTTTATTTTAATAAACAGAAATATTTTATTTCCTAAAGGAAATAGTAAATAGTGTTTTAGTGCAATTTTTGTCCGTTTGACCATATTAATACACATTCCACGCTATTTAAACTAGAACCTTGAAATTTGGAAAGTATACTCGTATATAAAATGGCAGGATTTTTCCAAAAAGGATACTACGGGGGTGGAAAATCGGAAAATTGTTTTTCTAGTAAGCCAGAAATTATTTTAGTTCGGGAGTTAAGGAGCAACTCAAGATAACGCTCATTGGAGAGTAGTAAATCGGGTACAACTACATATATCTTCTTTTATAATGATAAATACCACTGTGGGCATGGAAAAGCATATATTTATTTATTAGTTTGCTGTATTTTGTGCACTATTGACGCTACAGATTTTAATTTGGTATATATATACTCGGGTTGATAACCTAAAATTAAAAATATGAGGCAGATATATATACATCTACAGGGGGAGTGGCCACCTTCATAAGTTTATATCTCCTACAGTTTTAGAGCAAGCATTTAAGTTGAGCTGCTGATAACCTGGTTCAGAACAATTAATGATTTTCCAAATTCGTCTATATTTTGAGCACTATCGATGCTAGAGACTTGAAATTTTGTATATATACTCGGATTAACAATCCAAGATTAAAACAAGTAAGCAAGCTCTACTCGGGCTGTTTAACTGATAATTTCGGACATACGGGCGTACGCATATTCCCATTTTCTAGTTAATTAATAAGTCCCATACATTTTTTTTTAAAATGTAAAATAACCAACAACATTATGTTTATCAGGTTGAGAACTGAGTTCATCTTGTATAGTTTTCTTTAAATAACTTCTCATTTCCTATAGATGTTTTTTACAATAATGTAGATCCCTAGATTATTTGAAACAGGTTTGCATAGGCTTTAATATTTTTCCTATTACATAAGTTGCTATTATAGATTTTTTCTTGCTATATATACATTCAAATTGACTTTAAATTTTAAGATTTTTTTCCTTTTAAATTGTGTATATTATCTTTCATTTCAGTTGTTAATGTCATTTTTCAGGCTGGGTACACTTGCTTCATTATTAAGTGAGCCACTAGTAAATGGTTTTACTACAGCCGCAGCGTGTCATGTAGTCACCGCACAGCTGAAAGACGTGGTAGGAATAAGAGTGGACCGCCATAAGGGAGCATTTAAAATTATTTACACTCTGATTGATGTAACTAAAGGGTTGTCAGATACTAACCTTGTTAACTTCAGTTTCTGTGTAGGAGTTATTATTTTCATGACCATTTGCAATGAGTACATAAAACCGTATTTAAACAACCGATGTCGCTTCCCGTTGCCTGGAGAGCTAATAGCTGTGATTGGTGGAACTTTAATATCAAAATTTTATCACTTATTCGAAGACTTTAATGTGCAGTTGGTTGGTATAATACCAAAAGGATTGCCAAGCGCCACATTACCACGGCTTGATTTGGTCCCATTGGTTGCCGTCGATTCTATAGCCATTGCAATAGTAACATATTCTATCATTATGTCTATGGGCTTGACGTTTGCCAAAAAGCATGGCTATGAGGTTCGTGCCAATCAGGAGCTCTTTGCTATGGGCATGGGTAATGCTGTCGGTAGTTGTTTTTCTTGCATACCCTTAGCTTGCTCTTTGTCGCGTTCGGTTATACAAGACCAAACAGGCGGTGTCTCCCAAATAGCTTCATTGGTGTCTGCCACACTTGTAGTTGTTACATTACTTTGGATCGGACCATTCTTCAGCGATTTACCAAGGGTATTTATATTAAATATAAATCAAGTCGCAACTTATAGCATTTACCTATTTCCTGCAGTGCGTTTTGGCTGGCGTGATTATTGTAGCATTAAAGCCTATGTTTATGCAGATAAAACAGCTGAAAAAGTTCTCTAAGCAAGGCAAACTCGAAATATTCACGTGGGTATCTACATTTTTATGTGTGGTGCTCATTGATATAGATATTGGGTATGTTTAACTTGTAATTATTATATTTGTATTTAATAATTTGCTTTGCTTTTAGACTTCTTATTGGCGTTTGCGGGTCATTACTAGCATTGTATATTAAGGGTGTGAAACCTTATTATTGCTTGCTGGGCCATATGCCAGCAACGCCTGGTATCTATATGGACATGAATCAACATCGCAATGTAATGCAAGTCTCAGAAACGCGTATATTTCGGTATTGCGGTTCCCTCAATTTTGCTACAAGTTTGTTTTTTCGTCGTGCTCTTTATACTTCAGTAGGACTTGATAAAATAATGCAAAAGGGCAACCTAAATGGGAAAACAAAACAAAAATACGTTCCTGTTTCCGAAATTGGTGCTAAGGAAACCAATACTCATATAGAAGACAAAACGTTTCAATTTCTAATACTGGATTTCTCCATGTTGGGTCACATCGATGTTGCAGGGTGCAGCATGTTAAGCGATGTTAGCAAGGAGTTAAAATCGCATAGTGCTCGTCTGCTATTGGCTAGCCCCATGGATCGCGTCTACGACACATTGGTACACAGCATGGCTTTGAGCGAAGGTCCTTTTGAAATTTTTCCCACATTACACGATGCCGTAGAATATGCGATCGCGTTCCGAACGACGTAAAATTAAAAAAAAAAATGTTAAAGCAGTCAATAACCTTAAGAATAGTGCACTAATTAACAAGAAATTTATAAAGTACACTAAATTGTTTCTATCAATATTAGCAATTTTTTTTATGCCAAATTCAACAATTTGTACTTAATATACTAGATGTAAATGGTAATCGTTCAGGAATTAAAAATAAATACTTCCGAGAAAATTGTAATAAATAGACATCTCATGAATTTATACGTTTATACAAAATGTGTCAATTTAACATCAAGTGCAAATTTAATTGGGTAATACTATATGAAATATACTGTGCAATTATTAATTAATACATAATTGATTTAATATCTGATACATATATTATATATATTTTTATATATATATTTGATAAACATAATTGGCGCACAAAGAAATTTGAACCTAAGCTAGAAGTTACCACCCTAACAAAATGTGAAATAGTATTTTTCAACCAAACCGATGAGTTGGCCAGGTACGTACAGCGAAGTAAAGGTTGAATAGGACAGTGACGACAATTAGGAAGTAAAATCAACAAACCGTTACCACTCTCAGACCTACTTACTACCTACGACTTAACCATGGTAAAAGCCCTTATAGCAAACGCTGTTAGCCAAGTTTTAGCTCAGCAAGAATAAAGTTTTCGGTCACAGCTCACTGCAGTGCAGGACCAAATAAGTTTAAGAGTGGAATCTCCTCAAATCGAGACGTACCAAAGAATTTCGGAGAGCCCCACCGAATCATAGAATCATAGAATCGGTCCCGGATTTTGAAGGAACCCAAAGCGAATATGTTGCTTGGCGATAGTCAGCCAATGACTCCTACGAGTTATTTAAGCCATTCAATGGAAGCTGCGCACATTATCAGGAAGTTACAATCAATAGAAACAAAATCAGAAAAGCACTGCTAATTTCACATAATTTCGATGCTACTATATCATGCCTTGATTGTACGTACGCCGATAGAATATCGCTACGTCTATTGAGGCAGCGTTAGAGAGGATGATTTAAGGATGAGCTAAGCTGAGTGGAATACTACGATTAAGTCGAAAAAAATTGACTCTTGTAACCAATAATATCATAATGTCCCATGATCAGGCAATCAGGCAAGTACCGATTCGCTAAATAAAAAATTCTATTGTGATGCATTGCATTTATCTCAGGCCTCAGAAAGTCATATTATCGCAAAAGATCTGCCATCCGCACTGGCACTAGTCAGAGAAGCGAAGAATATTTTCGGCCTCGTACGCCAAAGCCATTGAAGAAAATCAAATAGAAGCCGGTCACAGCTTAGCCAGGATACAAATAGCAGAGGCTGGCTCCTGCCCAGGTCAAAAACCCACATTTTTTTGAGCGTTAGCATAACAACGTTAATCAAGAACCAAATCAAGTATCAGAACCTATAGCGGCTGAACATCTGTAAAATTCAGGCAGCAGACAGAGTTTGATAAATCCCAAACAAATATCACATCAGCTCAGAAAAGACACAACACGTCTGAGCGCGTCTAAGGTCAAATGTAATGCAGAAAGCCTCGGACAATGGGGAAGAAAGTTATGAAAGCATAGCAACTGCCGCAGTTACTGAAATAGACAATGATAACGAATCCATATGAACTAGCTTTTGTAGGGAACGTTCCAAGCTACCGGTCATCGAACGACAATTTTCTGGGAGAGCATTAAAAATCCAAATAGATACCGGCGCGAAGAAAAAAATGATGCAAAGCTCGTAAAGGAGCTACAACACATAATGCCCGTCGATTGCCCATTCACTGTGAGCTCGATACAGGCACAAGAGAAATTAAAAGTAAATGCCTAATAATCATTTTTCAAAAGGTCTCCCCATTTTTCATACTAGCATCGCTTAATACGTTTGAATCCATTATTGGCTTCGACCTGCTAACGCGGGCAGGAGTAGCATTAAACCTTCAGAACAGCACTCTAGAAAACCAAAATACATCTGAAAAATTGCGTTACCAATATTGTGATAGCGTAAATTTCACGGATGTTGATAATGTAGTGGTACCGAATTCTATTAAAAAGGAATTCAAGAAAGTTATACTAGAGAGAGTAAACGTATTTTCGACCTTTAACGAGACTTTATCTTTTAACACCACAGTAATCGCCACTATCAGTACAAAAGACAACGAACCGGTGTATTTAAAGTGGGAGTCGCAGATTTCGTAAATAGCGAAATTAAACAGACGCCAACGTTAAAAAAATAAACGGCTGGTTATCGACTTCACAAACTGAACGAGCGCATTAACGCCGATTGATACCCAATGCTATGCATTTCCATGATTCTAGCGAACCTGGAAAAAGGAAAAAATGTTCACAAGCCTGGACTTAAAGTCAGGATACCACCAAATTTAGAGGAACAGTACTGCGTAGAAATTTAATCTTCGTAATAATCGGCGGGAAATATGAGTTTTGCCGTTTACCATTTGACTTAAAAAATACTGGAAAGATTTTTTTTAGAGAAAACATCGAATACTTGAGATTCATAGTAACAAGGGGCGGGGCAAAAACTGATCCCGAAAAAGTAAAAGCCATACAAAAACACATTGAACCGAACAACTCTTACGACCTCAGATCTTTCCTTGGCTTAGCAAGGAATAGGAGATTTCGCATCCATTGCAACACCCCTGACTGACATACTGAAAGGAAAATGTTTCAGTCAATAAACAGAGGACCAGGAAGGTTTAATGAAAATCAACACGCACCATTCGATCGTCTACGAAATATTTTGGTGTCGGACAATGTCATCCTAATGTATCCACACTTTAAACAACCCTTTGACTTAATCAGCGATGCGTCTGCAAGTGGTATAGCAGCCGTCCTGTCCAAAAGAGGTCATCCAATAATAATGATCTCCAGCACTCTAAAACAATATGAACTAAATTATTTCACAAACAAAAGGGAGTTACTGACTATCGATTGGGCCCTGGGCACAATTCGAAAATTGTTATATGGTACAAAGGAAATACAAATCTTTACTGACCACCAACCACTCTTCTTTGCAGTCTCGGCCAAAAATACCAAAGGAAAGCATACATCGACGAACACGACGCAAAATTGTTCTACAAACCAGGGAAAGAATCGTGGAAGATGCACAGAACACAAATACGCTTCAAAACGATTTGTATTTGGATGCCGCAACCATTCATAGCGAAACATCGCTGACTAAATTGTTTCCAGGATCATATCATTCTAGAAAAAGCACAACGACCGTCAAGGCGAAACTTCATACTCTTCGAGATTCGTCACTTCATAAACTTCAATATCAAATGCGAGTTATTCGATGCAATTAAACCCGGAAGTAATATAATGTAGAACACAATCTAGTATTGAATTTTCCTGCAACCAAATTCTGGCATTGCAAGAACGTCGAAACAGACATCAAACAGAAATAATAACTGTCGAACACAACCGTGCACACCGAGCCGCCCAAAAAAATACCAAATAAATCGTCCGTGATTATTACTTCCCAAAAATGACTGAGCTATCTAATTAAATTGTCAAAATCATGCAGAGTTTGCACTAAGGGAAAATATGATAGACATCCCAAAAAGCAAGAAGTCGGAGTTACACACATTCCTTCTTATGTCGGCGAAATGTTACATATTGTTTTCTAAGTTCGCAATTGTGCAACCAGTGGCGTCTCAAACCTCATTTAAAAACACCCTTAATCCAAAAGGTATTTTTTTTTCAAACACGAGGACTATATATTGTGATAACGAGGCTGCATTCAGTTCGGAAGCAATAACAACATTACTTTTAAACAAGTAAGAGTGCTCTAGTCGAGACTGCTCGACTAGGGGATACCCTGAGCCCTGTGAAGAGTCAAATATCAAATCATTCAACGGTTTTTTTATGCGTACATAAAAACAACACATACACAGATACATATGCACGAGTTATCAATCTGAATTAATATGATTGACTTTCAACTAAAAATAATTAAAACACGTCTTGCTTTTGTGACAAATAACAACAGAATGATCTTTATTCATAGAGATCTCGTCCTCGTGTAGCCGACAAGCACCAGTGAATGTGTATGTGTATGAGTTGTCGTTGTTTACCGAGCGACTCGTGACTGTATATATATATAAGTATGTATGTGTAAGTGTACACATGTATATGTATCGTACTGTGGCTGGCGGGTAACTCCTCCCCTCCTAGATTGAAGTGATGGCCAGAACGAAAAACATGGTCTGAATGAGAGCTCAAAGATTTGAAGTATCCACCATTGACGTTGCTTTACAGCTTCTTCGGTTCCACGAAAAGGCAGCTTTGTTTTAACTTAAATTCGTATCTTATTTTATCTTATTTATATGATTTCACATGTTTTTAATTTTGCTCTATTTTTTTTTTTTTTTTTTTATATATAAACTTTTGCAACATAAGTATAATAATTCAAATATTTTTCCAAAATTTGTAACATAAGTATAGGTAAATGACTATGAGCTATTTGGCTTTCTAGTTCTACGTCTTATTTTTGATTTATGAATTTTTTGTTTTTTTGTTGATATGAATGTAGGTCCCTTATCTTCTAGTACTTTGTGTTTCGTAAAACGAGGTGTTAATTTGTTTCTTCTATTTTCTTTTCGGAATATAATTTCGTCTTCGTCAAGTTGTTCTGGGTTAATTCTGTCTTTGTTTAAAACAGCCGTGCGTCTTTGTGTTTTGTCGGTTAATTGCTGAACTACTTCTGGGTATAACTTTCTTTGGTATAAATTTAGTTCTTGTAAGTATTCGTGATTATTGGTAAAATTAACTGTTTTATTAAAAATATGTGTTCTACCTGAAAATAGTTCAAATGGCGTATAACCAGTGCCTGAGTGAATGGCATTATTATACGTGGTCAATGCTTCCCACAATATCTCTTCGTGTGTACAAGGTAAATTGTTTCTTTTTTTTAAATCAAATATAATTCTGTAAATTTCTGTTAAGGATGAGTGAAACCGTTCCACCGTGGAGTTACTTGATGATTGTTGAAATGAGGTTACGTGTCTTACGATATTATATTGTTTACAAAAATCTATAAAAATGTTTCCCGCAAATTCTGGTCCTTGGTCACAAATTATTTTTTGTGGTATTCCGAAGGTACAAATAAAATGTTTTGACAGACTTAACGATGTTGATACTGTTTCTATCATGTATAGTATAACCGGTAGCAAATCTTGATAATTTGTCAATTATTGTTAATATATATTTATGGTTTATTGAATATATATCCATGTGAAATAAATCCAATGGCTGTTGAGGTATTTCGGGTTCTTGAAATAGGACTTTTAGCGGTTGTCTATCATATTTCATTGTTTGACATATGTCGCAATTATTAATCGTTTGGGAAATTTTTTGTTTCATGTGGGTGAAATATATTGATCGTTTTAAATGGGCTAATGTTTCATCGGTCCCTCTATGATTATTTTTAAAATGATATTCCCTAATTTCATTTTGCTGATCGTCGGGAGTTATAACTTCTCTTAAATATTCCGTGCACCTTAAAACCTTGTAAAGTTGACTATGGGCAAAATATTTAGAATAAACCTGCTGTACTATTTTAAATATTTTGTCTGTTGTTAGTATTGCGCAAGTCTTATTTGGTTTTAAAACGGATTTCAACAGTTTTGTCATTACTTCTTCGTTAAAATTGGGCTCAAAAATTATACGTCTTATTTTGTTTTTGAAAGGCACTTCAACTCTAATATTTGATTGAGCGGCTTCTTGAAAAATAATTTGTATGTTAAAGTCATTAAGTGGTTTTTCAGAAATCAATATACCTTGTTCTAAATTTTCTTGTACAGAGTGTATGGTTTCTCCACAAGTTGCATCAATTGATTTACTCTCACCTACATTTACATCTATTTTTGTTCTACTCAATGCATCTGCAATCACATTCTGCGACCCTTTTTTATATATAATCTCATAATCATATTCTAACAATCTTAATTTCCACCTTACTAATTTTGAATTTGGTTCCTTGAAACTCATTAGCCATGTAAGAGGTTGTGGTCTGTTACAATTTTAAACTTTTGGCCAAAAAGGTAAGGTCGAAAATGTTTTATTGCCCAAATTATGGCAAGCATCTCTTTTTCAACCGTGGAGTAGTTTGATTCAGTATCAGATAAAGTTCTGCTAGCAAATGAAACGGGTTTGTCTGATCCCAGAGTTCCTTGAGATAAGACTGCCCCCAACGCGAAATCACTAGCATCCGTTGTTAATATGAACGGCTTAGTAAAATCAGGATAAATCAGTATAGGGTCATTACATAAAAGAGACTTGCAAACTTCGAACGTTGATTGAAACTCTTCATCTATAATAACTTTAGTTTTTCCTTTTAATTGTTTAGTGAGGGGTTTAGTTATTTTGGCAAAATCTTTTATAAATTTTCGGTAATAACCCATTAACCCCAAGAAGGATTTGATTTGTTTTTGGGTCCTAGGTAAAGGAAATTACTTCAATCTTGGATGGGTTTGGTTTTACCCCATCTGAACTTACAACATGTCCTAAATACTCAATTTCTTTTCTCAAAAATTCAGACTTATCTATTTGTAGCTTTAAGTTTGCCGCTCTTACTTTTTTAAAAACATTTCTTAAATGTTGAATATGCTCTTGTAATGATGATGAAAATATAATAATATCGTCTAAATATATTAGGCAATATATACCAAGCATATCTCCAAACAAAGAGTCCATTACTCTTTGAAAGGTTGCCGGGGCATTAGTAAGACCGAATGGCATTCTAACAAACTCGGAATGTCCTCCTTCTGCTGAGAATGCTGTCTTCGGAATGTCACTTTTATTCATCTCAATTTGGTGGTAGCCACTGGCTAAATCTAGTAATGAAAAATATTTAGCTTTTCCCAATCTGTCTAGAACATCACTTATTATTGGCATGGGATATTTGTCCTTTATGGTTTTTTCATTAAGTTTCCTATAATCTACCACTAATCTCCATTTTCTTTGCCCTGTTGCATCTAATTTCTTCTGCACTAGCCATACGGGTGCACTCCAGGGAGAATGACTATGTCTAATGATTTTTTGGTTAAGTAGTTTTTCTATTTGAGCTTTCACTTCTTTTCTTTCATTAAAACCATATCTATATGGTCTTGTATAAAGGGGAATATCGTCCTTTGTATGAATTTTATGTTTAACACTATTTGTGAATGTAATTGATTGCTATCATCGTAAATTATTTCAGCAAATTCTAAACAAAGTTTCTTTAATAATTCAATTTCTTCAGTGTTTAATTGATCGGTTCTTATTTTTTCTTGAAAATTAAAGGAGTCTGTCACTGTATTTGATTCGTTCTGAAAGGCCAAGTTTACTTCGATGTGTTGCTCCTCTATGTATGGAGTTACTACTAACGGTTGATCAAAATAAATGACTTTTTCATTGTCTGTGTAGTTAGTAATTTCCATCGTGCTAAAATTATTTGCTGCCGAGTATAACCCATTTGAAATAACTAATTCGTTACCTAATCGAATTTCTGGGCAATAGAAAACACCCTCTTTTAAACTTACAGGTATTTGAATCATATTTCTTGTTGCCTCTTCAATCACCTGTCTTTCGCCTATTATATTTTCTTTTGTGTGTATAACTAATTGCGTATTGGGTGTTTGTAGAATTAATTTATCTACATCCACCTTTGCTCGTAATTGTTTTAATATATCAATTCCAATGAGACCATCAAAAAATGAGTGGAATTTGAATAGCAAAAACTTAAATGTTCCCTGTTGTTGGAACTCATAAAATATTTTCAATGTGCAGGCTAAATCTAATGTGTGTGTGTTAATTATTGTCTTTAGTATTTTTGGTTCATTTAGTCTTATATGGTGTTCTGGTGGCACAAATAAAGGATCAATAAAGGATACTGTAGATCCTGTATCAACAAGAAATTTCAATTGTGTATTACACACGGATTCTATCAAAATATATGGTAGTTCAGTTCCATGTCTGTGTCTTGTTATGTATCCTGGTTGGTTGTTGAGGCTGCTAATTGAAAATTTTCGTTGTCGTTAATATTATGCATTTCTCCCTGATTATTATTTTTTCTTGCTTCGTCTCTAGAGTTTATCGATTTATACGAGTGTTGAGAAAAATTAGTGTTTTTTGTTTATCTACTATAAGTTTCTCTGTCATTTCGTTTGAACTGACCGCTTAGTTGCTCTTTATTAGTGTTATCCCGACTATACGGTTTTTTATTGTAACTAATGTTCTGTCCAATTTGGTGATTCTGTGCCCTATTTTGCTTTTGACCCTTAAAATTATTGTTAAATTTATTCGAATATTGATTCGTTTGACTCCAGGATCTAGCTTGTCTTTGATTTTTGAAAATTTCTTTTTCGGCTACTGCTAACTCATAGGCTGTGATAATATCTGTTGGCTCTCTTCCTCGAATAATGGGTCCTAATGGTCCACGTAACCCTCTAAGAAATGTGGCTAGGCATTGCTTTATAAAAAAATCTTTTTTTGTTTCCTGCACTGTTGGATTATTTTCCTTTTCGTCAACAATGTTTATTAAGGTTCTCTGTATGCTAGTAACTTTTTCGTAAAGAATTTCTACAGGGTGACTTTGTGTTGTTAAAATACCCAGTTCAGCAATAAGTCAGATTCTGCCCTTTTGTCCGAAAAGTGTCTTACAAGTCAGATTCTGTCCTTTTGTCCGAAAAGTGTCTTACAAGTGTCTTCTTTATATCGTTCCAATTTAATTTTACTCTTGTTTGATACAATATTTCGTGGGCTTTCCCTTGGATTTTATTTCTTATTGCTCTTAAACTAAATAATCCTGTTGGAGTTTGCTCTGAGCCTTTTATAAACGAAAGGATTTCTTCCACATTTGCAATGAATTCTCCCAATTCTTCTGAATTTCCTTCATAATTAGGCATTGTTTTAATTACATCAGAGATTTTAAAGCTACCTGTTATGTTTTGCATGTTTGTATTTGCTTCTTGAGCCGGTGGTATGTGTTCATCTAATGTTTCACTGAAAATTGGGGATTCTTCCCTGTCTGTTATGATTTCAGTGCGTTTTGCACTTCTTGTTGTTGTTTTTGACATAATTTGTATATATTGTATTTGTGTGTGTGTGTAAATGTAATGTGTATATTGAAATATGTAGGTATGTGGAATTTGTATTTCTTACTTTAAATAAGGTTCTACTTAATCTACTTTCAGTGTTGGTGGCAATATTGAAGGTACGGCATTTGTGTGCTAAAATCCAGTTGTTATGTGACAGCGAATGTAAACTAATTCGCAGTTGCAGTGTCTCCGTATTCTTCCTTTTGTTTTCCTCGTTCTGTGAAGAATATTATTATTACTAGTAATTGTTTTGTATATTATTGTTATAATGTGTTTCACATAATTTATATGAAATTTATTTTTGTATTGTTTCATAACTGTGCTGAAGCTAGGTAGGATTCTTGCGCGTTGCAGTAATCCTGCCTAAGAGCGGACAGACATCAGTCATGTTTTATATGTACATATGTAAGTACATGCTGTTTGTTAATATGTGGATATATGTACACACATTTTGTTTTACTTACTATGCTGTATTATACAGTGTTTTAAATTTGTATTTAGATTCCTTTTTTTTTTTTTTTTTTTTTTTTTAATATATACTTTAATTCACCTTTTCACTTTCCAATAATGATAATGTTTTATTTTGGTTCAGTTCACTTTGGTAAATTTAAATAATTTCATCACTTGTAATTTTTTTTATTTGCTAATGAGCAGTGAGGTCTACACACAACGCGATTCAGAAGTGAAATGATTTTGTCGCTGTCGTCCCGCAAAGTACACTGTACCACTTAAGTCACCGTACCCCTGTTCGTTTTCACAAAACACGCTGTAACTTCGTCAAATTTTTATATAAAAAAAAAGTTTTGATGGTGGTTGATAAAGTGATCTATTAACTACACAATAGCATTTTAATAATAGTAAAATATGATTTTAGTCTAATATTATAACTAAAAAACTAAAAATATTCACATTTTCAACTCCACAAAAGTCACCGTACTCTTGCTTGCTCTGTGCTGTCTGGCGCCAATGTTCTTTTTAGACCTAACGGGGATTTTCAAAACATGTGTGCAATGTCTTCAAAATTAATACTACTTTGTGTGAACTCTTCGTGTTGGACAAAATTTGCAAATTTCGTCATAAAAATGACCAGTAAAGGGATAACTGTAGAAGAAGGTGGGCGGATCTTGCAGCTCCACACAAAGGAGCAAAAGTCGTATGCAGAGATAGCTAAACTAATGTCTAGAGCCAAGCCAACCATCCAAACAGTAATTGGCCGTTTTAAATACGAGGGACGTATCAAAAATCATACCAGATCTGGCCAACCACCTTCACTTTCCATTCGCGACAAGCGCCAAATAAGGCATTTGGTGGACAAGGATCCATTTTCCAGCGCAGTAAACATTGCATCAGAGATGAGTAACATTTCTCAAAAGATTATACACCCGGAAACCGTTCGTAAATCCATAAAATCATACAACTTTAGGTCTTATACTAAAATCATATTTTACTATTATTAAAATGCTATTGTGTAGTTAATAGATCACTTTATCAACCACCATCAAAACTTTTTTTTTATATAAAAATTGACGAAGTTACAGCGTGTTTTGTGAAAACGAACAGGGGTTACGGTGACTTAAGTGGTACAGTGTATGTAAGTCCGCAGCGACGAAAGATGATGAAATAGTGCGATTCTTATGAAATATGTGTATGCTTTGTGTGCAGCGTCGGTCAGCGGCGCCTTTACGTCGCGACGTGGCTCGCATGTTACTATAACTGTATTCACAAAACTAAAAAATGTAACCAATACACATATATATTTCAGACTTCAAATTTTGTGTGTGTGTGCAGCGTCGGTCGACGGCGTCTTTACGTCGCGACGTTGCTGGCATGTTACTCTAACTGCATTCATAAAACTACGAAATGTAGCCAATGTATGTACATATTTAATATGTGTTTTAATTTCTCATTCGCTCTGTCCGATACAGTAGGTTCGATCGTTAAATGCACTGCACTTAATGATCTTTAGCACGATTGGACAACAATTTTGTTTTTGTTTTTTTTGTTTTTGTATTTATGTTGTATATATATATTTATTTATATATTTATTTTCTTTCTCTTTTTGTTTTTATTTTATTTGTTATTTTCATTTATAATTAATTAATAATTAAAACATACTTATGCTTGTAATATTTTATAAAGTAGGTTCCCTCGGGGCACTTCTTCTTGTCCCCAAGGTCGTTAGGCTGCGCCAGTTATCAATCTGAATTAATATGATTGACTTTCAACTAAACATAATTAAAACACGTCTTGCTTTTGTGACGAATAACAACCGAATGATCTTTATTCATAGAGATCTCGTCCTCGTGTAGCCGACAAGCACCAGTGAATGTGTATGTGTATGAGTTGTCGTTGTTTACCGAGCGACTCGTGACTGTATATATATATAAATATGTATGTGTAAGTGTACACATGTATATGTGTCGTACTGTGGCTGGCGGGTAACTCACGCACGAATAAGCGCGCGCTCTGCCGACTACGCAGTTGACGCAGCGACTGCGCTTGGGCTGCAATGTGGGCATTACTATGGAAACTTAATTGTTTAATAACTTTTCTTAGCGATGGACTAACTGCATCAAACTTTCACAACTTATTAATGGCATTCATATGTTCATATATTCATATGTGCCAAAGCACAAGTCTCTAGTATTTGATTTGCGCTTTTTACAAATAGGGGGCTATTGTGGGCGAATGGGGCGTGGCATCCAAAATCTAAAGTTAAAGTTATCTCCGTATTCATTACACGCAACTACACAGCAAATTTGAAGTCTCCGGCTCAAACGATGTACAAATCACGCCTTAAAAACACATTAAAATTATCAATAAATGTTCATAAAATCGAAATGGAATGAGTTATCGGAAAAATTTATTTATAAACTTGTGCAGCGTATGGTATTATCGAGTATTCATGTAAAATTTCAAGTCTCTACGTTGCGTACTTAAAAATATCTCAGCGTTCACACGGACGGACGGACGGACAGACGGACAAGGCTATATCGACTCGTCTTGTCGCGCTGATCAAGAATATATATACTTTACGGGGTGTGGCACGCCTCCTTCTGCCTGTTACATACATTTTCACAAAACCATTATACCCTGATTTCCCATTTTCAATGGGCTCAGGGTATAATAAAACAATTATAGCATAGGTATCGTAAATACACCCCCGCTTCACAGTACATCGAACGGTCAAGTGGAACGTTTCCTCAGCACCCTAACAGAAATTGCTATATGCCTCAAAATAGAAAAAAAAAATCGACAACGTGACCGACCGAACCATGAGGGCGTCAGTAGAATATAACAGTATACTGCACTCAGTCAGAATAGGATGTTCGAGGTTGGTGAAAAGGTTTTATTAAAGAAGAATATAAGATTGGGCAACAAACTGAACCCACTATGCTCAGAATAGGAACTACTGACAGACATGGGAACGTCTGTGTTCAGGCATGAACATAGAAATATATATAAATATGTAAACATGCCTTCTACGCACTTGACGACTAGCATGCAGTGCGATAGATGAAGAAAGGCCACATGTGTGGAATCTTAAAATAGCCAGATGAACGCTGACCCTTACAACGTCAGCGATAGGTTAAGAATAGATAATAGACGAACGCTGAGCCCTACAACCTCAGCGATAGTATAAGAATACAATAGACCAATGCTGAGCCTTACACACTCAGCAATAGACACATTAGATTTAGGGGTTGAAATTATGCATGAGGCTGGGTATATATACCCAGCCTCAGAAGAATAAAGACCAGTACAGAACTAAACCCCAACATAGTCAAGTGTATTCATTCAGTCTGTCTTATTAGTCTACAGGGACAACCCCAAGTAAAGCTGGAATCTCATGGCTCACCTCTCCGTTAAAGGTTTTTGGGCGGGATTCTCTCTATAATAACAACGGCCATCGTTATTATGACAAATGCCCGGATTACCGGATTCTAACTAAATTGTAGCATGTTACATGCAAGTAAGCATATGCCCACCATATTGTAGTGTATACAATATGTAAAGTGGTCATATGCTCAATGTCAAAGTTAGAGTATCAAGCGCACCACAGCTAAGTGCCGTAATATTTGGTGAATAAGGATCCATTTGAACTGCAGTAAGATAGCATCAGCAACAACTATCAAATGGATGTACACCCGGAAACCATTGGTAGGGCCATATAATTATACAACTTTGGGTCTAATACTCTTCGCAAAAACCAATTCGTAAATTTAACAAGTAGGAAGAAGTGTATAGAGTTTGCTAAGGAATTTGTAGAAAAAACTAGTACTACTACTACTTTTTACGTAAGGTGATCTTCTCAGATAAGTCAAGCTGCAATATTTGTGGCTCGGACGCGCGACTCCTCAAAAGAAAATTGAAAAACAGCGCTACTTATCTGCTTCCAAGAAGATAACGATCCTAAACATAGGACCATGAATACCCGTCTCTATCTCGCCTACAACATGCCTCACTCATTGGAAAAGACCCCACTGAGTTTGACATAATCTCAATAGAGCATGTATGGAATATGTTTGATAAAAAAAAAATCCGAAAGCACTTTAAATTAGTAATATGATAATGTTTTTGTTAATACAAGTACGGTGACTTTTGTGGTGCAAAAAATATGAATATTTTTAGTTTTTTAGTTATAATATATGACTAAAATAAAATGTAACGATGCAACAGACTCTCAATGGGTCGTGTAGGAGAGGGTGAGCGGGGGGGGGGGGGGGGGATAATTAGTAAAGGAGCCGGTATCCAAAAAATAAAAAATAGAAATTGCATTATTTAAATTTTTGTTACATTTGGGCTATCGGCTTTTTTAACTAATTACCTACCCCCTCATATACTGCCAATTCAAGGTCTGTTGCAAATATAACTATGTGAATGAGTTAGCATTTTTATAAAATGTAAAAAATTCAATAGAATCATATGCTGAAAGTTTCATCAAGTTCCGTTAAGTCAGTCGCAATCTATTAAACAAAACGTTTGGTCAATTATGACACGAAAATTTTGTTTTGAGTTCTTTGTTTTTAAAATTAAATAACATGGCTCAACCTCTTCAGTTAAGTGTCAGATTAGAACTGTCTTTATTCATTTCAAAGTCAAAGTTACAATGTTGCTGCTTATTCTGGCGTCATAGCTCTTTCTTTTTAATTTTAGTTTCAGCATGTTGCTAGACTATTCTGGCGTCAGCTTAGTAGATATTTCTTTGTAATTTTAATTTCATAATGTTACTGGTTCTTTCATCATCCCAAACATGCAACATTTAGGTATGGACTTTGTCTTTTAGTGATGACAAATCGCTTAAAAATATGCTTATATCAATTACCTTAAATGCATATATAACTTCTCCCTCATTTAAATAAGAATTCTCCTGAATTCTGTATTGTTATTAACTTTCTTATTAGCGGTAATATGTAAGGTAGGTATTACTTATAATTATTGTTTTGAATTATGAATATTAACTTGTTTACATTCTTAGATTAATTGTTTTAGGTTTTTTTTTTTTTTTTCTTTCAGTTAGGTATTTGATGAGTTATCATTCTTGTCTTCTGTATATTTGTAAATACGTTTAATATTTGATGGGTTAATATTCGTAAGTTTAGCTTTTTTAAATAACCCCTCTTCCTCTTTTTAATAAACCCCTCTTCCCTTTTTTCTTCATCATTTACTCTTTTGGTTGTTTTTATCAAGCATCTTGATTTTAGTGGTTTCTATATTATTCTTAATGATTTTAAAAACTATTTTATTATTATGAGCTTCAGAAGGTGTGCATTTAATAGTAGAGTGGTACCTGTCGTTATAATTTCTTACTGCCCTTTGCATAATTTGTTTTACTGATATGTTTTCTGTTTCTGTATTATATATTTTCCATTCTGCCAATGAGTTATGCAGTCTTTCTACATCTACATTGCCTGTATGGCTGTTCGGTTTTGTTAAATGTAATTCAATATTTTCTCGGCTTACTAGTTCTTTAATTCTTATTGAATTAAATTCATTGTCAGCTACAATCTAAATAAAATAATTTTCGATCTGCTCTACAATGGTTATATGGTTCCTATCGTTTAGTGGGTAAATGGCTGCAAATTTCGAAAATTTATCAATAATAGTTAAAAAATATGTGCTTTTTAAAAATATGTGCTTTTTATTACGTCTATATGTATTATTTGGTTTTTATCCGATTGAGTTTCTGTCTTAACAAATTTGTTTTTAACTGGGTTTCTGTCATATTTGACTTCTTTGCAAAAGTCGCATTGGTTGATTACTCTCTGTATTAATTCTAATAACTTAGGGTAAAATATTTTATTTTTTATTTTGTTGTACGTCTCTTGAATACCTGAATGCATACTCTCTTGTACATATTTTCATATTTATTTATTATTAAAAGACATTGACAAAACTGGAGTCAACTTAAATGTAAACACTAGAAATATTTATATAATTATAAAGCCTAAAATAACATAAATTATGAATAATACCACCAACTCGGTGGGGGTAATTTATTTGCCAGTCCGGCCAGCTATGCCCCAATTCACAGCCATTTTAGTTAGTGATATTATAGAAGCTATACAAGATAGAGAGTATTTGTGGGAAACTTTCAAATTAAATTAATTATAG
Organism: Drosophila meridionalis; assembly: GCA_035045145.1. Taxonomy (NCBI): domain Eukaryota; kingdom Metazoa; phylum Arthropoda; class Insecta; order Diptera; family Drosophilidae; genus Drosophila; species Drosophila meridionalis. The sequence continues at coordinate 7,676,327 of JAWNPG010000023.1, forward strand.
TCTTAGATATAAGTACAAAATTTAAGATTTAAGATTACAGGCTACCACGAAGATGACCTGCAAGCAATGATTTTATTAAGGGAAGAGAGAGTTCAGAGGAGAACACATGATAATATTTATTATAATTACTACATAACATGTGAAACGCGCTATGCAAAGAATAATCCGATGTGTATAAAGGTAAATACAACGGACGAAAGTGTCTGCTTGTTCTGGAGGGAACAGAAAAATTAAGCTGAACTAACAGACATGGCGAATCAATTTTACCAATAATCAAATTATGTAGGAAAACAATCCCCAGAATTGTTCTACGATTGATTAATGAGGGAAGATTAATAAGAAGAAGCCTACTCTGGTAAGATGGTAAACGAAGATTACGATCCCAGTTTAAATCACGCAACGCAAAAATAAGAAACTGTTTCTGGACCGATTCGATACGATCCTGATACAGTTTATGCTGTGGAGACCAAATAATTGAACAATATTCTAAAATAGGTCGAACCAGCGAAGTATATAATAGTTTTGTGATAAAGGGATCTTTAAACTCCTTTGACCAGCGTTTAATAAAACCGAGAGCACCTTTAGCTTCATTTACGATAGTAAAGACATGAAGATTGAAAGAAAATTTTGTGTCAAAAATAACACCCAGATCTTTGACAGTCAAAATTCGTTGCAAGGAAATGTTGTTAATAGTGTAATTAACAATATGAGGGATGGTACGACTGAAGGTCATTGTCATACACTTAGAGCAATTTAAATGCAACTGATTAGTCACACACCAACGCTGAAAGGAATTAAGATCATCTTGTAGCAGAAGATGGTCAAGTAAGTTGGAGTATGAAAGGCAGAGCTTTACATCATCTGCATACATAAAAATTTTGGAGTGAACAATACATGGTAAATAGATATTTGTTTTACAGCTTCCGTTTCAGTTTCTATATCTTGAGCTCTATGTGTGCATTTAGTGAATTCTATTTGTTTTTTGTTAGAGTATAATTGAACTAATTTTTCTTGCACTATATTATATTCCTGATCCGGTAGATCTGAATATACGTCTACTTTTCCTTTGTTTAAGTATTTCGTAAAAATTTCTTCCATTGTTGGGAAGTCGTGTTTTGCTATGAAAATTATTCTTTTTCCATGAATCGTTTTACACTCTTCTGTTTTGGAATTTGTTATTATTATTTGTGTTTTATATTTATATACTATTTCTTCCTTTATTAGAAAATGATCCTGTAAATTTTCTTCTGCTGAATGTATAGTTGCTGCTAACGAATAGTTATCTTCTGTGTCTTCAATATTTGTTATTATGTTTATGTCTGATATATTGCATTGTTATCTTGCTGTGGGTCAAAATTATTACCATTTATTCTGCTTAATAAATCGGCTACTCTGTTTTCTCTTCCTCTTAAGTAATCTATGTCAAACTGATATTATCCTAGTTTTAGTAACCATCTTTGATGCCTTGGCGAAATATCTTTCCCTTTATGTTTTGAATATAACAATTTTATCGCTTGGTGATCTGTTAATAATTTGAATTTTCTTCCGTGGAGATATGGTCTAAAATAGTTTACACTCCATAGTATTGCTAAAAATTCTTTATCTGTTGCTGAATAATTTTTCTCATGATTGTTCAATGTTCTTGACGCAAAACAAATTGGATGCCCTTCTTGAGAAAGAACCGATCCTATGGCATAATTTGAAGCGTCAGTTGTAAGCGTAAATGCTTTTTCAAAGTTAGGAAATCTTAATATAGGGTGTGAATAAATAAGCTGCTTTAACTTTTCAAATGCTTCGATGAAAGTTGGATCTTTTGTATTTATTTTAGTATTTTTCTTTAAATATTTTGTTATGGGTTGTGCTACTTTTGCGTAATCTTTAATTAATTTTCTGTAGAAACCTGTTATGCCTAAAAAACTTTTTATCTCCTTTTCTGTTTTTGGTAAAGGTAACTCTTCTATTATGGCTATTTTGTTTGGATTTGGTTTAATACCTTCTTTGGTTAAGATATGACCTAAAAATTCTGTCTCCTTCTTCATGAAGTTACACTTATCGATTTGAATCTTCAAATTCTCATCCTCTAATACTTTAAATATTTCGTTGATGGCTTCAACATGCTCTTGCAACGATGTGCTAAAAATAAGTATATCGTCCAAATATACGACACATTTTTTATTAATAAAATCTCTTAAGATTTCATTCATTAGTCTTTGAAAAGTGGCGGGGGCGTTTTTTAACCCAAATGGCATTCTAATAAATTCATATAAGCCATGCGGCGTAACAAAGGCAGTTTTCTTTCTGTCTTCCTCTTTTACTAAAATTTTGTGGTAGCCTTTTGATAGATCTATTGTTGTCAAGTACTGGGCACTTCCGAGTTTATCAAGAATTGAATTTATATTAGGAATCGGAAATTTATCGTCAATGGTTATTTCGTTAAGTTTTCTATAATCTATTACAATGCGAAATTTTTGTTGTTTTGAATTGTCTAACTTTTTTGGTATTACTAAAAGTGGGCTCGAATATCTTGAATTGCTTTTTCTATTAATTCCCTGTTCTTCCATTTCTTTTATCTGTTTTCTGACTTCTTCCTCATGCTGTGGTGGGTATCTATATAGCTTTGAATTAAATTTTTCATCTGTAGTTGTTCGAATTTCATGTTCTATTTCGGTTGTACTAGTTAGTTTATCTCCTTCTTTGAAAAAAAGTTTACTATATCGTTTTATAATTTTCTTAACTTCAATTACTTCTTGTGTATTTAAATGATCTAATGCCAAGCTATCATATTTATCTATAGTACTCTCTAATGCACAGCTTTCTTCATATTGATATGGCTTATTTATTATACGGTTTTCTTTGTGATTTAATGTTAAACTGTTTCTTTCAATATTAATAACTGCACTTAAAAATTGTAGAAGGTCTATACCTATAATAATGTTATACTTTCTTTCCTTTAGTGGGGCTAACTTCCAGCGGACTCTAGCGTTGCTTGGTAAATTAAATTCTCTAGGTGCTGTTGTATGAATTTCATACTCTATTATGTCCTTACTATTAATTGTGCTATATGATATGGGTTTATTCAGCTTAATCTTTGTGTGCCCATTAATTATGTTGTTAACTAGACTTAAACTTGCTCCTGTATCTATTAATGCTATATATCTATGTTTATCGATGTTTAGTTCTAATAATGGTAGGCATTTCAAGGCTGCTTCATAAAAAAACTGTATTATTAACCTCTGCCTGGTCGTAGTGATTTCTTGTTTCTTGGTAACTGTTTGTATCTTGCTTTGTTTCTAGGTTTTCTATTTCCATGGGTTCTGAATTCCTTGATCTATACTGTTTTGACTGTTGTGAATTTGTTTGCTGATGATTTTGTTTAGGGTGACTCTGTCCTGAATTGTGTTGAGTAATATCTTGTCTGTACTGACCTGAGTTGTTTCTGTACCATTGTTGCTGATTGTTTTGGTTGGTAATTTTGTTGATTTTTGTTGTGACCACTTTTTGGTTGATAATAAGATTGCTTGTTATTGTTATAATTTTGTTGATAATATTGTTGCTTCTTGTTATAATTTTGCTGTTGGATATTTTCGTTTTTGTAGTTATGATTTTTCTTGCTAGACTCAGCCTCAGCGTTATACCTATTGGGGTTACTTTTCTTATATTGAAATCTAATACAACATTATTTTTAGAATCTCATGTAAATTTCTTTCTTCGTATATTTTATCAAGTAAAGTGCCTTGAGTCATTTCTTTGGCTGCATTTACTATTAAATTTTCTACGTTATTTAAATCTATAAAATGATCGTTTTGATGGTAAACTTTTAATAATTCTGTTTTATACTTAATATTTTGTAGTTCCGCTACAAGTTCGTTTACTGTGTCTACTTTTAACTCATAAATTTTACGGTAAATTTGATGGGGTTCCGTGTCCGGTCGATACCTCAGCTTTAGGGTTGACTTGATTAGCTCCCAGTTGTCTGGTTCCGGTATATTGATAACTACATCCTTCGTCTAACCATACAACACATAGACTGGACATTAGTACAAAATTGCGCAGAGCTCGGAATTTGTACCGTGGGTCCCAGACAACTTCGTATTTGCTCGGCTCGGTTACTGTAGGTCCAAAAAAAAAAAAATAGCGCGCAGCAGAATCATTCTGCTTCAAGACATCGGCCGAACAACAGCGGACGAAAATTGAAATTTGCTGTCATGCGATTTCATTTCTTTGCTGCTGAGTGAAGAGTATGCCGAATTCTTGAAAGCGTTTGCCATACTCATGCAAAATGTTCGCTTTTTCATGCTTTTTTGTTATGCAGGGTATGAAAGCGTTGGTGCGCTTAACAATATGATTTCACGACAAGCATGCACACATTCATACAGTCCCTTACTACATATGTGTGTATTCATGTGCCTATATGTCAAACTTGCTACCTGTAGAATTTACAGTTGCTAGATCTTGTGGCCTGAGTATGGGATGGCTGAGGAAGTTTTGTATGTGTGCATGTGTGTGCATAATATGTTCGCACAAGCAGCAGCTCCCGAAAATTATAAAATTTGTTCTTCTAGAGCTCGCATTTCTTCTCTACTGAGCAGGTATGCCACATTGATGAATGGGTTTACCATGGCTCATGCAAAATGTTGAGACTTTTACTATTATTTGTATGAAGGGTATTAAAGCGTTGGTGCGCTTAATGAATATGTTTTTGTAGTCACTCTTGCTGCCTGTGGAACATTTGTATGGGAATATGTGTATTCATAGTACATGAGCATTGGCGTGAGTTACCCGCCAGCCACAGTACGACACATATACATGTGTACACTTACACATACATACTTATATATATATACAGTCACGAGTCGCTCGGTAAACAACGACAATTCATACACATATACATTCACTGGTGCTTGTCGGCTACACGGGGACGAGATCTCTATGAATAAAGATCATTCTGTTGTTATTCGTCACAAAAACAAGACGTGTTTTAATATGTTTAGTTGAAAGTCAATCATATTAATTCAGATTGATAACTCGTGCGCCTACCACGGGCTTTTAATTGCGTGAATGATTTTGCATTAGAATTGCAGAGGGAGTATTAAAGAAGCATTAAAGACCTTTTTTCAAAACTTTCAGCTTTAGATAGTAAATGGATTTCCCCGCCCACCCTTGTTTTCCAAATAGAAGATTAATTCATAATCAGTTTGTTTTAATTTTGATAAGAATTATTATTGGCTGGTTAGTAATAATATTAATAATTTAATGAATTAATTTCGTAACAATAGAAAACGCTTAATTAGTAATAAAAGGTAATACTCCCTCTGCAATTCTAATGCAAAATCATTCACGCAATTAAAAGCCCGTGGTAGGCGCACGCCAATGCTCATGTACTATGAACACAAATATTTGCATACAAATGTTCCACAGGCAGCAGGAAAAGTTACAATGTTGCTGCTTATTCTGGCGTCATAACTGTTTCTTTTTAATTTTAGTTTCAGCATGTTGCTAGACTATTCTGGCGTCAGCTTAGTAGATATTTCTTTGTAATTTTAATTTCATAATGTTACTGGTTCTTTCATCATCCCAAACATGCAACATTTAGGTATGGACTTTGTCTTTTAGTGATGACAAATCGCTTAAAAATATGCTTATATCAATTACCTTCTATGCATATATAACTCGCACGCGTTAAGCAACGACAGCAAAATATATTTACATTTACACATACATTGAAACGTGCAAACGCGTTTGCTTATGCACGGTCACAAATAAATTCAGCGCTATTCATTCTAGCATATTCTTCAACCAAAATTGTTATTGAGTTGTGTTTGCATTTTCAGCCGCTTCTTTAGTTTTGTATTTGCCAAATATCGCCCTTTATACGAATACAATCAAACCGACCACCGTTTTTGAATGCACACATATAAATACATACGTTAATATGCGCGGATACGTGTAAGCAAAAGGGTCCGCGTTCGAGACGCGGCGGCGACGGCATGAAAATAGTTGCGCTGCTGTTCGTGCCTACATACATACATACATGATGGGTTCTATCGTCAATTTTTTTGTGTGGAATAATTTTGTTCGGAATAAGTCGATATTTGTGTAATCGATATTTGATATTTACATTTTTTGATGGTATGGTCAGAAGGGTCAGCGTTCGAGACGCGGCGGCGACGGCATGAAAATAGTTGCGCAGCTGTTCGTGCCTACATACATACATACATGATGAGCCCAATCGTCAATTTTTTTGTGTGGAATAATTTTGTTCGGAATAAGTTGATATTTGTGTAATCGATATTTGATATTTTATTTTTTGGATGGTATGGTCAGACACACAAAAAGAAAATAACATAACTGACCCAGGCTACACGAAAAATGATCATTTTAGCAGATGAATTATTTGCAGAACTTCAACATTAAATCGAATTATATATATTTCTTAATATTTCTCAGAAATGCCGTTTGTCGTCTTAGCAATTCTTATAAAGCTTATTTATATAGCTGGGCGTTACAAATTTTTAGACATGTCATATTTGGTAAGTTCCTAGAAGGAGTCTAGGGTAAAGTAACTGTAAAGTTTGGATGCTAACACTCCAAAAATGTGAAAGTTACAGGGTATTTTTTCGATATACCACGCCCCCAAAGGGGCGTAAGATTTATTTTTGGGGAATCAATAGAGGAGGCCCCCAGTAGCACAAACATCCAATTTTGAAGCGTCTAGCTCTAAAACTGTAGGAGATATAATGTTTTGCGATTTGCCAAGCCCCCTGAAGGCGTAGGTATGTCCGCCATATCTTTTTGATCTTGGGTTGCGTATCTGAGTATATATATCAAATTTCAAGTCTCTAGCATCAATAGTGCTCAAAATATAGCTGAATTTGTAAAATCACTATATATTCAGATCCGATTTGCCACGCCCCCAGTGGGCGTAGACATCAATTTTTATATAATCGTAGCGTTAAGTTACGTGCTAAATTTCAGCATTCTAGCTTTAAAACTGTAGAAGTTACAGTTTTCCCGATTTGCCACGCCCCCAATGGGCGTAGATATATCCGCCATATCTTTTTGAGCTTAGGTGGTCAACGCAAGTATACATTCCAAATTTCAACTCTCTAGCTCTTCCTTATAATATGATATCTTAACTATGGGCGCAAGAATATATATTAATTTTAAGGGTTCTGACAGGCCTCCTTCTGCCAGTTACACACATTAAACAAAACTATTATACCCTGATTTCCCATTTTCAATGGGCTCAGGATATAACAAGCAAGAAAGCTCCACTCGGTCTGTTTAACCGATGATTTCGGACATACGGGCGTACGCATATTCCGATTTTCTAGTTAATTAATAAGTCCCAAATTTAAAATTTTTAGATTCAATAGCGTACAAATATTTGCAAAAGACGAACATTGCCAACAGAAATATATTTACTCTTTTTTTGCGTTGGAAACAGAGTAGAAAAAATAATATTTCACAACGGTTAAATAGTCTGTTTGTCAAATATAAAATAGATGTTAAAAATAATGACCCTGGCGGGTTTCGAACCTGCAACCACAAAATTATAACAGCATCACCGCTGCAATTCGTGCTTAGGTAGCAGTAGCTAAAATGAAACAATTTCACTTCTAGATGTAAATGGTAATCGTTCAGGAATTAAAAATAATATACTGTGTAGTTATTAATTAATACATAATTGATTTAATATGTGATACATATATTTTAATATATGTATAAACTAGAGGTGGACACCTATCGATGCCACTATCGGCCCTATCGATGTTACTCAATCGATAGTATCATACTCTTTCGATAGTGGTCCATCCACTATCGAATTTATGGTCGATAGTGGAAGTGCCACATCATTAATAACTTTTTCCACTCTTGCTCTACATTAGCAATTTAAGACACATAAATCGCTTACAAATGGAATAATGTATTATACATAAATATTTAGTAATATCTAAAATGAGTCGAGTCAAACTAGCTTTCCAAATATTAAAAGCCTGTTCTGCAAATATATGTGCGTTGCCGCTTCGTCCATGGAATCCGAAAGAACATTCAGCGAGGCGACCGAAATAATTTCGGAGAGGCGAACACGCTTTAAAGTAGCAAATGTAAACATTCTTTTGATTCTTAATCAAAACTTTTGGCTGAAATAAACCGTAATTTCTTATGTTTGTTGAAAATAAATTTGTTTGATCGATACTGTCGTCTAGTACTATCATTACTATCGATGGTTCGGGAAAAACAATCGTCGAATATCGATGGTGCCCACTATCGATAGTTCTTCACCTCTAGTATAAACAGGAAGTATTATAAAGAGATTAATCCCAATTAGGAAAATGTATATTGGTTTGCAATGTCAGTCTTGCTGCAAATTTACTTTAAATTTTGAAGGTTTTTTTTTTTCTTTATAAATTGTGTATATTATCTTTCATTTCAGTTGCTAATGTCATTTTTCAGGCTGGGTACACTTGCTTCATTATTAAGTGAGCCACTAGTAAATGGTTTTCTACAGTCGCAGTGTGTCATGTGGCACCGCACAGCTGAAATACAGGAATAAGTGTGGACCGCCATAAGGGAGCATTTAAAATTATTTACACTCTGATTGATGTAATTAAAGGGTTGTCAGATACTAACCTTGTTAACTCGTCGAATATCGATGGTGCCCACTATCGATAGTTCTTCACCTCTAGTATAAACAGGAAGTATTATAAAGAGATTAATCCCAATTAGGAAAATGTATATTGGTTTGCAATGTCAGTCTTGCTGCAAATTTACTTTAAATTTTGAAGGTTTTTTTTTTCTTTATAAATTGTGTATATTATCTTTCATTTCAGTTGCTAATGTCATTTTTCAGGCTGGGTAAACTTGCTTCATTATTAAGTGAGCCACTAGTAAATGGTTTTCTACAGTCGCAGTGTGTCATGTGGCACCGCACAGCTGAAATACAGGAATAATTGTGGACCGCCATAAGGGAGCATTTAAAATTATTTACACTCTGATTGATGTAATTAAAGGGTTGTCAGATACTAACCTTGTTAACTTCAGTTTCTGTGTAGGATTCATTATTTTCATGACCATTTGCAATGAGTGCATAAAACCGTATTTAAACAACCGATGTCGCTTTCCGTTGCCTGGAGAGCTAATAGCTGTAATTGCAAAAAAGCATGGCTATGAGGCTCGTGCCAATCAGGAAATCTTTGCTATGGGCATGGGTAATGCTGTCGGCAGTTGTTTTTCTTGCATACCCTTAGCTTGCTCTTTGTCGCATACGGTTATACAAGACCAAAGAGGCGGTGACTCCCAAATAGCTTCATTGGCATCTGCCACACTTGTAGTTGTTACATTACTTTGGATCGGACCATTCTTTAGCGATTTTCGAAGGTATTTATATTAGCGATTTATCAAGGGTATTTATATTACATTTTAATCAACTCACAACTTATTATTGCATTTACCTATTTCCTGCAGTGCTTTTTGGCTGGCGTGATTATTGTAGCATTAAAGCTTATGTTTATGCAGATAAAACAGCTGAAAAAGTTCTCTAAGCAAGGCAAACTGGAAATATTTACTTGGATGTCTACATCTGTATGTGTGGTGCTCATTGATATAGATATTGGGTATGTTAAACTTGTAATTATTATATTTGTTTTTAATAATTTGCTTTGCTTTTAGACTTGTTATTGGCGTTTGCGTGTCATTGTATATTAAGGGGGTGAACCCTAATTATTGCTTGCGGGGCCATATGCCATATATGGACATGAATCAACATCGCAATGTAATGCAAGTCTCAGAACCGCGTATATTTCGGTATTGCGGTTCCTCAATTTTGCTACAAGTTTTTTTTTCGTCGTGCTCTTTGTACTTCAGTAGGACTTGATAAAATAATGCAAAAGGGCAACCTAAATGGGAAAACAAAACAAAAATACATTCCTGTTTCCGAAATTGGTGCTAAGGAAACCAATACTCATATAGAAGACAAAACGTTTTAATTTCTAATTCTGGATTTCTCCATGTTGGGTCACATCGATGTTGCAGGGTGCAGCATGTTAAGTGATGTTAGCAAGGAGTTAAAATCGCATAGTGCTCGTCTGCTATTGGCTAGCCCCATAGATAGCATCTACGACACATTGGTACACAGCGTGGCTTTGAGCGAAGGTCCTTTTGAAATTTTTCCCACATTACACGATGCCGTAGAATATGCGATCGCGTTCCGAACGACGTAAAATTAAAAAAAAAAATGTTAAAGCAGTCAATAACCTTAAGAATAGTGCACTAATTAACAAGAAATTTATAAAGTACACTAAATTGTTTCTATCAATATTGGCTATTTTTTTAATGCTAAATTCAACAATTTGTACTTAATATACTAGATGTAAATGGTAATCGTTCAGGAATTAAAAATAAATACTTCTGAGAAAATTGTAATAAATAGACATCTCATGAATTTATACGTTTATACAAAATGTGTCAATTTAACATCAAGTGCAAATTTAATTGGGTAATACTATATGAAATATACTGTGCAATTATTAATTAATACATAATTGATTTAATATCTGATACATATATTATATACATATTTATATATATATTTGATAAACATAATTGGCGCACAAAGAAATTTGAACCTAAGCTAGAAGTTACCACCCTAACAAAATGTGAAATAGTATTTTTCAACCAAACCGATGAGTTGGCCAGGTACGTACAGCGAAGTAAAGGTTGAATAGGACAGTGACGACAATTAGGAAGTAAAATCAACAAACCGTTACCAAACTCAGACCTACACAGACTTAACCATGGTAAAAGCCCTTATAGCAAACGCTGTTAGCCATGTTTTAGCTCAGCAAGAATAAAGTTTCCGGTCACAGCTCACTGCAGTGCAGGACCAAATAAGTTTAAGAGTGGAATCTCCTCAAATCGAGACGTACCAAAGAATTTCGGAGAGCCCCGCCGAATCATAGAATCATAGAATCGGTCCCGGATTTTGAAGGAACCCAAAGCGAATATGTTGCTTGGCGACAGTCAGCCAATGACTCCTACGAGTTATTTAAGCCATTCAATGGAAGCTGCGCACATTATCAGGAAGTTACAATCAATAGAAACAAAATCAGAAAAGCACTGCTAATTTCACATAATTTCGATGCTACTATATCATGCCTTGATTGTACGTACGCCGATAGAATATCGCTACGTCTATTGAGGCAGCGTTAGAGAGGATGATTTAAGGATGAGCTAAGCTGAGTGGAATACTACGATTAAGTCGAAAAAAATTGACTCTTGTAACCAATAATATCATAATGTCCCATGATCAGGCAATCAGGCAAGTACCGATTCGCTAAATAAAAAATTCTATTGTGATGCATTGCATTTATCTCAGGCCTCAGAAAGTCATATTATCGCAAAAGATCTGCCATCCGCACTGGCACTAGTCAGAGAAGCGAAGAATATTTTCGGCCTCGTACGCCAAAGCCATTGAAGAAAATCAAATAGAAGCCGGTCACAGCTTAGCCAGGATACAAATAGCAGAGGCTGGCTCCTGCCCAGGTCAAAAACCCACATTTTTTTGAGCGTTAGCATAACAACGTTAATCAAGAACCAAATCAAGTATCAGAACCTATAGCGGCTGAACATCTGTAAAATTCAGGCAGCAGACAGAGTTTGATAAATCCCAAACAAATATCACATCAGCTCAGAAAAGACACAACACGTCTGAGCGCGTCTAAGGTCAAATGTAATGCAGAAAGCCTCGGACAATGGGGAAGAAAGTTATGAAAGCATAGCAACTGCCGCAGTTACTGAAATAGACAATGATAACGAATCCATATGAACTAGCTTTTGTAGGGAACGTTCCAAGCTACCGGTCATCGAACGACAATTTTCTGGGAGAGCATTAAAAATCCAAATAGATACCGGCGCGAAGAAAAAAATGATGCAAAGCTCGTAAAGGAGCTACAACACATAATGCCCGTCGATTGCCCATTCACTGTGAGCTCGATACAGGCACAAGAGAAATTAAAAGTAAATGCCTAGTAATCATTTTTCAAAAGGTCTCCGCATTTTTCATACTAGCATCGCTTAATACGTTTGAATCCATTATTGGCTTCGACCTGCTAACGCGGGCAGGAGTAGCATTAAACCTTCAGAACAGCACTCTAGAAAACCAAAATACATCTGAAAAATTGCGTTACCAATATTGTGATAGCGTAAATTTCACGGATGTTGATAATGTAGTGGTACCGAATTCTATTAAAAAGGAATTCAAGAAAGTTATACTAGAGAGAGTAAACGTATTTTCGACCTTTAACGAGACTTTATCTTTTAACACCACAGTAATCGCCACTATCAGTACAAAAGACAACGAACCGGTGTATTTAAAGTGGGAGTCGCAGATTTCGTAAATAGCGAAATTAAACAGACGCCAACGTTAAAAAAATAAACGGCTGGTTATCGACTTCACAAACTGAACGAGCGCATTAACGCCGATTGATACCCAATGCTATGCATTTCCATGATTCTAGCGAACCTGGAAAAAGGAAAAAATGTTCACAAGCCTGGACTTAAAGTCAGGATACCACCAAATTTAGAGGAACAGTACTGCGTAGAAATTTAATCTTCGTAATAATCGGCGGGAAATATGAGTTTTGCCGTTTACCATTTGACTTAAAAAATACTGGAAAGATTTTTTTTAGAGAAAACATCGAATACTTGGGATTCATAGTAACAAGGGGCGGGGCAAAAACTGATCCCGAAAAAGTAAAAGCCATACAAAAACACATTGAACCGAACAACTCTTACGACCTCAGATCTTTCCTTGGCTTAGCAAGGAATAGGAGATTTCGCATCCATTGCAACACCCCTGACTGACATACTGAAAGGAAAATGTTTCAGTCAGTAAACAGAGGACCAGGAAGGTCACAGTTGAGTTTAATGAAAATCAACACGCAGCATTCGATCGTCTACGAAATATTTTGGTGTCGGACAATGTCATCCTAATGTATCCACACTTTAAACAACCCTTTGACTTAATCAGCGATGCGTCTGCAAGTGGTATAGCAGCCGTCCTGTCCAAAAGAGGTCATCCAATAATAATGATCTCCAGCACTCTTAAACAATGTGAACTAAATTATGCCACAAACAAAAGGGAGTTACTGACTATCGATTGGGCCCTGGGCACAATTCGAAAATTGTTATATGGTACAAAGGAAATACAAATCTTTTCTGACCACCAACCACTCTTCTTTGCAGTCTCGGCCAAAAATACCAAAGGAAAGCATACATCGACGAACACGACGCAAAATTGTTCTACAAACCAGGGAAAGAATCGTGGAAGATGCACAGAACATAAATACGCTTCAAAACGATTTGTATTCGGATGCCGCAACCATTCATAGCGAAACATCGCTGACTAAATTGTTTCCAGGATCATATCATTCTAGAAAAAGCACAACGACCAAGGCGAAACTTCATACTCTTCGAGATTCGTCACTTCATAAACTTCAATATCAAATGCGAGTTATTCGATGCAATTAAACCCGGAAGTAATATAATGTAAAACACAATCTAGTATTGAATTTTCCTGCAACCAAATTCTGGCATTGCAAGAACGTCGAAACAGACATCAAACAGAAATAATAACTGTCGAACACAACCGTGCACACCGAGCCGCCCAAAAAAATACCAAATAAATCGTCCGTGATTATTACTTCCCAAAAATGACTGAGCTATCTAATTAAATTGTCAAAATCATGCAGAGTTTGCACTAAGGGAAAATATGATAGACATCCCAAAAAGCAAGAACTCGGAGTTACACACATTCCTTCTTATGCCGGCGATATGTTACATATTGATTTCTAAGTTCGCAATTGTGCAACCAGTGGCGTCTCAAACCTCATTTAAAAACACCCTTAATCCAAATGGTATTTTTTTTTCAAACACGAGGACTATATATTGTGATAACGAGGCTGCATTCAGTTCGGAAGCAATAACAACATTACTTTAAAACAAGTAAGAGTGCTCTAGTAGAGACTGCTCGACTAGGGGATTAGAGGTGGGCACGGGCCGGGTTTTTATCGGGTACCCGTGGTCACCCGCGGTTACCCGTGGGTATGGGCTGAAAAATCTAATTTCGGACTGGGTGCGGGCGGGTGTGGGTTAGACTGCTTAACCCGAACAAATTTTTACTGTTCTATTAAAATTTAAAATGCATAATAAATTGTTTAATTTGCAGGCGCACTGTACTCGCCTGCAACAACAGGGTTGCTTTCGACATCAATTCATTATGCATTTTAAATTGTAATAAAACAGTAAGAATATTTGTGTAATATTTGTGTAAATAATATTGTAATTTTTAAGAATTAAAAAAAAAAAAAAAAAGAATTAAATTGTTATTTTTGAGAAAAAAAAATTTGTAATTTTTGAGAATTAAATTTTTTGTAATTGTTTCGGGCGGGCGGGTTGGGTGCGGCTATGAAATTTTTTTTTGCTTTCGGGTACGGAATAAATTTTGATCTTTTGACCGTGGGCGGTTCGGGCCGGGTGCAAAAAAGTCGGCCCGTGCCCACCTCTATAGGGGATACTCTGAGCCCTGTGAAGAGCCAAATATCAAATCATTCAACGGTTTTTTTATGCGTACATAAAAACAACACATACACAGATACATATGCACGCACGAATAAGCGCGCGTTCTACCGACTACGCAGTTGACGCAGCGACTGCGCTTGGGCTGCAATGTGGGCATTACTATGGAAACTTAATTGTTTAATAACTTTTCTTAGCGATGGACTAACTGCATCAAACTTTCACAACTTATTAATGGCATTCATATGTTCATATATTCATATGTGCCAAAGCACAAGTCTCTAGTATTTGATTTGCGCTTTTTACAAATAGGGGGCTATTGTGGGCGAATGGGGCGTGGCATCCAAAATCTAAAGATAACGTTATCTCCGTATTCATTACACGCAATTACACAGCAAATTTGAAGTCTCCGGCTCAAACGATGTACAAACCACTCCTTAAAAACATATTAAAATTATCGATAAATGCTCATAAAATCGAAATGGAATGAGTTATCGGAAAAATTTATTTATAAACTTGTGCAGCGTATGGTATTATCGAGTATTCATGTAAAATTTCAAGTCTCTACGTTGCGTACTTAAAAATATCTCAGCGTTCACACGGACGGACGGACGGACGGACGGACAGACGGACAGGGCTATATCGACTCGTCTTGTCGCGCTGATCAAGAATATATATACTTTGAGGGGTCTGACAGGCCTCCTTCTGCCAGTTACACACATTAAACAAAACTATTATACCCTGATTTCCCATTTTCAATGGGCTCAGGATATAACAAGCAAGAAAGCTCCACTCGGTCTGTTTAACCGATGATTTCGGACATACGGGCGTACGCATATTCCGATTTTCTAGTTAATTAATAAGTCCCAAATTTAAAATTTTTAGATTCAATAGCGTACAAATATTTGCAAAAGACGAACATTGCCAACAGAAATATATTTACTCTTTTTTTGCGTTGGAAACAGAGTAGAAAAAATAATATCTCACAACGGTTAAATAGTTTGTTTGTCAAATATAAAATAGATGTTAAAAATAATGACCCTGGCGGGTTTCGAACCTGCAACCACAAAATTATAACAGCATCACCGCTGCAATTCGTGCTTAGGTAGCAGTAGCTAAAATGAAACAATTTCACTTCTAGATGTAAATGGTAATCGTTCAGGAATTAAAAATAATATACTGTGTAGTTATTAATTAATACATAATATACATATACATATATTTTAATATATACATATATTTTAATATATGTATAAACTAGAGGTGGAGAACTATCGATGCCACCATCGGCCCTATCGATGTTACTCAATCGATAGTATCATACTCTTTCGATAGTGGTCCATCCACTATCGAATTTATGGTCGATAGTGGAAGTGCCACATCATTAATAACTTTTTCCACTCTTGCTCTACATTAGCAATTTAAGACACATAAATCGCTTACAAATGGAATAATGTATTATACATAAATATTTAGTAATATCTAAAATGAGTCGAGTCAAACTAGCTTTCCAAATATTAAAAGCCTGTTCTGCAAATATATGTGCGTTGCCGCTTCGTCCATGGAATCCGAAAGAACATTCAGCGAGGCGACCCAAATAATTTCGGAGAGGCGAACACGCTTTAAAATGGCAAATGTAAACATTCTTTTGATTCTTAATCAAAACTTTTGGCTGAAATAAACCGTAAATTTCTTATGTTTGTTGAAAATAAATTTGTTTGATCGATACTGTCGTCTAGTACTATCATTACTATCGATGGTTCGGGAAAAACAATCGTCGAATATCGATGGTGCTCACTATCGATAGTTCTTCACCTCTAGTATAAACAGGAAGTATTATAAAGAGATTAATCCCAATTAGGAAAATATATATTGGTTTGCAATGTCAGTCTTGCTGCAAATTTACTTTAAATTTTGAAGGTTTTTTTTTTCTTTATAAATTGTGTATATTATCTTTCATTTCAGTTGCTGTCATTTTTCAGGCTGGGTAAACTTGCTTCATTATTAAGTGAGCCACTAGTAAATGGTTTTCTACAGTCGCAGTGTGTCATGTGGCACCGCACAGCTGAAATACAGGAATAAGTGTGGACCGCCATAAGGGAGCATTTAAAATTATTTACACTCTGATTGATGTAATTAAAGGGTTGTCAGATACTAACCTTGTTAACTTCAGTTTCTGTGTAGGATTCATTATTTTCATGACCATTTGCAATGAGTGCATAAAACCGTATTTAAACAACCGATGTCGCTTTCCGTTGCCTGGAGAGCTAATAGCTGTAATTGCAAAAAAGCATGGCTATGAGGCTCGTGCCAATCAGGAAATCTTTGCTATGGGCATGGGTAATGCTGTCGGCAGTTGTTTTTCTTGCATACCCTTAGCTTGCTCTTTGTCGCATTCGGTTATACAAGACCAAAGAGGCGGTGACTCCCAAATAGCTTCATTGGCATCTGCCACACTTGTAGTTGTTACATTACTTTGGATCGGACCATTCTTTAGCGATTTACGAAGGTATTTATATTAGCGATTTATCAAGGGTATTTATATTACATTTTAATCAACTCACAACTTATTATTGCATTTACCTATTTTCTGCAGTGCTTTTTGGCTGGCGTGATTATTGTAGCATTAAAGCTTATGTTTATGTAGATTAAACAGCTGAAAAAGTTCTCTAAGCAAGGCAAACTGGAAATATTTACTTGGATGTCTACATCTGTATGTGTGGTGCTCATTGATATAGATATTGGGTATGTTAAACTTGTAATTATTATATTTGTTTTTAATAATTTGCTTTGCTTTTAGACTTGTTATTGGCGTTTGCGTGTCATTGTATATTAAGGGGGTGAACCCTAATTATTGCTTGCGGGGCCATATGCCATATATGGACATGAATCAACATCGCAATGTAATGCAAGTCTCAGAAACGCGTATATTTCGGTATTGCCGTTCCCTCAATTTTGCCACAAGTTTGTTTTTTCGTCGTGCTCTTTATACTTGATGAAATAATGCAAAAGAGCAACCTAAATGGCAAAACAAAACAAAAATACGTTCCTGTTTCCGAAATTGGTGCCAAGAAAACCAATACTCATATAAAAGACAAAACGTTTCAATTTCTAATACTGGATTTCTCCATGTTGGGTCACATCGATGTTGCAGGGTGCAGCATGTTAAGTGATGTTAGCAAGGAGTTAAAATCGCGTAGTGCTCGTCTGCTATTGGCTAGCCCCATGGATCGCGTCTACGACACATTGGTACACAGCATCGCTTTGAGCGAAGGTCCTTTTGAAATTTTTCCCACGTTACACGATGCCGTAGAATATACGACGTAAAATTAAAAAAAAATGTTAAAGCAGTCAATAACCTTAAGAATAGTGCACTAATTAACAAGAAATTTATAAAGTACACTAAATTGTTTCTATCAATATTAGCTATTTTTTTAATGCCAAATTCAACAATTTGTACTTAATATACTAGATGTAAATGGTAATCGTTCAGGAATTAAAAATAAATACTTCCGAGAAAATTGTAATAAATAGACATCTCATGAATTTATACGTTTATACAAAATGTGTCAATTTAACATCAAGTGCAAATTTAATTGGGTAATACTATATGAAATATACTGTGCAATTATTAATTAATACATAATTGATTTAATATCTGATACATATATTATATACATATTTATATATATATTTGATAAACATAATTGGCGCACAAAGAAATTTGAACCTAAGCTAGAAGTTACCACCCAAACAAAATGTGAAATAGTATTTTTCAACCAAACCGATGAGTTGGCCAGGTACGTACAGCGAAGTAAAGGTTGAATAGGACAGTGACGACAATTAGGAAGTATAAGCAACAAACCGTTACCAAACTCAGACCTACACAGACTTAACCATGGTAAAAGCCCTTATAGCAAACGCTGTTAGCCAAGCTTTAGCTCAGCAAGATTAAAGTTTCCGGTCACAGCTCACTGCAGTGCAGGACCAAATAAGTTTAAGAGTGGAATCTCCTCAAATCGAGACGTACCAAAGAATTTCGGAGAGCCCCGCCATTAAATGTGGTATACAATTGGATATCATAGAATCGGTCTCGGACTTTGACGGAACCCAAAGCGAATATGTTGCTTGGCGACAGTCAGCCAATGACGCCTCCGAGTTATTTAAGCCATTCAATGGAAGCTGCACACATTATCAGGAAGTTGCAATCAATAGAAACAAAATCAGAAAAGTACTGCGAATTTCACATAATTTCGATGCTACTACGATAGAACATCGCTACGTCTATTGAGGCAGCGTTAGAGAGGATGATTTAAGGATGAGCTAAGCTGAGTGGAATACTACGATTAAGTCGAAAAAAATTGGCTCTTGTAACCAATAATATCATTATGTCCCATGATTAGGCAATCAGGCAAATACCGATTTGCTAAATAAAAAAGTCTGTTGTGATGCATTGCATTTATCTCAGGCCTCAAAAAGTCGTATTATCGCAAAAGATCTGTCATCCGCACTGGCACTAGTCAGAGAAGCGAAGAATATTTTCGGCCTCGTACGCCAAAGCCATTGAAGAAAATCAAATAGAAGCAGGTCACAGCTTAGCCAGGATACAAATAGCAGAGGCTGGCTCCTGCCCAGGTCAAAAACCCACATTTTTTCAGCGTCAGCATAACAATGTTAATCAAGAACCAAATCAAGTATCAGAATCTATAGAGGTTGAAACATCGGCAAAATTCAGGCAGCAGACAGAGTTTGATAAACCTCAAACAAATATCACATCAGCTCAGAAAAGACAAAACACGCCTGAGCGCGTCTCAGGTCAAAGGCGGCAGCGTGTACAACAATGTAATGCAGATAGCCTCGGACAATGGGGAAGAAAGTTATGAAAGCATAGCAACTGCCGCAGTTACTTAAATAGACAATGATAACGAATCCATAGCTACCGGTCATCGAACGACAGTTTTCTGGGAGAGCATTAAAAATCCAATTAGATACCGGCGCGAAAAAAAAAATGATGCAAAGCTCGTAAAGGAGCTACAACACATAATGCCCGTCGATTGCCCATTCACTGTGAGCTCAATACAGGCACAAGAGAAATTAAAAGTAAATGCCTAGTAATCATTTTTCAAAAGGTCTCCCCATTTTTCATACTAGCATCGCTTAATACGTTTGAATCCATTATTGGCTTCGACCTGCTAACGCGGGCAGGAGTAGCATTAAACCTTCAGAACAGCACTCTAGAAAACCAAAATACATCTGAAAAATTGCGTTACCAATATTGTGATAGCGTAAATTTCACGGATGTTGATAACGAATTCTATTAAAAAGGAATTCAAGAAAGTTATACTAGAGAGAGTAAACGTATTTTCGACCTTTAACGAGACTTTATCTTTTAACACCTCAGTAATCGCCACTATCAGTACAATAGACAACGAACCGGTGTATTTAAAGTTATACCACACCCCGTGGGAGTCGCAGATTTCGTAAATAGCGAAATCAAACAGACGCCAACGGTAAAAAAAATAAAAGGCTGGCGACTTCAGGAAACTGAACGAGCGCATTAACGCCGATTGATACCCAATGCTATGCATTTCCATGATTCTAGCGAACCTGGAAAAAGGAAAAATTGTTCACAAGCCTGGACTTAAAGTCAGGATACCACCAAATTTAGAGGAACAGTACTGCGTAGAAATGTAATTTTCGTAATAATCGGCGGGAAATATGAAATATATTTCACGGATGTTGATAATGTAGTGGTACCGAATTCTATTAAAAAGGAATTCAAGAAAGTTATACTAGAGAGAGTAAACGTATTTTCGACCTCTAACGAGACTTAGCCTTTTAAAACCTCAGTAATCGCCACTATCAGTACAATAGACAACGGTACCGGTGTATTTAAAGTTATACCATACCCCGTGGGAGTCGCAGATTTCGTAAATAGCGAAATCAAACAGACGCCAACGGTAAAAAAAATAAAAGGCTGGCGACTTCAGGAAACTGAACGAGCGCATTAACGCCGATTGATACCCAATGCTATGCATTTCCATGATTCTAGCGAACCTGGAAAAAGGAAAAATTGTTCACAAGCCTGGACTTAAAGTCAGGATACCACCAAATTTAGAGGAACAGTACTGCGTAGAAATGTAATTTTCGTAATAATCGGCGGGAAATATGAGTTTTGCCGTTTACCATTTGACCTAAAAAATACTGGAAAGATTTTTTTAGAGAAAACATCGAATACTTGGGATTCATAGTAACAAGGGGCGGGGCAAAAACTGATCCCGAAAAAGTAAAAGCCATACAAAAACACATTGAACCGAACAACTCTTACGACCTCAGATCTTTCCTTGGCTTAGCCAGGAATAGGAGATTCGTTAAAGATTTTGCATCCATTGCAACACCCCTGACTGACATACTGAAAGGAAAATGTTTCAGTCAGTAAACAGAGGACCAGGAAGGTCACAGTTGAGTTTAATGAAAATCAACACGCAGCATTCGATCGTCTACGAAATATTTTGGTGTCGGACAATGTCATCCTAATGTATCCACACTTTAAACAACCCTTTGACTTAATCAGCGATGCGTCTGCAAGTGGTATAGCAGCCGTCTTGTCCAAAGGAGAGCATGCAATAATAATGATCTTCAGCACTCTAAAACAATGTGAACTAAATTATGCCACAAACAAAAGGGAGTTACTGACTATCGATTGGGCCCTGGGCACAATTCGAAAATTGTTATATGGTACAAAGGAAATATAAATCTTTACTGACCACCAACCACTCTTCTTTGCAGTCGCGGCCAAAAATACCAAAGGAAAGCATACTTCGACGAACACGACGCAAAATTGTTCTACAAACCAGGGAAAGAATCGGGGAAGATGCACAGAACATAAATACGCTTCAAAACGATTTGTATTCGGATGCCGCAACCATTCATAGCGAAACATCGCTGACTAAATTGTTTCCGGGATCAAATCATTCTAGAAAAAGCACAACGACCGTCAAGGCGAAACTTCATGCTCTTCGTGATTCGTCACTTCATAAACTTCAATATCAAATGCGAGTTATTCGATGCAATTAAACCCGGAAGTAATATAATGTAAAACACAATCTAGTATTGAATTTTCCTGCAACCAAATTCTGGCATTGCAAGAACGTCGAAACAGACATCACAGACAAGAACGAACAATTAGAAATAATAACTGTGGAACACAACCGTGCACACCGCCCAAAAAAATACCAAATAAATCATCCGTGATTATTACTTCCCAAAAATGACTGAGCTATCTAATTAAATTGTCAAACTCATGCAGAGTTTGCACTAAGGGAAAATATGATAGACATCCCAAAAAGCAAGAACTCGGAGTTACACACATTCCTTCTTATGTCGGCGAAATGTTACGTATTGATTTCTAAGTTCGCAATTGTGCAACCAGTGGCGTCTCAAACCTCATTTAAAAACACCCTTAATCCAAATGGTAATTTTTTTTTTCAAACACGAGAACCATATATTGTGATAACGAGGCTGCATTCAGTTCGGAAGCAATAACAACATTACTTTAAAACAAGTAAGAGTGCTCTAGTCGAGACTGCTCGTTTAGGAAGTAAAAGCAACAAACCGTTACCAAACTCAGACCTACACAGACTTAACCATGGTTAAAAGCCCTTATAGCAAACGCTGTTAGCCAAGCTTTAGCTCAGCAAGAATAAAGTTTCCGGTTACAGCTCACTGCAGTGCAGGACCAAATAAGTTTAAGAGTGGAATCTCCTCAAATCGAGACGTACCAAAGAATTTCGGAGAGCCCCGCCATTAAATGTGGTATACAATTGGATATCATAGAATCGGTCTCGGACTTTGACGGAACCCAAAGCGAATATGTTGCTTGGCGACAGTCAGCCAATGACGCCTCCGAGTTATTTAAGCCATTCAATGGAAGCTGCGCACATTATCAGGAAGTTGCAATCAATAGAAACAAAATCAGAAAAGTACTGCGAATTTCACATAATTTCGATGCTACTACGATAGAACATCGCTACGTCTATTGAGGCAGCGTTAGAGAGGATGATTTAAGGATGAGCTAAGCTGAGTGGAATACTACGATTAAGTCGAAAAAAATTGACTCTTGTAACCAATAATATCATTATGTCCCATGATTAGGCAATCAGGCAAATACCGATTTGCTAAATAAAAAAGTCTGTTGTGATGCATTGCATTTATCTCAGGCCTCAAAAAGTCGTATTATCGCAAAAGATCTGTCATCCGCACTGGCACTAGTCAGAGAAGCGAAGAATATTTTCGGCCTCGTACGCCAAAGCCATTGAAGAAAATCAAATAGAAGCAGGTCACAGCTTAGCCAGGATACAAATAGCAGAGGCTGGCTCCTGCCCAGGTCAAAAACCCATATTTTTTCAGCGTCAGCATAACAATGTTAATCAAGAACCAAATCAAGTATCAGAATCTATAGAGGTTGAAACATCTGCAAAATTCAGGCAGCAGACAGAGTTTGATAAACCTCAAACAAATATCACATCAGCTCAGAAAAGACAAAATACGCCTGAGCGTGTCTCAGGTCAAAGGCGGCAGCGTGTACAACAATGTAATGCAGATAGCCTCGGACAATGGGGAAGAAAGTTATGAAAGCATAGCAACTGCCGCAGTTACTTAAATAGACAATGATAACGAATCCATAGCTACCGGTCATCGAACGACAGTTTTCTGGGAGAGCATTAAAAATCCAATTAGATACCGGCGCGAAAAAAAAAAAAATGATGCAAAGCTCGTAAAGGAGCTACAACACATAATGCCCGTCGATTGCCCATTCACTGTGAGCTCAATACAGGCACAAGAGAAATTAAAAGTAAATGCCTAGTAATCATTTTTCAAAAGGTCTCCGCATTTTTCATACTAGCATCGCTTAATACGTTTGAATCCATTATTGGCTTCGACCTGCTAACGCGGGCAGGAGTAGCATTAAACCTTCAGAACAGCACTCTAGAAAACCAAAATACATCTGAAAAATTGCGTTACCAATATTGTGATAGCGTAAATTTCACGGATGTTGATAACGAATTCTATTAAAAAGGAATTCAAGAAAGTTATACTAGAGAGAGTAAACGTATTTTCGACCTTTAACGAGACTTTATCTTTTAACACCTCAGTAATCGCCACTATCAGTACAAAAGACAACGAACTGGTGTGTTTAAAGTTATACCGCACCCCGTGGGAGTCGCAGATTTCGTAAAGAGCGAAATTAAACAGACGCCAACGTTAAAAAAATAAAAGGCTGGCGACTTCAGGAAACTGAACGAGCGCATTAACGCCGATTGATACCCAATGCTATGCATCTCCATGATTCTAGCGAACCTGGAAAAAGGAAAAATTGTTCACAAGCCTGGACTTAAAGTCAAGATACCACCAAATTTAGAGGAACAGTACTGCGTAGAAATGTAATTTTCGTAATAATCGGCGGGAAATATGAAATATATTTCACGGATGTTGATAATGTAGTGGTACCGAATTCTATTAAAAAGGAATTCAAGAAAGTTATACTAGAGAGAGTAAACGTATTTTCGACCTCTAACGAGACTTAGCCTTTTAAAACCTCAGTAATCGCCACTATCAGTACAATAGACAACGGTACCGGTGTATTTAAAGTTATACCACACCCCGTGGGAGTCGCAGATTTCGTAAATAGCGAAATCAAACAGACGCCAATGGTAAAAAAAATAAAAGGCTGGCGACTTCAGGAAACTGAACGAGCGCATTAACGCCGATTGATACCCAATGCTATGCATTTCCATGATTCTAGCGAACCTGGAAAAAGGAAAAATTGTTCACAAGCCTGGACTTAAAGTCAGGATACCACCAAATTTAGAGGAACAGTACTGCGTAGAAATGTAATTTTCGTAATAATCGGCGGGAAATATGAGTTTTGCCGTTTACCATTTGACCTAAAAAATACTGAAAACATCGAATACTTGGGATTCATAGTAACAAGGGGCGGGGCAAAAACTGATCCCGAAAAAGTAAAAGCCATACAAAAACACATTGAACCGAACAACTCTTACGACCTCAGATCTTTCCTTGGCTTAGCCAGGAATAGGAGATTCGTTAAAGATTTTGCATCCATTGCAACACCCCTGACTGACATACTGAAAGGAAAATGTTTCAGTCAGTAAACAGAGGACCAGGAAGGTCACAGTTGAGTTTAATGAAAATCAACACGCAGCATTCGATCGTCTACGAAATATTTTGGTGTCGGACAATGATATCCTAATGTATCCACATTTTAAACAACCCTTTGACTTAATCAGCGATGCGTCTGCAAGTGGTATAGCAGCCGTCCTGTCCAAAAGAGGTCATCCAATAATAATGATCTCCAGCACTCTAAAACAATGTGAACTAAATTATGCCCCAAACAAAAGGGAGTTACTGACTATCGATTGGGCCCTGGGCACAATTCGAAAATTGTTAAATGGTACAAAGGAAATACAAATCTTTACTGACGACCAACCACTCTTCTTTGCAGTGTCGGCCAAAAATACCAAAGGAAAGCATACATCGACGAACACGACGCAAAATTGTTCTACAAACCAGGGAAAGAATCGTGGAAGATGCACAGAACATAAATACGCTTCAAAACGATTTGTATTCGGATGCCGCAACCATTCATAGCGAAACATCGCTGACTAAATTGTTTCCGGGATCAAATCATTCTAGAAAAAGCACAACGACCGTCAAGGCAAAACTTCATGCTCTTCGTGATTCGTCACTTCATAAACTTCAATATCAAATGCGAGTTATTCGATGCAATTAAACCCGGAAGTAATATAATGTAGAACACAATCTAGTATTGAATTTTCCTGCAACCAAATTCTGGCATTTCAAGAACGTCGAAACAGACATCACAGAAAAGAACGAACAATTAGAAATAATAACTGTGGAACACAACCGTGCACACCGCCCAAAAAAATACCAAATAAATCATCCGTGATTATTACTTCCCAAAAATGACTGAGCTATCTAATTAAATTGTCAAACTCATGCAGAGTTTGCACTAAGGGAAAATATGATTGTTGGAAGCTGCCGAGCTTTTTCGGCAACTCTGGCTCCAATCATTTACGAAGGCAAATAATAAAACCACGATTTAATTTAGCTTA
This sequence comes from Drosophila meridionalis, assembly GCA_035045145.1. Classification (NCBI taxonomy): domain Eukaryota; kingdom Metazoa; phylum Arthropoda; class Insecta; order Diptera; family Drosophilidae; genus Drosophila; species Drosophila meridionalis. The sequence goes on from JAWNPG010000023.1 coordinate 7,702,060, forward strand.
TTATTTATTAGTTTAATGCCTAGTCCGCGATGATCGTGTAGGCAAAGTTAATACAGTTTACAATAGAGAGATGTAGGTGTTGCTCGCTTGAAGGTGAATTTCGAACTTAAAGAATAGAATATAAAGTGATAAGCAAGTGACCGAGCAGCATAAATTTACATATGTATGTGTGTTACAGTTTCTTTTTGTGCCTAACTGCACTATGAGCGAATGAGAATGTGATAAAGAGCAGATGGCTTAAGAGAAGCTTATTTAAGAGCAATTATTAGCTGCTGCGCCGAACATCCTCCCCCCCGTTGAAAGACCAAGTCTTTTAACAGGATCATCAACCGGAAGGACGCACAGCTTATTGACAGCTCGACGTGTAGTTCCAGTGGGTGTGCGCAGAACAGCGACTCTCACAGCACCATCAGCTCCAGCGATGGTCTCAACGACTCGAGCTAATGGCCATTTCAACGGCGGCAAGTTTTCATCCTTCACACATACGACATCATTGACCTTGATCGGAGGCTGCGAGGTGACCCATTTTCCACGCTGTTGAAGAATAGTAAGGTACTCCTCACTCCAGCGCTTCCAGAACAATTGCTGTATGTAAGCAATGCGTTGCCATTGACCGAGGCGATTGTGGTCGAGCCCAGTTACGTCTGGCTCGGGAAAATCGATAAGTGGTCGACCAATCAAAAAATGTCCTGGAGTGAGAACTCCAAGATCATCGGGATTTTCTGAAAGTGGAACAAGAGGACGAGAATTGATTATAGCCTGAATTTGGCATACCAAGGTGCGAAGTTCATCGAAGCCGAGAAGTGATGATCCCATAGCGCGGTATAGATGACTTTTTGCGGTCTTCACTGCTGCTTCCCATAGGCCACCGAAATGTAGCGAGCGAGGAGGTATGAACTTCCAATCAAAACTGTTGTTGATGCAGTAGTTCTGAACTTCAGTGCGATGTTCCTGGCTCAACAATAAACGTTTCAGATCCGCTAGCTCGTTCCGTGCACCCACAAAGTTAGTAGCGTTGTCAGACCAAATGCATCTTGGAATGCCGCGCGTACTGATGAAACGCTTGAGGGCGCCCAAGAAAGCTGCGGTCGACAGATCCTTTGCGAGCTCCAACCATACAGCCTTAATTGCGAAGCAAACGAATACGCAGATGTAGCATTTTATTGAAGTTCGGTTTCGTCCATCGGGTTTGTAGTAAAATGGTCCACAGTAGTCGATTCCAGTGACAGTAAATGCCGGTGAAAACTGTATACGATCCTTAGGCAAGTCCGCCATTATATGCTCCACTAGACGAGGCCGGGATCTACAGCATATGACACATTTTCGCAATGCTCGGGAGACAGTTTTCATGCCGCCTATGGGCCAAAACTGGAGTCGAATTACTCCAAGCAAGGCCTGCGGTCCTGCATGATGATGCGCCAGATGAAGATGAGATACTATAGAGAAGGTCAAGGGATGTTCTTTGGGCAAGATAATTGGGTGGCGCGCATCGAAGCCGAGAGTCGAGTGCCGCAAGCGGCCACCAACTCGAAGTAGACCATAGTCATCCATAAACGGAGAGAACGAAAGAATGGCGCTTGATGAATGAACATTCTTTCCATTTCGTAGTGCAGAGTATTCTAGGTGCAGCTGAGTTCTTTGAACAAGACGACACAATATGTGTGATCCTTGACGAAGATCGTCCGCTGACAATCCAGGTTCCTTTGTTACGTCGCTGCCGTCATCGAGTTTGAGAAAACTTTCCTGTTCAATTTCTGGAACTCCGTGAAGTACGTCTCTTGAATTGGAACACCATTTTCTCAACTTAAAGTTTCCTCGAGCAAGAAGACCTGTGGTTTGTTGCATTATGTCGCGAACTTCTTCAACTGAATTGCCTCCTGAGATCAAGTCATCAACGTAGAAATCTCGCAAAACCGTTTTGGATCCTAATGGGTATGCCGACGACTCATCTATTGCTAGTTGATGCATTGCACGAATGGCCAAAAATGAAGCGGGTTTGGTCCCATAAGTGACGGTATTCAATTTGAAGACTTCGATAGCATCGTCTGATGAGTTTCGCCATAAAATGCATTGGAGCATAGAATCAGGCTCTGCGACCTTCACACACCTATACATTTTACCAATATCACCAGTAAGTGCAATCGAAAATGTACGAAAACGAACGAGTGTGTGAAACAAGGTAGCTTGAATAGTCGGCCCTGACATAAGCAAATCATTTAATGAGAAACCAGATGTGGTAACTGCCGAGCCATCGAAGACAACTCTCAGCTTTGTTGTCGAACTCTCTTCTTTGTATACGCAATGATGAGGTAAGAAGTATTTGCATTTAATGATCTCTTCGCTGGGTACCAAAGACATATGATTGAGATCAATATACTCCTTTATAAACGCTGAGTATTTCTCCCTTAAAGTTTGATTTCGAGCGAACTTACGCTCTAAATTCAACAATCGACGCTTGGCCTGCAAATAGGAATTGCCCAAAGATTCAACGCCTTGCTTTTTTGGCAAACAGACTGAATATTCCCCAGAAGGTAATCGACGATAGTTTGTAATAAAATGCTGCTCGCAATTAAGTTCTTCCGTGGTTACCTTGGCAATAGGCTCGAAAACGTGTTCCACTTCCCAAAACTGACGCACCAACTCATCAAGCCGAGTGCTGTGATTGGCGTGATCCGAATTTCTTTGGGTTGCGATAAACGAACAGAGTTTGGGGGCATGTTGCCCGCCACCTGAAATGATCCAGCCGAGCTGCGTTTTCTGCACAACTGGTAATCCAGGTGCCAACTGAATTTGCCCAAAACACATCAGCTCGAAGAAGAGACCAGCTCCGATGAGAAGATCAATCCGTTGTGACTTATGGAACAAAGGATAAGCTAGCTGTAGGTTTGAGGGTATATTCCAAGTTTTAGTAGAAATTGAGATGCCAGGCTGGTTGTCAGTAATAGTCTGGGCGACGTTGGCAGTGATGGAGGCAGAATAATCAGAAATCCGCGATTTCAGAACGAGATTGACTGAATATCCTTCAGTTGAGAAGCTGGCATCTCCAATGCCAGACACTGCAGTCAGTGATTTACATTTTCGAAGCTGAAGCTGATTTGCAAACCGACTGGTGACAAAGTGAAGTTGAGATCCTGAGTCCAAGAGTGCACGACACGGAACGAATGTGCCAGCTCGGTTCTTGACAAGGATTATAGCAGTGGCTAGAAGCACCACATCAGACGAATTAGGAGATATGTGGACTTGAGGCAGAGAAGGTGACATTGCAACCATGGCAGTGGAATGTATTGCATTTGCTTGTTGTTTAAGTTGAGGGACTACGTTCGATGTAACTGTTGAAGACTGATTGTAATGCAATAAAGTATGGTGCTTCATTTGGCAGGTACGGCAGGAACCAGATTTGCAATCCTTCAGCTGATGTCCTTTTCTTAGGCAATTGAGGCAAAGGGCGAGCCTCTTGGCCTCCTTATGCCTTGCCATTGGGGACAATTGCTCAAAACGCTTACATTGGAATAGCGCGTGACTTGGATCGTCACAAAAGACACAACGAATAGGAGTCTTCGAAGCCACAAATGCTTTTCTTAAAGGAGTACTCACGATCTTTCCTGACTTGCCAACCTGACCATCCTGCAAGACTTGATCCACATTTTCAAGGACTCGACACCGTCCTTGCAAGAATTCTGACAATCTAGACCAAGATGGCAACTCATTAGTAGATGAGCCTTCCTCCCATTTAGCCTGAGTAGCCTTGTCCAGCTTTTGCAACACTGTTTGCACGATGACACAGTCAGCAACTTCTTCCCGCGATGCTAAAGAATCCATAGCCCGAATGTGAGACGTAACTTTATCCACCAACTGCCTCAGCCTGCCCACAGATGCATCAACTTTCTCAAGCCGGAAGATTGCTCTGATGTGTGCCTGTACAATAAAACGCTTATTATCAAATCGACGTTGAAGAATATCCAGAGCGACGAGATAGTTGGCTTTGTTGATTTCCAATGAGCTGATGGTATCCAACGCAGAACCACTTAAGCAGGATCGAAGATGCTGGAACTTTTCAATAGGACTGAGATCCGGATCAGCATCTATTATCGTCTTAAACATAGAGTAGAAGTTTTCCCACTCAGTGTAGACTCCACTAAATTTTGGCAGCTCCAGCTGCGGCAAACGCGATCGATTAGCCATGACGAGTGTTGGATGAGCATTTGAACCACTTGTATTAAGCGTCGACGAAAGTTGTTGATCCGACCGATTTCCTAGTTCACGTTGAAGCAAGGCTTTAAACTTTAACAAGGTTGATTCAAACCGCGCAGGCAAATCACTAGATATGGACTCAAAGTTAGATTCTTCTAGGCTAGTATGGACTGAATCAAAGTTTGACTCTAACTTGGTTAGCGAATCCAAAAACACACGTAAATCACACGAGTCCATGTGCCTTAATTTGTCAATGTCCATATCGGCATATAACCTTTCAAGTCTATCGAAAAGCGCGTTTGTTTTGAGTTTTAAGAAAGTAACCTGAGATGCAGGCACTTGATCAACATTCGACTCTGAGTTATTCATTAGAGTTTGTTTACTCGCGAATAAACGTTTGGTTACAAAATGAATGCACAAGCTAATATACTCTCTAATGCACTTTGAGTTTAGCTGATCTAATATGCAGGTTCACTCTTTCACTGTAAATGCGTCTGTTTGTATGTGTGTGATCGACACAGCTATTTTCGGATTAGCGGGCCTTCTATGCAAACGCTGCACAAAGAAGCGCCAAAAACCGCGACGAAATACCGACGAACAAGAATATGATAAAGATAAGCACAACGCAAGCGCGACCGCAAGCTTATCTGAGCTTTTATATATGTCTGTATGTGTGTCTTCTATGATTGACACAGCTTTTTCGGCTTAGCGGGCCCTATATGCAGACGATGCACAGCAGAGGCCAAACGCGACGAACGAAACAGACGATTAAAGAGGAATAAGAAAGACTCGAGATAATGTACGCACAATGCCATGCACTATTATATACACAAATTAATATATAACTTGAGCATAAATGTTAATGTTTTACACGACGAGATTTGTTATTAATTTGAATGCACTATTTTGCACAAATTATAACGCTTTGCACTGTCGTATACGAAGAAGTTTATTGTTAATTTGAATGCACTATTTTGCACAAATGTTAATGTTTTACACTGTTTCGTCGTACAACGCGATGTGTTATTAATTTGAATGCACTATTTTGCACAAATGTTTATGATTCACACCATTGTACTTTGACGAAGTTGAGTACTAACTTGATACACTAAACGAAACACCACGGAGTGTATAAATCACGTCGGGGTCACCAAAATGTTGGAAGCTGCCGAGCTTTTTCGGCAACTCTGGCTCCAATCATTTACGAAGGCAAATAATAAAACCACGATTTAATTTAGCTTATTATTTATTAGTTTAATGCCTAGTCCGCGATGATCGTGTAGGCAAAGTTAATACAGTTTACAATAGAGAGATGTAGGTGTTGCTCGCTTGAAGGTGAATTTCGAACTTAAAGAATAGAATATAAAGTGATAAGCAAGTGACCGAGCAGCATAAATTTACATATGTATGTGTGTTACAGTTTCTTTTTGTGCCTAACTGCACTATGAGAGAATGAGAATGTGATAAAGAGCAGATGGCTTAAGAGAAGCTTATTTAAGAGCAATTATTAGCTGCTGCGCCGAACAATGATAGACATCCCAAAAAGCAAGAACTCGGAGTTACACACATTCCTTCTTATGCCGGCGATATGTTACATATTGATTTCTAAGTTCGCAATTGTGCAACCAGTGGCGTCTCAAACCTCATTTAAAAACACCCTTAATCCAAATGGTTTGGCACGCCTCCTTCTGCCTGTTTCATACACTTTCACAAAACCATTATACCCTGATTTCCCATTTTCAATGGGATCAGGGTATAATAAAACAATTATAGCATAGGTATCGTAAATACACCCCCGCTTCACAGTACATCGAACGGTCAAGTGGAACGTTTCCTCAGCACCCTAACAGAAATTGCTATATGCCTCAAAATAGAAAAAAAACAAGTAAGAACGTTGCCTTAGGACGAAACCTGAAGCGTAATACTCGTTTCCGACAGGGGCATCTGGTATTTTAAATTTAATAATTTATCTCAAATTTTGCATTTATGTAGATTCATGTGAATTTTATGCAATTTAAATTTTTGCAAATATAACTATGTGAATGAATTAGCTATTTATATAATGTAAAAAATTCAATAGAATCATATGCTGAAAGTTTCATCAAGTTCCGTTAAGTCAGTCACAATCTATTAAACAAAACGTTTGGCCAATTATGACACGCACGCGTTAAGCAGCGACAGCAAAATACATTTACATTTACACATATGTCATTGAAACGTGCTTATGCACGGTCACAATTAAATTCAGCGCCATTCATTCTAGCATATTTTTCAACCAAAATTGTTATTGAGTTGTGTTTGCATTTTCAGCCGCTTCTTTAGTTTTGTATTTGTCAAATATCGCCCTTTATACGCATACATTCAACCGACCACCGTTTTTGTATGTACACATATAAATACATACGTTCATATGCGCGCATTTCAGCATTTTCTAAGAATTACAATTGCGATTGATTTATGTTTATATTGTGTTTGCATTAACAGGAGCTTCTATAGTTTTGTATTTGTCAAAAGTCGCCTTTGTAGTGAAGTAGTTTCGGATTTGCCAACAGGCAATGCAAAACTGATGTGGCGCAGCAGGTAGATGAAAAGCGTGTAAGCAAAAGGGTCCGCGTTCGAGACGCGGCGGCGACGGCATGAAAATAGTTGCGCAGCTGTTCGTGCCTACATACATACATACCTGATGGGACCTATCGTCAATTTTTTTGTGTGTGAATAATTTTGTTCGGACTAAGTCGATTACACAAATATCGGTATTTGATATTTACATTTTTTGTCACAAAAAGAAAACATAACTGACCTAGGCTATACGAAAAATGATAATTTTAGCAGATAAATTATGTGCAGAACTTCAACATTAAATCGAATTACATATATTTCTCAGAAGTGCCGTTTGTCGTCTTAGCAATTCTTATTAAGCTTATTTATATAGGTGGCACAGGCATATGAATTTTGCAGCTGGGCGTTACAAATTTTGTTGCCAATTTGCCACGCCCCCAGTAGACGTGAACATATACTATTTGGCAAGTTCCTAGAAGGAGTCGAGGATAAAGTAACTGTAAAGTTTGGATACTTACACTCCAAAAATGTGAAAGTTACAGGGTATTTTTTTGATATACCACGCCCCCAAAGGGGCGTAAGATTTATTTTTGGGGAATCAATAGAGGAGGCCTCCAGTAACACAAACATCAAATTTTGAAGCGCCTAGCTCTAAAACTATAGGAGCTATAAGCTTTTTGCGATTTGACACGCCCCCTGAAGGCGTAGGTATGTCCGCCATATTTTTCTTATCTTGGGTTGCTTATCCGAGTATATATATCAAATTTCAAGTCTCTAGCATCAATAGTGCTCAAAATATAGCTGAATTTGTAAAATCACTCTATATTCAGATCCGATTTGCCACGCCCCCAGTGGGCGTGGACATACAATTTTTGTATCAATCTTTATAGAATCGCAGCGTTAAGATACGTGCCTAATTTCAGCATTCTAGCTTTAAAACTGTAGAAGTTACAGTTTTCCCGATTTGCCACGCCCCCAATGGGCGTAGATATATCCGCCATATCTTTTTGAGCTTGGGTGGTCAACGCAAGTATACATTCCGAATTTCAACTCTCTAGCTCTTCAACTAATATGATTTCTATGATTTCTATTAACTATGGGCGCAACCATTTTCCGATTTGCCACGCCCCTAGTGGGCGTATCCGGAAAATCTTGACACTTTATAATTCGAGGATATACACGAGTATATGTTCCAAATTTCAAGAGTCTAGCTTCAATAGCGTAGAAAAATATTGCATTCATACGGACAGACGGACAGACGGACGGGCAGCAAGACGGACATTTCACAAAACCAATATACTCTTTTTCCCTTTGGGAAACGAGTATAAAAAAGGAAGAGAGGAGGAAAGAACACAGAAAAACTCCAGAGAACCAGCAGGAGAGCTGGAGTTGGAGCTTATGCTATTAACAGAGCTGTTAAAAGCATAGCATGATGTGGAGGGAGGAGCAGTTCTGTTTAATGGAATCTGACATAAACAAAGGTTATCGGAAATACATTTTGATCTTGAGTGGTCGACGCGAGTAAACATTCCAAATTGCAACTATCTAATTTGGAATGTATACTCGCGACGACCATCTAAGATCAAAATGATATGGCGCATATATTTACTCCCATTAGGAGCGTACCACTAACTAGTGGTGTGGCAAATGGGATCAGGACAATTAATAATTTTCAGAATTCGTCTATATTTTGAGCACTATCGGATTAACAACCCAAGATTAAAACAAGTAAAAAAGCTCCACTCCGGCTTTTTAACCGATGATTTCGGACATACGGGCGTACGCATATTCCGATTTTTTAGTTAATTAATAACTCCCAAATTTAAAGTTTTTAGATTCAATAGCGTACAAATATTTGCAAAAGACGAACATTGCCCACAGCAATATATGTACTCTTTTTTTTTGCGTTGGGAACAGAGTAGAAAAAATAATGCCTCACAACAGTTAAATAGTTTGTTTGTCAAATATAAAATAGATGTTAAAAATAATGATCCTGGCGGGATTCGAACCTGCAACCACAAAATTATAACAGCATCACCGCTGCAATTCGTGCTTAGGTAGCAGTGGCTAAAATGAAACAATTTCACTTCTAGATCGCAAAAAATCTGTTGTTGAGAATCCAAATACAATTTAATTCGCTGATGATTCGTCAATTTTATTTATTTATTTATTTTTTTTAATTCTAAGTGAATAATTTGAATTATACTTTCAGCTACATATTCCATTAAATATATGGAAGTATTGGCTATATTTTCAATTATGAGTTTGGCAAAATTTAGAGAATGCAAAACATTTGTAGAATAAAAATTATATAAAATTCGTATAAATCCATATTGAACATTTTGAGAATCTATCTCTAAGTACAAGCTAAACGATTATATTGTGATTTATATTTTAATGGGTTCAAGGTATAAAAACTTCATATTTCTTAAAATGTAAAATAACCAACAACATTATGTTTATCAGGTTGAGAACTGAGTTCATCTTGTATAGTTTTCTTTAAATAACTTCTCATTTACTATAGATGTTTTTTACAATAATGCAGATCCCTAGATTATTTGAAACAGGTTTGCATAGGTTTTAATATTTTTCATATTACATAAGTTGCTATTACAGATTTTTTCTTGCTATACGTTCAAATTGACTTTAAATTTTAAGATTTTTTTCCTTTTAAATTGTGTATATTATCTTTCATTTCAGTTGCTAATGTCATTTTTCAGGCTGGGTACACTTGCTTCATTATTAAGTGAGCCACTAGTAAATGGTTTTACTACAGCCGCAGTGTGTCATGTGGTCACCACACAGCTGAAATACAGGAATAAGCATGGACCGCCATAAGGGAGCATTTAAAATTATTTACACTCTGATTGATGTAACTAAAGGGTTGTCAGATACTAACCTTGTTAACTTCAGTTTCGGTGTAGGAGTCATTATATTCATGACCATTTGCAATGAGTGCATAAAACCATATTTAAACAACCGATGTCGCTTCCCGTTGCCTGGAGAGCTAATAGCTGTGATTGGTGGAACTTTAATATATAAATTTTATCACTTATTCAAAGACTTTAATGTGCAGTTGTTTGGTATAATATCAAAAGGATTACCAAGTGCCACATTACTACGGCTTGATTTGGTCCCGTTGGTTGTCGTCGATTCTATAGCCATTGCAATAGTAACATAATCTATCATTATGTCTATGGGCTTGACGTTTGCCAAAAAGCATGGCTATGAGGTTCGTGCCAATCAGGAGCTCTTTGCTATGTGCATGGGCAATGCTGTCGGCAGTTGTTTTTCTTGCATACCCTTAGCTTGCTCTTTGTCGCTTTTGGTCATACAATCGGTCCCGGACTTTGACGGAACCCAAAGCGAATATGTTGCTTGGCGACAGTCAGCCAATGACGCCTCCGAGTTATTTAAGCCATTCAATGGAAGCTGCGCACATTATCAGGAAGTTACAACCAATAGAAACAAAATCAGAAAACCACTGCTAATTTCACATAATTTCGATGCTACTATATAATGCCTTGATTGTACGTACGCCGATAGAATATCGCTAAGTCTATTGAGGCAGCGTTAGAGAGGATGATTTAAGGATGAGCTAAGCTGAGTGGAATACTACGATTAAGTCGAAAAAAATTGACTCTTGTAACCAATAATATCATAGTGTCCCATGATCAGGCAATCAAGCAAGTACCGATTTGCTAAATAAAAAAGTCTGTTGTGATGCATTGCATTTATCTCAGGCCTCAAAAAGTCGTATTATCGCAAAAGATCTGTCATCCGCACTGGCACTAGTCAGAGAAGCGAAGAATATTTTCGGCCTCGTACGCCAAAGCCATTGAAGAAAATCGAATAGAAGCAGGTCACAGCTTAGCCAGGATACAAATAGCAGAGGCTGGCTCCTGCCCAGGTCAAAAACCCACATTTTTTTGAGCGTCAGCATTACAACGTTAATGAAGAACCAAATCATGTATCAGAGCCTATAGAGGTTGAAACATCTGCAAAATTCAGGCAGCAGACAGAGTTTGATAAATCACAAACAAATATCACATCAGCTCAGAAAAGACAAAACACGTCTGAGCGCGTCTCAGGTCAAAGGCGGCAGCGTGTACAACAATGTAATGCAGATAGCCTCGGACAATAGGGAAGAATGTTATGAAAGCATAGCATCAGCCGCAGTTACTGAAATAGACAATGATAACGAATCTGTATGAACTAGCTTTTGTAGGGAACGTTCCAAGCTACCGGTCATCGAACGACAGTTTTCTGGGAGAGCATTCAAAATCCAAATAGATACCGGCGCGAAAAAAAATGATGCAAAGCCCGTAAAGGAGCTACAACACATAATGCCCGTCGATTGCCCATTCACTGTGAGCTCAATACAGGCACAAGAGAAATTAAAAGTAAATGCCTAATAATCATTTTTAAAAGGTCTCCCTATTTTTCATACTAGCATCGCTTAATACGTTTGAATCCATTATTGGCTTCGACCTGCTAACGCGGGCAGGAGTAGCATTAAACCTTCAGAACAGCACTCTAGAAAACCAAAATACATCTGAAAAATTGCGTTACCAATATTGTGATAGCGTAAATTTCACGGATGTTGATAATGTAGTGGTACCGAACTCTATTAAAAAGGAATTCAAGAAAGTTATACTAGAGAGAGTAAACGTATTTTCGACCTCTAACGAGACTTAGCCTTTTAAAACCTCAGTAATCGCCACTATCAGTACAATAGACAACGGTACCGGTGTATTTAAAGTTATACCACACCCCGTGGGAGTCGCAGATTTCGTAAATAGCGAAATCAAACAGACGCCAATGGTAAAAAAAATAAAAGGCTGGCGACTTCAGGAAACTGAACGAGCGCATTAACGCCGATTGATACCCAATGCTATGCATTTCCATGATTCTAGCGAACCTGGAAAAAGGAAAAATTGTTCACAAGCCTGGACTTAAAGTCAGGATACCACCAAATTTAGAGGAACAGTACTGCGTAGAAATGTAATTTTCGTAATAATCGGCGGGAAATATGAAATATATTTCACGGATGTTGATAATGTAGTGGTACCGAATTCTATTAAAAAGGAATTCAAGAAAGTTATACTAGAGAGAGTAAACGTATTTTCGACCTCTAACGAGACTTAGCCTTTTAAAACCTCAGTAATCGCCACTATCAGTACAATAGACAACGGTACCGGTGTATTTAAAGTTATACCACACCCCGTGGGAGTCGCAGATTTCGTAAATAGCGAAATCAAACAGACGCCAACGGTAAAAAAAATAAAAGGCTGGCGACTTCAGGAAACTGAACGAGCGCATTAACGCCGATTGATACCCAATGCTATGCATTTCCATGATTCTAGCGAACCTGGAAAAAGGAAAAATTGTTCACAAGCCTGGACTTAAAGTCAGGATACCACCAAATTTAGAGGAACAGTACTGCGTAGAAATGTAATTTTCGTAATAATCGGCGGGAAATATGAGTTTTGCCGTTTACCATTTGGCTTAAAAAATACTGGAAAGATTTTTTTTATAGAAAACATCGAATACTTGGGATTCATAGTACCAAGGGGCGGGGTAAATACTGATCCCGAAAAAGTAAAAGCCATACAAAAACACATTGAACCGAACAACTCTTACGACCTCAGATCTTTCCTTGGCTTAGCCAGGAATAGGAGATTTCGCATCTATTGCAACACCCCTGACTGACATACTGAAAGGAAAATGTTTCAGTCAGTAAACAGAGGACCAGGAAGGTCAAAGTTGAGTTTAATGAAAATCAACACGAAGCATTCGATCATCAACGAAATATTTTGGTGTCGGACAATGTCATCCTAATGTATCCACACTTTAAACAACCCTTTGACTTAATCAGCGATGCGTCTGCAAGTGGTATAGCAGCCGTCCTGTCCAAAAGAAGTCATCAAATAATAATGATCTCCAGCACTCTAAAACAATGTGAACTAAATTATGCCACAAACAAAAGGGAGTTACTGACTATCGATTGGGCCCTGGGCACAATTCGAAAATTGTTATATGGTACAAAGGAAATACAAATCTTTACTGACCACCAACCACTCTTCTTTGCAGTCTCGGAAAAAAATACCAACGCAAAAATTAAGAGGTGGAAGGCATACATCGTCGAACACGACGCAAAATTGTTCTACAAACCAGGGAAAGAATCGTGGAAGATGCACATAACATAAATACGCTTCAAAACGATTTGTATTCGGATGCCGCAACCATTCATAGCGAAACATCGCTTACTAAATTGTTTTCGGGATCAAATCATTCTAGAAAAAGCACAACGACCGTCAAGGCGAAACTTCATGCTCTTCGTGATTCGTCACTTCATAAACTTCAATATCAAATGCGAGTTATTCGATGCAATTAAACCCGGAAGTAATAACACAATCTAGTATTGAATTTTCCTGCAACCAAATTCAGGCATTGCAAGAACGTCGAAAAAGACATCACAGACAAGAACGAACAATTAGAAATAATAACTGTCGAACACAACCGTGCACACCGAGCTGTCCGAGAAAATACCAAATAAATCTTCCGTGATTATTAATTCACAAAAATGACTAAGCTATCTAATTAAATTGTCATAAACTGCAGAGTTTGTACTAAGGGAAAATATGATAGACATCCCAAACAGCAAGAACTCGGAGTTACACCCATTCCTTCTTATGCCGGCGATATGTTACATATTGTTTTCTAAGTTCGCAATTGTGCAATCAGTGGCGTCTCAAACCTCATTTAAAAACACCCTTAATCCAAATGGTAATTTTTTTTCAAACACGAGAACCATATATTGCGATAACGAGGCTGCATTCAGTTCGGAAGCAATAACAACATTACTTTAAAACAATTATAGCATAGGTATCGTAAATGCACCCCCGCTTCACAGTACATCGAACGGTCAAGTGGAACGTTTCCTCAGCACCTTAACAGAAACTGCTATATGCCTGAAAATAGACAAAACAAGTAAGAACGTTGCCTTAGGACGTAACCTAATGCGTGATACTTGTTTCCCATAAGAGCATCTGGTATATTCAATTTAATAATATATCTAAAATTTTTTGCATTTATGTAGATTCATGTGAATTTTATGCAATTTAAATTTTTTCAAATATTACCATGTGAATGAATTAGCATTTTTATAAAATGTAAAAAATTCAATAGAATCATATGCTGAATGTTTCATCAAGTTCCGTTAAGTCAGTCGCAATCTATTAAACAAAACGTTTGGCCAATTATGACACGCACGTGTTAAGCAGCGACAGCAAAATACATTTACATTTACACATACATATGTATGTACATTGAAACGGCTTATGCATGGTTACAAATAAATTCAGCGCCATTCATTCTAGTATATTCTTCAACCAAAATTGTTATTGAGTTATGTTTGCATTTTCAGCCGCTTCTTTAGTTTTGTATTTGTTAAATATTTATACGCATACATTCAAACCGACCACCGTTTTTGTATGTACACATATAAATACATACGTTCATATGCGCGGATTTCAGCATTTCTAAAAATCACAATTGCGATTGATTTATGTTTATATTGTGTTTGCATTAACAGCAGCTTCTATAGTTTTGTATTTGTCAAAAGTCGCCTTTGTAGTGAAGTAGTTTCGGATTTGCCAACAGGCAATGCAAAACTGATGTGGCGCAGCAGGTAGATGAAAAGCGTGTAAGCAAAAGGGTCCGCGTTCGAGACGCGGCGGCGACAGCATGAAAATAGTTGCGCTGCTTTTCGTGCCTACATACATACATGATGGGTCCTATCATCAATTTTTTTGTGTGTGAATAATTTTGTTCGGAATAAGTCGATATTTGTGTAATCGATTTTTGATATTTACACTTTTTGATGGTATGGTCAGAAGGGTCAGCGTTCGAGACGCGGCGGCGACGGCATGAAAATAGTTGCGCAGCTGTTCGTGCCTACATACATACATACATGATGAGCCCAATCGTCAATTTTTTTGTGTGGAATAATTTTGTTCGGAATAAGTTGATATTTGTGTAATCGATATTTGATATTTTATTTTTTGGATGGTATGGTCAGACACACAAAAAGAAAATAACATAACTGACCCAGGCTACACGAAAAATGATCATTTTAGCAGATGAATTATTTGCAGAACTTCAACATTAAATCGAATTATATATATTTCTTAATATTTCTCAGAAATGCCGTTTGTCGTCTTAGCAATTCTTATAAAGCTTATTTATATAGCTGGGCGTTACAAATTTTTAGACATGTCATATTTGGTAAGTTCCTAGAAGGAGTCTAGGGTAAAGTAACTGTAAAGTTTGGATGCTAACACTCCAAAAATGTGAAAGTTACAGGGTATTTTTTCGATATACCACGCCCCCAAAGGGGCGTAAGATTTATTTTTGGGGAATCAATAGAGGAGGCCCCCAGTAGCACAAACATCCAATTTTGAAGCGTCTAGCTCTAAAACTGTAGGAGATATAATGTTTTGCGATTTGCCAAGCCCCCTGAAGGCGTAGGTATGTCCGCCATATCTTTTTGATCTTGGGTTGCGTATCTGAGTATATATATCAAATTTCAAGTCTCTAGCATCAATAGTGCTCAAAATATAGCTGAATTTGTAAAATCACTATATATTCAGATCCGATTTGCCACGCCCCCAGTGGGCGTAGACATCAATTTTTATATAATCGTAGCGTTAAGTTACGTGCTAAATTTCAGCATTCTAGCTTTAAAACTGTAGAAGTTACAGTTTTCCCGATTTGCCACGCCCCCAATGGGCGTAGATATATCCGCCATATCTTTTTGAGCTTAGGTGGTCAACGCAAGTATACATTCCAAATTTCAACTCTCTAGCTCTTCAACTAATATGATTTTTTCATTATGGGCGCAAGCATTTTCCGATTTGCCACGCCCCTAGTGGGCGTATCCGGAAAATCTTGATATTTTATAATTCGAGAGTATACACGAGTATATGTTCCAAATTTCTAGTCTCTAGCTTCAATAGAAAAATATTGCATTCGTACGGACCGACGGACAGACGGCCTGACCGACAGACGGACGGACAGAAAGACGGACATTTCACAAAACCAATATACTCTTTTCCCTTTGGGAAACGAGTATAAAAAAATCGACAACGTGACCGTGACTTAATTCAATTAACAATTGTAAACCGTCGAGGCAGAATAGGCTGTTCGAGGTAGGTGAAAAGGTATTATTAAAGAAGAATATAAGATTGGGCAACAAACTGAACCCACTATGCTCAGAATAGGATCTACTGACAGACATGGAAACGTCTGTTCTCATTAGGGGAGGGTAGTGTACAAGGACAACCCCAAGTAAAGCTGGAATCTCATGCCTCACCTCTCCGTTACAGGTTTTTGTGCGGGATATTCTCTATAATTACAACGGCCATCGTTATTATGACAAATGCCCGGATTACCGACTATTCACATTTTAACTAAATTGTAGCATGTTACATGCAAAAAAGCATATGCCCACCATATTGTAGTGTATACAATATGTAAAGTGGTCATATGCTCAATGTCAAAGTTAGAGTATCAAGCGCACCACAGCTAAGTGTCGTAATATGATCAGCCAGTTATATATGGACAGCCCTGCAGCATGAGTGTGCAGTGCAGTGTAAGCACTATGACGTTCGTTGACCGTTCGGTCCGAAGTTCATTTCAATGTGTATGCCTTCTGCATGAATTACTTATATTGGACAAAATTTGCAAGACCCAAGTTAACCATCCAAATAGTAATTGGCCATTTAAAATACGAGGGGCGTATAAAAAATATTACTAGATTAGACCGACCACCTGTACTTTCCATCCACGACTAGCGCAAAATAAAGCATTTGGTGGATAAGGATCCATTTAAACTGCAGTAAAGATAGCATCAGCAACGACTACAAAAAAGGATGTACACCAGGAAACCGTTCGTAGGGCCATATAATTATACAACTTTGGGTCTAATACTCTTCGCAAAAACCAATTCGTAAATTTAACAAGTAGGAAGAAGTGTGTAGAGTTTGCTAAGCAATAGGTGATCTTCTCTGATAAGTCAAGCTGCAATATTTGTGGCTCGGACGGACGACTACGCATGTGGAGAAGACCTGGAGATGCCCTTAATCCGAAAAATTCAAAAAGACCATAAAGTACGGTGACGCTAGTCTAATGGCTTGGGGCTGCATAGCTGCATCTGGCGTTAGCAGCTTTGAGTTTGCTGACGGAGTGATGGACAACATTGACATCCTCAAAAGAAAATTGAAAAACAGCGCTACTTATCTGCTTCCAAGAAGATAACGATCCTAAACATAGGACCATGATTACCCGTCTCTATCTCGCCTACAACATGTCTCACTCATTGGAAAAGACCTCACTGAGTTTGTAAAAACTTTATATATATATATATATATATATATATATAAAAGAAGTCTAGAATCGAACTGACTTGCGTCGCACACTTATTCTTTGTGCCCACCATCGAACCACGCTCGGCGACAGCGACACGACGCACAACACAATTAGAGCTGATGCAAGATTACTAATATGTTGGAATATATATATATATATATATATATATATATATATATATATATATATATATATATCTATTCCAACACATTAGTAATCTTGCATCAGCTCTAATTGTGTTGTGCGTCGTGGCGCTGTCGCCGAGCGTATATATATATATATATATATATATATTGATATAATATAATATAATTTTTCGTATAGCCTAGGTCAATTATGTTTTGTTTTTGTGTTTTGTTTTTGCCAAAGGGAAAAAGAGTATATTGGTTTTGTGAAATGTCCGTCTTGCTGTCCGTCCGTCTGTCCGTCTGCCGTATGAATGCAATATTTTTCTACGCTATTGAAGCTAGAGACTGGAAATTTGGAGCATATACTCGTGTATACCCTCGAATTATAAAGTGTCATGATTTTCCGGATACGCCCACTAGGGGCGTGGCAGAGAGTTGAAATTTGGAATGTATACTTGCGTAGACCACCCAAGCTCAAAAAGATATGGCGGATATATCTACGCCCATTGGGGGCGTGGCAAATCGGGAAAACTGTAACTTCTACAGTTTTAAAGCTAGAATTCTGAAATTTGGCACGTAACTTAACGCTACGATTATATAAAAATTGATGTCTACGCCCAATGGGGGCGTGGCAAATCGGATCTGAATATATAGTAATTTTACAAGATCAGCTATATTTTGAGCACTATTGATGCTAGAGACTTGAAATTTAATATATATACTCAGATACGCAACCCAAGATCAAAAAGATATGGCGGACATACCTACGCCTTCAGGGGGCTTGGCAAATCGCAAAACAGTATATCTCCTACAGTTTTAGAGCTAGACGCTTCAAAATTGGATGTTTGTGTTACTGGGGGCCTCCTCTATTGATTCCCCAAAAATAAATCTTACGCCCCTTTGGGGGCGTGGTATATCGAAAAAATACCCTGTAACTTTTACATTTTTGGAGTGTAAGCATCCAAACTTTACAGTTACTTTACCCTAGACTCCTTCTAGGAACTTACCAAATAGGACATGTTTACGCCTACTGGGGGCGTGGCAAATTGGCAACAAAATTTGTAACGCCCAGCTGCAAAATTCATATGGCTGTGACACCTATATAAATAAGCTTAATAAGAATTGCTAAGACGACAAACGGCATTTCTGAGAAATATATGTAATTCGATTTAATGTTGAAGTTCTGCAAATAATTTATCTGCTAAAATGATCATTTTTCGTATAGCCTGGGTCAGTTATGTTATTTTCTTTTTGTGTGTTGTTGTTGTTGGCAAATCCGAAACTACTTCACTACAAGGGCGACTTTTGACAAATTCAAGAAGAATGATAGAAGCTCCTGTTAATGCAAACACAATATAAACGTAAGTCAATCGCAATTGTGATTCTTAGAAAATGCTGAATACATACAAAAACGGTGGTCGGTTTGAATGTATGCGTATAAATATGTAACAAATACAAAAGTAAAGAAACGGCTGAAAATGCAAACATAACTCAATAACAATTTTGGTTGAAGAATATACTAGAATGAATGGCGCTGAATTTATTAGTGACCATGCATAAGCCGTTTCAATGTACATACATACATATGTATGTGTAAATGTAAATATATTTTGCTGTCGCTGCTTAACACGTGCGTGTCATAATTGGCCAAACGTTTTGTTTAATAGATTGCGACTGACTTAACGGAACTTGATGAAACATTCAGCATATGATTCTATTGTATTTTTTACATTTTATAAAAATGCTAATTCATTCACATGGTTATATTTGCAAAAATTTAAATTGCATAACGTTCACATGAATCTACATCAATTCAAAAAATTTTAGATATATTATTAAATTGAATATACCAGATGCTCTTATGGGAAACGAGTATCACGCATTAGGTTACGTCCTAAGGCAACGTTCTTACTTGTTTAATTAATGGTAGACATTTATTTTCGTCTTAGCAACTGTTCGGCGCAGCGGCTAATAATTGCTCTTAAATAAGCTTTTCTTAAGCCATCTGTTCTTTATCACATTCTCATTCGCTCATAGTGCAGTTAGGAAAAAAAAGAAACTGTAACAGACATACATATGTAAATGTATGCTGTTCGGTCACTTGCTTATCATTTTGTATTCTATTCTTTAAGTTCGAAAATCACCTTCAAGCGAGCAACACCTATCTCTATTGTAAACTGTATTAACTTTGCCTATACGATCATCGCGGACTAGGCATTAAATTAATAAATAATAAGCTAAATTAAATCGTGGTTTTCTTATTTGCCTTCGTAAATGATTGGAGCCAGAGTTGCCGAAAAAGCTCGGCAGATTCCAACATTTTGGTGACCCCGACGTGATCTATACACTCCGTGGTGTTTCGTTTAGTGTATCAAGTTAGTACTCAACTTCGTCAAAGTACAACGGTGTGAATCATTAACATTTGTGCAAAATAGTGCATTCAAATTAATAACACATCGCGTTGTACGACGAAACAGTGTAAAACATTAACATTTGTGCAAAATAGTGCTTTCAAATAAACAATAAACTTCGTCGTACACGACAGTGCAAAGCGTTAAAATTTGTGCAAAATAGTGCATTCAAATTAATAACAAATCTCGTCGTGTAAAACATTAACATTTATGCTCAAGTTATATATTAATTTGTGTATATAATAGTGCATGGCATTGTGCGTACATTATCTTGAGTTTTTCTTATTCCTCTTTAATCGCCTTTTTCGTTCGTCGGGTTTGGCCCCTGCTGTGCATCGTCTGCATATAGGGCCCGCTAAGCCGAAAAAGCTGTGTCAATCATAGAAGACACACATACAGACATATATAAAAGCTCAGATAACCTTGCGGTCGCGCTTGCGTTGTGCTTATCTTTATCATCTTCTTGTTCGTCGGTTGTTCGTCGCGGTTTTTGGCGCTTCTTTGTGCAGCGTTTGCATAGAAGGCCCGCTAATCCGAAAATAGCTGTGTCGATCACACACATACAAACACACGCATTTACAGTGAAAGAGTGAACCTGCATATTAGATCAGCTAAACTCGAAGTGCATTAGAGAGTATATTAGCTTGTGCATTTTTTCGCGAGTAAACAAACTCTAATGAATAACTCAGAGTCGAATGTTGATCAAGTGCCTGCATCTCAGGTTACTTTCTTAAAACTCAAAACAAACGCGCTTTTCGATAGACTTGAAAGGTTATATGCCGATATGGACATTGACAAATTAATTCACATGGACTCGTGTGATTTACGTGTGCTTTTGGATTCGCTAACCAAGTTAGAGTCAAACTTTGATTCAGTCAATACTAGCCTAGAAGAATCTAACTTTGAGTCCATATCTAGTGATTTGCCTGCGCGGTTTGAATCAACCTTGTTAAAGTTTAAAGCCTTGCTTCAACGTGAACTAGGAAATCGGTCGGATCAACAACTTTCGTCGACGCTTAATACAAGTGGTTCAAATGCTCATCCAACGCTCGTCATGGCTAATCGATCGCGTTTGCCGCAACTGGAGCTGCCAAAATTTAGTGGAGTCTACACTGAGTGGGAAAACTTCTACTCTATGTTCAAGACGATAATAGATGCTAATCCGGATCTCAGTCCTATTGAGAAGTTCCAGCATCTTCGATCCTGCTTAAGTGGCTCTGCGTTGGATACCATCAGCTCATTGGAAATCAACAAAGCCAACTATCTCGTCGCTCTGGATATTCTTCAACGTCGATTTGATAATAAGCGTTTTATTGTACAGGCACACATCAGAGCAATCTTCCGGCTTGAGAAAGTTGATGCATCTGTGAGCAGGCTGAGGCAGTTGGTGGATAAAGTTACGTCTCACATTCGGGCTATGGATTCTTTAGCATCGAGGGAAGAAGTTGCTGACTGTGTCATCGTGCAAACAGTGTTGCAAAAGCTGGACAAGGTTACTCAGGCTAAATGGGAGGAAGGCTCATCTATGAGTTGCCATCTTGGTCTTGTCAGAATTCTTGCAAGGACGGTGTCGAGTCCTTGAAAATGTGGATCAAGTCTTGCAGGATGGTCAGGTTGGCAAGTCAGGAAAGATCATGAGTACTCCTTTAAGAAAGGCATTTGTTGCTTCGAAGACTCCTATTCGTTGTGTCTTTTGTGACGATCCAAGTCACGCGCTATTCCAATGTAAGCGTTTTGAGCAATTGTCCCCAATGGCAAGGCATAAGGAGGCCAAGAGGCTTGCCCTTTGCCTCAATTGCCTAAGAAAAGGACATCAGCTGAAGGATTGCAAATCTGGTTCCTGCCGTACCTACCAATTGAAGCACCATACTTTATTGCATTACAATCAGTCTTCAACAGTTACATCGAACGTAGTCCCACAACTTAAACAACAAGCAAATGCAATACATCCCACTGCCATGGTTGCAATGTCACCTTCTCTGCCTCAAGTCCACATATCTCCTAACTCGTCTGATGTGGTGCTTCTAGCCACTGCTATAATCCTTGTCAAGAACCGAGCTGGCACATTCGTTCCGTGTCGTGCGCTCTTGGACTCAGGATCTCAACTTCACTTCGTCACCAGTCGGTTTGCAAATCAGCTTCAGCTTCGAAAATGTAAATCACTGACTGCAGTGTCTGGCATTGGAGATGCCAGCTTCTCAACTGAAGGATATTCAGTCAATCTCGTTCTGAAATCGCGGATTTCTGATTATTCTGCCTCCATCACTGCCAACGTCGCCCAGACTATTACTGACAACCAGCCTGGCATCTCAATTTCTACTAAAACTTGGAATATACCCTCAAACCTACAGCTAGCTTATCCTTTGTTCCATAAGTCACAAAGGATTGATCTTCTCATCGGAGCTGGTCTCTTCTTCGAGCTGATGTGTGTTGGGCAAATTCAGTTGGCACCTGGATTACCAGTTGTGCAGAAAACGCAGCTCGGCTGGATCATTTCAGGTGGCGGGCAACATGCCCCCAAACTCTGTTCGTTTATCGCAACCCAAAGAAATTCGGATCACGCCAATCACAGCACTCGGCTTGATGAGTTGGTGCGTCAGTTTTGGGAAGTGGAACACGTTTTCGAGCCTATTGCCAAGGTAGCCACAGAAGAACTTAATTGCGAGCAGAATTTCATTACAAACTATCGTCGATTACCTTCTGGGGAATATTCAGTCTGTTTGCCAAAAAAGCAAGGCGTTGAATCTTTGGGCTATTCCTATTTGCAGGCCAAGCGTCGATTGTTGAATTTAGAGCGTAAGTTCGCTCGAAATCAAACTTTAAAGGAGAAATACTCAGCATTTATAAAGGAGTATATTGATCTCAATCATATGTCATATGGTTCCCAGCGAAGAGATCAATAAACGCAAATATTTCTTACCTCATCATTGCGTATACAAAGAAGAGAGTTCGACAACAAAGCTGAGAGTTGTCTTCGATGGCTCGGCAGCTACCACATCTGGTTTCTCATTAAACGATTTGCTTATGTCAGGACCGACTATTCAAGCTACCTTGTTTCACACACTCGTTCGTTTCCGTACATTTTCGATTGCACTTACTGGTGATATTGTTAAAATGATAGGTGTGTGAAGGTCGCGGAGCCTGATTTTATGCTCCAGTGCATTTTATGGCGAAACTCATCAGACGATGCTATCGAAGTCTTCAAATTGAATACCGTCACTTATGGGACCAAACCCGCTTCATTTTTGGCCATTCGTGCAATGCATCAACTAGCAAAAAATGAGTCGTCGGCATACCCATTAGGATCCAAAACGGTTTTGCGAGATTTCTACGTTGATGACCTGATCTCAGGAGGCAATTCAGTTGAAGAAGTTCGCGACCACAGGTCTTCTTGCTCGAGGAAACTTTAAGTTGAGAAAATGGTGCTCCAATTCAAGAGACGCACTTTGCGGATTTCCGGAAAAGTTTTCTCAAACTCATTGACGGCAGCGACGTAACAAAGGCACCTGGATTGTCAGCGGACGATTTTCGTCAAGGATCGCACATATTGTGTCGTCTTGTTCAAAGAACTCAGCTGCACCGAGAATACTCTGCACTACGAAATGGAAAGAATGTTCATTCGTCAAGCACCATTCTTTCGCTCTCTCCGTTTATGGATGACTTTGGTCTACTTCAAGTTGGTGGCCGCTTGCGGCACTCTACTCTCGGCTTCGATGCGCGCCACCCAATTATCTTGCCCAAAGAACATCCCTTGACCTTCTCTATAGTATCTCATCTTCATCTGGCGCATCATCATGCAGGACCGCAGGCCTTGCTTGGAGTAATTCGACTCCAGTTTTGGCCCATAGGCGGCATGAAAACTGTCTCCCGAGCATTGCGAAAATGTGTCATATGCTGTAGATCCCGGCCTCGTCTAGTGGAGCATATAATGGCGGACTTGCCTAAGGATCGTATACAGTTTTCACCGGCATTTACTGTCACTGGTATCGACTACTGTGGACCATTTTACTACAAACCCGATGGACGAAACCGAACTTCAATAAAATGCTACATCTGCGTATTCGTTTGCTTCGCAATTAAGGCTGTATGGTTGGAGCTCGCAAAGGATCTGTCGACCGCAGCTTTCTTGGGCGCCCTCAAGCGTTTCATTAGTACGCACGGCACTCCAAGATGCATTTGGTCTGACAACGCTACTAACTTTGTGGGTACACGGAACGAGCTAGCGGATCTGAAATGTTTATTGTTGAGCCAGGAACATCGCATTGAAGTTCAGAACTACTGCATCAACAACAGTATTGATTGGAAGTTCATACCTCCTCGCTCGCCACATTTCGGTGGCCTATGGGAAGCAGCAGTGAAGACCGCAAAGAGTCATCTATACCGCGCTATGGGATCCTCACTTCTCGGCTTCGATGAACTTCGCACCTTGGTATGCCAAATTCAGGCTATAATCAATTCTCGTCCTCTTGTTCCACTTTCAGAAAATCCCGATGATCTTAGAGTTCTCACTCCAGGACATTTTTTGATTGGTCGACCACTCATCGATTTTCCCGAGCCAAACATAACTGGGCTCGACCACAATGGCCTCGGTCAATGGCAACGCATTGCTTACATACAGCAATTATTCTGGAAGCGCTGGAGTGAGGAGTACCTTACTATTCTTCAACAGCGTGGAAAATGGGTCACCTCGCAGCCTCCGATCAAGCTCAATGATGTCGTATGTGTGAAGGACGAAAACTTGCCGCCGTTAAAATGGCCATTAGCTCGAGTCGTTAAGACCATCGCTGGAGCTGATGGTGCTGTGAGAGTCGCTGTTCTGCGCACACCCACTGGAACTACACGTCGAGCTGTCAATAAGCTGTGCGTCCTTCCGGTTTATGATTCTGTTCAAAGACTTGGTCTTTCAACGGGGGGAGGATGTTCGGCGCAGCAGCTAATAATTGCTCTTAAATAAGCTTCTCTTAAGCCATCTGTTCTTTATCACATTCTCATTCGCTCATAGTGCAGTTAGGAAAAAAAAGAAACTGTAACAGACATACATATGTAAATGTATGCTGTTCGGTCACTTGCTTATCATTTTGTATTCTATTCTTTAAGTTCGAAAATCACCTTCAAGCGAGCAACACCTATCTCTATTGTAAACTGTATTAACTTTGCCTACACGATCATCGCGGACTAGGCATGAAATTAATAAATAATAAGCTAAATTAAATCGTGGTTTTATTATTTGCCTTCGTAAATGATTGGAGCCAGAGTTGCCGAAAAAGCTCGGCAGCTTCCAACAGCAACTATTATTAATCTTGTGTATATCGGTGACACGCGCAAATTTATTTTGAAATTGGGCGCTATAAACTTTGTTGACGATTTGCCACGCCCTTAGTGGGATTATACATGTAATATTATACAAGTTCTTAGAAAGAGTCTAAGGTAACGTAACTGTAAAATTGAATCCTTACGCTCCAAAAATGTAAGAATTACAAGTTTTTTTTATATAAATAACTCAAATATCCAAGCTTTAATTTCTAAATGTATGAGCATTTCCGCCCCTGTGAGCGTTTATATCCACCATATCTTTTTACCCTGATTAAGAATGGGGAATCGGGGTATAATTAATTAATTATTAATTAATTTTATATAACTGGCATGAGGAGGCTGGCAGTCCGCTCGAAGGATATATATTCTTGATCAGGGCGGATAGCTGAGTCGATTTAGCCCTGTCGATGCGTTTAAGCATACGGATATGTTTGACCGCATCGATTTCATAAACTAAACTAGCGTGTGCCTTGAAATTTTTTGTAGGTCCGAGTATTACCAGCAGGTCAAGTTCATATGTTCGATAATTATTTCTGTTGTTTTGCTATCGAATTTAAAGGTTATCGGAAATACATTTTGATCTTGAGTGGTCGACGCGAGTATACATCCCAAATTGCAACTATCTAATTTGGAATGTATACTCGTGTCGACCATCCAAGATCAAAATGATATGGCGCATATATTTACGCCCATTAGGGGCGTACCACTAACTAATGGTGTGGCAAATTGGATCAGAACAATTAATGATTTTCCAAATTCGTCTATATTTTGAGCACTATCGATGCTAGAGACTTGAAATTTTGTATATATACTCGGATTAACAACCCGAGATTAAAACAAGTAAAAAAGCTCCACTCCGGCTGTTTAACCAATGATTGCGCACATACGGGCGTACGCGTATTCCGATTTTTTAGTTAATTAATAAGTCCCAAATTTAAAGTTTTTATATTCAATAGCGTACAAATATTTGCAAAAGACGAACATTGCCCACAGCAATATATGTACTCTTTTTTTTTGCGTTGGGAACAGAGTAGAAAAAATAATGCCTCACAACAGTTAAATAGTTTGTTTGTCAAATATAAAATAGATGTTAAAAATAATGATCCTGGCGGGATTCGAACCTGCAACCACAAAATTATAACAACATCACCACTGCAATTCGTGCTTAGGTAGCAGTGGCTAAAATGAAACAATTTCACTTCTAGATCGCAAAAAATCTGTTGTTGAGAATCCAAATACAATTTAATTCGCTGATGATTCGTCAATTTTATTTATTTATTTATTTTTTTTAATTCTAAGTGAATAATTTGAATTATACTTTCAGCTACATATTCCATTAAATATATGGAAGTATTGGCTATATTTTCAATTATGAGTTTGGCAAAATTTAGAGAATGCAAAACATTTGTAGAATAAAAATTATATAAAATTCGTATAAATCCATATTGAACATTTTGAGAATCTATCTCTAAGTACAAGCTAAACGATTATATTGTGATTTATATTTTAATGGGTTCAAGGTATAAAAACTTCATATTTCTTAAAATGTAAAATAACCAACAACATTATGTTTATCAGGTTGAGAACTGAGTTCATCTCGTATAGTTTTCTTTAAATAACTTCTCATTTACTATAGATGTTTTTTACAATAATGTAGATCCCTAGATTATTTGAAACAGGTTTGCATAGGTTTTAATATTTTTCCTATTACATAAGTTGCTATTACAGATTTTTTCTTGCTATACGTTCAAATTGACTTTAAATTTTAAGATTTTTTTCCTTTTAAATTGTGTATATTATCTTTCATTTCAGTTGCTAATGTCATTTTTCAGGCTGGGTACACTTGCTTCATTATTAAGTGAGCCACTAGTAAATGGTTTTACTACAGCCGCAGTGTGTCATGTGGTCACCACACAGCTGAAATACAGGAATAAGCATGGACCGCCATAAGGGAGCATTTAAAATTATTTACACTCTGATTGATGTAACTAAAGGGTTGTCAGATACTAACCTTGTTAACTTCAGTTTCGGTGTAGGAGTCATTATATTCATGACCATTTGCAATGAGTGCATAAAACCATATTTAAACAACCGATGTCGCTTCCCGTTGCCTGGAGAGCTAATAGCTGTGATTGGTGGAACTTTAATATATAAATTTTATCACTTATTCAAAGACTTTAATGTGCAGTTGTTTGGTATAATACCAAAAGGATTACCAAGTGCCACATTACTACGGCTTGATTTGGTCCCGTTGGTTGTCGTCGATTCTATAGCCATTGCAATAGTAACATAATCTATCATTATGTCTATGGGCTTGACGTTTGCCAAAAAGCATGGCTATGAGGTTCGTGCCAATCAGGAATTCTTTGCTATGGGCATGGGTAATGCTGTCGGCAGTTGTTTTTCTTGCATACCCTAAGCTTGCTCTTTGTCGCGTTCGGTCATAGAATCGGTCCCGGACTTTGACGGAACCCAAAGCGAATATGTTGCTTGGCGACAGTCAGCCAATAACGCCTACGAGTTATTTAAGCCATTCAATGGAAGCTGCGCACATTATCAGGACGTTACAATCAATAGAAACAAAATCAGAAAAGCACTGCTGATTTCACATAATTTCGATGCTACTATATCATGACCTGATTGCACGTACGCCGATAGAACATCGCTAAGTCTATTGCGGCAGCGTTAGAGAGGATGGTTTAAGGATGAGCTAAGCTGAGTGGAATACTACGATTAAGTCGAAAAAAATTGACTCTTGTAACCAATAATATCATAGTGTCCCATGATCAGGCAATCAAGCAAGTACCGATTTGCTAAATAAAAAAGTCTGTTTTGATGCATTGCATTTATCTCAGGCCTCAGAAAGTCATATTATCGCAAAAGATCTGCCATCCGCACTGGCACTAGTGAAGCGAAGAATATTTTCGGCCTCGTACGCCAAATCCACTGAAGAAAATCAAATAGAAGCCGGTCACAGCTTAGCCAGGATACAAATAGCAGAGGCTGGCTCCTGCCCAGGTCAAAAACCCACATTTTTTTGAGCGTCAGCATTAAAACGTCAATCGAGCACCAAATCAAGTATCAGAACCTATAGAGGTTGAAACATCTGCAAAATTCAGGCAGCAGACAGAGTTTGATAAATCCCAAACAAATATCACATCAACACGTCTGAGCGCGTCTCAGGTCAAAGGCGGCAGCGTGTACAACAATGTAATGCAGAAAGCCTCGGACAATGGGGAAGAAAGTTATGAAAGCATAGCAACTGCCGCAGTTACTGAAATAGACAATGATAACGAATCCGTATGAACTAGCTTTTGTTCCAAGCTACCGGTCATCGAACGACAGTTTTCTGGGAGAGCATTAAAAATCCAAATGGATACCGGCGCGAAGAAAAAAAATGATGCAAACCCCGTAAAGGAGCTACAACACATAATGCCCGTCGATTGCCCATTCACTGTGAGCTCAATACAGGCACAAGAGAAATTAAAAGTAAATGCCTAATAATCATTTTTCAAATGGTCTCCCAATTTTTCATACTAGCATCGCTTAATACGTTTGAATCCATTATTGGCTTCGACCTGCTAACGCGGGCAGGAGTAGCATTAAACCTTCAGAACAGCACTCTAGAAAACCAAAATACATCTGAAAAATTGCTTTACCAATATTGTGATAGCGTAAATTTCACGGATGTTGATAATGTAGTGGTACCGAATTCTATTAAAAAGGAATTCAAGAAAGTTATACTAGAGAGAGTAAACGTATTTTCGACCTCTAACGAGACTTAGCCTTTTAAAACCTCAGTAATCGCCACTATCAGTACAATAGACAACGAACCGGTGTATTTAAAGTTATACCACACCCCGTGGGAGTCGCAGATTTCGTGAATAGCGAAATCAAACAGACGCCAACGGTAAAAAAAATAAAAGGCTGGCGACTTCAGGAAACTGAACGAGCGCATTAACGCCGATTGATACCCAATGCTATGCATTTCCATGATTCTAGCGAACCTGGAAAAAGGAAAAATTGTTCACAAGCCTGGACTTAAAGTCAGGATACTACCAAATTTAGAGGAACAGTACTGCGTAGAAATGTAATTTTCGTAATAATCGGCGGGAAATATGAGTTTTGCCGTTTACCATTTGGCTTAAAAAATACTGGAAAGATTTTTTTTATAGAAAACATCGAATACTTGGGATTCATAGTACCAAGGGGCGGGGTAAATACTGATCCCGAAAAAGTAAAAGCCATACAAAAACACATTGAACCGAACAACTCTTACGACCTCAGATCTTTCCTTGGCTTAGCCAGGAATAGGAGATTTCGCATCTATTGCAACACCCCTGACTGACATACTGAAAGGAAAATGTTTCAGTCAGTAAACAGAGGACCAGGAAGGTCAAAGTTGAGTTTAATGAAAATCAACACGAAGCATTCGATCATCAACGAAATATTTTGGTGTCGGACAATGTCATCCTAATGTATCCACACTTTAAACAACCCTTTGACTTAATCAGCGATGCGTCTGCAAGTGGTATAGCAGCCGTCCTGTCCAAAAGAAGTCATCAAATAATAATGATCTCCAGCACTCTTAAACAATGTGAACTAAATTATGCCACAAACAAAAGGGAGTTACTGACTATCGATTGGGCCCTGGGCACAATTCGAAAATTGTTATAGGCATGAAATTAATAAATAATAAGCTAAATTAAATCGTGGTTTTATTATTTGCCTTCGTAAATGATTGGAGCCAGAGTTGCCGAAAAAGCTCGGCAGCTTCCAACAGCAACTATTATTAATCTTGTGTACATCGATGACACGCGCAAATTTATTTTGAAATTGGGCGCTATAAACTTTGTTGACGATTTGCCACGCCCTTAGTGGGATTATACATGTAATATTATACAAGTTCTTAGAAAGAGTCTAAGGTAACGTAACTGTAAAATTGAATCCTTACGCTCCAAAAATGTAAGAATTACAAGTTTTTTTTTATATAAATAACTCAAATATCCAAGCTTTAATTTCTAAATGTATGAGCATTTCCGCCCCTGTGAGCGTTTATATCCACCATATCTTTTTACCCTGATTAAGAATGGGGAATCGGGGTATAATTAATTAATTATTAATTAATTTTATATAACTGGCATGAGGAGGCTGGCAGTCCGCTCGAAGGATATATATTCTTGATCAGGGCGGATAGCTGAGTCGATTTAGCCCTGTCGATGCGTTTAAGCATACGGATATGTTTGACCGCATCGATTTCATAAACTGAACTAGCGTGTACCTTGAAATTTTTTGTAGGTCCGAGTATTACCAGCAGGTCAAGTTCATATGTTCGATAATTATTTCTGTTGTTTTGCTATCGAATTTAAAGGTTATCGGAAATACATTTTGATCTTGAGTGGTCGACGCGAGTATACATCCCAAATTGCAACTATCTAATTTGAAATGTATACTCGTGTCGACCATCCAAGATCAAAATGATATGGCGCATATATTTACGCCCATTAGGGGCGTACCACTAACTAATGGTGTGGCAAATTGGATCAGAACAATTAATGATTTTCCAAATTCGTCTATATTTTGAGCACTATCGATGCTAGAGACTTGAAATTTTGTATATATACTCGGATTAACAACCCGAGATTAAAACAAGTAAAAAAGCTCCACTCCGGCTGTTTAACCAATGATTGCGGACATACGGACGTACGCGTATTCCGATTTTTTAGTTAATTAATAAGTCCCAAATTTAAAGTTTTTATATTCAATAGCGTACAAATATTTGCAAAAGACGAACATTGCCCACAGCAATATATGTACTCTTTTTTTTGCGTTGGGAACAGAGTAGAAAAAATAATGCCTCACAACAGTTAAATAGTTTGTTTGTCAAATATAAAATAGATGTTAAAAATAATGATCCTGGCGGGATTCGAACCTGCAACCACAAAATTATAACAACATCACCACTGCAATTCGTGCTTAGGTAGCAGTGGCTAAAATGAAACAATTTCACTTCTAGTTATATGGTACAAAGGAAATACAAATCTTTACTGACCATCAACCACTCTTCTTTGCAGTCTCGGAAAAAAATACCAGCGACGAACAAGACGCAAAATTGTTCTACAAACCAGGGAAAGAATCGTGGAAGATGCATATAACATAAATACGCTTCAAAACGATTTGTATTCGGATGCCGCAACCATTCGTGGCAAAACATCGCTGACTAAATTGTTTCCGAGATCAAATCATTCTAGAAAAAGCACAACGACCAAGGCGAAACTTCATACTCTTCGAGATTCGTCACTTAATAAACTTCAATGATAAATGCGAGTTATTCGATGCAATTAAACCCGGAAGTAATATAATGTAAAACACAATCTAGTATTGAATTTTCCTGCAACCAAATTCAGGCATTGCAAGAACGTCGAAAAAGACATCACAGACAAGAACGAACAATTAGAAATAATAACTGTCGAACACAACCGTGCACACCGAGCTGTCCGAGAAAATACCAAATAAATCTTCCGTGATTATTAATTCACAAAAATGACTAAGCTATCTAATTAAATTGTCATAAACTGCAGAGTTTGTACTAAGGGAAAATATGATAGACATCCCAAACAGCAAGAACTCGGAGTTACACCCATTCCTTCTTATGCCGGCGATATGTTACATATTGTTTTCTAAGTTCGCAATTGTGCAATCAGTGGCGTCTCAAACCTCATTTAAAAACACCCTTAATCCAAATGGTAATTTTTTTTTTCAAACACCAGAACCATATATTGCGATAACGAGGCTGCATTCAGTTCGGAAGCAATAACAACATTACTTTAAGACAATTATAGCATAGGTATCGTGAATGCACCCCCGCTTCACAGTACATCGAACGGTCAAGTGGAACGTTTCCTCAGCACCCTAACAGAAATTGCTATATGCCTCAAATAGACAAAAAAAATCGATAGCGTGACCGACCAAACCATGAGGGCGGCAGTAGAATATAAAAGGACACTGCATTCAGTCACTAACCAAAAACCGATCGGCTCCATGAGAACTTCAGCAAGGAATAAAGAAAAGATTAACGAAAGCACAACTTAAATCGATTAACAATTAGGGTGTTCAAGGTTGGTTAAAAGGCTGGAACCTCTTGCCTCACTTCTCCGTTACAGGTTTTTGGACGGGATTCTCTCATTAATAACAACGGCCATCGTTATTATGACAAATGCCCGGATTACTGACTATTCACATTCTTACTAAATTGTAGCATGTTACATGCAAATAAGCATATGCCCACCATATTGTAGTGTATACAATCTGTAAAGGGGTCATATGCTCAATGTCAAAGTTAGAGGATCAAGCGCACCACAGCTAAGTGCCGTAATATGATCAGCAAGTTATATATGGACAGCCCTGCAGCATGAGTGTGCAGTGCAGTGTGAGCACTATGACGTTCGTTGACCGTTCGGTCAATGTATATTCCTTCTGCATGTACATAACATATAATAACATATATACAAATACATATGGTGTGCTATGTACTTCCATTCTTCTTATTGAGCGACAGAACTCAAAATTTTATTATAAACTTTAAGCTAAGTCCATTTTAAATAAAGATAGACGGATTCATTCTGAATCTGGTCGATTACAAAACAAGACGTATTATTTGCTATCTACATGGCGACCGTGACAGGACATGAGAAGTGCAACTAAATTATTCACAACAAATAAAGAAGAAAAAAATAAAATAAATATCTGAGTGAGTAGAATGCGGATGGATTAAAAAAAGAGCGACGCAAATAGCGCGGCGGTGTGAAACAAGACTAAGGTCGAAAATTGACCGTCTCAGCAAAGACTTGAACAATCAAAATAACCCGCCAGTATGGAACGATTCTGTTTCCATACATGAAAAGTGCTAGTTTTATGAAGCACAACTGGTGCAATTAATAAATAAGCAGGTAAGAGTGCTCTAGTCGAGACTGCTCGACTAGGAGATACCCTGAGCCCTGTGAAGAGGCAAATATCGCTTGCTTACATGTACATATGTATGTGCATATGAGAAACGCTTGCGAAATTCTGGCATTATGTTATACATTAAAAAGTAAGAAAGCTCTAGTCAGGGGTGCCCGGCTAGGAGATATGTATGTCAATCAATAATAATTATGTAATTAAATAAATTATTAAATAAACAATATAAAGAGAGTACAAAAATCTCTTCAGCTGGATTTTAACCTACATCTACTATATATGTATCGTTAAAGCATACCATTTCAACTAGCAAATAGAGCTGTAAAACTATCGATAGTTGCAACATTCAATAGTTTCGATGGTTTTACAATAAATATTCAATAGTATCGATTGTACTATCGAAAATATTTTCAACTTCAAAAACAAACTAAATAAATGCATATTTAAACAATAAAAATAGAGATTATAATAAACATTGCATTTGTTTAACATAATGAGAATCCTCACGGACTATAACGAAACAAAACAGCTTTGCTAAACAATCGCTCTGACTCCGTGCATAAGGCAGGAATGTATAAAAATTTCGTAATAACGTCTTTTATTGCGAAACATTCAACATTTTTTAAGACATTTTTATTAAACTACATACCTACCAATATTTGAGGGGAATAACATCTCCCAAGGAGTGATGTTTCCCAATATATTGGTGTAAATCAATTATTGCGTTAACTGCCTTTTACATTTAAATGTATGATGAAAAATTAAACATATCTTTATTTTATTTGAACTATATCAGCCAATTGCCGGTACGCTCAACTTGTCCGTTCGTTTGCTTACTCAATACTGACATAATTTTATCGACTTAACCGATAATTGATCTTGATACAGCTGTTCATTCGCCGATAACAATTAAAGTTGCATATATACTAAAAAAATTAAAAATATGCTAAATAATGAAAAATGTGCTAAATAATGACAAATGGTTCCTCAACATCCCGGCCCCCCCTGAAACTCTGTTTCAGAATGTAGTAGGGCTGCAATCTTCGTGATGGGTCGTATAATCTCTCCAGAAACGACCTTGAGCTTAACTGCCCGTACTAATCCATCCTCTCCTGGGTACACCTCGATTACGCGTCCTAGATTCCATGTTGCTGGAGGCGTATTCGAATCCTTGATGAGTACAATGTTTTCAAGGTATATGGAAGGTTGTCTTCTCCAGGATCCCAGGGCCGTCCAAGTATCTTTGCTGTTGTTGCTGACCTGTTGACTCTATCACCTTGCACGGAGCTCGATCGTGTGCTATTTGAGATCCATTTTCCCAATTCCAATTGTACAACTAACTCAGTTTGAATGTCATTCAGTTCTTTCTCTGTCATGGCTCCTGTTAATACATCATCCGCGTAGAAATCCTCAAGCAATATCTTGGCTGCTCTAGGAAACTCATGCTCGTGGTCCTTGGCGAGTTGCTCTAACACCCGGACTGCCAGGAATGGCGCAGACGCAGTCCCGTATGTAACTGTGCAGAGTCTGAAGTGCTGCAATGGTGCTGACGGATCTTCTCTCCATAATATTCGTTGGAAATCCTGATGTTTAGGTGCAACCAGAAACTGTCTAAACATCTTTACAATATCAGCCGAAAATACAACGTTGTGCATTCGAAACCTCATGCATACGTTGAATAGATTGCGTTGTATACATGGTCCAATGTGAAGCGCATCGTTAAGAGACCGGCCATCTTGGTCTTGATATGAGCCATCAAATACCACACGCAGCTTTGCACCTAGCACCGGGTGGTGCGGCATGTAGAAAATCTTCTTCGAAGTGGCGTCTTCTTCTACATCCACCTCCTTCATGTGGTCCAGTTGTATGTACTCCCTCATGAATTGTACATACCTTGATCGCAAAGCTGCATCCTTCATTAAACGACGTTCAACTGCCAAGAAGCGAGACTTGGCTCCATGAAAGGTATCTGCGAACTCTGGGTTGTGCTGCTTGAACGGTAGCTCGACTATGTATCTCCCTTCAGCATTACGGGAGTGTGTTTGGACGAAATGAGTCTCCACTACATCATCTTCTGTATTTGCAGACGTGAACGATGGAACTTCCTCCAGTTCCCAAAACCGTTGCAACAATGTGTTGATGTCCATAGTAGCTAAGAGTGACGTAGTTGTAGTTGTAGTTGCTCCTCCCACTGATGTGATGATCCATCCAAATATGGAATCGATGGCGATTGTGTTCCCCTGGGCATTACACAACTTATCTCCAGTAAGAACCGTCCAAATGTGATCGTTACCAATCAGAATGTCGATTGATGCGTTGGTATTGAATGCGGCATCTGCTAGGGTGTGGCCGCTAAATATAGAGAGGTCTGCTGCGTCTATAGTTTCTCTCATCAGTGTCGAAGTAATGTTTCCAAGCACGTGCGCCTTGACCTCAAGCGATGCCTCTGACACTCGCGACTTGATGTGTAGTGAACAGAGCCCTCTTGTCGTTTCTGCATTGATTAAGGAGATTCCAGATATGGAAATGCGAGAGTGTGAACGGGCCAGACCCAATGTCTGGATATAGCGTTCCGAAACGTAGGACAACTCCGAGCCGCAGTCCAGTAATATGCGGCAAACAACTTCTTGTCCTCGAATATAGCGCATATACACCTGCGCCGTTGGCAGTGTACTTCTCATAATTGCACCCTTGCCACATTTCGCAATGTTCATGGCGTTCGTCAGTGCTACTACTGTGCTAGCACATTTGACTCATCCTTCTGGTGCTGCTGTGGCTCACCCTTGTCTCTAGTGCTGCTTTGATCGAAATGCAAAAGTGAGTGATGGCGGCGCTTGCAATACTTACATGATGACTTCGATGTACAAGTGCTCACTCCATGACCAAGTCTCAAACAATTAAAACATATGTGTTTGGACTTTACAATGGCATATCGTTGCTGAATAGATAGGTCCAAGAACTGTGTACATGTCATCAATGCGTGTTCCTTGTTGCACTTAGCACAGCGCTTTGAAGTAGCGAGTAGCGCATACGCGTTCCTAGTACCTCTGTCCTGTCTAGGCTTGCTACTTGTCTGAGTTGCGGCACTGTCAAATAGACCCTTACACGCGTGCCCTTCCTTAAAGTCTCCTGCTGCGGTAGCAGTCGTTGCATTATGCGATCCATAGCCTCCCGATGCTTCTGCTGCATTTGCGTTTGAGACTGCTGCATTTGTTGTAAAATACATTGGAGCACATTAGATGTAGTATTGGCCTCTTTAAGTTTGCGGGGTTTGTACTCAGTGTGTAGTGCCTTAAGAAGGGCATAAGCTCGAACAAAGCGCTCCTCGTATGCATTATTGTCACTTGCTGGATCCACATATCCCTGCGCATCTTCATATTTATAAAGTTCGTCGCCAAGATTGACAAACTGCTTCCAAGCCTGAACCAGCATGTCCAATTTGATATCAATATCGTAGAATGTGCAGCCATCAGGCGGATGTTCCGCGTATACAGAAATACGCGTAATCGTTGCCTTCAATCTACTTCTGACTCCCAGTAAAGTACGTAGATTTTCCATTGCAGCTTGCTGCGTTGCCGGCAGTCAATTCAAGTTGTTGTCCAAAGTAGCCAGTAGCACTTTTCCAATAGTGCGTACTAGTAATTACGTATGATGCCAAATATCGATACGTAATTCCAAGAATGTGCAAATGCTGCGTCGCCAGCAGCAAAAACACGACAAGACAAAACACGCCACTTTTCCAATAGTGCGCGCCGTTTATTACGTATGATGCCAAATATCAATACGCAATTCCAAGAATGTGTGAATGCTGCGTCGCCAGCAGCAAAAACACGACAAGACAAAACATGCCACTTTTCCAATAGTGCGCGCCGTTTATTACGTATGATGCCAAATATCGATACGTAATCCCAAGAATGTGCAAATGCTGCGTCGCCAGCAGCAAAAACACGACAAGACAAAACATGGCACTTTTCCAATAGTGCGCGCTGTTTTCCAAAATCCAAAGTGAGTATTCAGTAGCAATGCCCAACGGCTCCGGCTTAAACTAACTTTATTTTATTTGAACTATATCAGCCAATTGCCGGTGCGCTCAACTTGTCCGTTCGTTTGCTTACTCTATACTGACATAATTGTATCGACTTAACCGATAATTGATCTTGATATAGCTGTTCATTCGCCGATAACAATTAAAGTTGCATATATACAAAAAAAAATTAAAAATATGCTAAATAATGAAAAATGTGCTAAATAATGACAAATGGTTCCTAAACAATGTATTTCTCACCTAAATTTACTGTCTACCTGCAAAGTTGCGCTAAAAAAAAGTGGTGATGTCCATGATATTACCGCTAACGATAGTATCGATAGTGCCGCAAACATATCATAGTTTTACAGCGCTACTAGCAATGCCACTTTCTATTTATTAAGGGAGAAAAAAAAACTATTTTCTTGCCGTCGCCGCCGCGTTTCGAACTACGAGCTTTGCGTCTACCTGCTGCGCCACATCAGTTTCGCATTATTTATTGGCAAATTCCAAATTAAATCACTACAAGGGCGACTTTTGACAAATACAAAACTAAATAAGCTGCTGTTAAAGCAAACACAATATAAACACAAATCATTCGCAGTTGTGATTCTTAGAAATGCGCGCATATGAACGTATGTGTATGTATATGTACATACAACAAGTAGGAGTGCTCTAGTCGAGACTCCTCGACTAGGGGATACCCTCAGCCCAGTGAAGAACCAAATATCAAAATATCGGTATTCAAAATGTAACAAAAATTGAAATTGTATAAAATTTACATGAATCTATACTAGTTGGCATAAATATTTTGACGAAATTAAAATTATGTGTCTTTGCTTATAACTTTTTACTGACTATATAGAACTTAACAATTTTTTCTTTTTTTTTACATCTCGGCTATACTAACTTAAAAATAATTTAACAAAAGTATTTTATGGAAACATAAAAAAAAAATTGAATTAAATTGATTTTCAGCAGTTGGCATAAGTATTTTTACGACTGATGATTATTAATAAAATAGCAACTTAAACAAGATAGGACTTCAAATATTATTTCGATTAAAGGAACGGGTAGTCCCCTTTAGCTTCAATGACTTTTTACTGCCGTCTTGGAACTGAGTACAGTAAAGCTTTCATTATATCCGAGGACACCTCGTTCCAAAGGGAAGTTATCTCATAAATTGTTTCATCTTCGTTTTTATGCAAAGAAGCAATTCGCTTTAGTTTAATGAGGGACCACACGCTTTCAATGACACTTAAGTCTGGACATTGTGCTGGCCACTCGAGAGTATTGACACCAACATCCTTCAAAAATTTCGTGACCATCCTGCTTTTATGGCATGGGGCATTATTCTGTTGTAGAATAAATGACTCGCCGATAACCTCCGGAAAGGAATGTGTTATCATTCAGCACTCTCAAAAATTGGCCCTGGTTCATCGATCCGGTGACAGGAATGAAGTCAGCCAACCCATGGAATGTAACACATCCCCAGAACGTAACAGACTCTCTACCATAGCTCACTTTTTGGCAAATAGAACGTCTCTTTTGCCTGCGTCTTCTTTTTGTATGAGTTATACTTAAAGGAGCTCTCATCTGTCTTTTAGCTTTTGAACATGTTCCTTTGCGATGAACGGCATGTTCTTGGCTATAAATGTTCCGAACTCTTCTTCTTTTAAGCGTCGTCTGACGATTCTCTTATTGATTGGAGTCTCGGCTGTCAACTTGAAAAGTTCTGCTGCATTTTGAGGCTTCAGATTTTTTTTTTTTAATTCACGTAGCAGGACTCGGTCTTCTGTATCATAAGTTTTACGTTTGGCACCTAATCTGTTTATGTTTTTTAAACTTATTAATTTGATAGTGGACAGTTTGACGAGATACCTTATATTCACTTGTAAACTTACCTGAGCTGTTTTGCCTATTTTTTTTAATAACTACCAAAACCTTATAATATTTTTTTCATGTTTTTTTAATATTAATTAAAGTTGAATATACAAGTTTTTTGGTTGGTACGCGCCCAAAAATAAATTTGGTCAAAATATTTATGTCAGCTAGTGTATATGCAAAATTTGAAATATATTATTAAATTAAATATACCAGATGCCCGTATGGGAAACGAGAATCACGCATTAGATTACGCGCGAATGCAACGTTCTTACTTGTTTTATATAGTTATAATAATGATTGTAATAAGTAAGAGAGCTCTAGTCGAGACTGCTAGACTAGGGGATACCCTGAGCCTCGTGAAGAGCCAAATATCAAATCATTCTATGCTTTTTTTATGCATACATACAAAAAATACATACACGCATACATATGCATGCACTGCCAACTGTACAGTTGGCGCTGGGACTGCGCTTGGGCAGCATTGTGGGCATTACTATGGGCAATTAATTCTTTAATAACTTTTCTTAGCTATGGACTAAGGCCATCAAACACACAACTTATTAAAAGCATTCATATGGGTGTATTGGCCAAACCACAATTCTCTAGTATTTGAGTTGTGCCTTTTACAAATAGAGGTTTATTGCGGCCGAATGCGGCGTGGCATCCAAAATCTAAAGATTACATAATCTCCCTATTCATTACACGCAACTACACAGCAAACTAGCCTAACCAGACGCACACGGCCATATTGACTCGTCTTGTCGCGCTGATCAAGAATATATATACTTTATGGGGTGTGGCACGCCGCCTTCTGCCTGTTACATACAGTTTCACAATTGAGCGAGAAATCGCCCGATTAGAGTACATATTGGAAGACTGTAAAAAATATAGGCAGCAAAAATTGTAAATTCACGTTCGAGTGAATAATAAAAAGGCAATATAAAGACAAATAAAATAAAATTAATTTTCTAAACAAAAATAATTGTTCAAAACTAGCCAGATGCATTGATCGGAATCGAAATAAAAAAAATAATATAAATTTATGTACTAAAATAATTGATATATATATGTATATAGATTTTATTGATTTAAACAAATTACATACATCTTTATATATTTTTCCATTAAAAAAAAATTTATGTTTAATAATGGTATAAGCAAGTTTAATGATATTTATATAGCACCTCCAATGGGTTTAATTGATATAAAAACAGTGGACTCCACTGCGAATGTTATGAATAAAATCGAATCATTAAACGTTGATCTAAAATTTACAAATATATTTTTACTGATAATTATCATAATTTTGTGTGCGTATATTATATACAAAGCATATCTTTTACACAATAAGTAATTAGTGTAAAAAAAGAGCATTAAGCCGAGCTAACGATCTGGATAAGATGTAATATAATAAAAACACAGGCAATTCTCATATATATTTATGTTTTTCGTTCGTATATTTAAGAAAAAATATATATAAACTTTATTTTGAATATAAACTTCTTATTTTAATCAAAAACGTATTAGGCTTATCGGCGGCGAAACTTATACTGAAGATTAGGTGTATGAGGTGCTGGATATGCGACTCCCCCATCAGCCGGATACAGTAGGGTATAGAGAACTATTTGGTTCGACTATAGCGTTTGATATTTCCGTCTCTTCTATCTTTGCCTCTTTTTGGGTATATTTTTATACTCGTTTACCAAAGGGAAAAAGAGTATATTGGTTTTGTGAAATGTCCGTCTGTCCGTCTGTCCGTATGAATGCAATATTTTTCTACGCTATTGAAGCTAGAGACTTGAAATTTGGAACATATACTCGTCTATACCCTCGAATTATAAAGTGTCAAGATTTTCCGGATACGCCCACTAGGGGCGTGGCAAATCGGAAAATGGTTGCGCCCATAGTTAATAGAAATCATAGAAATCATAATAGTTGAAGAGCTAGAGAGTTGAAATTTGGAATGTATACTTGCGTTGACCACCCAAGTTCAAAAAGATATGGCGGATATATCTACGCCCATTAGGGGCGTGGCAAATCGGGAGAACTGTAACTTCTACAGTTTTAAAGCTAGAATGCTGAAATTTGGCACGTATCTTAACGCTTCGATTCTATAAAGATTGATAAAAAAAATTTTATGTCCACGCCCACTGGGGGCGTGGCAAATCGGATCTGAATATAGAGTGATTTTACAAATTCAGCTATATTTTGAGCACTATTGATGCTAGAGACTTGAAATTTGATATATATACTCGGATAAGCAAGCCAAGATCAAAAAGATATGGCGGACGCCTTTAGGGGGCGTGGCAAATCGGAAAAAGCTTATTGCTCCTACAGTTTTAGAGCTAGACGATTCCAAATTGGATGTTTGTGTTACTGGGGGCCCCCTCTATTGATTCCCCAAAAATAAATCTTACGCCCCTTTGGGAGCGTGGTATATCGAAAAAATACCCTGTAACTTTCACATTTTGGGAGTGTAAGCATCCAAACTTTGCAGTTACGTTACCCTAGACTCCTTCTAGGAACTTGCCAAATATGATATGTCTACGCCTACTGGGGGCGTGGCAAATTGGCAACAAAATTTGTAACGCCCAGCTGCAAAATTCATATGCCTGTGCCACCTATATAAATAAGCTTAATAAGAATTGCTAAGACGACAAACGGCATTTCTGAGAAATATATGTAATTCGATTTAATGTTGAAGTTCTGCAAATAATTTATCTGCTAAAATTATCATTTTTCGTATAGCCTAGGTCAGTTATGTTATTTTCTTTTTGTATGTGTGACCCTAACAAAAAATGTAAATATCAAATACCGATATTTGTGTAATCGACTTAGTCCGAACAAAATTATTTACACACAAAAAAATTGACGATAGGTCCCATCAGGTATGTATGTATGTAGGCACGAACAGCTGCGCAACTATTTTCATGCCGTCGCCGCCGCGTCTCGAACGCGGACCCTTCTGCTTACACGCTTTTCATCTACCTGCTGCGCCACATAAGTTTTGCATTGCCTGTTGGCAAATCCGAAACTCTTCACTACAAGGGCGACTTTTGACAAATACAAAACTATAGAAGCTGCTGTTAATGCAAACATAATATAAACATAAATCAATTGCAATTGTGATTCTTAGAAAATGCTAAAATGCGCGCATATGAACGTATGTATTTATATGTGTACATACAAAAACGGTGGTCGGTTTGAATGAATGCGTATAAAGGGCGATATTTGACAAATACAAAACTAAAGAAGCGGCTGAAAATGCAAGCACAACTCAATAACAATTTTGGTTGAAGAATATGCTAGAATGAATGGCGCTGAATTTATTTGTGACCATGCATAAGCAAACGCGCTTGCACGTTTCAATGTATGTACATATGTGTAAATGTAAATATATTTTGCTGTCGCTGCTTAACGCGTGCGTGTCATAATTGGCCAAACGTTTTGTTTAATAGATTGCGACTGAGTTAACGGAACTTGATGAAACTTTCAGCATATGATTCTATTGAATTTTTTACATTTTATAAAAATGCTAATTCATTCACATAGTTATATTTGCAAAAATTGAAATTGCATAAAATTCACATGAATCTACATAAATGCAAAATTTGAGATAAATTATTGAATTTAAAATACCAGATGCCCCTGTGGGAAACGAGTATCACGCCTTAGGTCTCGCCCTAAGGCAACGTTCTTACTTGTTTAAATCTATAAACATGAGGTGGTTGTGCCAGTTGAAATGATTGACATATATTCTAGTTGAATAAAATTTCAAAAATATAATTTAATTTTGGAAAATTTAATGTTATATGCAAGCGTACTCAAAAATACACATCGGACGGGGCTCAGGGTATCTCCTAGTCGGTCACCTCCGACTAGAGTTTTCTTACTTGTCGTTATTGTATTTGAGTTTATTATTTCAACATATGCTTGTTGAAATATAGGATAATCATGTTCGTTATGAAAATATAAAACGTTATTTTTACTATAGAAATACTGTTTGATTTTGCATTAGTATTTGCCATTTCTTTGTATGTTATTTTAATGTTAGTTTTATGGAAATAATTTGTTATATTTACTTTGTCTCGGTACCTTTAATAAATTTTATTTGTCTATTATAGAAATTTATGGGTCTTTCTGTTAACTGTATATAATTGCTTTTATCTTCGTGAGCGCGATGTATTGTTGCTGCTGTACTTTCATTTTCTCCTCGGAAATTTTCGTTTAATTTTACTCGTGATAGAGCATCGGCTACATCATTTTCTTTACCGGGTACATATTTTATACGGTAATCAAACACATTTAATTTTATTTTCCAGGAACTCGAATTTTCGTCCAAATAAATACGATCTAAAGTGTTTTGTAGCCCAAACAATGGCTAATAATTCTTTTTCGATCGCCGAGTAGTTTATCTCGTGTTCATTCAAAGTTCCTATGGCTATATTACTAGTATCTGTAGTAAGTGAAAATGGTTTGTCAAAATTTG
Organism: Drosophila meridionalis; assembly: GCA_035045145.1. Lineage (NCBI taxonomy): Eukaryota > Metazoa > Arthropoda > Insecta > Diptera > Drosophilidae > Drosophila > Drosophila meridionalis. The sequence goes on from JAWNPG010000023.1 coordinate 7,745,452, forward strand.
GATATATCAGTATGGGATCTGATGTGATGAGAACTTTCAGTTTCTCAAAAGCTGCGATGTACTTTTCGTCGTTAACATTAATTGTGGCACCTTTCTTTAACATTGTTGTCATGGTAAAATCCACTTTCGGTAAAATCCACTTAAACCTAAGAATGATTTGATCTCTTTTGGCGTTCTTGGTATTGGAAAATTGATAATTGCTTTAATTTTATTTGGATTTGGTTTTATACCTTCGGTAGTTATAATATGTCCTAAGAATTCAGTTTTTTTCTTCAAAAATTTGTCAAGTTGTATTTTCAAATTCGCTTCCCTAAGTTTACTAAATACTCTTCTTAATGATGATAAATGTTCTTCCAATGAAGTGGAATATACAATTATATCATCTAAGTATGCCAAGTGTATTAACTCGTGTTTGCCCCAGTTTAAGTAAATACGGTTATCGTTTATTCAGTTTGCAAATTAGTATTTATTTGTTCACGCGTCGTTTACAATGATCAGCCACGCTTGACGACCAGAAGAATAGAAGTAGCAAAAGGAACAAAAGTAACAATAATAATAAAGCTCGCATACGAAAGCTCAATCAGTGGCTTGTGCCGCGGAGCTTTCTGTGTGTGGATCGTTTTCCACAGAAAGCTCTCTTGGTACGGGTCTCCACATCCCTCCAATATTTTTCAGCTTCATCTTCAACCCATTGTCCTGCGCGCCGGCTCCACTTTCCGACACTTGAGGCGTTTGCCTAGGTGTGCCCGTGTCCTGGACACTATCGGTTGTCGCTGCAGCTCCACGAGTACCTGTAACTGTAATCCTTTTTTAAATGACTCATCCCTTGTTAGTGTTTTTCCTCCTCCTTGCACTTGGACCACGTACTCGGTTGTATCGAACGTGGGTGTCAGTTTGTGTGGGCACAGGACATTCTTCAGCACGGTTTTGTCCCCGGGCTGGATATCCGATGTTTTGGCGCCTCTTCCCTTGTCTTCTCTCTCTTTTCCGTTTTGTTTGTTTAAGCACTCTAAATCTCTTTCCGAGGATTCACCAACATCACCTACCAAGTCTTGAATGTCTGGTATCTTGTCTCTAATGATTCTGTTAAACATCAATTCCGACGGAGCTGCTCCTGTGGTCCCATGCGGTGTTACGTTGTACATCATGACGAAGTTTTGAATCTCTTGTTTATAGTCTTTCCCTTTCGACCACGCGATTTTTAGGCGTTTTACTAAAGACCTGTTAATATTTTCTACTTCGCCATTCGCCTGTGGCCAATATGGCGGAGTCGCTATTTGGGTAAAACCGTTGTTCTGGCAAAAATCTTGAAATTCGAGACTTACGAATTTATTTATTTATTTATTTATTTATTATTAAAAAGACATTGACAAAACTGGAGTCAACTTAAATGTAAACAATAGAAATATTTATATAATTATAAAGCCTAAAGTAACATAAATTATCAATAATACCACCAACTCGGTGGGGGTACTTTATTTGCCAGTCCGGCCAGCTATGCCCCAATTCACAGCCATTTTAGTCAGTGATATTATAGAAGCTATACAAGATAGAGAGTATTTGTGGGAAACTTACAAATTAAATTAATTATAGTCTTAGATATAAGTACAAAATTTAAGATTTAAGATTACAGGCTACCACGAAGATGACCTGCAAGCAATGATTTTATTAAGGGAAGAGAGAGTTCAGAGGAGAACACATGATAATTTTTATTATAATTACTACATAACACGTGAAACGCGCTATGCAAAGAATAATCCGATGTGCATAAAGGTAAATACAACGGACGAAAGTATCTGCTTGTTCTGGAGGGAACAGAAAAATTAAGCTGAACTAACAGACATGGCGAATCAATTTTACCAATAATCAAATTATGTAGGAAAACAATCCCCAGAATTGTTCTACGATTGATTAATGAGGGAAGATTAATAAGAAGAAGCCTACTCTGGTAAGATGGTAAAAGAAGATTACGATCCCAGTTTAAATCACGCAACGCAAAAATAAGAAACTGTTTCTGGACCGATTCGATACGATCCTGATACAGTTTATGCTGTGGAGACCAAATAATTGAACAATATTCTAAAATTGCCGACCGTTGTCGGTTCTCAGCGTTCGTGGTATTCCCAAACGAGAAAATATCTCCGGATGCGACAGATTGCCAAAGGCCAGCTGGGAACGCATGTAGATCCATTGGTGCTCATTTTTCGCCAACGATACGGAGATGCAATCTCTACAGGCCTTGACAAAACTTTCTGCTTCTAGCTCGAGCACTTGAGATCGTAGTATTGTTGGTATGACTATTTTGGTTCCGCGTAAAAGTACATTGCCAACTGCCGATAACTCCCATCGGAATGAATAATATGGACTGGATGCGTTTGCCTCCCATGAGTTTGTGCTAAGGCAGGTCATTGTATAAATTATTTCCTCGTCCTGCGACTTTGCTACAATTTGAAAGATATTCTGCTCATATTGCCAATCAAAAGCTTCCGCCTTAGTTATTTGGCAAAGACGCGACACGGAATCTGCGATATTTTCTTTTCCGGTTTTATAAATGACTCGGAATCGGTAACCAGCGTTCGATCCGTGCCGTTGGCTTCGAAGTTGGTTTGAAGGTGGATTCCAAAGGCTTATGGTCTGTTATCAGATCAAATTCCAGTCCGCTAGGTAGTATTAGAATTTCTCCACTGCCCGCTAGGTAGTATTAGAATTTCTCCACTGACCACACTAGTGCCAAACTTTCTTTCTCCATTTGTGAATATCTTTGCTCCACGTCAGTTAGGCTTTTACTGGCGAACGATACGATATGATGCACGTTGCTGTCATCAATCTGCACTAGAGTAGCTCCCAATGCCACTGGGCTTGCATCGGCTATGAGACACGTACGAAAATTTTTATTAAAATATGACAGATTTGTTACCTCGACTACTTGCTTCTTCAAGATATCGAAAGCTCGTTGTTTCTTGTCGCTCCATTCGAATGTGGTGTTTGCCTTTATTAATCTTCTCAATGGCTCAGTCGTGTTGGCTAGATCCGGCATAAATTTCCCAACGTATGTTACGAGGCCTACAAAAATTCTTGTCTCCTCCTTAGTTTTCGGATCACGGACGCCTGCGATCACCTTGACCTTCTCTGGATCCGCTTCAATACCATGGTCCGACAGAATGTGGCCTAGGAATTTGAGTTTATTAGTTTTATACACAAATTTCTGTTCATTCAGCACCACGTTGTGGGCATCAAAGATTTTCAGAACTGCTTTTAGCGCCTTGTCGTGCTCCTTTTCGTTTTTGCCAAAAACAATGACATCGTCAATATAGTTAAGAGCATTGGAACAGCCTGCTAGCAATTCTTCCAGCCGCCTCTGGAATATTTCTGGGGCCGAGTTAACCCCAAAAAATAGTCTTTTGTAATAATAAATAAATAATAAAATAAATAATAATAAATAGTCCCTTATGTGTAATAAATGTAGTAATCTGTCGACTTGACTCGTCGAGTTCCAATTGGTTATAAGCATTTCTCAAATCCAGCCTAGAAAAGTATGTTGCCTCTCGAAGCTTGGTCATAAACATGTCGAATGTTGGCAGTGGGTGATTCTCTCTTGAGATGGCCGATTCGCCCTTCGCATATCCAGACATAGCCTTATTTCTCCGCTCCCTTTAAATGCAATTACAACTGGTGAAATCCATGGGCTCGGTCCGCGGACATATCTTGCTGCACAGCCTGGATTATCCTTTCTGCGATTTGGTCTTCTAGTCGGGAATCTGCGCATTGGCTGCTGCATTGGTCTCACATTTTGGTCTATTGCCAGTCTCACAGGTGAAGCTTTCCATTTGGGAAAATGTGTGTGAGCCTCCACTCTATTTACGCCTAAGCCAAGTTTTAGGACGTTAAGTTGCACGGCTGTGTCTCCACCCAGTAAAGATTGTCTTCCATTTTCGATTACATAAAATGTAGCAATCATCTCTGGTCTTTCTTGAACTCTAATTGGGGCTTCAAAGAAGTTAACCACTCTCAGCGTCTCGTCCGACGCATAAGCTTTGAACTGGGTAGCCGAAGTGGTGCGAATATTAAACACCGTCGCATGTCTACAATTCAATCGCAGCCAATCGCCGTGGCTTATCAGGTTGTACCGCGATCCGGAGTCAATGATCATTTGCAGCTGGGATCCCCCAACTAGGCATCACATGGTTTCTTCTCCTCCTGGTTCGCTAGTTACTTTAAAACAGTTTGACCAACCCTAGCCGCCCTGACTTTTAGTCTCTTTCTCATCGATGGCGTGCACGTGGGACTGCTAGGTTCGCGGTCGCTCGTTGTCGATCGTTGATACTCATATGGTGTGCTACGCTGCCTCTTTAATGTGGTTTTGCACATACGAGCATAATGTCCGAAACGGGAGCACTTATTACATTTCGATTTCCTCGCCGGGCATTCCATATTCCGTTCATCTTGGTCTTCTGCTCCACACTGGCCACACACGACACCTACTTTGTCTTATATCTTTGACTGAACCGCGATTTTCTTTACAATCTCGGCATCCGGCGGGATCAGCATTGCCTCTGAATGCTGGTTCACTTGTTCTTCAATGGTGCACATATTTATTATCTCCTCCAGCTTCAGCTCAGATTGCAGCACCTTCTTTTTAAACGTGGCCTTAGCTCAGGCATCAATAATTTTATCAGCAATGCAGATCTCCTGGATTTCAATCTTGGTTGTTCCGAACGAGCACTTACTGGCTTGTTGTCTTAGCCGCAACATGTGTTTCTCGAAAACTGCGTTGCGGTGAAAAGTATTCATTCAATTTATCCATCAATGGAGTCGTTTTCGATGTTCGCATCGTATGGCACCAACGCGCCTGGAAGACTGCGCACCACCTCTTGTAGCTGTGGTCCCCCTAGATGGAGTAATTTGTTTCGCTTTTTGACTACTGACGAAATTTCGTCTGTGTCTACGTAGATAGTAAATGACCGTAGCCACTTCTCCCACTCGTTGCGCCACAACGATTTTTCTATGCTCGCGCACATAAATGGTTTAATTTCCGCCATTCTATCGACCTGCTTTAGCTTGCACTTTTTTTCTTATATATATGTATAGATATATATGTTATTTTTCTTTTTCGTGCCCAGCCTCTGACTTTGCAGATGATTTGGCTTGCACTTTTTATGCCCAGCCTCTGATTTGTTTTTCAGATTTTTTTTTCTTTTTCTTTCGCTCAATCAGCTTGCACGGGCGTTTGTTTTGTCTTACTCAGCTATTTTTTTTTTCTCTTTTTGGCTTATCTTAGAGTCGCCCTTGCACTTTCTCAATTCAGCCCATGTACTCTTGTACTTTTTGCGATTGTTTTTTTTACTCTCTCTCTGGCTTGTCTTAGAGTCGCCTTTAACTCTCTCAACTCAGCCTACGTATGCACGTATTATTATTACTATGATTTTAATTATTTTTCTTTCTTTTTTTTTTTGTTTATGGCCGCGTCTGTCACACGGCGGTGCTCCGTGAAATGCTGGATGGGTAGGTTCGTATATAACCTCACTTTTTTCAATTGTTAGGCCGCGTTTTCTTTCTCTTCTCTTGATTCTCTTTTTTTTGTGTTTTCACCTCGTCGCCAATGTATTAACCCGTGTTTGCCCGAGTTTAAGTAAATACGGTTATCGTTTATTCAGTTTGCAAATTAGTATTTATTTGTTCACGCGTCGTTTACAATGATCAGCCACGCTTGCTGATAAGAAGAATAGAAGTAGCAAAAGGAACAAAAGTAACAATAACAAGTAAGAAAACTTTAGTCGGAGGTGCCCGACTAGGAGATACCCTGCGCCCCGTCCGATTTGCATTTTTTGTACGCTCCATAGCTTGCATATAACATTAAATTTTCCAAAATTAAATTATATTTTTGAAATTTTCATCAATCAAGAATATATCAATCAAAAATAAATAAATAATTAAATAAAGAAATAAATAATAAAAAAAAAGAAGAAAAACAAACATCACTGCACCTGGATTCGAACCTGCATCTATTTACTACATATGTAACGTTAAGCGCGTCATCTCAACTAGCACAACCACCTCATGTTTATAGATAAAAAAAAAAAAATTAATAAAGTTACACTGTCGTTACTGAGTTTCGAATTCGGGACCTTACGTTTATGCACTTTGCGTCTATCTACACCACACCAGTATTGCATTGCTTGTTGGCAAAACGCAAAGTAGTAGTACTACAAGGGCGATATGTGACAAATACAAAACTAAAGAATCTAAAGAAGCAGATCAATCGTAATTGTAATTCTTAGAATATGCTGAAGTGCGCGCATATGAACGTATGAATATGTGTATATACAAAAACGGTGGTCTGTTTCAATGTATGCGTGTAAAGGGCGATATATGACAAATACAAAACTAAAGAGCGGCTGAAAATGCAAACACAATTCAAACAGATTTTGTTGAAGAATTGTGCACATGCATAGTACACGGGCTTGCACGTTTCAATTTATGTATGTGTTTTATAAAAATGCCAATTTATTCACATGGTTATATTTGCAACCGACTCTCAATGGGTTGAGAAGGGGAGGGGTGAAGGGGGTAATTAGTAAAAAGAGCTTGTATCCAAAATTTTATAACCTGTTTTCGATAACGTTTAAAATCGATAACATTACAACAATAATACATATCGTTTTTTGGTAACAAACTTGACCTGCACGTGCTATCCATGGACATTTACATTTAACAAAACCATTATACCCATTTTCAATGGGCTCATTGTATAATAATAAAGCTCGCATACGAAAGCTCAATCAGTGGTTTGTGCCGCGGAGCTTTCTGTGTGTAGATCGCCTTCCACAGAAGGCTCTCTTGGTACGGGTCTCCACACCAAGCAATCTTTATAAATAAGATCTTCCAAGAGATTATTCATACGTTTCTGGAAAGTTTCTTGTGCATATTTAAGTCCAAATGGCATACGTGTATACTCATAATGACCATGCTTAGCTGAAAAGGATGTTTTAGGAATGGATGCAGGATCCATTTGAATTTGATGAAATCCCTTTGCTAAATCAATTGTTGTGAAATATTGACATCTTCCTAATTTGTTAAGTATCTCGTCCAAGCGGTATGGGAAATTTGTCATCTATTGTGACTTCGTTTAGGTTACGATTGTCAATTACTAATCGGAATTTTTGTTTCTTGGATGCGTCTTCTTTTTTTTAACGATTCAGATTAGTGAGCAATAGGGCGACTTTGTTTTTCGAATAATTCCCTGCTTAATCATTTCATTGATTTGAATATTGACTTCTTCATCAAAAGTTTGAAAATATTTGTATGGTCTTTTGTATATTGGGTCTTCGTGTTTTGTTTGAATTGAATGTTTAACAGTACTTGTGAACGTCAAATTTTCACCTTCACTATACTGAATATCATTAAATTTATATAATACCTTTTTTAATTTGTTAATTTCCTCTGAATTTAATTGTTCTAGTCTGTATTTATTATTCTCAGTTAATTCATTTGTAATAGCGTAATTTATAGCTAAGTCATCAGTATTTTTTGGTTCGAAACATTCTTGATTTTATCAATGTTGTCATATTTGAAGTAAAAAGTATATTTACCTAACGTAACATATTCTGCAAAATTAATTTGCGCTTTACATGCTTTTAGGAATTTTCTACCTAATAACATGTCATAATTATTCGAAATGTTGTGAATATAAAATTTTTGTTGGCTCGGACAAAGTTTGTTCGGTTCTATAAAAATTGATTCTTTGAGTTCAATTATACCGTTAATGGTATGCACTTTTAAATTGTCTGAAGATGCTCTGCATTGAAAGAAGTTTTCATTTAAGATATTGATTGATGTGCTTGTGTCAATAATGCATTTTAAATTTTGTTATTTATCATTATTTTGATGAAGGGGTTGTTGATGAAAATCTTCAGATTTGTCCATCTTACTAATTCAACTATTGCTTTCTCTCTGTCTCTTATGTGGTTGGTTAGAGTTTTGATAGAAACCTTTTGGTTGATAATTAATTGGATTATCTTGTCTACCTTGATGCAAATTTTGTCTAAACTCTTGGTGTAATTGCTGAGTGGCTTCTTTTTTATTTTTTGGTTTAAATTGGGTATGGAAATTAGAAGTTTGCCAATTGTTGTATGTTTGATTATAATTTGGATAAAATTTTCCACTTGGTGTGGGATACTGATACGACTTTTTGGTTTCGAGTGTTTTATTTTCATACAACCCTTCCGTTTGAGCTACTTGTTTTAGGTTTGCAACTGTTGTTATGTCATGTCTAGCTAGAGTCATAAATAGTCTATCTGGCATTTTTTTTTTGCTATTACGTCTTTAACAGTGTTTTTCATAGTATTAGTATATATGGTTGTGTTGGTTGGTATATTTTCTAAGCTGAATTTATTGGTTATTATGTAAGACTTATGCTCTAGTTCTTCTATAGACTTACGAAGATTTACGTTGTAGTTGCTGTTGTATAATCTTCTTAAGAGTTCCTCGAATGGGGTTTGAGTTTTGAGTTCACTAATCAGCGCCTTTCGAAGATCCAACCATTGCCAGTTGGGAAATGCGCTATGGTATATATAGTATATTATGGTGTCGGATATCTTTCTTCGGGTATAGGCTCAATATTTAGTCAATTCTTCTTATGAATGAGCTCAATGTTTTTGGATTTCCGCCGTAGTTGGGCACTTTTCTTAAAGATGACAGTGCGTGGTTTAAGTTGGACTCTGATAGTTCTTGCGTCATTTTGGATGATTGTTTTTGATTATTTCGTAAGTTCACTTTTTTCGTTTTTCACTTTTTATTATGTTTGTTTATTCGCTGTCTTCACTTTTATTTTGTATAAAGATCACTTTTAATTGTTTTGGTTTATTCACTTTTTATGTAGCAATAAATGTTTCTTTTTAATAGGAAACTTCACTTTTTATACCCTGAGCCCATTGAAAATGAGAAATCAGGGTATAATGGTTTTGTGAAAATGTATGTAACAGGCAGAAGGAGACGTGCCACACCTCATAAAGTATACAGTGGTTCACAGCTTATTTCAACCAGCACTTTAAAAAAAGTTTGTTGGGCTATAAAATCAAAACTATTGGCAATATCCAAAAAATTTAAACGCAGGTTGTTAGGGTGATGTTTTAAATATTACAAAATCAATTCATTTATTTTTTAAATATTTTTTCATTATTTAATAATGTTTAAAAACTAAAAAATGAGACCAAGACAGTTCCACAGCTTATTTCAACCACTAACTTTGCAGCTTATGAAAGACCCGTTATTTTGCAATGCAACGGTAGATTCTTGATCTATGCTTTATACACTGATTTCGCAATGTGATGAAAGAAGTTTGTGCTGAATTTTGAAAGCAGAACTTGCAGAAAATTTAATTTAGCAAAATGGGACCACGTACACCTATTGAACAGCTGGAACTTGTTCTGAAACACTATAAAAATGGCCATTCCCGTAGAAAAATTACTGATATGGTTGGACTGAGTGATTCTACAGTTCAAAGCATCATATACCGTTTTGTTCTTGAAAATAGAACCCACGATAAAGGTAGAAATGCTCCAAACAAAATTTTTAATCCCACGGACGAGCGCTATATTGTAAGAAAAATCCGGGATAACCCAAGGCTATCTGCTAGACAAGTAGCCAATGATGTTAAGGAGGAGTTGGGCAAGTCATGCCACCCAGAAACTATTCGCCGTGTGCTTCGGGAACATGACTTTAATGGTAGAGTACCACGCAAGAAGCCTTTTATAAGCGACAAAAACAAAAAGTGTCGCTTAAAATTTGCACAGGAGCACTTGTACAAGGACATTGAATTCTGGAACACAGTTTTATTTTGAGATGAGTCCAAATTTAATTTGTTTGGGTCGGATGGGCCCTCATATGTGTAGCGTAGGCCTAACACAGAGCTTGACGCAAAAAATTTGAAGGCTACTGTAAAGCACGGCGGAGGCAGCGTTATGGTTTGGGCCTGTATGTCAGCAGCCGGGGTTGGGAACTTGGAGTTCATCGAGACTACGATGGATAAACTTAAATATCTATATGTTTTGAAGTCAAATTGAATCCAAAGTGCTCAGAAACTGGGCATAAAGGAGGACTTCAGGTTTTACCAAGATAATGACCCGAAACACACTGCGAGAATTGTTCATACTTGGCTGATCTGGAAATGTCCGCACGTTATGAAACCACCAGCCCAATCATCAGATTTAAATGTAATCGAAAATTTGTGGTCGATTTTAGAAACAAACATTCGCAAACACAAAATTTCAAACAAATCGGACCCAAAAACTGCATTGGTTGAGGAATGGGAAAAAATTACTCCAGAAGTCACCAAAAAGTTGGTGGAATCTATCCCAAAAAGGCTTAAAATGGTAGTTAGCCAAAAGGGTGGTCACACCAAGTATTAATTTGTTGTTATTTTAAGTTTTTATAATGTTAAATAATGTTATTTCATAAGTGGTTGAAATAAGCTGTGGAACTGTCTTGGTCTCATTTTTTAGTTTTTAAACATTATTAAATAATGAAAAAATATTTAAAAAATAAATGAATTGATTTTGTAATATTTAAAACATCACCCTAACAACCTGCGTTTAAATTTTTTGGATATTGCCAATAGTTTAGATTTTATAGCCCAACAAACTTTTTTTAAAGTGCTGGTTGAAATAAGCTGTGAACCACTGTATATATTCTTGATCAGCGCACCAAGACGAGTCGATATCGCCCTGTCCGTCTGTCCGTCCGTCCGTCCGTCTGTCCGTCCGTGTGAACGCTGAGAAATTTTTATGTACGCAACGTAGAGACTTGAAATTCTATATGAATACTCGATAATACCATACGCTGCACAAAATTATAAAATTTTTCCGATAACTCATTCCTTTTCGATTTTATTAGCATTTATCGATAATTTTAATGTGTTTTTAAGGCGTAGTTTATACACCGTTTGAGCTAGAGTCTCCAAATTTGCTGTGTAGTTGCGTGTAATAAATACAGAGATAACGTAATCTTTAGATTTTTGATGCCACGCCCCATTCACCCCCATTCGCCCCCAATAGCCCTCTATTTGTAAAAAGCTCAAATCAAAAACTAGAGACTTCTGCTTTGGCAAGTACATACATATGGATTCCATTAATCAGTTGTGAAAGTTTGATGCACTTAGTCCATCGCTAAGAGAAGTTATTAAACAATTAGTAACGCCCACATTGCAATCCAAGCGCAGTTGCTGCGTCTACTGCACAGTTATCAGAGCGCACGCTTATGCGTGCGTGCATATGTGTGTGTATGTGTTGTTTGTATGTATGCATAAAAAAAGCGTAGAGTGATTTGATATTTGGCTCTTCACAGGGCTCAGGGTATTGTAATTGTGCATTTTTAATTGAATTAATAAGCGGGCACGTCAGTGCCGTTTGTCTTTAGTTTTTCGAATGATCTTTATTATTTCAATATATGTTGAGCTTAGTCTAATACATAAGAATCTTATACATAAGGTTCTGCCACCGCGAGCAGCGACAGAACGAGAGAGCGTAGTATGTATGTTTGTATGTTTATATGTTTGTATGTTTGTATGTATATGCAGACGGCATATACATATATTGTATATAAGGCATCTACGGAATCGCTAAACACAAAAGTGCTTACGTTGTGGTTCCCAGGCTTGGTCAGTCTATGTATAGGAAACTGATCATATTTCGGTTATGCTTATGCTCTGATATATATGTATATACGTAGCAACAAAGTGTCACTATGTGCACATGTAGTATACACTACTATTTGTCGAGCATATGACGCTATTACATGTAGTATACTCTACATTTCATCGGGTATTATTAATATTATATCAAACATACTACACCTCCCTTGTTAAAGAAATAACGTAATAATATGTAGTTATTTTATTTTAATATTATATAAAAAATATTTTTATTTTTATTTTATTTCCTTTTCCTTTTTTTTTTTTTTTTTTTTAATTTTATTTTAAATAGTTAAAAATTTAATTTGAATAAAAATGAAATAAAAAATGAAATATAAAAATGAAAGGTAAATAAATGAAATTTAAAAATGTTATTTTTTTTTTTTTTTTGTGTGTGTGTGTGGTTGATCAGACCGATTTCATGAAATCTTTTAATTATTGTATCTTTTTAGCCTATCCTTATGTACTTTCTGTTTCCTATTCTTACTATCTTTAATGAAAACATTTTCATTATCTTCTATTTTATCTACTGTGTATGGTCCTATATATGCTGGGTCTAATTTATGCCCTGTTTCGTTTCTTATTAGTACTTTATCGCCTACATTTAAACTCAAATTCTTAGCATTTTTATCATATTCTAATTTTCTATAAGCCTTGGTTTTTTCTAACATAATTCTAGTTCTTTTATAAGCAACTTCTAATCTAAATTTTATTTCCTTAGCATAGTCATCTAAATTATATAAAGGATCTATATTATTTGTTTTATCAAATTCTACGAACTGTCTTGGTAGTCTACCAAACACTAGTTCGTATGGACAATATTCATGCGTTGCTGATGGTGTAGTGTTGAAACAATACGTAAAATATTGCATCCAAACATCCCAATCAGTTTTGTCCGCAGATATGTATGAACGAACGTATTCATTGAATGTTCGATGACTTCGTACTATTGTCCCTAAAGTCTGGTGGTGATGTGCAGTAGACGTTATATTGTCTATTTTCAAATATTTGCACAAGTCATTTATAATGGAGTTTTTATATTCTGTTCCCATGTCCGTAATGATCGTCTTCATTGGACCGTACTTCAGAATAAAATTTTCAAATATGGCTCTGGCAACAGTTGTTGCACTTTTATTCGGAATTGGAATACCTAGTATTTTGTTAAATCACATATTAAAGTGACTGCGTATTCATTTCCATTTTCCGAACGTGGTAGTGGACCAATTGTCTCTACTATCACTCTGTCGAAAGCGTATATTGGAGTGTTTGTTATTGTCATTGGGGTCTTTGTATGTAATGTCGTTTTTGACATTTGGCATTTTGGACATTTACGTATGTACTCTTTTATATGACGAGTCATATTTTTCCAATAGTAGTGTCTTTTCACTTTGGCCAAAGTTTTTGTAATGCCTGTATGACCTCCTTGAATTGGATCATCATGGTACGTAAACAGTATCGCTTCTTGATCTTTTTTATTATTTATTATGGTCACCGGCTTGAGTAGCGCTACTCTTAATGTTTTCAATATTTTGTTGCCCATAGTTTTGAAAGATTCTGTTGAAATTAATTCAAAGATCTTTTCGCACGGTTCCACTTTGAGTTGGCTGATCCCAAGTATACCGGATTGCTTTTCAAGCCTTTGGAAGAGTTGACCTAAGTCAAGGGTTCCATTGGTGTACAGATCGTCAACATCAATTCTTGCAATAATTTTCTTTCCATGTTTCAAAAAACATGTATTATTTGTTATGTGCAAGGCCACTACGTTTCGTATTTCGTCATTACAAATGACTTCATATACGTTGGGCTTAGAAGCGTTGTCAAGAGTTTGCATAGGCAAATCTTCTTGAGCATTTCCTGCGCAGGAGTTTTTCTGTTTACTTTGATATCTAGTAGTGACTTTTAGAATTGTCTTTGTTATGTTTTTAAATCTTTAATAGTGATGCGTGATAGCGCATCAGCTACGAAATTGTCTTTTCCTTTCAGATACTCAACAGTAAAGTCATATTCTTCTAATTCTAATCTCATTCTTGTCAGTTTTGAGCTGGGGTTTGTCATTGAGAACAAGTATGTTAACGGTCTATGATCTGTTTTTACAGTGAAGTGTTTGCCATAAATATATGGTCTAAAATGTGTAATTGCCCAGTGGATTGCTGCTAATTCTTGTTCTGTTGTTGATTTGTTGCTTTCACCTTTAGTGAATGAGCGTGAAGCATATGCAACTGGGAGTTGTTTATCTCTATAATTTTGTGTTAGAACAGCTCCACAGGCGTATTTACTTGCATCTGTAACTATGCAAAACTCTTTATTGAAATCAGGGTATTTCAATAATGTTGTCTTAGTTAAAGCTTGTTTTAAGTAATCGAATGCATTTTGGCATTCGTCAGACCATTGAAAATTGACATTCTTTTTACATAATCTAGTTATGTGCCGTGAATAGTCGGCGAAATTTGTAATAAAACGTCTATAGTAATTGCAAAATGCAACGAATCTTCTAGCACTATCTGCGTCCGTGGGGACTGGGTATTTTTTAATGACATCATACTTTTTGTCATCTGGTAAAATACCATTATCAGTACACTTATGACCTAGGAATGTCACTTCGTGCATGAAGAAAGAACATTTTTCTGGATGTACAAGTCAAAAACATTTGTTAAGTTTTCGATCATGTGTTTTTCAGAACAACCGATGACAATTAAGTCATCCATACAAGAAAGCTTGTGAAGGATTTAATCCAGAAAAAGCTATTGTCATCATTCTTTGAAAAATTTGGAGCTATTTTTAAATCGTAAGGTAATCGTGTAAAACGATATGAACCATTGCTGGTTGAAAAAGACGTTAAATTTCTAGAGTGTTCTTTTAACTCTATTTGATGAAATCCAGACATTAAGTCTAGGCATGTGAAATATTTTGCTCTCCCTAGCTGGTCAAGAATATCATCGATTCTTGGAAGTGGGAATTTATCAGATAATAGCTTTTTATTAATTTGACGATAGTCTATTACTAATCGCCATCGTTTTTTATCTGAACCTGGTAAACCTTTCTTAGGTACCAGTAGTATCGGACTGTTATATTCGGAAACTGCTACTATTTTATCAAGAATGAGTTTATTGACTTGCCTGTCTACTTCTTCTTTGTGAGCGTGTGGTATTCTATAATTTTTTATATACACTGGTTCTTTATCTCTTAATCTCAGTTCTTGTTTATAAAAATTATTTGTAGATATTGATTCGGTTTCTAATCCGAATATGTCTGTATATTTGGTGCATAAGTTTGTTAGTACTTGCTTGAATAATGGTGGGAAATTCTGAGTTAGTTTTTTCATGACAGTATGTTGTCGTTCTTCGCTAATTTCTTGGACTATCTCGTAGTCACTTAGCGGTTCCATTTTTATCTTGTCAAGGTTTACTATTTTAATTGAATTGGTTGTATTTAATATTCGGACAAATGTATTATTTTTATTGGAAATATTCCAATAAAAATTCCTTCTTCAATTTCTTGGTTTGGAATTAGAACGTTTTGTTCTTTTGAAATTATATTAATTTGACGGACTACTTAAGCACGAGCTGGAAGTATTGTGGCATTATTATCACATGTGTGTATAATTGGTATATGTATTGGGTAATTTAGGTTATTTGGCCTTAATATTAGAGAATCACTTGATTATGTGAAATCTAATTGGCAGTTATTTTTTTTAATGAAGTCTATACCAATAATGCCATTGCTTGGAATTGGGAATTTTGAAAAAACTGAACCTTTACCAATACCTGATATTTGTGTTGAAATGTTGTTATTTACATTATCAAATATATCTATATTTTCTTTTAAAATTGATATATCTGCACCAGTGTCTATTAGTAAGGTATATGTTTTACCTGTACTTTAATTGTTAATTTTTATAAAGATGCTAAAACTGAGATTTAGTGTATATATATATTTATTTAGTTGCTCTGAGTATCTGAAGGGCCTTGTCCGTTTCCCGAATTGCTTTGGGTTACTCGGACATTGTTCTTATTATGATAATTTTGGTTTTGGTTGTTGCCTCGGTTGGAATTATACCTTCCTCGGTTGTAACCTCTACCTCTACTATTGTTTCTATTATTATTATTATAATTGTTATTATTGTTATTGGTGTAGGAATTGTAGTTACCGCGGCCATTGCCTCTCCCTCTTTGGTATCGGTAACCACCACCTCTATTGTTGCGACTTTGCTGGAATAATATTGTGCTAGAACTTCCAGTCATTTCAGTGCTGCAATGGATATATTTACCCATTACATCATTGAAAGTAACGAAGTTACCTGCTTCTAATATTATCCGAAGCTTGTCATGCTCACAATTTTTGGTCGTGGCAGAGATTGATTCTTTCGTAGAAAATTTCTCTGCATTATCAGGGTCAAGGCCGTCATCAATATACGCTGCTTCCAATTGCTTTCGCAAATTGTCTATTTCCATTGTATATTGTGATGCTGTTTTTCCTTTTTGTTTAATATTCAATAATTTGGCTTTTAATACGTCGGGAGATTCTCCTTTTACGTTACTTTTAAGCTTGTTAATGATTCCGGATATAGTAGTTTCATTTTGTACTTTGTACAAGATTGTGCCGGTTATTTTTGATTTAATAACCTCAACTGCTATATCCTCTTGGTCACCTTTAGTTCTTTCTACAAGTCTTAAGGCTGTTAGGAATCTATTCAATTATAATTTTTTACCATCGAATTCAGGAACGGAAGCAGATACTTGCTTCACATATTCCCTGTCTAAAGCGACCTGATTTGCCATATTTGTATTTGTGAGTAAATTAGGTTTTGTATCTACTAATTGTTTTGTCTTCTAGTGTTTCTATATCACTATCAGATTCGGCGTCGCTTGATTGTATAGATTCGTCTAGTTCTTTTAATTGGCTGGGATTAAAATCTGCCAATTGGTTTAGACTATTTGGCACATTTATTTGAATGTGTCGCCTATTAGCGACAGTGCTTAGTCGTGTGTTGAGAGATTTTAAAACTCTTAAGCATTTATTTCTGTGCTCGATTGTAAACCTTTTCTCATGTTTATTTACTGTTTTTACGATATTGTTGTATTCATTTACAATTATATCTATGTGGTTTACTAATGTGTTTGTTTTTATAACTGCATCTTTATTGATGCACTTATACGATTTTTCAAATTTGTAACGAAATGCGTCTATGTTTTTTGCAAATTCGTTCCATTCCATTCTTTAATGGAAATTTGTTTTTTTGTAAATAAACTAACCATCTAGTTGCTATATTTTATATATTTTTTTTCGTTTAACGATGCAATCGTACAAGTAATATGGTTGCTGAACCAAGTATCGGATGTTCCTCATCTATGGTTTTAACTATTACATAAGGTAATGTACTTAGTGCTATGCCCTTTTCTATTTGAGTTAAGCCGAGTAGTGGGCTTGCGATACTTCTAAAGGTCTCTATGTATTCATTTTCGAATTCAAATATTGTAATGAATTCAATATGCCTTTGTAATATTCTTAATGCTTGTATTCTAAAATTCGGTTCTTTATTATAAATTCCATTTATTCCTTCTAACATCTTAGATCATTTTTGAGTTATGAGTTTTACTTGTATTTGTGTGTTTTTTTTTTTAAATGTATTTTTATAATAATTGATGCATATGTTGTTTAGATCTTATCAAGATCATTAGCGTGGCTTAAGGCTCTTTTTGTTACACATTTATTGTGTAACTTGTACGCTTTATACAATACATATGCGCTCATAATTACTACAATTATTAATAAAAGTACATTTGTGAACTTCAAATCTGAATTTGATGACTCTATTTTATTGATAACATTTGCAGTGGAGTCCACTGTCTTTGTCTCAATTAATCCCATATTGTTATCATTTATGTCATCAAATTTACTTATTGTATTGTTGAACATTCAATTATGAGTTTTTATAGAAATTCTTAAGAAAATTTTTCTTTCATTTAATGAAAATTAATTTTTAAAGAAAAAAAAATTTTTTTTACAAGGAAAAAGAAATAAAATTTGTTCTTTTGCTGCTACTTTCATAGCGCCACAGACATGGAAATATTAGTTTGTTATTACACACGATTGGCTGACATTTTTTATTTAAACAATTAATTGTCCAATCGTGTGTGTTAGTATAAAGCCTAACAGTGGTTAGTGGTTTCGCAAATTGCACTTTCGTGCTTCAACTCGCTAGTAGAACTTAAATTATGGCAAGTTAAGGCTTGCGCATTTCTGCGGCCCCCTTGCGTTTCTTCGCTCTTTGGCGAAGTTCAGTTTTAATTTCCTTAATACGCTCTATGTAGCGTTGCCGGTCCTCCGGTGTCCTTGCGGTGACAAGCAAATCCTCCTGTAGTCGCCTAACTTCTGTTCATCTTCCGATTCAGATTCTTCTTCGGCAGATTGCAGCCACTCGGCGAATTTGCGCATTTGTTCAAGGAAATGCAAATTGACCTTGTCTGAGTGTCCGTCCTTGTACCAGCGGAAGATTATTTCCTCGGACAGTACTTCGGTCTTGTAGAACAATAAGATTATCTTTTGGAACGCTTTCATAAAATTCATGTTTTCGTAACAGAATTCTTGCACTTTCAATATCTATGCCAATTCTAAACGATCTGTTGAGGCGAATGCCTGCAATAGAGTGCAATATGTTTTAAGATGACGCACTGCTTGATCTGTGACGAGCTCCTTTAAGTTCCGCCGTTTTTGTCCTCGTCACTGTTTGTTTTTGGATATACATATATATATATGCGTATATGTATATGAACTTTTACGTTTGGCGGCGGTTTCTATGCCGCATCGTTATACACATACACAGATGCACGCATCTTATGCACCGGTTTTACTTCTTTATTCTTTTATTGCCTGTTTGTGACACTTGTCACGGTCGCCATGTAATTGTGCATTTTTAATTGAATTAATAAGCGGGCACGTCAGTGCCGTTTGTCTTTAGTTTTTCGAATGATCTTTATTATTTCAATATATGTTGAGCTTAGTCTAATACATAAGAATCTTATACATAAGGTTCTGCCACCGCGAGCAGCGACAGAACGAGAGAGCGTAGTATGTATGTTTGTATGTTTGTATGTTTGTATGTATATGCAGACGTCATATACATATATTGTATATAAGGCATCTACGGAATCGCTAAACACAAAAGTGCTGACGTTGCGGTTCCCAGGCTTGGTTAGTCTATGTTTAGGAAACTGATCATATTTCGGTTATGCTTATGCTCTGATATATATGTATATACGTAGCAACAAAGTGTCACTATGTGCACATGTAGTATACACTACTATTTGTCGAGCATATGACGCTATTACATGTAGTATACTCTACATTGCATCGGGTATTATTAATATTATATCAAACATACTACAGTATCCCCTAGTCGAGCAGTCTCAACTAGAGCACTCTTACTTGTTTATGTTGTTATTGATTTTATTGGACGTTTCAAATGAATGTTTCTTCACTTTTTACACAATTGGCATGGATTTATAAAATGTTTTTGTTCACAAATTACAACACTCAGTTTGCGTAATTTGTTTAAGTTGAACGGTTATTATTGGTCTGTTGGGATCAATTCAATGATGTGTAAGGCCCAGACATAAGTACCATTCACACAGAACTTCTTAATAGTCCAGCGGATCTATTAATCTGAAGTCTGTTGCAAATTACACGACACGACATGTCACGTAAATTCTTTAGCGGATTAGTAAAATACTGATCTTGAGTTCAATACACTAATCCTACCGGCTGCGCCATTTATGTTTTTCGTTCGTATATTTAAGAAAAAATATATAAACTTCATTTTGAATATTAACTTCTTATTTTAATCGACAACGTATTAGACTTATCGGCGGCGAAACTTACGCTGAAGATTCAATAGTACTTAGAACTATATTTATACGTATTGGTTTTTCTATGTGTTTGTGAGTTTTACATATGTTCGTTCTATGTGTGTGTGAGCTTCTTGGGAAAATTTACATTTATTGGGGAAATGCTGATTAAGCGTTCCCACGCTTTTCGTGAATTTGGGGAGCTTATGATCAATTATTTATGCTATGCATTTGGGGGACAATTGTTTATATTGCGAGTGCAAAGATTGTTTATGAAAGTCTCGATGCTGGATTTTGGTCAAAGTCTAGATAATTCTATATGCATGGTTGTAAATTGTAAATGACAATGCAACAAGATTGCAATTTTTACATTTATTTCAGTCAAACGATTTGTTAAGCAGACTAAGGGAAAACCTTAAATATATTTCGGAGAATCACAATTTAAACATATTTCTCCCGAATGTACTTAACACACCATAAAGTTTTAAAGAGTCAGTTTTAATGGAAATTGCCCAAGACAACGCCTCAGAAACTAATGGTAAAGAGTCAGTTAATCCAATTATAAACATGGCTCAAACGGTAGAAAGTTTTCTTAAACTAGCCTCATCATTGATGACGGATCTTGATGGTAACGCTGAAAACTTGCTAGTTTAAAAAAAATATGAACACTAACACTAAAAATCATATGAACAAACCGCAATAAGTCTAATCAAGACAAAACTGAAAGGTTATACTCGAAACCTTTTTCAATGGTTATCCAAGCTTAAAACTAACACGCATGAGACTAGAATTAGAAAAATACGACTTCACTGTGGGAAACTTAAAGGGAAACGACAATCTGGTAGTAGATGACCTATCTAGGATAACAATATCCGAATTAAAACATATACAAAACCAAGTCCTTAAAGTCACTACCAGGCAACAAAGTGACTAGAGAACAAAAATGAAAGTATGCTTAGGCAAGTTCCTAATAAAGCTTCTAAGTCCAACGTACATGAAGTCATTTGCAATGATGAAGTAAGGAAAGTAGTGACCTTGCTCATAACAAATAATAAATGTTTACTTAAACAAAAAAAAAGTTATCGCAAGAATTGATGTTAGCGATCTGTAAAGCAATGGTAATCTTGACTTTGGTCAATTCTTTCTAAAGGCTTGAAACGCAAGCCGGTACTACTACCGATCAGCCAACTCAAATTAGCACCGTGTGAAAAGATTTTTGAAACTATTTTAAGAGATATTTGAAGAAATGGATAATAAAATGTTGAATTCATTAAGAGTGAGATAAAGATTAGGAAGCAATTATGTCTACATATCATAATGATCCTATACAAGGTGGTCATACTGGCATTACAAGAACGCTAGCAAAAATTTGAAAAACATGACCGTCGTGTCAAAGAGTACGTACGTAGATGTGTATGTATGTATGAATGAATCGTCTATCTTTATTTAAAATGGACTTAGCCTAAAGTACATAATGGAATTTGGAGTTCTGTCGCTCAATAAGAAGAATGGGAGTACATAGCATGCCATATGTATTTGTATATATGTTATTATATAATATGTACATGCAGAAGGCATATACATTGAAATACACCTTGGACCGAACGGTCCACGAACGTCATAGTTCTTACACTGCAGATCTTACGCTGCAGGCCAGTCCACATATAACTGGATTATCATATTACGGCACTTGGTTGTCGTGCGCTTGATACTCTAACTTTGACATTGAGCATATGACCACTTTACATATTGTATACACTACAAAATGGTGGGCATATGTTTATTTACATGTAACTTGCAACAAGGCACTGAACTCAAGGTAATTGCAGGCATCCCAGAAGCTTCAGATTTCGAAAGAAGAAAATTGTCCGAATCACAATTAATTGAATCAAACAATAGACAGGTAATAATTACTTCAGAAACTCTAAAACAAATATACCGACTTACAGACACATTTAATAAAAACGCTGATTTTTTTATTAAATGTGTCTGTAAAGAAAAATAATCTAACAAAAATGTCTAACAGTTAGCCTGTTAGAAGCATCCAACATTAAAGCGCTCCAGTTTGAAAATACTAATCGCCTACCCTAGAGTTAAGTCTAATTGTAAGAAGGTCATATTCCCGGTATTACACCAATACACCGTGTTACAACTTCAACACGACGTAGCGCAGTAAGGCCTCTGCCGGCAAAGTTTGGAAAAAATAAGTAAAGTGATGATGGAAATTGAATGAAAATTAACCTTAGATGCAGGATCCAAAAGATTTTTGAAAATAGATAAGTATTAAGCATAGTCATGAGCCTTTCAAAGTGGGGTCAACTTTCAAAATTTAACCAAACAGACAGATTGAATTGCAAGAAAAATATTGCAAAAATTTTTCATGTTCTAGTACCGTTGGAAACATTGGTATATTTTCAACAAATTAAAAGAAAAAGTATGTTATTATGATCATTAATTTAGGAGCTAGATTAATTCTAGCTGACCTACAAAACTTGCACTTTTTTTGCGTAAAGTTTACTACATATTCAGAGTTCCGTCGAGTTCCGCACATTGACTTATATCCAGATATTTACTAATGTATTTGACACAATATTCATAAAAGTTCGTGTGGTTTGTTTGGTTTTCTACAGTAAAAAACTACTAACAGTAACACAAAAAGTACAGTAACACACAGTACACTAAAAAAGGTTAAATGGGCGCGCAGCTTCATGCTTCAGCTTCAGTAGGTAGATTTGCCAAAACGTTTATTGAAGGTCTGGGCTTTTTTAATTTTAGTCGTTACAATTGCGGTTATTGTCCCTTTTTGTTTCTATCTAATGCCAGACATTGTCAACAAATTGTTACTTGTTATGGAAAAAAAAAAACAAAATAAACAGATAAAAGCAACCCTGAGAATTTAAGTTTTTAGATATTTATTCCCCTTCGGTGGATGAGTACAATCAGAAAAATTAAAAAATAAAATATTTTTTCAAGAATTTTTATATTTTTTTCGTTTATCTCATCTTTAAGATTAAGATTAATAATAAAACAAAAATTATTTTCGACAAAAGAAAACAAACTTTTTCATAAAAATATGTCTTTTTGGCCTAATATCACATTTTTGAAGTTTGGCATAAAACTGTGAAGCACCCTGTTAACGCATCACGCAGTGCATAGATTTATTTTGAGACGCAAAATGAAAAAGGCCCCACTGTGCTGAATGCTAAGACGGCATTCTAGCAGTAACCGAATACACTACGACAACTTACACTACTTGCAAAGTAGCGAGCCACGACAGTTGCAAACGGGAAGCACAGCTCGATGCCACATACAGCCCAGCCAATTAAAGGACATTATGTAGGCGACGGTGTCATCATCGTTAACGAAATGCCGGCAAGGATTAGTACAGACGGCGGCCCAGATATATGTACAAACGGTTCACACCTCATCACTCTTGAACAGGCAGCCATAATAAATGGAACTAAATGTAAAAATCAACGTAAGGCCTAAGCAAAACTGCGGGTATAGCTGAATCATCTCTGTTAAACATCATCGACCATGATCCAACCCTGAGTATACCAGAGAACGAACCGCAAACTTGAAGCAGGCGAACACCTGAACTTTCAAACTGCAACCCCAGAAGGCGACGCTTGCGTATTAAAATAATTAGAAGGCGACGCTTGCGGATAAACTTAAATAATACACTGTACCACTTACGTAACCGTACCCCCTGTTAATTTTCACACAACCCGCTGTAACTTCGTCAAATTTTTATAAAAATAAATTTTTGATGACGGTTGATAAAGTGATATATCATATTTTATCATGTGTTCTTCTCTGAACTCTCTCTCCACTTAATAAAATCCTTGCAAACAGGTCATCTTAGGGGTATCACTTACAGTGCCAATAAGTTGTGGTAGTTCTTACATTTTTAAACCCTGAGCTTATTGAAAATGGGAAATCAGGGTATAATGGGTTTGTGGCAATGTATGTAACAGGCAGAAGAAAGCGTGCCACGCCCCACAACGTATATGTATTCTTGATCAGGGCGACAAGTGAGTTAGCTGAGTTGATTTAGCCCTGTACGTCTAATCCATAAAACTGAATTCATAATTATACTTTGTAAATACTCACCAGTTAACTACACTGTGTCACGCTCCAACGATTGCTAAGAGGACAGCCAAGAGCTGGTAATTTCTTCCAGTTTCTAATAAATATTTGTATTAATTTAAGCTTGATACTCTTTGCCCATAGGGGCATCGGATATAATTTAATAATATATCTCAGTACGTTAAAATCGCCGCTAGAAAAGAGTATAAAAAGTGATGACGGTGTACCAGGAGGTACAAAATTTTTAATTTAATTTTGTTGAATTTGTATTTATTTATTTATTGAAAAGGAGATTAATACAACGACAGCCAGATAATTTAAAGAATTATATAAAGCCAACCTAATATTATTATTTCAATAATATCACCAACCAGAACCATTAATCCATTTAATCAGAATTGAGCTATTATAAAATTGAAAGTGTTAACAACAATGCAAATTGGACATCATATCTGATATTGAAAGGTACAAACTTTAATTATGTGTTTTTTCTCTTACTCAGAAATGTTTATAAGTTACTATTTTTTAACCAAGGGGCGTATAAATATATCCGCCATTTATTTTTGATCTCGAATTATCAACCCGATATATATAAACTTTAAAGCATTTCGAATATTCTTTGAAGTACGTATTAATTTATATTTGACTTTGATTCGTAAAATCGAAAAAAGGAAATCGCTTGTCTTTTTAGTTATATTATTGGTTGCTAGCAACGCAGCAAATTTTATATTCTGGTCTTAAGGTGACTACTCTTTGTTTTTGTGCAATGTCCGTTGTGGTGTTCGTCCATCTGTCCGTAAGTATACGCCAGTTCTACGCTAATGAAAAACTATATTGTCCTCATATCCTTCTGTTCCCCCTATTGAACTTATCCTTTTCACATTCATTTTGAGTTCATTATTTTTGCTTAGCCCTTAGCGGTCATCATTAACACACTACGCTTTGCACTAATAACTTTACGCTGATTATTTGCGCTCTAAAGTTGAACTCTTCATTTGTGCTATTCGCTTGTCACACTCTCGTTTTCCACAAATTGTACGTGTGCAAATGTGGATGTCTGTATATTGCCCTTGATATCTCGCACTGCTATTTGATTCACACTAAACAGCTGTCTGTTGCATTAGGTCAATAGGTCAACACAGCCAACGTAATATGTATAGATTTATTAGGATCTTGCGCATTAGTGAGCTTTTTGAGATTATTTTTAATTTTCGTTAAAAATTAAATGAATTTTATTCTGACTGAATTTAGTGTTAATTTAGATTGACACATGTTCAAGTAATTCACGGAGCTCCAGCGCTATCACAAGATGGCTACTGGTTTCCTTACAAAAGTGACATCAGAGCTGGGATTGGTCACTAATGCAGAAATAAGTTGCGTTGATCTAGAGAAGCAGGTCAGAGGTCTCAAGGAAATGGTCGCACAGTGAAGTAGTCTATTGAGGGCACAAACCAATGCATATAAAGTTCGTCTTTCAAAATTTAATCCGGATATACCGAATGCGGATGCCTTTTCCTCCAGCAGTTAGGATTAAGAATGCGTTTGCATTTTTATAAAATGTAAAACATTCAGTAGAATCGTATGCCGATTCTATTAAATCCCGTTAAGTCAGTCCGAATTTATTAAACAAAATTATCACACGCACGTGACAATCAGCGAAGCGCGCAAAAAAACATCCAAATTCACAAATGCATTTAAACGTGCGAGCATTTGCAATGCATTTGCACCAATAAATTCAAGGCCAATCATTCTTGCATATTCTTCAAGCAAAATTGTGTTTGCATCTTCAACCGCTTCCTTAGTTTTGTATTTGTCGCATACATTTAAACAGACCACCGTTTTTGTATGTACACATACACATACGTTCATATGCGCACATTTCATCATTTTCTACGAATCACAATTTCTATTTATTTGTATTTATATTGCGTTTGCCTTATCATCAGCTTCTTAAATTTTGTATTTGTCAAATGATGCCCTTGCAGTGAAATAATTTAGGGATTTGCCAACAGGCAATGCAATACTGCACAGTGAATAGACGCAAAGCGCGTAAGAATTAAGAGTGTATTAAAAAATGCAAGTCGGGTTCAGGGTATCTCCCAGTCGGGCACCTCCGACTAGAATTTTCTTACTTTTTACTTATATTTAAGTTTATAAATTAGTTATTTCGTAAGTTTCCCGTAGTTACTCTCTATCTTTTTTTGTTTCAATAATATCACTAACCAAAAATAGCTGGTCGGACTGACAAATAAAGTACTCCCACTGAGTTGGTGGTACTATTAATAATTCATGTTATTTGTGGGCTATATATTTATATTTTCATTGTTTTACTTTAAGTTGACTCTAGTTATTATTGGCATAACTAATTTATTTAATAATAAATAAATAAAAATATAATAAAATTTATATAAAATATGTAAATAGTAGATGTAAGTTCGAATCCAAGTGCGCTGATGTTTGTTTTCCTTCTGTTTATTTTGTTTATTTATTTATTTTTAATGTTGAACAAAAGATCAAAATATAATTTTTAATTGTAAAATTTTATGTTATATGCAAGCCATGGAGTTTATTAAAAAGTGAAAATCAGGGAAGCAACTATTTGTGCACCAACGACTAGAACTTTCATACTTGTTTAAACTTTGCTTGTTACATTTTTAGAGAGAGAGAGAGGGAGAGAGAGAGAGAGAGAGAGAGAGAGAGAGAGAGATAGATAGAGAGAGAAAGAGAGAGAGAGAGAGAGATTTCAACGCAATGTAGGCTCGTACAATCAATAAAGAAATTATGTAATTTTTTGATTTAAGATGCCACAGTCCCCTCGACCATGCAAAAAAAGTATTTCAAATCGTCGAGAAGGGTTCTTCAGCCAATACACGGATATGAATGCCATCAATAAGTTCTGAAAATCTGATGAAGATAGTTAAACTAAAAGAGAACTTATATAAAAATTAGGATTTTACTCTAATTTCCCCATATACTCTTTATTTTCCATATTATAGTTGAAACGTAGTATCTGCGTCAACTGTGTAGTTAGCAGATAGCGTGATAAGAATTGCAGAATTATGGTAATATAGACTACTCACAGAGATTAGGTTATCGCCTAGTCAAGAAGTCTCGAGAAGAATCCTTTTACTTATATAGTTTAAACAAGTGTAGTATGTATCGTGAAAATGAAGTGTATATAAAATCAATATCTTTAGAATGAAATAATAATGTAATAGGATGGATTTTATTATTATTATACTCTCTTCCCAAAGGGAAAAAGGAGTATATTGGTTTTGTGCAAAGCCTGAATGCAATATTTTTCTACGCTATTGAAGCTAGAGACTTGAAATTTTGAACATATACTCGTGTACATATACCCTCGAATTATAAAGTGTCCAAATTTCCCGATACGCTAACTAGGGGCGTGGCAAATCGGAAAATGCCTATGCCCTCAAGAAAGCCTAATAGTTGAATAGCTAGAGAGTTGCAATTTGAAATGAATACTTGCGTTAACCACCCAAGCTCCAAAAAATATGGAGGATAGATCTGCACCCATTGCGGGCGTGGCGAATCGGGAAAACTGTAACTTCAACAGTTTTAAAGCGAGAATGCTGAAAAGTCGCACGTAACTTAACGCTACGATTATATAAAGATTGATGAAAAGATTTTATGACCACGCCCACTAGGGGCGTGGAAAATCGGATCTGAATATATAGTGATTTTACAAGTTCAGTTATATTTTGACCACTATAGATGCTAGCGATTTGAAATTTGGTATATATAATCGGATAAGCAACCCAAGATAAAAAAGATATGGAGAACATATCTACGCCTACAGGGGGCGTGGTAAATCGCAAAACCTTAGACGTTTCAAAATTGGATGCTTGTGTTACGCCTCTTTGGGGGCGTGTCATATCGAAAAATACTCTATAACTTTCACATTTTTGGAATGTAAACAGTTAGAGTTACCTTAGACTCCTTCTAATAACTCGCCAAATATGATATGTTTACGCTTACTGGGGGCGTGGCAAATCGGCATCAAAGTTTGTAACGCCCAGCTGCATATTCATTTGGCTATACCACCAATATAAATAAGAATTGCTAAGCCGGCAAAAGGCATTTATAACAAATATTATTGATTGATTTATTTATTTATTTATTATCAACAAGAAAGAAAAGTCTAGTCGGAGGTGCCCGACTAGGAAATCCCCTGAGCCCCGTCCGATTTGCATTGTTTAATTCGCTATATAGCTCGCATATAACAAATTTTCCGAAATTAAATTATAATTTTGAAATTTTATTCAAATACAATGTATGTAAATCAAAATTAAATAAATGAAGAAATCAACAAAAAAGAAGAAGATAAACAAAAATCACCGCACCTGGACTCGAACCTGCATATATTTACTATATATGTAACGTTAGAGCGCATCATCAAAATACAAAACTAAAGAAGCTAAAGAAGCAGATCAGTCGCAATTGTGATTCTTAGAACATGCTGAAATGCGCGCATATGAACGTAATTAGTAAAGATAGCCGGTATCATAAAAATAAAAAAAATAGAAATTGCAAAAAATTCACATGAATTTATATGAAAAATTTTAGGGGTCTAGCTCTAAAGGTGTGGGAGATATAATTTTATAACCTGTTTTCGATAAGGTTTAGAATCGATAACATTTTAACAAAAATAGATATCGTTTTTTGGTAACAAACTTGACCTGCGCATGCTATCCACGGACCCAAAAAAAATTCAAGTCTCTAGCTTGTTTAGATGCTTTAATCAATGCGTTCAAACATACGGACGGACGGACGGACGGACAGACGGACAGACGGACAGATAGACAAACAGACAGGGCTAAATCGACTCAGCTCGTCGCCCTGATCAAGAATATATATACTTTGTGGGGCCTGACACGCCTTCTGCCTGTTACATACATTTAACAAAACCATTATACCCTGATTTCCCATTTTCAATGGGCTCAGGGTATAATAAGAAACTGTTTCTGGACCGATTTAATATGGTCCTGATACAATTTATGCTGTAGAGACCAAATAATTGAACAATATTGTAAAAAAAGGTCGAACCAGCGAAGTATATAATAGTTTTGTGATAAAGGGATACTTAAACTCCTTTGACCAGAGTTTAATAAAACCAACACTACCTTTAGCCTCATTTACGATAGTACAGACATTAAGATTGAAAGATAATGTTGTGTCAAAAATAAGTCAAAATTCGTTGCAAGGAAATGTTGTTAATAGTGTAATTAACAATATGTGGGATGGCACGACTGAAGGTCATTGTCATACACTTAGAGCAATTTAAATACAACTGATTAGTCACACACCAACGCTGAAAGGAATTAAGATCATCTTGTACGAGAAGATGATCAAGTAAGTTGAAGTATGAAAGGCAGAGCTTTACATCAACTGCATACATAACAAGTAAGAAAACTCTAGTCGGAGGTGCCCGACTAGGAGATCCCCTGAGCCCCGTCCGATTCGTATTGTTTAATACGCTATATAGCTTGCATATAACATTAAATTTTCCAAAATTAAATTATAATTTTGAAATTTTATTCAACTAGAATGTATGTAAATTAAAAATAAATTAATAATTAAATAAATAACCAAATTAACGAAAAAAAGAAAAGAAAAACAAACATCACCGCACCTGGACTCGAACCTGCATCTATTTACTACATCAATATGTATCGTTAAAGCACATCATCTCAACTAGCACAACCACATCATGTTTATAAATTTAAAAAAAAAAATTTAAAAAGTTACGCTGTTGTCACTGAGTTTCGAACTCGGGACTTTTCGTTTACGCGCTTCGCGTCTACCCACTACGCCACATCAGTATTGCGTTGCTTTTTGACAAAACGCAAAGTAGTACTATAGGAACAAATACAAATCTAAAGAAGCTAAAGAAGCAGATCAATCGCAATTGTAATTCCTAGAATATGCTGAAATGCGCGCATATTAACGTATGAGTATGTGTACATACAAAAACGGTGGTCTGTTTGAATGTGTGTGTAAAGGGCGATATATGTATGACAAATACAAATTAATTATTAATTAATTAGTGAAAAGAGCCGGCATCCAAAAAATAAAAAAATAGGTCTAGGTCTAAAGGTGTGGGAGATATAATTTTATAACCTGTTTTCGATAAGGTTTTAAATCGATAACAAAACAACAAAAATATTTATCGTTTTTTGGTAACAAACTTGACCTGCGCGTGCTATCCACGGACCCAACAAAAAAAAAATTCAAAAAAAAGTCTCTAGCTTGTCTAGATGCTTCAATCGACGCGTTCAAACATACGGACGGACGGACAGACAGACGGACATGGCTAAATCGACTCAGCTCGTTGCCCTGATCAAGAATATATATACTTTGTGGGGTCTGACACGCCTCCTTCTGCCTGTTACATACATTTAACAAAACCATTATACCCTGATTTCCCATTTTCAATGGGCTCAGGGTATAAAAATTTCGGAGTGAACAATACAGCTAGGAACATCATTGATAAAGAGGGTAAAAAGAAGCGGTCCTAAATGACTGCCCTGAACGTTTGATGAAACAGAGATAAGCTTCGAAATTGATGTCCGCAACAATACCATATGAGAAATTTTGCAAAAACATCTGAGGAATCTTGATCATTATAAGTTTTTTCTTTTCCAAAGAAAAACATGGAAGGTAAATTGTATGATTTACGCTTCGAGCTTACAAATGAATAAAATTGCTTCGGATCACAAACGAATTTCCTTTTGCAACGTAATAGGTAATTCTCATAACACCTAGCATTTAAAAGATTAAAATTTCACTTGGCTATTGAGTATTTAGAACAGTCAACGATTGAACCAGACTTTTTAAAATTCTTAAAACATTTGGTATTAATGTTTGTAAAATTCAAGACAGTCTGAGTAAACTAGGGGGGGCTTATTAGAAGCAGGCCTAGAGTGGTACAAATGGACACAGACATCACCAAATTAACATCAACTGAGTCGTATAAAAGCGTCCAGTCAGTTGCATTAATTAAATCATTAAGTAACACAAAATTGCATTTATAAAAACAGCGGCACTTTATTTGATGAATCGGGGAAGAAATAGGTGACATCTTTATGGAAAACAAGACATCTAAGGTGGGATGATGCAAATCTTCTGGCACACAGAGAGGAGTTGATCTGTTAACATTAATGACAGAATCATCATTAATAAAAACCAGATCAAGTGAACGATTCAAATGATTCAAAATAGAGTTCATCTGAAACATTAGGAGACTGAACAGTTCATCAAAAAGATAATAATCTGTAGACGGAATAAGGTAGTTGAAATTGGGAGCTGACGACCAAGTAGTGTTAGGTATATTAAAGTCACCTAGCACCATAAATAAGTCATTATCCTATACATGCTTAAAAATTTCTTTAATACAAGTTATATGTTGTGCATAGACTTGTACATCAGAAGACGGAGGAGCAAGTGACATATATGCAAAGAGATGGGATAGTTTTTTTAACCCCAATAATCTCAGCATCATGAAGTGCTTTGAAACTTAATGATTCGGAGAGGATATCGGCCTTAACAGCTATTAAGACACCCCCACCTCTGCGTATCAATCGATCACATCTATAAATAGTGAAGTTATTAGAGTGAATCTCACTATTATAGATTTTAGGACTCAGCCACGTTTCAGTGAACACAATGACATCATATTGAAAATAGACCATTAAGTTTAGAAATTAGACCTCAAACGTTTTGGAATACCAAAAACAGGTTAGGCGAAGAATTTAAACAATTTTGTTTTTTGATACAATATTAGCTAAAGATTGTACCGAAGTAGGGTTCGATGATACTGGAGGTAATTGGCTTCGATTCTTAGTCTTGAATTCATGTACAACTATATGCGGTGGCAAAAACTTGGCATCACATATAGTTGTGAAGTTCTCAACCGGCACACTGATTTTAAACGAAGCAATTTCACGTGGTGTTGGGAAATTAAACTTCGAGAGGAAAATATTTGCTGTAGACTTACTAGCAATAAACGCTGATATTGCTTCGCACGTCATGTTAGATGAAAGCCTGG
Source organism: Drosophila meridionalis (assembly GCA_035045145.1). NCBI lineage: Eukaryota > Metazoa > Arthropoda > Insecta > Diptera > Drosophilidae > Drosophila > Drosophila meridionalis. The sequence goes on from JAWNPG010000023.1 coordinate 7,777,139, forward strand.
TTAAAAAAACCTGCTTTCGAGGAGACACAACTGATAAAGTGAGCACCATGGGTTCAGAGGTCGCTAACAGATTGTTATTTACTGTTTGAACAACAACCGGGGACGCTCTTACTTTTATAGAAGGACTTTGATTAGGCTCGACAGTTTTATTACAAGTACAAGTCTACAGAAGGTGGATTGGAAATTGAGTCTGGATTAGGTGAAGTAGGAGCTAAAGAATTTTGAGACAACATTGGTACAGAAGCTGGTACCAATAATATTGTAGTCTCCATTAGATTGTGTAGAGCTTCAAAATTATACTGTTTTAATATTTCTTCACCAGCTTCCATATCACTAGAAAACTGTTTTGAAATATTGTACAGTTTTAAAAATTTAACTCTCACCAAATTATATATCTTGGAAAAATTACATAATTACAGCGACACAAAGCAAAAACGATAATGGAAATCAAAATCGCCGATGCACCAAAACCGAAAATGAAAATCGGTAATAACTGAAGCACAAAGCACAACGGATTAAACCTTGCACGGGAATGTAATGATAGCTATCCAACCGAACGCGATAGTGTGACAATATAGTGATTATAATAATTATATATATCTTTGATTGATTATTAAATATGTATATGTAATTCGATTTAATGTTGAAGTGCTGCAAATAATTTATCTGCATAAAAATATCATTTTCGGATAGCCTCGTTCAGTTATGTTATTTTCTTTTTTGTGTGTGTGTGACCATACCGTCAAAAATTTTAAATACCAAATTAAATTGAATTCATGCGATATTTATTTTTTATCGATTAATATTCCATACGACTTATAATAAATTGGATCACTAACTATATGCCGCGTAGACTCGACAAAAAATTTTTAGATGAGGATCGGGGAGCGAAACTAAGAAACAGAATCATTCCGCTTAGAGCGCTCGGCCGAAGGGGTCGATTCTAAAACAGAGTTGCACTATTCCTCGATTTATTAGGAGCTGTCTTTCTCTCTAAGCTCTCTCAAATATATATGTGGTTCACAGCACTTTAAAAAAAGTTTGTTGGGCTATAAAATCTAAACTATTGGCAATATCCAAAAAATTTAAACGCAGGTTGTTAGTGTGATGTTTTAAATATTACAAAATCAATTCATTTATTTTTTAAATATTTTTTCATTATTTAATAATGTTTAAAAACTGAAAAATGAGACCAAGACAGTTCCACAGCTTATTTCAACCACTTATGAAATAGCATTATTTAACATTATAAAACCTTAAAATAACAACAAATTAATACTTGGTGTGACCAACCGTTTGGTTAACTACCATTTTAAGCCTTTTTGAGATAGATTCCACCAACTTTTTGGTGACTTCTGAAGTAATTTTTTCGCATTTAAGTATTATGTAGTTTAATGTAAATGTAATTGATTAACATGTTCCTTTTTAATTTAAGTGTTTCTAATTTTTATTTCTATGTTTCTTAAAATACATATATGTATATTTGTTGAAAATACAAATTTTAATGGTTTAGCAATTTTTTTGCCAATTCTCACAAAAATTATAGCTATTTTTAACCATCTTTTTCCCAAATCTAGCAATTTTTGAGAGATTCTGAGGAGCACTGCCGTTTTTTATACCCTGAGCCATTGAAAATGGGAAATCAGGGTATAATGGTTTTGTTAAATGTATGTAACAGGCAGAAGGAGGCGTGTCAGACCCCACAAAGTATATATATTATTGATCAGGGCGACAAGCTGAGTCGATTTAGCCCTGTCCGTCTGTCTGTCCGTCTGTCCGTATGTTTGAATGTGCCGATTAAAACATCTTAACAAGCTAGAGACTTGAATTTTTTTTGTTGGGTCCGTGGATAGCACGCGCAGGTCAAGTTTGTTACCAAAAAACTATTTATCTATTTTTGTTGTAATTTTATCGATTTTAAACCTTAACGAAAATAGGTTTTAAAATTATATCCCCCACATCTGTAGAGCTAGACCCCTCAAATTTTGCATATAGATTCATGTGAATTTTATGCAATTTCTATTTTTTTTATTTTTTGAGTACCGATACATATTCTTCAACCAAATCTGTGTATGAAGTGTATTTGTATTTGTCATACATCGCCCTTTACACGCATACATTCAAACAGACCACCATTTTTGTTTGTACACATACTCATGCGTTCATATGCGCGCATTTCAGCATATTCTAAGAATTACAATTGCGATTGATCTGCTTCTTTAGCTTCTATAGTTTTGTATTTGTCACATATCGCCTTGTAGTACTACATTTTGCCAACAACCAACGTAATACTGGTGTGGCGTAGTGGGTAGACGCAAAGCGCGTGAACGAAAGGTCCCGGGTTCGAAACTCAGTGACAACAGCGTAACTTTTTCAATTTTTTTTTTAAATTTATAAACATGAAGTGGTTGTGCTAGTTGAGATGATGCGCTTTAACGATACATATGTAGTAAATAGATGCAGGTTCGAGTCCAGGTGCTTGATGTGTGTTTTTCAATCTTTTTTTTTTTTTTTTTTTTGATTTGTTTATTTATTTAATTATTTATTTATTTTTGATTTACATACATTCTAGTTGAATAAAATTTCGAAATTATAATTTAATTTTGGAAAATTGAATGTTATATGCAAGCTATATAGCGTATTAAACAATACAAATCGGACGGGGCTCAGGGGATCTGGTAGTCGGGCACCTCCGACTAGAGTTTTCTTACTTGTTTATTTTATTTTTATACCCTGAGCCCATTGAAAATGGGAAATCAGGGTATAATGGTTTTGTGAAAATGTATGTAACAGGCAGAAGGAGGCGTGCCACACCCCATAAAGTCTATATATTCTTGATCAGCGCGACAAGAAGAGTCGATAAGGCCTTGTCCGTCTGTCCGTCCGTCCGTCCGTCCGTGTGAACGCTGAGATATTTGTAAGTACGCAACGTAGAGACTTGAAATTGTACATGAATACTCGTTAATACCATACGCTGCACAAGTTTATAAAATTTTTCCGATAACTCATTCCATTTCGATTTTATGAGCATTTATGGATAGTTTTAGTGTGTTTTTAAGGCTTTGTTTGTACATCTTTTGAGCATAAGACTTCAACTTTGCTGTGTAGTTGCGTGTAATGAATACGGAGATAACGTAAGCTTTAGATTTTGGATGCCACGCCCCATTCGCCCACAATAGCCCCCTATTTGTAAAAACGCAAATCAAATACTAGAGACTTGTGCTTTGGCACATACACACATATGAATGTCATAAATAAGTTTTGAAAGTTTGATGCACTTAGTCCACGCTAAGAAAAGTTATTAAACAATTAAGTTTCCATAGTAATGCCCACATTGCAGCCCAAGCGCAGTCGCTGTGTTAACTGCGCAGTTGGCAGAGCGCGCACTTGTGCTTGCGTGAATATGTGTGTATATGTGTTGTTTGTATGTATGCATACAAAATCGTAGAATTATTTGATATTTGGCTCTTCACAGGACTCAGGGTATCCCCTAGTCGAGCAGTCTCGACTAGAGCACTCTTATTTGTTTTTATTGTTTTATTTTATAAACAGTTCTGTTTTACTTCAGTTTATTAATATACATAAAAAAATATATATATAAACATTTTCGTTTTCTTTTCTACCATTTTTGTTTTTAATTCTTCATACATACATATAAGCAAATTTTTACTCTATTTTTTCGTTTATTTTGTATTCTTTATTATTGTCATTATTTTTTTGGCTTCGCTTCGCTTCCAAAACGCGGTTTTTCTGTATATTTGTGCCCTGTTCGGTTGACAAATCCTGCCATTTCGTCAACTTCCGTACTCACTGTACGAGTAACCTTCTGTCTCCAACGCAGAAATTTCCGACAGCTAACTTCTAGTTAGTCTCCATGCTGATCGCAGCTGAGTGCACCTGCTTCACGTTTTATAAAGCGCAGTTGCTCTGTATCTCACAGCAGATTTCTAGTACTCCGGTTGTAACTCGATCCGTTCTAAAGTCCACAAGTACGTTATATAAATTGTCACTGTTTGACTTCATATCTCCTCCGGACAGGCTCATTAAATTTGAGTCCCGCATCAACCACTCCGGAGAGACTGGTTCGACCCCGGCAGATCAGCTCCAGGCCTTTGAGATCCGACGGAGTCGATTCAAGGTCTTGTGGGAGAGCTGAGTTACAATATGAAGCATGTTCTAAAGCGCTTAGTCTGGGGGCGGGCAGTGGAGAAGTTGAGGCCATGGAAGCTAAATTCGACCATTGCTATACCGTCTATGAGCGGTGTACCGCACAATTGAATAGGTAAAATGATGCCGTGTCCGCACCGAATGCACTGCCCGCTCCTGTGTCCCCTTTTATTATGTCCTCTGGCGGCTGTCGCCTTCCTCCTGTCGACACAGAAGTGTTCCACGGCGATTACTAACGCTGGCCAACGTTTCGCGACCTCTTCGCAGCCATATACATTAACAATCCACGGCTGACTGCGGTGGAAAACTATGTAACTAAAATGCTCTAGTCGCAGAGTGTCCTCTCACTAAGGACGGCTTTGCATCGGCTTCTCGGTACGGCAATGATCCATGTATGCCATCATAGGGCTCCATATCCTGCTCTGGCGCTGATTAATTCGGGATCTGAGGCGGTTTTTATTTCTGAAGCTTTCAAAAAGCTTTGCGATTTCTATATCGGTAAGCCGCTGAAGCCAAGACTAAATATTGAAGCTTCTGCTTTCTTTCTTCCAAATCTTGCTGGCAACCTCGTAATCTCCCTCATATCCAATTCCTCAAGACTTGGGATCCGGATTGCGGACATCCAATTAGCTACCCTTCGTTCTTCAATGCCGATATCCTTCCGTCTATTCTTCAGGGAGGTTTCATCCTAATATTTGTGCATCCATTCTAGGCTTAGCGACTGTTTCCGAAAAAGACAAAATTTGAGTGTTCAACAATCTCGTCCAGGTTACATGGCACATCTGCCGTAACTCTCCCAGTACGAGATCCCGACAGCATCACAACCAAAGTGAGGTTTGGCTTCAAAGCACTCTGTCCAGCATTTAATGATAAGGGGTTGGCTGATATTCTTCATTCAGGGTCCGACCCCCGTGTTCCCTGTGATGTCCAACTAACCTCCGTGTTGTGTTCTGAGCAAATAATTCACTATCCTTATCATTAGCTTTTCCTGTCAAGGAAACCGGCATCGGTTCGTTCCACTGCCGCGTGTGTAAAGGCACCCACGCTCTGCGCAAATAGCGGTGATTTCTGGAGCTTCCAGCGGAAAAGTGGCTGCGCACGGTTCTAACGAACAATTACTCTTCGAATTGTTTGGCGCATCAGCACTCCGGGCAGTCTTGTCGCAGCAAAGGTGGGTGCAATACGTGCGGCCACAACCGCCACACGCTCTTGCATCTACCGGGATCGTTCCGTAAGCGACGAGGTCCAACGTGTCATCCCACTCCAGGTCCTACGAAGCCGGCCACTCCTCGACGACGCATATGGTACATCCTCCCTACGGCGGTCATCGTGCTTCAGACGACGAACAAGACATCCGGAGTCAAGGCGCTAATTGACCCGTGTAACCCCACCAGCCGGATCAACGCTTCCTTGGCAAAGACATTGGCTCTTTCCGTCACTAACGTTGGTCCAGGGGGTCTTGCACAGTCATCACCCAATCGATGACCTTGAGCTTCAACTTCGACGCGCTGCTCCAAGTAAATCCCCAGCTGAACGTTCGGACGCCAATCCGGGCCATCAGGCGGGAAGCTGGGCCTACCGGGATCACGCTCGACGACCGCAACTGGTGTCGCCCCGGATCTGGCTCCATGGTGCTGGGGACTGACGTGTATCCTCACGTCGTCCTTCTAATGGCCGGGTGGGTCCCAAAGGGCGCCTGCTCATAGACCGAGCCCAGGTCTTCCGGAAAAAAACATGTTCAGATAATAGAAATAATTTGTTCAAATAATTTCGGGACAACAGATAGTTTAGCTATGCCTCTATAATTTGAAATGTCAGACCTCCCACATTTTTAATGTAAAGGAATAATAAATGATTCTTTCGAATTAGAAGGAAAACAGAAGGCTCCAGGGAAAAAATGAATAGTTTTAATAAATGAAACTGTAAAGAAGCACTGCATTCCTTTCTAACACAACATGGAATATTATCAGCACCAGGAGAAAAAGATGATTTCAATGTCCGAATAACTGAAACCAGAGAATCAAGGGAAACATTAACAATTTCTTATTGCAACTTAAAATGTAATTCTTATAACATATTAGCATTTATAAGATTAAAATTTGACTTGAGTATTGAGTATGTAAACCAGTCACCAATTAAACCAGGCTATAAATTCTTAAAACTTTTGGTTTTAATATTTCTAAATTTAAAATAAGTAAGAAAGGAGATATACTGAATCCCACCCGACTTTCATATTTTAATACACTAGCTAACTTAGATACCCTGAGCCCCGTCCGTTTTGCTTTGTTTAATACGCTATATAGCTTGCATATAACATTAAATTTTCCCAGTCGGACGCCTCCGACTAGAGTTTTCTTACTTGTTATATTCAACGAGAGTGTATGTGAATAAAAAATAAATAAATAATTAAATAAATTAACCAACAAGTAAGAGTGTTCTAGTCGCAACTGCTCGACTAGGGGATACCATTAGCACTATGAAGAGTCAAATATCAAATCATTCTATGCACTTTTTATGCATACATACAAACAACACATACACACATACATATGCATGCACGCATTAGCGCGCGCTCTGCCAACTGCGCAGTTGACGCAACGACTGCGCTTGGGCTGCAATGCGGGCATTACTATGGGAACTTAATTGCTTAAGAAATTTTCTTAGAGATGGACTAACTGCTTCAAACTTTCATAACTTATTTGCCAAAGCACAAATCTGCAGTATTTTATTTGCGATTTTTACAAATAGGGGTCTATTGGGGGCGAATGGGGCGTGGCATCCAAAATCTAAAGATTACGTTATCTCCGTGTTTAATACACGCAACTACACAGCAAATTTGAAGTCTCTAGCTTAAACGATGTACAAACCACGCCTTAAAAACACATTACAATTATCGATTAATGCTCATAAAATCGAAATGGAATGAGTTATCGGAAAACTTTATACATTATAAACTGGAGCGTGTGGTATTAACGAGTATTCAGGTAAAATTTCAAGTCTCTACGTTGCATACTTAAAAATATCACAGCGTTCACACGGACGGACGGACGGACAGACGGACAGGGCTCGTCTTGTCGCGCTGATCAAGAATATATATACTTTCTGTGTATGGCACGCCTCCTTCCTTACATATATACCCTGATTTCCCATTTTCAATGGGCTCAGGGTATAAAAAGAATAAAAACGAACATCACCGCAAGTGGACTCGAACCTGCGTCTATTTACTACATATGTAACGTTAAATCGCATCATCGCAACTAGCACAGCCACTTCCTGTTTCCTGTCTCTACGTTGCATACTTAACAAGTAAGAACGTTGCCTTAGGGCGAGACCTAAGGCGTGATACTCGTTTCCCACAGGGGCATCTGGTATTTTAAATTCAATAATTTATCTCAAATTTTGCATTTATGTAGATTCATGTGAATTTTATGCAATTTCAATTTTTGCAAATATAACTATGTGAATGAATTAGCATTTTTATAAAATGTAAAAAATGCAATAGAATCATATGCTGAAAGTTTCATAAAGTTCCGTTAAGTCAGTCGCAATCTATTAAACAAAACGTTTGGCCAATTATGACACGCACGCGTTAAGCAGCGACAGCAAAATATATTTACATTTACACATATGTACATACATTGAAACGTGCAAGCGCGTTTGCTTATGCATCGTCACAAATAAATTCAGCGCCATTCATTCTAGCATATTCTTCAACCAAAATTGTTATTGAGTTGTGCTTGCATTTTCAGCCGCTTCTTTAGTTTTGTATTTGTCAAATATCGCCCTTTATACGCATTCATTCAAACCGACCACCGTTTTTGTATGTACACATATAAATACATACGTTCATATGCGCGCATTTTAGCATTTTCTAAGAATCACAATTGAAATTGATTTATGTTTATATTATGTTTGCATTAACAGCAGCTTCTATAGTTTTGTATTTGTCAAAAGTCGCCCTTGTAGTGAAGAGTTTCGGATTTGCCAACAGGCAATGCAAAACTTATGTGGCGCAGCAGGTAGATGAAAAGCGTGTAAGCAAAAGGCGACGGCATGAAAATAGTTGCGCAGCTGTTCGTGCCTACATACATACATACCTGATGGGACCTATCGTCAATTTTTTTGTGTGTAAATAATTTTGTTCGGACTAAGTCGATTACACAAATATCGGTATTTGATATTTACATTTTTTGTTAGGGTCACACATACAAAAAGAAAATAACATAACTGACCTAGGCTATACGAAAAATGATAATTTTAGCAGATAAATTATTTGCAGAACTTCAACATTAAATCGAATTACATATATTTCTCAGAAATGCCGTTTGTCGTCTTAGCAATTCTTATTAAGCTTATTTATATAGGTGGCACAGGCATATGAATTTTGCAGCTGGGCGTTACAAATTTTGTTGCCAATTTGCCACGCCCGCAGTAGGCGTAGACATATCATATTTGGCAAGTTCCTAGAAGGAGTCTAGGGTAACGTAACTGCAAAGTTTGGATGCTTACACTCCAAAAATGTGAAAGTTACAGGGTATTTTTTCGATATACCACGCCCCCAAAGGGGCGTAAGATTTATTTTTGGGGAATCAATAGAGGGGGCCCCCAGTAACACAAACATCCAATTTGGAATCTTCTAGCTCTAAAACTGTAGGAGCTATAAGCTTTTTCCGATTTACCACGCCCCCTGAAGGCGTAGGTATGTCCGCCATATCTTTTTGATCTTGGCTTGCTTATCCGAGTATATATATCAAATTTCAAGTCTCTAGCATCAATAGTGCTCAAAATATAGCTGAATTTGTAAAATCACTCTATATTCAGATCCGATTTGCCACGCCCCCAGTGGGCGTGGACATAAAATTTTTTTTATCAATCTTTATAGAATCGAAGCGTTAAGATACGTGCCAAATTTCAGCATTCTAGCTTTAAAACTGTAGAAGTTACAGTTTTCCCGATTTGCCACGCCCCCAATGGGCGTAGATGTATCCGCCATATCTTTTTGAACTTGGGTGGTCAACGCAAGTATACATTCCAAATTTCAACTCTCTAGCTCTTCAACTAATATGATTTCTATGATTTCTATTAACTATGGGCGCAACCATTTTACGATTTGCCACGCCCCTAGTGGGCGTATCCGGAAAATCTTGACACTTTATAATTCGAGGGTATACACGAGTATATGTTCCAAATTTCAAGTCTCTAGCTTCAATAGCGTAGAAAAATATTGCATTCATACGGACAGACGGACATTTCACAAAACCAATATACTCTTTATCCCTATGGGAAACGAGTATAAAAATATCTCAGCGTTCACACGGACGGACGGACAGACGGACAGGGCTATATCGACTCGTCTTGTCGCGCTGATCAAGAATATATACTTTCTGTGTGTGGCACGCCTCCTTCCTTACATACATTTTCACAAAACCATTATACCCTGATTTCCCATTTTCTATGGGCTCAGGGTATAAAAAGAATAAAAACAAACATCACCGCAACTGGACTCGAACCTGCGTCTATTTACTACATATGTAACGTTAAATCGCATCATCGCAACTAGCACAGCCACTTCCTGTTTATTAATTTAAAAAAGTTACGCTCCTGAGTTTCGAACTCGGGACCTCTCCTTTACGCGCTTTGCGCCTATCCACTACGCCTCAACAGTATTGAGTTGCTTGTTGGCAAAACGCAAAGAAGTACTACAAGGGCGATATGTGACAAATACAAAACTACAAAAGCGGCTGAAAATGCAAACACAATTCAATCACAGAAGAGTAGGAGAGGAGGGAGGGAGATAATTAGTAAAAGTAAAGCCGGTATCCATAATATAAAAAAATAGAAATTACATAAAATTCACATGAATCTATATGCAAAATTTGAGGGGTCTAGCTCTAAAAGTGTGGGAGATATAATTTTATAACCTGTTTTCGATAAGGTTTAAAATCGATAACATTACAACCAAAAATATATATCGTTTGTTGGTAACCTGCTCGAGCTTAAATCGACGCGTTTAAACATACGGACAGACGGACGGACAGACAGACGGACAGGGCTAAATCGACTCAGCTCGTCGCCCTGATCAAGAATATATACACTTTGTGGGCTCTGACACGCCTCCTTCTGCCTGTTACATACATTTAAGAAAACCATTATACCCTGATATCCCATTTTCAATGAGCTCAGGGTATAACAAGTAAGAGTGCTCCAGTCGAGGCTGCTCGGCCAGAAGATAACCTGACCCTCTTTTAAGCATGCAAACATGCTCTTTTTAAGAATGCAAACAAAGAACATATATATACACACATATACTCGCGTGCATAAGCATGCGCTCTGCTAACCGCGCAGTTGACGCAGCGACTGCGCTTGGGCTGCAATGTGGGCATTACTATGGGAAATTAATAGTTGCATACGTTTTCGTAGCGTTGGAATTTTTTCATCAAACTTTCACAACTTATTAATGGCATTCATATGTGTGTATTTGCCAAAGCACCATACACAGCAACTTTGAAGTCTCTAGCTCTATCAATGTACAAACTACACTTTAAAAAAGTATTTTCGATAATCATTAAAATCGACAACATTACAACACAACAGTTATCGAACATATGAAGCAAACTTGACCAGCGCGTGTTACACACGGACCTACAAAAAAAATTTCAGCTGTCCAGCTCGTCTTGTTTATGAAATCGACGCGTTTAAACATACGGACAGACAGACAGAGCTAAATCGACTCAGCTCGTCGCACTGATCAAGATCGATTCTATTGAATTTCTTACATTTGATAAAAATGGAAACACTTTCGTAGTCCTAACTGTTGTAAAATGCACATGAAGCTATGTGCAAAATTGGGAAGCTCTAGATTTAAAGATATGTAAGATATAATTTTAGAACGTTTCTATAAAAAGATAACATTACAACCCAAATAGTTATCAATCATACGAAGCAAACTTGACCAGCGTGTGCTATACACGGACCCACAAAAAAAAAAGACTAGGAGATACCCTGAAGCCTGTGAATAGCCACATTTCAAATCATTCTACGCATCTTTTAACATACAAACAACACATACACACACATATGCACGCACGCATAAGCGCGCGCTCTGCTAACTGTGCAGTTGATGTAGCGACTGCGTTTATGGGGTTTACTATGGGCACTCAATAGTTGAATAAGTTTTCTTACTGATGGTCTTCCTTCACAACTTATTAATGGCACTCACAATTGTGCATATATATATATGTGTATATGCCGAAGGACAAGTCTCTAGTATTTGATTTGCATATTTTGCAAATAAGGGGTGATTGGGGAAAATGGGGCGTGGCATCCAATATCTAAAGATTACTTACTCTCCGTATTCATTACATGCAACTTCACAGCCAATTTGAAATCTCTAGCTGTAGCTATTTACAAACCACGCCTTAAAATCAAATTAAATTGATCGATAAGTGCTGATAAAATCGAAATGGAATTAGTTGTCGTAAAAATTCGATAACGTAGTGATTGGTATACTTATACTTTAGAATATCCCAGCGTTCACACGGACGGACAGGGCTATCGGCTTCTCTGATCAAGAATATATATACTTTATGGAATGTGGCCTTTCACATTTTCAAAAAACCATTATACCCTGATTTCCCATTTTAAATGATCTTAGGGTATAAAAATCATACGGACAGACGGACATGGTTAAATCGAATCAGCTCGTCTGCCACGCCTCCTTCTCCCTGTTACATACATTTAACAAAACCATTATACCCTGATTTCTCATTTTCAAAGGGCTTCAAACTCAAAGAGCACAAAAATGACGTGTCAATACTTTCAACTGAGAACTCTTTCGACATATGTATCGTTAAAACGCATTATCTCAACTAGCAAATCCACTTAATATTTATAAAAGAAAAAAAATTTTACCGCCGTCTCCATCAGGGCTCGAATTCGGATCCTAACGGTTACGTGCATTGCGGACTAAAAAGTTTATAGTGCCCCGGTCGTAGATAAATAAAATTTAGCAAGTTCTTAGAACATATAATGTTTATGGCATTAACACTATTGAAAACAAGTAAGAACGTTGCCTTAAGGCGAAACCTAATGCGTGATACTCGTTTCCCATAGGGGTATATGGTATATTAAATTATAATAAATTATAAATTATATATAATAATATATCTCAAATTTTGCATTTATGTAGATTCATGTGAATTTTATGCAAATATAACCATGTGAATGAATTAGTATTTTTATAAAATGTGAAAAATTCAATAGAATCAGTTTCATCCAGTTCCGTGAAGTCAGTCCCAATCTATTAAACAAAACGTTTGGCCAATTATCACATGCACGTGTTAAGCAGCGACAACAAAATACATTTGCATTTACATACACATGGAAACGTGCACGCGTGTTTGCTATGCATGGGCACAAATAAATTCAAGGCCATTCATTCACATGCATATTCTTCAACCAAAATAGTTATTGAGTTGTGCTTGCATTTTCAGCCGCTTCTTTAGTTTTGTATTTGTCAAATATCGCCCTTTATACGCATACATTCAACCGACCACCGTTTTTGTATGTACACATATAAATACATACATTCATATGCGCGCATTTTAGCATTTTCTAAGAATCACAATTGAAATTGATTTATGTTTATATTATGTTTGCATTAACAGCAGCTTCTATAGTTTTGTATTTGTCAAAAGTCGCCCTTGTAGTGAAGTAGTTTCGGATTTGCCAACAGACAATGCAAAACTTATGTGGCGCAGCAGGTAGATGAAAAGCGTGTAAGCAAAAGGGTCCGCGTTCGAGACGCGGCAGCGACGGCAAGAAAATAGTTGCGCAGCTGTTCGTGCCTACATACATACATACCTGATGGGACCTATCGTCAATTTTTTGTGTGTAAATAATTTTGTTCGGACTAAGTCGATTACACAAATATCGGTATTTGATATTTACATTTTTTGTTAGGGTCACACATACAAAAAGAAAATAACATAACTGACCTAGGCTATACGAAAAATGGTAATTTTAGCAGATAAATTATTTGCAGAACTTCAACATTAAATCGAATTACATATATTTCTCAGAAATGCCGTTTGTCGTCTTAGCAATTCTTATTAAGCTTATTTATATAGGTGACACAGGCATATGAATTTTGCAGCTGGGCGTTACAAATTTTGTTGCCAATTTGCCACGCCCCCAGTAGGCGTAGACATATCATATTTGGCAAGTTCCTAGAAGGAGTCTAGGGTAACGTAACTGCAAAGTTTGGATGCTTACACTCCAAAAATGTGAAAGTTATAGGGTATTTTTTCCATATACCACGCCCCCAAAAGGGCGTAAGATTTATTTTTTGGGAATCAATAGAGGGGGCCCCCAGTAACACAAACATCCAATTTGGAATCGTCTAGCTCTAAAGCTGTAGGAGCTATAAGCTTTTTCCGATTTACCACGCCCCCTGAAGGCGTAGGTATGTCCGCCATATCTTTTTGATCTTGGCTTGCTTATCCGAGTATATATATCAAATTTCAAGTCTCTAGCATCAATAGTGCTCAAAATATAGCTGAATTTGTAAAATCACTCTATATTCAGATCCGATTTGCCACGCCCCCAGTGGGCGTGGACATAAAATTTTTATACTCGTTTCCCAAAGGGAAAAAGAGTATATTGGTTTTGTGAAATGTCCGTCTGTCCGTATGAATGCAATATTTTTCTACGCTATTGAAGCTAGAGACTTGAAATTTTGAACATATACTCGTGTACATATACCCTCGAATTATAAAGTGTCAAGATTTTCCGGATACGCCCACTAGGGGCGTGGCAAATCGGAAAATGGTTGCGCCCATAGTTAATAGAAATCATAGAAATCATATTAGTTGAAGAGCTAGAGAGTTGAAATTTGGAATGTATACTTGCGTTGACCACCCAAGTTCAAAAAGATATGGCGGATACATCTACGCCCATTGGGGGCGTGGCAAATCGGGAAAACTGTAACTTCTACAGTTTTAAAGCTAGAATGCTGAAATTTGGCACGTATCTTAACGCTTCGATTCTATAAAGATTGATAAAAAAATTTTATGTCCACGCCCACGCCCATCGGATCTGAATATAGAGTGATTTTACAAATTCAGCTATATTTTGAGCACTATTGATGCTAGAGACTTGAAATTTGATACATATACTCGGATAAGCAAGCCAAGATCAAAAAGATATGGCGGACATACCTACGCCTTTAGGGGGCGTGGCAAATCGGAAAAAGCTTATAGCTCCTACAGTTTTAGAGCTAGACGATTCCAAATTGGATGTTTGTGTTACTGGGGGCCCCCCTCTATTGATTCCCCAAAACTAAATCTTACGCCCCTTTGGGGGCGTGGTATATCGAAAAAATACCCTGTAACTTACACATTTTTGGAGTGTAAGCATCCAAACTTTGCAGTTACGTTACCCTAGACTCCTTCTAGGAACTTGCCAAATATGATATGTCTACGCCTACTGCGGGCGTGGCAAATTGGCAACAAAATTTGTAACGCCCAGCTGCAAAATTCATATGCCTGTGCCACCTATATAAATAAGCTTAATAAGAATTGCTAAGACGACAAACGGTATTTCTGAGAAATATATGTAATTCGATTTAATGTTGAAGTTCTGCAAATAATTTATCTGCTAAAATTATCATTTTTCGTATAGCCTAGGTCAGTTATGTTATTTTCTTTTTGTATGTGTGACCCTAACAAAAAATGTAAATATCAAATACCGATATTTGTGTAATCGACTTAGTCCGAACAAAATTATTTACACACAAAAAAATTGACGATAGGTCCCATCAGGTATGTATGTATGTAGGCACGAACAGCTGCGCAACTATTTTCATGCCGTCGCTGCCGCGTCTCGAACGCGGACCCTTTTGCTTACACGCTTTTCATCTACCTGCTGCGCCACATAAGTTTTGCATTGTCTGTTGGCAAATCCGAAACTACTTCACTACAAGGGCGACTTTTGACAAATACAAAACTATAGAAGCTGCTGTTAATGCAAACATAATATAAACATAAATCAATTGCAATTGTGATTCTTAGAAAATGCTAAAATGCGCGCATATGAACGTATGTATTTATATGTGTACATACAAAAACGGTGGTCGGTTGAATGTATGCGTATAAAGGGCGATATTTGACAAATACAAAACTAAAGAAGCGGCTGAAAATGCAAGCACAACTCAATAACAATTTTGGTTGAAGAATATGCTAGAATGAATGGCGCTGAATTTATTTGTGACCATGCATAAGCAAACGCGCTTGCACGTTTCAATGTATGTACGTATGTGTAAATGTAAATATATTTTGCTGTCGCTGCTTAACGCGTGCGTGTCATAATTGGCCAAACGTTTTGTTTAATAGATTACGACTGACTTAACGAAACTTAATGAAACTTTCAGCATATGATTCTATGGAATTTTTTACATTTTATAAAAATGCTAATTCATTCACATAGTTATATTTGCAAAAATTGAAATTGCATAAAATTCACATGAATCTACATAAATGCAAAATTTGAGATAAATTATTGAATTTAAAATACCAGATGCCCCTGTGGGAAACGAGTATCACGCCTTAGGTCTCGCCCTAAGGCAACGTTCTTACTTGTTTTTATCAATCTTTATAGAATCGAAGCGTTAAGATACGTGCCAAATTTCAGCATTCTAGCTTTAAAACTGTAGAAGTTACTGTTTTCCCGATTTGCCACGCCCCCAATGGGCGTAGATATATCCGCCATATCTTTTTGAACTTGGGTGGTCAACGCAAGTATACATTCCAAATTTCAACTCTCTAGCTCTTCAACTAATATGATTTCTATGATTTCTTTTAACTATGGGCGCAACCATTTTCCGATTGGCCACGCCCCTAGTGGGCGTATCCGGAAAATCTTGACACTTTATAATTCGAGGGTATACACGAGTATATGTTCCAAATTTCAAGTCTCTAGCTTCAATAGCGTAGAAAAATATTGCATTCATACGGACAGACGGACAGACGGACATTTCACCAGCGTTTGCAAAAACTACTCTGTAGCAGTAATAGCAATAAGAATTATGCTATGCTCTGGCTACCGCTCTCATTTATAGCGGAGCCGTAGCAGAGCCATAGTCGAACGAAAAATTTTATGAGCTCTGCTCTGCTCTCGTAGTTCATTGTTTTCATCTCGGTAGCAATAGCAATAGCACAAAACGAAATGAACGACTACGCTCCGTCAGAGCGGTAGTCGAAAAACGAGAGCAATAGCGATAGCTGAAACAGAGAGCGAGATGAAATCATAGCAAGATGAGAACAGAGCCAAATGAGAGCATATCGAGATGAAAACAGAGCAAGATGGGAGCAAAACGAATGTGCGAGAGCGATATGAGTAGCAGCAGATCTTTCTGTTTGTTTTATTTAAATTAATGATTATAATTTAAGTTTATTTGAAAATGAAGATGTTTATGTAGTATTAGTTAATTATAATCATTAATTTAAATAAAAACAAACATATCGCTCTCGCACATTCGTTTTGCTCCCATCTTGCTCTGTTTTCATCTCGATATGCTCTCATTTGGCTCTGTTCTCATCTTGCTATGATTTCATCTCGCTCTCTGTTTCAGCTATCGCTATTGCTCTCGTTTTTCGACTACCGCTCTGACGGAGCGTAGTCGTTCATTTCGTTTTGTGCTATTGCTATTGCTACCGAGATGAAAACAATGAACTACGAGAGCAGAGCAGAGCTCATAAAATTTTTTCGTTCGACTATGGCTCTGCTACGGCTCCGCTATAAATGAGAGCGGTAGCCAGAGCAAAACGAAAAACTACAGAGTAGCGTAGCATTTTCAAACGCTGCATTTCACAAAACCAATATACTCTTTTTCCCTTTGGGAAACGAGTATAATAATTTAATTAATTAATTTCGTAACAATAGAAAACGCTTAATTAGTAATAAAAGGTCTTTAATACTCCCTCTGCAATTCTAATGCAAAATCATTCATAGGCGCACGCCAATGCTCATGTACTATGAACACACATATTCGCATACAAATGTTCCACAGGCAGTAAGAGCGACTACAAAAACATATTCGTTAAGCGCACCAACGCTTTCATACCCTTCATACAAATAATAGTAAAAGTCTCAACATTTTGCATGAGCCATGGTAAACCCATTCATCAATGTGGCATACCTGCTCAGTAGGGAAGAAATGCGAGCTCTTGAAGAACAAATTTTACAATTTTCGGGAGCTGCTGCTTGTGCGAACATATTATGCACACACATGCACATATACAAAACTTCCTCAGCCATCCCATACTCAGGCCACAAGATCTAGCAACTGTAAATTCTACAGGCAGCAAGTTTCACATATAGGCACATGAATACACACATATGTAGTAAGGGACTGTATGAATGTGTGCATGCTTGTCGTGAAATCATATTGTTAAGCGCACCAACGCTTTCATACCCTGCATAACAAAAAAGCATGAAAAAGCGAACATTTTGCATGAGTATGGCAAACGCTTTCAAGAATTCGGCATACTCTTCACTCAGCAGCAAAGAAATGAAATCGCATGACAGCAAATTTCAATTTTCGTCCGCTGTTGTTCGGCCGATGTCTTGAAGCAGAATGATTCTGCTGCGCGCTATTTTTTTTTTGGGACCTACAGTAACCGAGCCGAGCAAATACGAAGTTGTCTGGGACCCACGGTACAAATTCCGAGCTCTGCGCAATTTTGTACTGATGTCCAGTCTATGTGTTGTATGGTTAGTGGTATAACATAATGCACGAGTTTTGCAAGCGTTTCGCATATTGGAAGATAAAAGATACATATGCACATGTAAGCAAGCGAATGTAAGTGTAAGTAACGTGTACATCATCACAACAAATTCATATTCAATTATTGTGCGCTGCTGTTAGTGCCTACATACACATACATACATACATTATGGGCGCTATTGTCAATTTTTTTGTGTGGAATAATTTTATTCTGAATGACGAGTGCATGTGTAATCGATAAGAAAAATATAGCATGACGGAATGGTCATACACACAAGAAAGAAAATAACATAACTGACCTTGGCTATACGAAAAATGAATTTTAGCAGATAAATTATTTGCAGAATTCATTAAATCGAATTACATATATTTTTTAATATTTCTTAGAAATGCCGTTTGTCGTCTTAGCAATTCTTATTAAGCTTATTTATATAGGTGGCACAGACATATGAATTTTGCAGCTGGGCGTTAAAAATTTTGACAATTTGCCACGCCCTCAGTAGGCGTATACATATCATATTTGGAAAGAGAAAGAGAAAGATAATGAGAATGAGAATGAGAATGAGAATGAGAATGAGAATGAGAATGAGAATGAGAATGAGAAAGAGAAAGAGAAAGAGAAAGAGAGAGCGAAAGCGAAAGAGATAGAGAAAGAGAAAGAGAAAGAGAAAGGGAAAGAGAAAGAGAAAGAGAATAAGAATGAGAATGAGAGAAAGAGAAAGGGAAATAGATAGAGAAAGAGAAGGAGGAAGAGAAAGAGAATGAGAAAGAGAAAGAGAAAGAGAAAGAGAGGAGTTGAGGGTAACGTAACTGTAAAACTTGGATGCTTACACTCCAAAAATGTGATAGTTACAGGGTATTTTTCGCTATACCACGTCCCCAAAGGGGCGTAAGATTTATTTTTGAGTAATCGATAGGGGAGGCCCCCAGTAACACAAACATCCAATTTTGAAGCGTCTAACTCTAAAACTGATAGAAGGTTGCCACGCCCCCTGTAGGCGTTTTTGATCTTGGGTTGCTTATCTGAGTATATATATTAAATTTCAAGTCTATAGCATCAATAGTGCTTAAAATATAGCTGTACTTGTAAAATCATTATATATTCAGATCCGATTTGCGCCCCCAGATCTTTTTATGAATCTTTATAGAATCGTCGCGTTAAGTTACATGCCAAATTTCAGCATTCTAGCTTTAAAACTGGAGAGGATACAGTTGTTCCGATTAGTTTTCCCAATCGGCGTAGATATATCTGCCATATCATTTTGATCTTGGGTGGGCAACGCAAGTGTACATTCCAAATTTCAACTCTCTAGTTCAACTAATATGATTTCTTGACTTTGGGCGCAAGCATTTTCCGATTTGCCACGCCCCTAATGGGCGTATCGGGAAATTGTCGACACTTTATAATTCGAGGGTATACACAAGTATATGTTCCAAATTTCAAATCTCTTGCTTTAATAGCGTAGAAAAATATTGCATTCATACGGACAGACGGACGGACAGCAAGACTGACATTTCACAAACCAGTATACTCTTTTCCCTTTGGGAAACGAGTATAATAAAGTATTACCCGAGTTGCCACTATATATTCACTATATCTTTCTGATTTACCTACAAACAACAAATTTACACACACATATGCACGTACGCACAAGCACGGGCTCAGCAAACTGCGCAATTGACGCAACGACTACGCTTGGGCTGAACTGTGCGTAGAAGAAGAACAACTCTAATATTTGATAAAAATTTTATTACTCCGTTCGTCTGTCCGTATGAATGAAATTATTTTCTAAGCTATTGAGGAAAAATGGAATATATACTCGTACAACTCGTACATCGAATTATAAAAAGTCAAGATTTTCCCAATACACATAATTAGAGCATGGCAAATCGGTAACTGTTTGCGCCCATAGTCGAGAAATCACATCAGTTGAATTTAAAAAGTATATTCGCGTTGGTCACCCAAAGTCAAAAAGATATGGCGGATATATCTACGCCCATTGGGAGCGTCGCAAATCGAGTGAAACTAAACGCTGAAATTCGGCGTTTGTCAGTGGGTGTAGCGATCTTAATGGGAGTCTCGAGTAACGTAACTGTAAAATTTGGCTGCTTGCACTCCAAAAATATTAAAATGACGGTATTTTTTGATATGCCAGATCCCTAAAGTGGCGTAAGGTTTCTTTTATGATCGTCGATAGATGTTCAGGCATGAACATAAAAATATATATAAATATGTAAACATGCCTTCTACGCACTTGACGACTAGCATGCAGTGCGATAGATGAAGAAAGGCCACATGTGTGGAATCTTAAAATAGCCAGATGAACGCTGACCCTTACAACGTCAGCGATAGGTTAAGAATAGATAATAGACGAACGCTGAGCCCTACAACCTCAGCGATAGTATAAGAATACAATAGACCAATGCTGAGTCTTACACACTTAGCAATAAACACATTAGATTTAAGGGTTTAAATTATGCATGAGGCTGGGTATATATACCCAGCCTCAGAAGAATAAAGATCAGTACAGAACTAAACCCCAACATAGTCAAGTGTATTCATTCATGGTCCTTCGAGCCGGATTGGAAATCAACACAGTCAAGTACTGCGTGCTTCCAACTGAGTGATTACGGTATTCGATCCCGGTCATAAAAGCCGAAACCACAAATTTACTAAATGTTTGTGGAAAGTGCTTAAAAAATATCTTTGGCTTACCAACCCACGCTGTGAGTAGAGGCACAGCACGATCAACCTGGTGATCAAAACAAAAAAACCTCCAACGGGTCAAGCCAAAGAATAAAGAGATGCTGTTAGCAAAAACTCTAGAGAAACAATCAGAGATATATGACAGCATCCTGCAGGCCATAGCTTAAAAGGAGGAGTTTGCAGTTGTGGATAAGTTGGCAGCAGAATTCACTGCCAATCATTCACTACTGAAGAAAATCGGTGTCATCAACCATCAATATTTTACAGAGAAAATATATGATTGGATTATGGAATCAATCAGGAGCTACAAGAAGGCCCTGATGAAGGTCGAAGTTGCCGACCACACTATGGACACCGACAAACCATCTACAAGCAAAAATTGGCAAATACGACCGGAAACATCCAGGCAAGAAAATACTCAAGAGGAAATAATATTTTCACACAGAAGTATGAGCCTAAAGGATGAGTGGATTAAGCTTGTTGACGAAGAACGTCTAAAAGTAAGGCAGTACGTCCATGAAGTGTATGTCTACCTAAACTCAAGCAACCAGGAAGAAATCTTTGAACATAAAGATAAGATAAACTTCCGATTGAACGAAGTCCAGACACTGTTCACGGGCTTACAGGCAAGATATGGAAAGTCTGCCTACGACAGCGACGATATAGAAGAACTGGAATTCCTCGTCGACGGGCTGTCAGATAAACTTAACAAAAGAGTAAGTGACTTACAGAGCATAGAAGAAGAACTTCCGCTGTACGAAGATCCAAAGCCCCAGAAACCAAAACTTCCTCATTTCTATGGAAATCCCAAAAAATGGCCAGCGTTCTTCGAGATATTCTCGAACATGATTCACAAGAGGAAGGATATCAGCGACAAAAGAAAGTTGATATACCTAAAAATGTGTATCAAGGGAGACGCAACAGTGGTCATTTCTCAATTGCAGTTGGCAACTACAATGCAGCGTGGGACTATTTGTGCAAGCGCTATGCAAAAAGGTGCCAACTATTGGATATCTCCATTAACCAGCCAATGAACAAGGAACTGAAGACCAATTTTGAAGGCAGTATCCGCAAGTTCGAGAGCACCTCCGTTAATAGGGACACCGTCATCGCTGATCAGAAGCTATCAAGCCATAAAACCACCGCTAAAAAAGAAAATAGTGGTCTGGAACCAGTGCCAGAAAAACGGAACAGCGAGTGGCATTTCATCCCGCCGGCAAGCCCTCACATGGGAGGATTAGGAGAAGATAAATGGTCAGTGGGAAATATATCAAAAAAGGATCAACCGCAAGAGCAGGAGGACATGGAAGATGGGGACGAGAGTGTAATTGCTGTCACATCTTCGATACCGACATCAAAAGATATCCAATTGGAAGATCAGTCGACTGACGATACTTCCATTGATAGCAGCCCGAAGGATGTCCAAAACACTTCTGCCGAAACTACAACTGCAACTAGAAGTAAAGCTGGAGATAAAAATAATGATATCGTCTCGAATTCTGTAATCTCCGCTTCAGCTACAATCCCAGCAAAACAAACCACTAAGGCTGCAAATATATTAACGACAATTAAATCGGCGGTCGAAAACTTCATTGAGAGCAGCAACAACACCATTTCAAAGGAAAATATCGTATCCACTACAAGCGATTCGGTTGCATCCCAAAGGCAGTCATTATCAATAGCTGCTCTACAGCAGATTAATCTTCAAACAGTGGATGACCCTAATTTGGAGGCCTTGACATCAGCAGCAATGATGCAAGCGGCCTCCGCCTCAGCACACTCAACGATTGACGACATCTACAAAGGGTGTACACATTTTAAAGAGAACCGACTTCACTTGGAATGGGAACCGCCACCAGCGCAGAAGACCAAGGAAGCAGCTGAGTACTCGACCAAATCTGGCTATCGCATTTTCCGGGCCCGCAGAATGTTCAGGCACGAACATAAACTATTCAAGGATTGGAATAGTAATAATTGTCATTGTCTTGTATATAATTAAGAAAAGAAACCAGAGACAGCGATTACAGACTGTCACCTTTCTGGCCCCGGCAGAATGTTCAGGCATGAACATAAAAATATATATAAATATGTAAACATGCCTTCTACGCACTTGACGACTAGCATGCAGTGCGATAGATGAAGAAAGGCCACATGTGTGGAATCTTAAAATAGCCAGATGAACGCTGACCCTTACAACGTCAGCGATAGGTTAAGAATAGATAATAGACGAACGCTGAGCCCTACAACCTCAGCGATAGTATAAGAATACAATAGACCAATGCTGAGCCTTACACACTTAGCAATAAACACATTAGATTTAAGGGTTGAAATTATGCATGAGGCTGGGTATATATACCCAGCCTCAGAAGAATAAAGATCAGTACAGAACTAAACCCCAACATAGTCAAGTGTATTCATTCAATAGAAGAAGCTTCCAGTAACAAAACTGTTATTTGAGGATTCTAGCTCTAAAACTGTACAAATTATTAACTTTTGCATTTGTATTTTTGATATGCCAGACCCCCAAAGTGGCGTGAGATTTCTTTTTGGATCGTCGATAGAAGAAGCTTCCAGTAAGCAAACTATTATTTGAGGATTCTAGCTCTAAAACTGTCGAAACTATTAAATTTGCAGTTTCTTCGCCCCCTGATATATATTAAAAATATATTTTTGATATTGGGTTGTTAATCAGAACATATATACAAAATTTTAAATCTGTTGTATCAATAATGCTAAAAATATAGCTGAACTTGTAAAATCACTATATATTCAGATGCGATTTGTAATGATCTTAGTAAGCATGGGCATATATTTTTTCAATCAATCTTAATAGAGTCAGAGCATTAACTTACGTCCCGAATTTCAGCGTTCTAGCTTTAACAGTTTTGAAAATACAGTTTTACCCGTTTTGCCACGCCCCCAATGGGCGCAAATAAATCCGCCATATCTTTTTGATCTTGGGTGGTCAAAGCGAGTATACATTCCAAATTGCAACTCTCTCAGTATTCAACAAATATGCTTTCTGGCCTATGAGTGCAAACATTTTCAGAATTTCCACGCCCCTAGTGGGCGTATCGGTGAAGTCTTGGTAAAATGTAGAGCCGGTATCTTAAATATAACAAAATTTAAATTTGCATTATTCACATGAATCTATATGCAAAATTTTAAGGTTTAGCTATGACGATGTGTGCGATTTAATTTTAAAATTCATTTCCGATAAGGTTTAAAATAAATAGCATTACAACAGAAATGGTTATCGAATTTTTTTAAAAATTTCTGGTTTTTACATACATTTAACATAACCATATTTCACATTATGAATCGGTTCAGGGTATAAAAACTTTATTTGCATATTGTACATATGTACGTGCATACATTTTCATATCAATTTCCATTCGGAGTTATTCAAAGTCCCACCCTTACAATCAGACAGTAAGTTTGTCAAAGAAAACAAAAAATCCTTCAACATATCAACAACCCACCACTTCATTATTCGTAACCTTCAATTTAAATAATTTGGTAATAATAGAGAAAAGTTCGGTAATCTACAGTTGAATACGAATTTAGTATTTATTGTACTTAATAGTGTTTCAAAACCATCGATGGTCCGTCCATCGATATTTTTTTGCGCTGAGATATTTTAAAATACTCAACGTAGAGAAATTGAAATTTTACATGAATACTCGTTAATACCATACTCTGCACAAGTTTATAAATTTTTTTCGATAACTTATTCCATTCCGATTTTATGAGCATTTATCGATAATTCTAATGTGTTTTTCAGGTTGTTACATCGTTTGAGCTAGAGACTTCAACTTTTCTGTGTAGTTTCGTGTAATGAATACGGAGATTAATTAATCTTTAGATTTTGGATGCCACGCCCCATTCGCCCCCAATATCCTCGTATTGTTAAAATCAAATACTTGTGCTTTGGCAAATACACACATATGAATGCCATTAATAAGTTGTAAAGCTTTGATCCATCGCTAAGAAAAGTTATGAAGCAATGTAGTTCCCATAGTAATCCTAATCCTCTTCCTCTTCCTCTTTCTCCTCGTCTTCCATTAAATATATATGTATATAATGTGCTTAAAATGTTAAATTAATTGTAGCATTAAGTTTTTTTCAAAAATAAATATAAATGTGTTACTTTTTTGGGAAGTGATATGCTAAATGTATGAGATATTTTACATATTTTCTATAAATTGTATTAAAGATGTGTTTAATAATAATATTTGTTAAATATTAATAATTAAATAATTATCAACTACAAATTTAAAGTCTTTGTTATATTTTTTATATGAAATTTATTTATATAATATTATTCGTTTCGAATAGTAAATTATTTGTGATATATTATACCATATTTATGGATTTAAATTTCTTTAACAAGTGTATTATTAAATACATCTTTTATACAATTGAAGGAAAATATGTAAAAATATGTATTATACATTACTATTACTGTTTTGGAAAAAAACATTTTATGAAATTATATAACATATTTTATGTTATATAAGATATTATACGTATACGTTGTTTCCAATTATAATAATAATTTTTAATATATATCACACATAATTTTTACGATACGATACTCATTTTATTAAATAAAAATAAATATGTGATAAAAAGAAAAAATTTCATCATGCATTTTATACATATTTTTATACCCTGAGCCCATTGAAAAAATCAGGGTATAATGGTTTTGTTAAATGTATGTAACAGGCAGAAGGAGGCGTGTCAGACCCCACAAAGTATATATATTGATCAGGGCGACAAGCTGAGTCGATTTAGCCCTGTCCGTCAGTCTGTCCGTCCGTCTTGTTGGGCCTGTGGATAGCACGCGCAGGTCAAGTTTCTTACCAAAAAACGATATCTATTTTTGTTGTAATGTTATGGATTTTAAACCTTATCGAAAAGAGGTTATATAATTATATCTCGAACAGCTTTGGAGCTAGACCCCTCAAATTTTGCATATAGATTCATATGAATTTTATGCAATTTCTATTTTTTTTTTTTTTTTTTTTTTTTTTTTTTGGATACTAGCTCTTTTTACTAATTACGTAGAAATTCAACGCTATTTATTCTAGCATATTCTTCAATCAAATTGTGTTTGAATTGTGTTTGGAAATTCAGCCGCTTCTGTAGTTTACACGCATATATTCAAACAGACCACCGTTTTTGTATGTACACATACTCATACGTTCATATGCGCGCATTTCAGCATATTCTAAGAATCACAATTGCCATTGGCCTGTTTCTTTACCTTCTTTACTTTTGTATTTGTCACATATCGCCCTTGTAGTACTACTTTGCCTTTTGCCAACAGTCAACACAATACTGGTGTGGCGTAGTGGATAGACGCAAACCGCAAAAACGAAAGGTCCTGAGTTCGAAACTCAGTGACAACAGTGTAAGTTTTTTAATTTTTTTTTTTTTAATTTATATACATGAAGTGGTTGTGCTAGTTGAGATGATGCACTTTAACGTTACATATGTAGTGAATAGACGCAGGTTCGAGTCCAGGTGCGGTGATGTTTATTTTTCTTCTTTTTATACTCGTTTCCCAAAGGGAAAAAGAGTATATTGGTTTTGTGAAATGTCCGTCTGTCCGTATGAATGCAATATTTTTCTACGCTATTGAAGCTAGAGACTTGAAATTTGGAACATATACTCGTGTATACCCTCGAATTATAAAGTGTCAAGATTTTCCGGATACGCCCACTAGGGGCGTGGCAAATCGGAAAATGGTTGCGCCCATAGTTAATAGAAATCATAGAAATCATATTAGTTGAAGAGCTAGAGAGTTGAAATTTGGAATGTATACTTGCGTTGACCACCCAAGTTCAAAAAGATATGGCGGATATATCTACGCCCATTGGGGGCGTGGCAAATCGGGAAAACTGTAACTTCTACAGTTTTAAAGCTAGAATGCTGAAATTTGGCACGTATCTTAACGCTTCGATTCTTCTTCGATTTTATGTCCACGCCCACTGGGGGCGTGGCAAATCGGATCTGAATATAGAGTGATTTTACAAATTCAGCTATATTTTGAGCACTATTGATGCTAGAGACTTGAAAATTGATATATATACTCGGATAAGCAAGCCAAGATCAAAAAGATATGGCGGACATACCTACGCCTTTAGGGGGCGTGGCAAATCGGAAAAAGCTTATAGCTCCTACAGTTTTAGAGCTAGACGATTCCAAATTGGATGTTTGTGTTACTGGGGGCCCCCCTCTATTGATTCCTCAAAACTAAATCTTACGCCCCTTTGGGGGCGTGGTATATGGAAAAAATACCCTGTAACTTTCACATTTTTGGAGTGTAAGCATCCAAACTTTGCAGTTACGCTACCCTAGACTCCTTCTAGGAACTTGCCAAATATAATATGTCTACGCCTACTGGGGGCGTGGAAAATTGGAAACAAAATTTGTAACGACCAGCTGCAAAATTCATATGCCTGTGCCACCTATATAAATAAGCTTAATAAGAATTGCTAAGACGACAAACGGCATTTCTGAGAAATATATGTAATTCGATTTAATGTTGAAGTTCTGCAAATAATTTATCTGCTAAAATTATCATTTTTCGTATAGCCTAGGTCAGTTATGTTATTTTCTTTTTGTATGTGTGACCCTAACAAAAAATGTAAATATCAAATACCGATATTTGTGTAATCGACTTAGTCCGAACAAAATTATTTACACACAAAAAAATTGACGATAGGTCCCATCAGGCATGTATGTATGTAGGCACGAACAGCTGCGCAACTATTTTCATGCCGTCGCCGCCGCGTCTCGAACGCGGACCCTTTTGCTTACACGCTTTTCATCTACCTGCTGCGCCACATAAGTTTTGCATTGTCTGTTGGCAAATCCGAAACTACTTCACTACAAGGGCGACTTTTGACAAATACAAAACTATAGAAGCTGCTGTTAATGCAAACATAATATAAACATAAATCAATTGCAATTGTGATTCTTAGAAAATGCAAAAATGCGCGCATATGAACGTATGTATTTATTTATATGTGTACATACAAAAACGGTGGTCGGTTGAATGTATGCGTATAAAGGGCGATATTTGACAAATACAAAACTAAAGAAGCGGCTGAAAATGCAAGCACAACTCAATAACAATTTTGGTTGAAGAATATGCTAGAATGAATGGCGCTGAATTTATTTGTGACCATGCATAAGCAAACGCGCTTGCACGATTCAATGTATGTACGTATGTGTAAATGTAAATATATTTTGCTGTCGCTGCTTAACGCGTGCGTGTCATAATTGGCCAAACGTTTTGTTTAATAGATTACGACTGACTTAACGAAACTTGATGAAACTTTCAGCATATGATTCTATGGAATTTTTTACATTTTATAAAAATGCTAATTCATTCACATAGTTATATTTGCAAAAATTGAAATTGCATAAAATTCACATGAATCTACATAAATGCAAAATTTGAGATAAATTATTGAATTTAAAATACCAGATGCCCCTGTGGGAAACGAGTATCACGCCTTAGGTCTCGCCCTAAGGCAACGTTCTTACTTGTTTTTATTTAATTATTTAATGAATTATTAATTATTATTTATTTTTCTTCTTTTTTTTGTTTAATTATTTAATTTATTTTTAATTTTTGATTTACATACATTCTAGTTGAATAAAATTTCAAAATTGTAATTTAATTTTGGAAAATTTAATGTTATATGCAAGCTATATAGCGTATTTAACAATGAATATCCGACGGGGCTCAGGGTATCTCCTAGTCGGGCACCTCAGACTAGAGTTTTATTACTTGTTTAATATAATATAATTTAACTTTACAAATATTATTAATAAAGTCATATTTAAAGAAGGAAAAATAAATAACAAAACATTAATTATAATATTTTCTATGCAAAAATAGACATTATTTATGAGAATATTTTATGATAATTATTAAAACCATTATTATACTCCTTTAATAAACCTCTACTACAATATAGTTTTTTAATTTCGTTATGCAATTATATGCGCGCTTATGCGTGCATGCGTATGTGCATATGTATGTGTTGTTCGTATGTTTGCATAAAAAAGCGTAGAATTATTTGATATTTGGTTCTTAACAGGGCTTAGGGTATCTTCTAGTCGTGCAGGCTCGACTAGAATACTCATACTTGTTTTCATTACTACTTATTTTATTAAACAGTTTTATGGTTTAGAAAACTCTATTTGGGCTGCCGCATCTAATTGCTATCAAGATAGCTTGGTTTACGTAACAAGTAAAAAACTTATACATATACAAAAGTAAATGAAAACAAGTAAAAAGCGTTTTTCGGGGGTGCCCGACTAGAAGATACCCTAAACCCCATCCGATCTGCATTTTTTTTAACTTCATAAAATTATACAAAATTAAATTATATTTATAATAATAAAAATAAAAGAATCAAAATATTGAAAAGAGAAACAAAGAATAAGAAAAACAAAAATCAGCACACCTGGAGTCGAGTACACGTCTACTACATATGTATTTTTAAAGCTAATCATCTCAATTATCACAACCACTTCATATTTATAAACGAAAAAAAATTTAAAAATAAATAATCCGCCGTAATCCGTACTGCGGCTCGTCAGTATTTCATCGCATATTCGATAAACCGAAACTAATTCTTGTTTGATAAATTGGATCTGACTAAATAGAATTAAGTGAAAAATTTGGTATACTATTGTATTGAATTTTTTACATTTCATAAAAATGACAACACATTTTTTGTCATATTCAATGGGGTGTTTTGTAAAATTCTTAGCAGGTATACAAAATGTAACAAAAATTAAAATTGCATAAAGTTAAGAAAAAACAAGTAAGAACGTTGCCTTAGGGCGAAACCTAATGCGTGATACTCGTTTCCCTTAAATTTAATAAAATATCTCAAATTTTGCATTTATGTAGATTCATGTGAATTTTATGCAATTTCAATTTTTGCAAATAAAACTCTGTGAATGAACTATCATTTTTATAAAAGGTAAAAAATTCAATAGAATCATACGCTGAAAGTTTCATCAAGTTCCGTTAAGTCAGTCCCAATCTATTAAACAAAACGTTTGGCCAATTATCAAACGCACGTGTTAAACAGCGACGCGCAGCAAAAAACATTTACTGTTACAAATACATTAAAACGTGCAAGCGCGGTTGCTATGCATGGGCACAAATTTTTTTTTTTTTTTTTTTTTATATGTATATTTTATTTGCAATCTGTCTTGTACAAAACAATAAGCAAATCTTTAAACTATAATTATAAATAACCATATATTTACATATTTACAAAATCTACTAATTTAACTCTCTAATCTACTAGTTTAACTCTCTACTAGTCTATTCTCTATTTGGCAAATCTAATACGTGGAATCTTTTGTTGGATAGAAAACCTTTTTCTACCCAAAATGGACGGAAGTTATATTTAAATTAAAAGATAAACCGCGCCTGTGTGCTTTCACAACAATGGTTTATTTGTGACTAACTTAGATATGGTACCTATGACATAGATATGGTACACGTACTTATCGATACATATCGCATTGCTAAAGATGACATTTTCAACACCCTTCCTTAATGCGATCATGGTTACAAATTCAAATTAACATAATTCATTTTAAACTTAACATTTCAGTAAATTTAACATGCTTGTTCTTACAAAGATTCTTAGTCATGATATCTGCAATCATGTCTGTTGTACAAGCATACTTTAAGTTAATTTGACCTTCGTCTACTACTTGACGACCAAAAATGATATCTTATATCAATATGCTTAGTCCGGGAATGATGAACCGGATTCCTGGCCAACTCCTGTGCGCTCAGTTAATGCCATACCGATGGGAGCAACCTTTTGCCACCAATCGTGCCTTGAATCGTTCAACATGTTCATCTTTGTCACGTTGCAGACTGTATACCCATTTGCATCCTACAGCCCGCTGTCCTTCCGGCAAGTCTGCTAACTGCCATGTCTGGTTCGCCATTAGTGCGTCATATTCCCGTTTCATCGCATCACACCAATCTGATGGCATCTTCACGTTGGTAGCAACCAGAGCCCCAAGAACGTTGTGCTGCTTTCGAGGCCGGCCTGGCTTGCCAGTTCGAATTGGCCTTGGTCTGCCTGGACCAATGCGGGGAACTGTGTCATGCTCAACTTTCACAGTTGCGTCCTCGCTTCCTTTGTTCTTGCTATCTCCGTTGCTGCTGCGTTCCTTACTGCTGCGCCTCTCGCTACTGCGTCTCTCGCTGTTGCCTCCAACGCTGCTGTCCCGATCGCTGCTGCCTCTAACGCTGCTATCCCGACCGCTGCTGCCTCTAACGCTGCTATCCCGATCGCTGCTGCCTCTAACGCTGCTGTTCCGATTGCTGCTGCGTCCCTCGCTGCTGTACCGATCGCTGCTGCGTCCCTCGCTGCTGTCTCGATCGCTGCTGCCAGAGCCATCACTCTCGTTACCAGGCTGCATGGTAACTTTAGACGTTGGCAGCTCAGTTACAGATGAATCGTTGCCATCTCCGTCCTCATTGAAAAGAACATCTCGCCTCTCAATCACCTGACGAGATACTGGGTCGTACAAACGATAGCCTTGCTTGCTACCGAATACCCAATCATGGGTATTCTTTGCCCTTCGCTTGCAGTTTGCTCTTCCTTGGACCCTTGTCCAAAGCTACTGCAATTGAACCAAAAACTTTTAGATGGCCAACAAAAGGTTTATTACCAGTCCACGCTTCCATAGGCGTCATACTGCCTAAAGCACTAGTTGGCGATCGATTCCGTACATATACGGCTGCGTTGACTGCTCCAGCCCACAAAGATTTGCCCAATCCTGATTGCATCAACATACACCTTGACATCTCTACCAGAGTGCGGTTTGCCCTCTCAGCCACGCCATTTTGCTGAGGAGTGTATGCTACTGTCAGCTGCCTCTTGATCCCTTGACTCTTCAGGTATTCGTCAAACGGCTTATTGACGAATTCACCTCCTGTTTGCCGTTCAACTAACGTTTTGAACTCGACGAACTTCTTGAAGACTTCATACTTCGTCCGAAGGAAATATACGAAGATCCCCCTTGACTTGTCGTTAATAAAGGTTAAGAAATACCTCGATCCAGCCAAAGACTGTGTGCTAAAAGGTCCGCACACATCAATACCACGCACCATTCCTTTCTTGATCAGGTATTTCAAGCTGTTGACATTCAAATCGCCATACCGTTTATGCCACAGCACACCATCTGCCTTAGCTGCAGCATAGCAGCTATTTTGCTTTCCTTGAAACATATACAAGTCTTCCACCTTGTTTGCTTTTACCATGCAAAAACCTTTTTGCATTACTTTTGCATACTCTTGCCCAAAAGTTACAAAGCAATTATGTTTCACAGCGCTGCTCACTGAGAAAAAGTTTCCACTCATTTTCGGCACATAGAGAACATCTTTTAACAGCAACGTGCATAATTCTGTCTCCAGCTCTACTACTCCTTTGCCTTCTGCATTCAGGAAACCAGAAACCAGTCTGGCTGACTAATCATTTCTGTGTGTTTAACAAACTTTGTGAATAACTTTTTATCACAACACATATGGCTTGTTGCGCCACTATCCAAACACCACATACTCTTTTTCAAATGATCTGCGCTCAACGCATTTAAAAAACTGCACTGCTCGTTCTCTCTTCTATTCGCCTTTTTCTCATTAGCGCTCTCTTTCTTACACTCAGCCTTCATATGCCCGCGCTCGCCACACTTGAAACATATAATATTTTTGTTTCCCTGCTTTTTCGCTCTCTGCGCGGCTGGCTTATGTGTTGCACAAAATGCTTTTACGCATTCGTTCTTTTCTTCTGCGTTCTCCCTCCCCTGGCTCTCTTCCCTCACTTTGATGCACAGAGCGTTGAAGGGCGGCAGACTGTCGCGCGTCTCTATGGCGACAACGAAATTTTCGTAACTTTCTGGAAGACGCACGCGCCATTTGTCATTATTTAGCACATTTTTCATTATTTAGCATATTTTGGATATTTTTAGTATATATGCAACTTTAATTGTTATCGGCGAATGAACAGCTGTATCACGATCAATTATCGGTTAAGTCGATACAATTATGTTAGTATTGAGTAAGCAAACGAACGGACAAGTTGAGTGTAACAGCAATTGGCTGATATAGTTCAATAAAATACAGATATGTTTAATTATTCATCATAAAATTTTGGTCCTTCGAGCCGGATCCGTTGGGCATTGCTACTGAATACTCACTTTGGATTTTGGAAAACAGCGCCCACTATTGGAAAAGTGCCATGTTTTGTCTTATCGTGTTTTTGCTGCTGGCGACGCAGCATTCACACATTCTTGAAATTGCGTATTGATATTTGGCATCATACGTAATAAACGCCGCGCACTATTGGAAAAGTGCGTGTTTTTGTCTTGTCGTGTTTTTGCTGCTGGCGACGCAGCATTCACACATTCTTGGAATTGCGTATTGATATTTGGCATCATACGTAATAAACGGCGCGCACTATTGGAAAAGTGGCGTGTTTTGTCTTGTCGTGTTTTTGCTGCTGGCGACGCAGCATTTGCACATTCTTGGAATTACGTATCGATATTTGGCATCATACGTAATTTCTAGTACGCACTATTGGAAAAGTGCTACTGGCTACTTTGGACAACAAATTGAGTTGACTGCGGGCAACGCAGCAAGCTGCAATGGAAAATCTACGTACTTTACTGGGAGCCAGAAGTATATTGAAGGCAACGATAACACGCACGGAACATCCGCCTGATAACTGCACATTCTACGATATTGATGCCAAATTGGACATGCTGGTTCAGGTTTGAAAGGAGTTTGTCAATCGTGGCGACGAACTTTATAAATATGAAGAAGTGCAGGGATATGTGGACCCAGCAAGTGACAACGAGGTATACGAGGAGCGCTTTGAACGAGCTCGTGCCCTTCTTAAGGCACTACGCGCTGAGTACGAACCCCGCAAACTGAAAGAGGCCAATACTATTTTACAACAAATGCAGCAGTCTCAGACGCAAATACAACAAATGCAGCAGAAGCATAGGGAGGTTATGGATCGCATAATGCAACGACTGCTACCGCAGCAGGTGGATAACGAGTCATCGTCAGGCTCACAGCAAGTCGCAGGACCATCAACGATGGATTGGGAACTGCCGCGGATTCATATCGCACCATTTGATGGAGACCATAAGGAAGGGCACGCGTGTAAGGGTCTATTTGACAGTGCCGCAACTCAGACAAGTAGCAAGCCTAGACAGGACAGAGGTACTAGGAACGCGTATGCGCTACTCGCTACTTCAAAGCGCTGTGCTAAGTGCAACAAGGAACACGCATTGATGACATGTACACAGTTCTTGGACCTATCTATTCAGCAACGATATGCCATTGTAAAGTCTAACCACATATGTTTTAATTGTTTGAGACTTGGTCATGGAGTGAGCACTTTTACATCGAAGTCATCATGTAAGTATTGCAAGCGCCGACATCACTCACTTTTGCATTTCGATCAAAGCAGCACTAGAGACAAGGGTGAGCCACAGCAGCACCAGAAGGAAGAGTCAAATGAGGCACCAGGTGCCAGCACAGTAGTAGCACTGACGAACGCCATGAACATTGCGAAATGTGGCAAGGGTGCAAATATGAGAAGTACACTGCCAACGGCGCAGGTGTATATGCGCTATTCTCGAGGACAAGACGTTGTTTGCCGCATATTACCGGACTGCGGCTCGGAGTTGTCCTACGTTTCGGAACACTGTATCCAGACATTGGGTCTGGCCCGTTCACACTCTCGCATTTCCATATCTGGAATCTCATCAATCAAGGCAGAAACGACAAGAGGGCTCTGTTCACTACACATCAAGTCGCACGTGCTTGGAAACATTACTTCGACACTGATGAGAGAAACTATAGACGCAGCAGACCTCTCTATATTTAGCGGCCACACCCTAGCAGATGCCGCATTCAATACCAACGCATCAATCGACATTCTGATTGGTAACGATCACATTTGGACGGTTCTTACTGGAGATAAGTTGTGTAATGCCCAGGGGAACACAATCGCCATCGATTCCATATTTGGATGGATCATCACATCAGTGGGAGGAGCAACTACAACTACAACTACGTCACTCTTAGCTACCATGGACATCAACACATTGTTGCAACGGCTTTGGGAACTGGAGGAAGTTCCATCGTTCACGTCTGCAAATACAGAAGATGATGTAGTGGAGACTCATTTCGTCCAAACACACTCCCGTAATGCTGAAGGGAGGTACATAGTCGAGCTCACCGTTCAAGCAGCACAACCCAGAGTTCGCAGATACCTTTCATGGAGCCAAGTCTCGCTTCTTGGCAGTTGAACGTCGTTTAATGAAGGATGCAGCTTTGCGATCAAGGTATGTACAATTCATGAGGGAGTACAGACAACTGGACCACATGAAGGAGGTGGGTGTAGAAGAAGACTCCACTTCGAAGAAGATTTTCTACATGCCGCACCATCCGGTGCTAGGTGCAAAGCTGCGTGTGGTATTTGATGGCTCATATCAAGACCAAGATGGCCGGTCTCTTAACGATGCGATTCATATTGGACCATGTATACAACGCAATCTGTTCAACGTATGCATGAGGTTTCGAATGCACAACTTTGTATTTTCGGCTGATACTGTAAATATGTTTACACCGATTCTGGTTGCAGCTAAACATCAGTATTTCCAACGAATATTATGGAGAGAAGATCCGTCAGCACCATTGCAGCACTTCAGACTCTGCACAGTTACATACGGGACTACGTCTGCGCCATTCCTGGCAGTCCGGGTGTTAGAGCAACTCGCCAAGGACCACGAGCATGAGTTTCCTAGAGCCGCTAGGATATTGTTTGAGGATTTCTACGTGGATGATGTATTAACAGGAGCCATGACAGAGGAAGAACTGAATGGCATTCAAACTGAGTTAGTTGTATAATTGGAATTGGGAAAATGGATCTCAAATAGCACACGATTGAGCACCATGCAAGGTGATAGAGTCAACAGGTCAGCAACAACAGCAAAGGTACTTGGACGGCCCTGGGATCCTGGAGAAGACAACCTCGCATATCCCTTGAAAACATTGTACTCATCAAGGATTCGAATACGCCTCCAGCAACATGGAATCTAGGACGCGTAATCGAGGTGTACCCAGGAGAGGATGGATTAGTACGGGCAGTTAAGCTCAAGGAGAGATTATACGACCCATCACGAAGATTGCAGCCCTACCACATTCTGAAACAGAGTTTCAGGGGGGGCCGGGATGTTGAGGAACCATTTGTCATTATTTAGCACATTTTTCATTATTTAGCATATTTTTGATGTTTTTAGTATATATGCAACTTTAATTGTTATCGGCGAATGAACAGCTGTATCATGATCAATTATCGCTTAAGTCGATAAAATTATGTTAGTATTGAGTAAGCAAACGAACGGACAAGTTGAGTGTAACAGCAATTGGCTGATATAGTTCAATAAAATAAAGATATGTTTAATTATTCATCAGAAGCATTAACTGATTATGAATTAATCTTCTATTTGGAAAACAAGGGTGGGCGGGGAAATCCATTTACTATCTAAAGTTGAAAGCTTTGAACAAAATGGTCTTTAATGCTTCTTTAATACTCCCCCTCTGCAATTCTAATGCAAAATCATTCACGCAATTAAAAGCCCGTGGTAGGCGCACGCCAATGCTCATGTACTATCAACACACACATTCGCATACAAATGTTCCACAGGCAGCAAGAGCGACTACAAAAACATATTCGTTAAACGCACCAACGCTTTCATACCCTTCATACAAATAATAGTAAAAGTCTCAACATTTTACATGAGCCATGGTAAACCCATTCAACAATGTGCTATACCTGCTCAGTAGGGAAGAAATGCGAGCTCTTGAAGAACAAATTTTACAATTTTCGGGAGCTGCTGCTTGTGCGAACATATTATGCACACACATGCACACATACAAAACTTCCTCAGCCATCCCATACTCAGGCCACAAGATCTAGCAACTGTAAATTCTACAGGCAGCAAGTTTCATATATAAGCACATGAATACACACATATGTAGTAAGGGACTGTAAGATTGTGTGCATGCTTGTCGTGAAATCATATTGTTAAGCGCACCAACGCTTTCATACCCTGCGTAACAAAAAAGCATGAAAAAGCGAACATTTTGCATGAGCATGGCAAACGCTTTCAAGAATTCGGCATACTCTTCAATCAGCAGCAAATAAATGGAATCTCATGACAGCAAATTTCAATTTTCGTCCGCTGTTGTTCGGTCGATGTCTTAAAGCAGAATGATTCTGCTTGGCGCTGTTTTTTTTTCGAGAGCCTCAGTAACCGAGCCGAGCAAATACGAAGTTGTGACGGGCCTAATGTTCAAGTTTTTGTGTGTAGAATAATTTTGTACCGATGTCCAGTCTATGTGTTGTATGGTTAGTGACTTAACTCAATCGAAATATAAGCATATGTGTGCGCATATAGGAAAAATTAACTCTGTCTCTGGGCGGCCAGTGCTGCCAGTTTTGAAATTTTGTGGCTATTTCTGGCCACTTTTAAAAAATTTGGAAACTTTTATTTTTGAAATGCTATTAGTCACAAAATTAACAATTTTTAATTTTATTTTAGAAATTTCAGCAACTTTATTATATAACTAGCAATTCTTATATTTTTCTTCAGTATTTTTGCATTTGGTATACCTTTTTGTAATCGTCTCCTCAAATTACGATTTAGACAACGGAACTTGTATTTAACTCAGTGGTTCGATTATATTAACTACTTTATAGTGTTTGACAATTCTTTAAATGTGTTTGGTGATTGTGACTGGAACAAGATGCCGAAAGCATATAAACAAAGTTTTCGTGGATTGTACTGAAATGCTGCCAAAACTATGATCTGTCATATGAGTACTTGACTTAAATTTCTGGAAGTGAAAAGTAAGCTGGATAATATTTTAAGTATTATGTAGTTAAATGTAAATGTAATTGATTAAACTCATGTTCCTTTTTAATTTAAGCTTTTCTAGCATTTTTTATGAAAATATATATGTATATTTTTTGAAAATCAAAATTTAAAAGGTTTAGCAATTTTTTTGGCCATTTTCACAAAATTTTTAGCAATTTTTGCCATTTTTTTCCTAAATCTAGCAATTTTTGCTTAGGAGTGGCTATACACATGTACATATTTGCATTAACCTTTAACAAAAATAATTGTTTGAAATTCACATGAATCAAATTTAAGTCTGAGTTTAAATCAATAACATAAAAAATAATACTTTCGATTTTTTTTTAACAAACTTGATCTGTGATGGCTATACATACATGCATACATACATATATAGTATATACATATGTATGTATAGACCACTAGCATTTGTAATTGAGATCGACGTGTTCACACATACGGACTGATGGACAGAGAGACCGACAGGGCTAAATTAACACGTAATATAATAGGAATTGTTGGTTTTATGTGCAAGTAGTGAAAAAATTACATAAAATTAGACAATGACAGTGGTTATATTAAATACAACCACCAATATATTTACTCTACACATTTTCATATGATGAACCGACAATCAATGAACAAATATTAAGACACAAGTATTTGAGGTTTGTAAGCGAAGTTCAATGTGGCTCTCTAGCATGATGTCTCACGGGCTTATTGTCTATCCCATTTGCACCTGCAATGATTGTGCTCTAAAACAAGCCAGCAACAATACAAGCTCATTGTTGAAGAAACTAATAAAAAACCAAGCTTACAAACTGTTCTCATAACCAGTTCCAACCTAGCAGTCGTGGGGTGAATACGTGAAACTTATTTTAAAAAATATGTATACAAACATATATATAAATATGAACTTATATTAATGCAGATTAAGTGAGTTTTAATTTTAAGATACAAAAAACAATAGTGAGTAGTGTAAATAACATGTTATGTGCGGAAACTATTTAGCATAGAACACGAAAAGCAAATAGAAAGAAAAAAAAAATGGCGAAAAAAAAGAATAAAATGGGTGAAAATGGAGCGATTTGCTTAATTTAATTAATTTGAGTGTCGAAGGTTGTCAGTACATATCATTAAATGTCATTTCATAGCTCAAACGCGCATTTAAACTACATTACAAATGATAAAGCATTTAAAAAACTTTGAAGTTAATTCAGTTAAACAGCAGCTTAAAGCTATTTAAATTGTTGATCACCTTGCGGCCTTATACATATACAGTGGTTCACTGCTTATTTCAACCAGCACTTTAAAAAAAGTTTGTTGTATGTTGTATATGTACATATATACGAATTTAAGTACATACAAATCTACGTAATCTTAATAAAAATAGAGTTTGTATGCATATGTATATACAGTGGCTCACAGCTTATTTCAACCAGCACTTTAAAAAAAGTTTGTTGGGCTATAAAATCTAAACTATCTGCAATATCCAATAAATTTAAACGCAGGTTGTTAGTGTGATGTTTTAAATATTACAAAATCAATTCATTTATTTTTTAAATATTTTTTCATTATTTAATATTGTTTAAAAACTAAAAAATGAGACTAAGACAGTTCCACAGCTTATTTCAACCACAAACTTTGAAGCTGATGAAAGACCCGTTATTTTGCAATGCAACGGTAGATTCTTGTTCTATGCTTTATACACTGATTTTGCAATGTGATGAAATAAGTTGTGCTGAATTTTGAAAGCAGAACTTGCAGAAAATTTAATTTAGCAAAATGGGACCACGTACACCTATTGAACAGCAGGAACTTGTTCTGAAACACTATAAAAATGGCCATTCCCGTAGAAAAATTGTTGATATGGTTGGACTGAGTGATTCTACAGTTCAAAGCATCATATACCGTTTTGTTCATGAAAATAGAACCCACGATAAAGGTAGAAATGC
This sequence comes from Drosophila meridionalis, assembly GCA_035045145.1. Taxonomy (NCBI): domain Eukaryota; kingdom Metazoa; phylum Arthropoda; class Insecta; order Diptera; family Drosophilidae; genus Drosophila; species Drosophila meridionalis. The sequence goes on from JAWNPG010000023.1 coordinate 7,816,749, forward strand.
TCCAAACTAAATTTTTAATCCCAGGGACGAACGCTATATTGTAACAAAAAACCGGGATAACCCAAGGCTATCTACTAGACAAGTAGCCAATGATGTTAAGGAGGAGTTGGGCAAGTCATGCCACCCAGAAACTATTCGCCGTGTGCTTCGGGAACATGACTTTAATGGTAGAGTACCACGCAAGAAGCCATTTATAAGCGACAAAAACAAAAAGTGTCGCTTAAAATTTGCACAGGAGCACTTGCACAAGGACATTAGATTCTGGAGCACAGTTTTATTTTGTGATGAGTCAAAATTTAATTTGTTTGGGTCGGATGGGCCTTCATATGTGTGGCGTAGGCCTAACACAGAGCTTGACGCAAAAAATTTGAGGGCTACTGTAAAGCATGACGGAGGCAGCGTTATGGTTTGGGCCTGTATGTCATCAGCCGGGGTTGGGAACTTGGAGTTCATCGAAACTACGATGGATAAACTTAAATATTTAGATGTTTTGAAGTCAAATTTAATCCAAAGCGCTCAGAAACTGGGCATAAAGGAGGACTTCAGGTTTTACCAAGATAATGACCCGAAACACACTGCGGGAATTGTCCAGACTTGGCTGATCTGGAAATGTCCGCACGTTATGAAACCACCAGCCCAATCACCAGATTTAAATGTAATCGAAAATTTGTGGTCGATTTTGGAAACAAACATTCGCAAACACAAAATTTCAAACAAATCGGACCCAAAAGCTGCATTGGTTGAGGAATGGGAAAAAATTACTCCAGAAGTCACTAAAAAGTTGGTGGAATCTATCACAAAAAGGCTTAAAATGGTAGTTAGCCAAAGGGGTGGTCACACCAAGTATTAATTTGTTGTTATTTTAAGTTTTTATAATGTTAAATAATGCTATTTCATAAGTGGTTGAAATAAGCTGTGGAACTGTCTTGGTCTCATTTTTTAGTTTTTAAACATTATTAAATAATGATAAAATATTTAAAAAATAAATGAATTGATTTTGTAATATTTAAAACATCACACTAACAACCTGCGTTTAAATTTATTGGATATTGCAGATAGTTTAGATTTTATAGCCCAACAAACTTTTTTTAAAGTGCTGGTTGAAATAAGCTGTGAACCACTGTACATACATACATGCGAATATATACATATACATGTATGTATAGAAATTATTTTCATTTTTTTTACAAAAATATTAATTGCACAAAAAAGTGAAAAGCTGGATTTGTTTACCGATCTACATATGTATGTATGTATATGTACATAAAAATGAATTATTCTTTAATGTTTAAATTGACATTATATTTTAAAATAAATAGGTAAACGGAGTATGTACCTCTAAGAATTGGTTCAAAACGCACCCATTTACTTGAAGGAATGGAAAGGAATATACATAACAGACGTATACGTACAAGATCATAGCAAAATTTTGTTGGAATTTTTAAAAACTTACTTGTATGGTCAAAATGTTATTTTTTAACAAGTAAGAAAACACTAGTCGGAGGTGCCCGACTAGGAGATCCCCTGAGCCCCGTCCGATTTGCTTTGTTTAATACGCTATATAGCTTGCATATAACATTAAATTTTCCAAAATTAAATTATAATTTTGAAATTTTATTCAACGAGAATGTATGTAAATCAAAAATAAATAAATAATTAAATAAATAAACAAATTAAAAAAAAAAAAAAGAAAAACAAACATCACCGCACCTGGACTTGAACCTGCATCTATTTACTACATATGTAACGTTAAAGCGCGTCATCTCTACTATCACGACTACCTCATGTTTATAGATTAAAAATAAAAAAATTTACGCTGTCGTCACCGAGTTTCGAACTCGGGACCTTTCGTTTACGCGCTTTACGTCTACCCACTACACCACACCAGTATTGCATTGCTTATTGGCAAAACGCAAAGTAGTCCTACAAGAGCCATGTGTGACAAATCCAAAACTAAAGAAGCAGATGAATCGCAATTCTGATTCTTAGAAAATGCTGAAATTCGCGCATATGAACGTATGTGTATGTGTACATACAAAAACGGTGGTATGTTTGAATGTATGCGTGTAAAGGGCGATATATGACAAATACAAAACTACAAAAGCGACTGAAAATGCAAACACAATTCAGATGTGGTTGAAAAATATGCTAGAATGAATGGCCTTGAGTGTATTGGTGAACATGCATAGGAGAGGCGCTTGCACGTTTCAATGTTAGTTAGTAAAAAGAGCCGGAGAGACGGACGGACAGACGGACGGACAGACGGACGGACAGACAGACGGACAGGGCTAAAGTGACTCAGCTCGTCGCCCTGATCAAGAATATATATACTTTGTGGGGTCTGACACGCCTCCTGCCTGTTACATACATTTAACAAAACCATTATACCCTGATTTCCCATTTTCAATGGGCTCAGGGTATAAAAACAAACAAACAAAAAACAAGTAAGAAAACTCTAGTCGGAGGTGCCCTGAGCCCCGTCCGATTTGAATCGCTATATAGCTTGCATATAACATTAAATTTTCCAAAATTAAATTAAATTTTTGAAATTTTATTTTACTAGTATGTATGTAAATCAAAACTATATAAATAATTAAATAAATAAACAAATTAACAAAAAAAAAAAGGAGAAAAAAAAAACATCACCGCACCTGGACTCGAACCTGCATCTATTTATTATATATGTAACGTTAAAGCGCGTCATGTTTATAGATTAAAAAAAAAAAATAAAAAAGTTACACTGTCGTTACTGAGTTTCGAACTCGGAACCTTTCGTTTATGCATTTTGCGTCTATGCACTACACCACACCAGTATTGCATTGCTTATTGGCAAAACGCAAAGTACAAGGGCGATAACAAATGACAAATACAAAACTAAAGAAGAGGCTGTGCACATGCTTAAGCAGACGCGCTTGCACGTTTCAATGTATGTGTATGTGTAAATGTTTTTTTGCTGCGTGTCGCTGCTTGCCACGTGCGTGTGATAATGGGCTAAACGTTTTGTTTAATAAATCGGGACTGACTTAACAAAATTTGATGTAAGCCATACGCTGTACAAAGTTATATACATTTTTTCGATAACTCATTCCATTTCGATTTTATGAGCATTTATCGATAATTTTGATGTGTTTTTAAGGCGTGGTTTGAGCTAGAGACTTTAAGTTTGCTGTGTCGTTGCGTGTAATGAATACGGAGATAAAGTAATCTTTAAATATTCATCTGTCCGTAGTATACCATAGTATTAATGTACAATTTCAAGTCTTTACGTTGCGTACTTAAAAATATCTCGGCGTTCACACGGACGGACGGACAGGGCTATATCGATTTGTCTTGTCGCTGATCAAGAATATATATACTTTATGGGGTTTGGCATACATTTCCATAAAACCATTATACGCTGATTTAACCTTTTTAATGGACTCAGGGTATAAGAAGTAAGAAAACTCTAGTCGGAGGTGCCCGACTAGGAGATACCCTGAGCCCCGTCCGATATGTATTTTTTAGTACGCTCCATAGCTTGCATTAAATTTTCCAAAATTAAATTATATTTTTGAAATTTTATTCAACTAGAATATATGTCAATCATAAATAAATAAATAATTAAATAAAGAAAAATAGTAATAAAAAGTAAAATAAAAAAATAGAAATTGCATTAAATTCTCATGAATCTATATGCAAAACTTTAGGGGTCTAGTTCTAAAGGTGTGGGAGATATAATTTTATAACCTGTTGTCGATAAGGTTTAAAATCGATAACAATACAACCAAAATATATATCGTTTTTTGTTAACAAACTTGACCTGCGCATGCTATCCACGAACCCAACAAAAAATTCAAGTCTCTAGATTGTCTAGATTCTTCAATCGACGCGTTCAAACATACGGACAGACGGACGGACGGACAGACAGACGGATAGGGCTAAATCGACTCACCTCGTCGCCCTGATCAAGAATATATATACTTTGTTGGGTCTGCCTGTTACATACATTTAACAAAACCATTATACCCTGATTTCCCATTTTCAATGGGCTCAGGGTATAAAAAGATTTCGGACAAAAAAAGTACGCACGTAGGCACTCTGCTTATTGCGCAGTTGACGCAGCAACTACGCTTGGGATTTCTTATAGATCGACTATCTTTATCAAGTCTCTAGTATTTGAAATAAATGCAAAAACGCAAAATAGGGGCGAACGAGGCGGAATGGAATGAATGATCGAAAATAAATTAACCTCGACGCCAGATTTAAATAATATGGATCATCTGGAATGTTGGTTTAGCCCTCAATCGATTACATCCTAGGATATAGTCACCTGCTTTAACTGTAAAATTGGTCACGTTAATGCCCAAGATATTGGCTGAGACCATTAAAAGGAAAGGTATCGCACATCATTCATTTATTATACTCTAAACCCCCTAAAGAAGAAATCAAGGTGAGAATATATGTAGCAGGCAGAATGAGGCGTGATACACCCCATAAAATATTTATATGCTTGATCCGCGCGACAGATCTTCGAAACCATATAACCTAGAGACTTGAAATTTTACACGTATACTCGTGTTACCATACGCTGAACGAGTAAATCATTTCTTTTTCGGTAAGTCATTCCATTTGTTTTCTGAAACGTGGTTTATACATCGTTTGAGCTATAGATTTAAAATTTTGATAAATGAATACGATATTTATGTATTCTAGATTTTAGATGCCACGCTCTATTCGCCCCCCTTTCCCAAAAAAAAGTATTTCAAATCCAACTCTGAGAAAAGTTATTCAAGTTATTCATAGTAATGGTCACACTGAAGTTAACAGCGCGCGTGCTTATGCGTGCGCGCATATGTGTGCATGTATGTGTTGTTTGTATGAAGTATGCAGTTTTGGATACAATAATGACCAAGTAGGTAGAAGCAATGTGCATTATGGAAGGGGTCCGAGTTTGAACTCCGTCAGCGGTATTTAAAAGTCATTTAGTTTTAATTTTTTTTATACCCTGAGCCCATTGAAAATGGGAAACCAGGGTATAATGGTTTTGTTAAATGTATGTAGCAGGCAGAAGGAGGCGTGTCAGACCCCACAAAGTATATATATTCTTGATCAGGGCGACGAGCTGAGTCGATTTAGCCCTGTCCGTCTGATTGTCCGTCCGTCTGTCCGTATGTTTGAACGCGTCTATTAAAGCATCTTAACAAGCTAGAGACTTGAATTTTTTTTTTGTTGGGTCCGTGGATAGCACGCGTAGGTCAAGTTTGTTACCAAAAAACGATATCTATTTTGGTTGTATTGTTATCGATTTTAAACCTTATCGAAAACAGGTTCTAAAATTCTGTCTCCCACATCTTTAGAGCTAGACCCCTAAAATTTTTCATATAGATTCATGTGAATTTTATGCAATTTCTATTTTTTTTATTTTTTGGATACCAGCCGCTTTTGTAGTTTTGTATTTGTCACAAATCGCCCTTGTAGTAGCACTTTGCGTTTTGCCAACAAGCAAAGCAATACTGGTGTGGTGTAGTGGATAGACGCAAAGTGCATAAACGAAAGGTCCCGAGTTCGAAACTCTGTGACGACAGTGTAACTTTTTTAATTTTTTTTTTTTTAATCTGTAAACATGTGGTGCTAGTTGAGATGACGCGCATTAACGTTACATATGTAGTAAATAGATGCAGGTTCGAGTGCAGGTGCGGTGATGTTTGTTTTTCTCCTTGTTTTTTTTTTTTTTTTTTTGTTAATTTGTTTATTTATTTAATTATTTATATAGTTTTGGTTTACATACATTCTAGTTAAATAAAATTTAAAAAATTTAATTTAATTTTGGAAAATTTGAATGTTGTATGCAAGCTATATAGCGATGCAAATCGGACGGGACTCAGGGTATCTCCTAGTCGGGCATCTCCGACTAGAGTTTTCTTACTTGTTGATTTTATAAATTTGAACGCTTTAAAGAAACATATGTAGTAGGTGTAGATTTGACTTGAGGTGCAGATATGTTTATGTTTATCTTTGTACTTTGCTTCTTTTATTAATTATTTATTTATTAGTGATTGATAAAAGTGATATTTTATTGTGAAAATAAAAGATAAAAATATAATTTGATTTACAATGGTAATATTAAGGTTGATGCAAGCATGGCTACACAGGTTATGCGAAAAATTATAATTTTAGAAGCTAAATTATTTGCAGAACTTAAATATTAAATCGAATTACATATACTTCGTAATATTACTTAGATTTGCTTTTTGCAGTCTTAGAAATTCTTATAAAGCTTATTTATATAGATTATATATTTTGATTTGCTCTTTAAACTTTGTTGCCGATTTGCCAGTAGGCGTAGATATATGTATAATATTTGACAAGTCGTTAGAAGCAAACTAGTGTAATGTAATTGTTAAATTTGGATGCTTACACTCGAAAAATGTGAAGATGACAGATATTTTTTGATATACCACGCCCGAAGAGGCGTAAGATATATTTAAGTCAATGATATAAAAGACTTCCAGTATCTCTGTTATACAATTTTTACTGTTGGATATATATCCGCTTTTTCCGGTTTTCTACGCCCTGTAGGTATCTAATGCTTTCATCATATATAATCGGAGCATTATTTTCCAGGCCGTATTTCGGCTTTCTGGCTTTCAAACTGTTGAAGATACAGTTTTACCCGATTTGCCACGAACCTAATGGGCGTAGACTTATCCGCTATATCTTTTTGATCGTGGGACGCGAGTATACATTTTAAATCACTAGCTCTTTAAATAATAGGATTTCTCGACTATGGGTGCAAGCATTTTCCGATTTGCTACGCCCCTAGTAGGCATATCGGGAAAATCTTGACACTTTATAATTCATTCGGAGAGATGGACGGACAACAAGACGAACATTGCACAAAACCAATATACTCTATATATCAGCAAAACTGTATCTTCAATAGTTTTAAAGCTAGAATGCGGAAATTTGGCACGTAACTTAACAATCTATAAAGATTGTTAAAAGATATTATGTCCACGTCATATACTTGGATAAGCAATCCAAGATCAAAAAGATATGGCGGACATACCTACCTTATAGCTCCTACAGTTTTGGCTTCAAAATTGGATGCTTGTGTTACTGGAGGCCTCCTCTCTTTGGGAATATTGTATATCGAAAATATCCTATAATTTTTACATTTTGGAGTGTAAGCATCCAAATTTTACAGTTACGTTACCTTCGACTCCTTGTAAGAACTTTTCAAATATAACAATATGACAAATTCAAATTCAATTTTTGTCCACTTCTGTTCGTTCCAATTTTTTTGTGTGGAATAATTTTGTTCTGAATGACGAGTATATGTGTAATCGATAAAAAAATCAATGTGCTCAGGGTATAAATATAGCATGAATGCAATTTAATTTGGTTTTTACAATTTTTGACGGTATGGTCACACACACAAAAAAAGAAAACATAACAGACCTAGGCTATACGAAAAACGATCATTTTAGCAGATAAATTATTTGAAGAACTTCAACATTAAATCGAATTACATATATTTCTTAATACTTCCTAGAAATGGCGTTTGTCTTCTTAGCAATTCTTATTACGCTTATTTATATGGGTAGCACAGGCATATGAATTTTGCAGCTGGGCGTTACAAACTTTGTTGCCAATTTGCTACGCCTCCAGTGGGCGTAGACATACATTTATGTGCGCATGTGCGAAACGCTTGCGAAACTCTTGCATTATGTTATACTTAATGTATAAGTATAATGTATAAGTAAGAAAGCTCTAGTCGGGGGTGCCTGACTAGGAGATTTGTAAGAAAGCTCTAGTCGGGGGTGCCTGACTAGTAGATTTGTGTGTCAATCAAAAATAATTATATAATTAAATAAGTAATTAAATAAATAAAATAAAGAAAAGAAAAACAAAAGTCGCTGCCGCTGCATTTGAACCTACATCTACTATATATGTATCGTTAAAGCACACCATCTCAACTAGCAAAGCCACTTCCAATTTATTAAGGAAAAAAAAAAGAAAAAAAACACTATTTTCATGCCGTCGCCGCCGAGTCTCGAACTCGGACCCTTTTGTTTAGGCACTTTGTATCTACCTGCTGCGCCACATCAGTTTTGCATTGCCTGTTGGCAAATCCGAAACTACTTCACTACAAAGGCGACTTTTGACAAATACAAAACTATAGAAGCTGCTGTTAATGCAAACACAATATAAACATAAATCAATCGCAATTGTGATTCTTAGAAAAAGCTGAAATGCGTTTGAATGTATGTGTGTAAAGGGCGATATTTGACAAATACAAAACTAAAGAACCGGCTGAAAATGTAAACACAACTCAATAACAATTTTGGTTGAAGAATATGCTAGAATGAATGGCCTTGAATTTGTTCATACCCATGCATAGAAAACGCGCTTGCACGTTTCAATGGATGTGTAAATTTAAATTTATTTTGCTGTCGCTGCTTAACACGTGCGAATGATAATTGGCCAAACTTTTTGTTTAATAGATTGGAACTGAATTAACAAAACTTCATAAAACTTTCCGCATATAATTCTATTGAATTTTTTTGTGAATGTACATGGTTATATTTGCAACAGACCTTCAACTGGCAGTGTATAAGGGGGGTAGGTAATGAGTCAAAAGAGCCGGTTGAAATTGCATAAAATTCACATGAATTTGCATAAATTCAAAATTTGAGATATATTATTAAATTTAATATACCAGATATCCCTATGGGAAACATGTATCACGCATTAGATTTCGCCCGAATGCAACGTTCTTACTTGTTTCTATTAGCTGGTTTTGTGAAAATGTACATATGTAACAGGCAGAACGAGGCGTGCCACACACCATAAAGTATATATTCTTGATCAGGACGACAAGACGAGTCGATATAGCTCTGTTTGTCTGTCCGTCCGTTCGTGTGAACGCTGAGATATTTTTAAGTACGCAACGTAGAGACTTGAAATTCTACATGAATACTCGTTAATACCTACGCATAATATACATTTTTTCGATAACTCATTCCATTTCGATTTTATGAGCATTTATCGATAATTTTAATGTGTTTTTAAGGCGTGGTTTATATATCGTTTGAGCTAGAGACCTAAAATTGTTTAGTTGCGTGTAATGAATACGGATATTACGAAATCTTCAGATATTGGATGCTACGGCCCATTCGCCCCTAATAGCTCCCTATTTGTAAAAAATGCAAATCAAATACTAGAGATTTGTGCTTTAGGAAATACACACATATGAATGCCATTAATAAGTTGTGAAAGTTTGATGAAAAAAGTCCAGCGCTAAGAAAACGTATGCAAATATTAATTTCCCATAGTAATGCCCACATTGCAGCCCAAGCGCAGTCGCTGCGTCAACTGCGCGGTTAGCATATCACACGCTTATTCACGCGTGAATATGTGTGTGTATGTGTTGTTTGTATGTATGAATGATTTGATATTGAGCAGTCTCGTCTAGAGCGCTCTTACTTGTTTAAAACAATTTTTAGATCATTTTTATACCCTGAGCCCATTGAAAATGGGAAATCAGGGTATAATGGTTTTGTTAAATGTATGTAACAGGCGGAAGGAGGCGTGTCAGACCCCACAAAGTATATATATTCTTGATCAGGGCGACGAGCTGAGTCGATTTAGCCCTGTCCGTCTGTCTGTCTGTCCGTCCGTCCGTATGTTTGAACGCGTCGATTGAAGCATCTAGACAAGCTAGAGACTTGAATTTTTTTTGTTGGGTCCGTGGATAGCACGCGCAGGTCAAGTTTGTTACCAAAAAACAATATCTATTTTGGTTGTTTTGTTATCGATTTTAAACCTTATCGAAAACAGGTTATAAAATTATATCTCCCACACCTTTAGAGCTAGACTCCTCAAATTTTGCATATAGATTAATGTGAATTTTATGCAATTTCTATTTTTTTATTTTTTGGATACCGGCTCTTTTTACTAATTAACCCTCCCCCCCTCCACCAATCCCCCACCTAATCACTAATCACTACTGAATAAATTAGCATTTTTATAAAATGTAAAAAATTCAATAAAATCATATGCTGAAATTTTCCTCAAATTCCGTTAAGTCAGTCCCGATTTATTAAACAAAACGTTTAGCTGCACGTGGCAATCAGCGACGCGCAGCAAAAAACATTTACATATATTCTCACATACACACATTGAAACGAGCAAGCGCGTCTGCTTATGCATGTGCACAAATAAATTCAACTCTAGCATATTCAACCAAATCTGTGTTTGAATTGTATTTGTATTTGTCATATATCGCCCTTTACACGCATACATTGAAACAGACCACCGTTTTTGTATGTACACATACTCATGCGTTCATATGCGCGCATTTCAGCATATTCTAAGAATTTCAATTGCGATTGATCTGCTTCTTTAGTTTTGTATTTGTCACATATCGCCCTTGTAGTACTATTTGGCGTTTCGCCAACAACAAACGCATTACTGGTGTGGCGTAGTGGATAGACGCAAAGCGCGTAAAATTTTTAAAATTTTTTTTTCAATTTATAAACATTAGGTGGTTGTGCTAGTTGAGATGATGCGCTCTATCGTTACATATGTATGTAGTAAATAGATAGGACGGGGCTCAGGGGATCTCCTAGTCGGGCACCTCCGACTAGAGTTTTCTTACTTGTTAATATATGTGTGATACATTAAAAACTAATATTTGGTCAATAGCAACCTACAAGTCTATACTTTTTACCATCCACTTAGTTTGTACGCACATTAATTCTGGAAATTATAAATAAATCTATTTTGAACACTTTTTTTGCAGGGTTGTAAGGAACTCATTGTGAAATATAATTAAGCCCAAGATAACTGTTTATCCGAAAAAAGGAAAATCGCCAAAATTGGTTACTTAACAAAAACTTCGTTTGTGATATCGGAAGGTGAAAGAGTAAGTAATATAAGTTAACTTGAGTATAAATTTAAATAAAAATTTAAATATAAGTTGTTCGTGCCGACATGTACACTGTTCCACTATGGCTGTATCTGCGTAAAATTTATATAACAATAAAAATATGGCAGTTGATAAGTTATCTATTAAAGAATGAATTTAAATAATAGTAACATTTTATTATAGTCTAATACTCTATATCCAAAGGAACTTCTGGTATATTGAATTTAGGCCGGGTGCTACAAAACTAATTTCCAATTCGCCACGCCCCCAGTGAGGCGTTAACAAATAATTTTCATAGATCTTTGTAGAATCGTAACATTAACATACCAAACTTCAGCATTCTAGTTTTAAAGATACCGTTTTCGTAGATATATTTGCCATATCTTTTTTATCTTCGGTGGTCAACGCAATGGTTTTGATTAATACGGACAGACGGCCATTGTACAAAGCAAATATATATTTATATACTGTTTTTCTATATTTGTTTATATATTTTTAAGCAAATAAGATTACTTTAAATAAAATAAATTATAATTATTACAATTAAGGTCTTTAAATAATTAAATCGAATTACTAAAATATCAATATTCGAAATATTGAACTAAATACTGTGGTATCCGCCACTGCCTTGTGTATCCTACTTAACGTAGGTGTTACTAACCATATACTCATAGGCTGGAAAACTATAACAAATATTGTTCAGCGCGCACAATTTGGACCGATGCTGCCACTCCACGTCGTATTTCCTCGGCTCGGTCATTTTAAGCAAGATGCAGAATGTCCCGCTTCGACCGCTCATCTGAAATAGTCGCTTCTTGAACAAAGTCGCACTATTCTTTTCCTTATTCTCTCTCTCTCTCTCTCTCTCTCTCTCTCTCTCTCTCTCTCTCTCTCTCTCTCTTACTTTTTCTCTCAACTCTCTCAAATATATATGAATGAAAGCACGAACATCGTGATGATATCCCATTTTTTGCTTCTGAGTGAAGGCTCTGCCGAACTCTTGAAGGTGTTTGCCATGCTCATGCAAAATGTTCACGTTTTCTTGATTATTTGTATGCAAGATCACTATCGTATCTTGCATACAAATAATGTGCCCATAAGTGATATGATTTCGCGATGAACATGAACACTTACATTTAGTCCCTTGCTACATGCATTTATGTGCCTACATGCAAAACTCTTGCTGTATGTAGGAATTTAATTGCAATATTTGTTTGTTTTACTTTTTATACCCTGAGCCCATTGAAAATGGGAAATCAGGGTATAATGGTTTTGTTAAATGTACGTAACAGGCGGAAGGAGGCGTGTCAGACCCAACAAAGTATATATATTCTTGATCAGGGCGACGAGCTGAGTCGATTTAGCCCTGTCCGTCTGTCTGTCTGTCCGTCTGTCCGTCCGTCCGTCTGTCCGTCCGTCCGTCTGTCCGTCCGTCCGTATGTTTGAACGCGTCGATTGAAGCATCTAGACAAGCTAGAGACTTGAATTTTTTTTGTTGGGTCCGTGGACAGCACGCGCAGGTCAAGTTTGTTACCAAAAAACAATATCTATTTTGGTTGTTTTTTTATCGATTTTAAACCTTATCGAAAACAGGTTATAAAATTATATCTCCCACACCTTTAGAGCTAGACTCCTCAAATTTTGCATATAGATTAATGTGAATTTTATGCAATTTCTATTTTTTTATTTTTTGGATAGCGGCTCTTTTTACTAATTAACCCTCCCCCCCTCCACCAATCCCCCACCAAATCACTACTCACGGAGAGTAACCATGTGAATAAATTAGCATTTTTATAAAATGTAAAAAATTCAATAAAATCATATGCTGAAATTTTCCTCAAATTCCGTTAAGTCAGTCCCGATTTATTAAACAAAACGTTTAGCTGCACGTGGCAATCAGCGACGCGCAGCAAAAAACATTTACATATATTCTCACATACACACATTGAAACGAGCAAGCGCGTCTGCTTATGCATGTGCACAAATAAATTCAACTCTAGCATATTCAACCAAATCTGTGTTTGAATTGTATTTGTATTTGTCATATATCGCCCTTTACACGCATACATTGAAACAGACCACCGTTTTTGTATGTACACATACTCATGCGTTCATATGCGCGCATTTCAGCATATTCTAAGAATTTCAATTGCGATTGATCTGCTTCTTTAGTTTTGTATTTGTCACATATCGCCCTTGTAGTACTATTTGGCGTTTCGCCAACAAGCAATGCATTACTGGTGTGGCGTAGTGGATAGACGCAAAGCGCGTAAAATTTTAAAAATTTTTGTTTCAATTTATAAACATTAGGTGGTTGTGCTAGTTGAGATGATGCGCTCTATCGTTACATATGTATGTAGTAAATAGATGCAGGTTCGAGTCCAGGTGCGGTGATGTTTGTTTTTCTTCTTCTTTTTTGTTAATCTGTTTATTTATTTAATTATTTATTTATTTTTGATTTACATACATTCTAGTTGAATAAAATTTCAAAATTATAATTTAATTGTGGAAAATTTAATGTTATATGCAAGCTATATAGCGTATAAAACAATGCAAATCGGACGGGGCTCAGGGGATCTCCTAGTCGGGCACCTCCGACTAGAGTTTTCTTACTTGTTTAAATTAATTTATTGATAAGATATTATTATCATAATTATATATAATAATAGTCTCATAAAAATTTGCAAACGAATTCAATCATAGAACTAATCAGTTAATTCATTTCTTATTTTCTTTATTTAACAACTACGAAGGACTTAAGTGGGTTAGGAAATTCCTATTGTATTCATAAATACAACGATTCAAAATGGCAAAATGGTCATAAGACTCATTTGACAGTCACTATACAATTCAAACCATACAACATAATAAACTACTAAATCGCAATTTTGTTCATCGCATACCACACGCACACATATTCAACGTATGTGTGTGTAGTATACAAGATTCAAGAAAATGGCTTTATTATGCAAATGAAAGTATAATTTTTATATGCAGCAAAAGTTTATTTGACAAGTTCTTAGAGAGAGTCTGTGGTTACGAAACTGTAAAATTTGGATGCTTACACTCTAAAAATGTGAAATTACAGATTTTTTATATGATGGCACTATCCCACGCCCCCAATTTAGATAGAAGACGCCTCCACTAACTTAACTACCTTTTGAAGCTTCTTCTTCCAAAAGTAGGAAATTTTTCTCGCCCCCTGTGGACGTATATATATATATATATATATTCACCAATTTTTTTTATACCCAGAGCCCATTGAAAATGGGAAATCTGGTTATAATGGTTTTGTGAAAATGTATGTAACAGGCAGAAGGAGGCGTGCCATAAAGTATAAATATTCTTGATCAGCGCGACAAGATATAGCCCTGTCCGTCTGTCCGTCCGTGTGAACGCCGAGATATTTTAAAGTACGCAACGTAGAGACTTGAAATTGTACATGAATACTCGATAATACCATACGCTGCACAAGTTTATAAAATTTTTCCGATAACTCATTCCATTTCGATTTTATGAGCATTTATCGATAATTATAATATGTTCTTAAGGGCTGTTTTGTACATCGCTTAAGCTGGAGACTTCAAATTTGCTGTGTAGTTGCGTGTATTGAATACGGAAATAACGTAATCTTTAGATTTTGGATGCCACGCCCCATTCGTCCCCAATAGCCCCCTATTCGCAAATCAAATATAAATAATTTTATAAATTTTTGCTTTGACAAATACACACGTTCGAATGTCATTAATAAGTTTTGAAAGTTTAATGCAATTAGTCCATCGCTAAGAAAATTTATTAAACAATTAAGTTCCCATAGTAATGCCCACATTGCAGCCCAAATGCAGTCGCTGCGTCAACAGCGCAGTTGGCAGAGCGCGCGCTTATGCTTGCGTAAATATGTGTGTGTGTGTATTTGTTGTTTATATGCATGCATTAAAGATGCGTAGAATGATTTGATATTTGGCTCTTCACAGGGCTCAGGGTATCCCCTACTCTAGTAGTCTCGACTCTAGAGAACTCTTACTTGTTTAACTTGGGTATTTAACCTGAGCATATATACAAATTTTAAAATTTTTATAGCCCAAATATAGCTCGACAAATCACTGTAGATTCCGATTTGTCTCGGCCTCAGAATGCAGTGACATATAACTTTATAGACCTTTAACATAAAGTTACATGCCAACTTTCAGCGTTCTACTGATAAGTATTCTGGCATATGTCTTTTCCGATTAGATGTTGCTCTTAGATGTTGCGAATTGCAACTCTTGCATTCATTCAGGCAGACAGCAAAACATTACACAAATCCTATATACTCTTTTTCCATTTTGAAATGGAAAATGCAAACACAATATAATCAGAATTAAATTGTAATGGTGATTCTCAGAATATGATTAAATACGCGTGTGTGTACACGCTGCTCGTCGCTGCATTCCTCGTGCGTGTAATAGTTTGCAAAACAACATATTTAATAATTCGAGATTAAACGGAATATTATCAAATTTTCAACATATGATTCTATTCAAGTTTTTATATTTTATAAAAAATATAACAATAATCAAAATTAAATATAATTCACATTAAATTATATGGACATTAACATATATAACATATGCGATATAACATTACCTCGAATATTGTAATGAAATTTATTAAACAATTTGATTTAAGCATGCTGTACATGGACGATACAAAAATTTCATGTCTTTAGACCGTCTCGTTTCTCAAAAAAACGCGTTCAAACACACGGGCAAACGGACGGGCGGACAGACGGACGGACGGACTCACGGACGTATGGATAAACGGATAGATAGGATTAAATCGCCTCAGCTCATTGCCCTGATCAAAAATATATATGTACTGTATGGGATCTGCCGGGCCTCCTTCTGCCCATTACATACATCTAAACCATTATACCACAATTTCTCATTTTCAGGCAATAAAAACACGAAGGTAGCCCTAGTTTAACATTGCCTGATACAAATTCAGGACCTATTGACACATGCATAGCTTGGAATGCTGGAACATATTTATAATAAAAAAAGTTCATAATTTTAACACTATTCAATCGCAATTACAGTTCTTAGAATATTTTAAAGTTATTAAACTTTCACCATTGAATTTCATATATATCAAAGAAAAATAAATAAATGAAATGAATGGACAAATTTTTATAAAAATAAATAGTTTTAATGATGGTTCATAAAGTGATTTATTAATTACTTTAAATCATTTAAATAATAGAAACAGTTTATACTAGTCTAATATTAAAATCTTAATTAATTATATATCCATATTTTTGAGTCCACAAAGACAACGTACTCCTACTTGAGCTTCATTGTCAGGCGTCAACATTTTTAACGTAACGGATTTTTGTAATATGTGCAATATCTTCAAAATTAATGCTATTTAATGTGCATTACTTGTGTTGGACAAAAATTTGCAAAATTCTTCATAGAATTGACACGTGATGAGTTAACAATTGACCCGTGATTACATAAAGGTAAAAAAACGTATGCAGAGATAGCTTATACCTATGCATTAACTTTTTCCGAAAATCATTATACTCTGAAATCAATGGGCTTAGTGTAAATAGAATAACATATTTTATAACTATAAGAATTAAAATTATAAGTTTGAATCATTTACTTATATATATAATTTTCCTATATAATGAAACAGGAAGACGACATGGGTTTTAGTTCGCGAATGGACTGCTGTGGTCAATTTGTTAAATACAGTCTATTCATAGCGAACTTTGTTATGTTTGTAAGTTGCATTATTAGAATTAAAAAGATACGCTGAATATTTAATTGATTCAAAAATTCTTTTTGAAGGTGGGTGGAGCCATTGTCTTCAGTCTTACTCTTTGGACCTTGATCGATCGCAGCTTTGTCAATGAATTACTGGGGACGAATCTTTTCTCCGGCGCGGTTTATGTTCTGTTGGTCACATCTATCATAATTTGTTTGGTTTCGTTTCTTGGATGTGTAGGTGCTGGAAAGGAAGTTAAGTGCTTGCTATTATCGGTATGTATTGAGAAAATTCACGCATATGTCACTACTCACCTATCACATATAATTCTAATATGCTTATATGCTCTTTCTTTGTTTTTTAATGTTATATGGTTATATGCTCTCTCTTTGTCTTTCAATTTGAACATTTAATTGTCTTTCTTTATGTATTATAAAGAAATCAAAAACCAATAAGAAAGTTGAATTCGGGCGCAAGCTGTAGCGTGATACTCTGTTCCCATACTATCATCTGTTATATAAATTTAAACTGTTTACGATTCGCCACGGACGTAAACAGTGAGCGTAAATATATTATATTTGATTATTTTCCGATATGCCACGACCATAAAAAAATTATTTTTTTTTGCTTATCGATAGAAAAGGTGTCCAGAAAATGAACTGTAAAGCTTCTACTTCTAAAACTGTATGATATATAAACTTATGCGGATGCCTCTGCGGGTTTGGGGATCTTAATCAGTGTATACATTTCAAATTTCGAGTGGCTACGATTAATAGATCAGTGGGCGTGGGCATATAATTTTTATACCCTGAACCCATTTAAAAATGAGTTCGCATTACGAGTTTATAATAAATGTTGCTTATCGAACATACTTTTTTAAGGCGTAGTTTGTATATTGTTTGAGATAGAGATTTGCTGTGTAGTTGCGTGTAATGAATACGGAGATTGTGTAATCTTTAGATTTTGGATGCCATGCCCTATTAGCCCCCTATTTTCAAAAACCGTAAATCAAATACCAGAGACTTGTGCTTTGGCAAATACACACATATGAATGTCATTAATAAGTTGTGAAAGTTTGATGAAAACAGTCCTGCGCTAAGAAAACGTATGCAACAATTATGTTTCCAAAGTAATGACCACACTCCAGCCCAAGTGTAGTCAACTGCGTCAACTGCGCAGTTGGCAGAGTGTGTGCGTGCATAAATGCGTACTGGTATATGCATGTGTGTTTGAAATATAAGTTTCTCACAAGGTTCACCAGAGCACTCTTGTTGAGCTTTCGTGGTAATATGAATTCCGGCATATTGGAAAATGTATTTTTGTATTTGGAAAATTTGGACACTGTAAAAAGAGGTTATATGTTTCAAAGTTAAAGTTTCTAGCTTCAATATCGCAGAAATGATTTGCATTCATACAGACAGACGAACAGCATGACGGACATTGCACAAAACAAATATATTCTCTTTCTCTTTGTAAAAAGAGAACAAAACAAAGTGTTTTTGTAAATGGCATATAAATGTATCATATTTTTGTTAAATTTATGTAACAGGCGGATGCCGTATGAATGTAATATTTTTGTACGCTATTGAAACTAGTATACTCGTGCTTACCTTCGAATTTAAAGTGTAAAAATTAAAATGTAAAAATACTAGGGTGTTGCTCATCCGAATTTGATTGCACCCATAGTCGAGAAATCGCATTAGTTGAATCCAATCTGATCTGAATATGAAATTCGCTTACATTTTGAGTGTTATTGATCCTAGAGACTTGAAATTTGGTATATATACTCAAATTAGCAATCCAAGATAAAAAAGACATGGTCGATATACTTACGCCTAATTGGGGCGTGACAAACCACAAAAATTTATGTCTTCTATACTTTTAGAACTAGAAGCTTCAAAATTGGATAGTTGAGTTAGTAGAAGTTTCCTCTATAGATGACCCAAAAATAAACTTTACACATCTTTGACGCCGTGGCATATCGAAAAATACCCTGTAATTTTCACAAATTTTACAGTTACATTCCCCATACTCCTTTTAAGAACTTGGCAAATATTATATATCTACGTCTAGTGGAGACGTGGCAAATCTGCAACAAATTTTTTTAGCGCTAAACAGCAAAACTCATAAGCCTGTGCAACCTATATAAAGAAGAAATTATGTACATACAACAAGTAAGAACGTTTCAATTCGTTCGTCTGTTTGAACGCATTTGTATTTTTGTACGACTCAATTTCTGAATGTAAAAGAGCTCGCAATTTTTGTAGGTATGTGTATAGCACGCGCAGGTCAAGTTTGTTGCATAAATCGAGAACTATTTTGTTGGAAAGTTATCGATTTTAAACATTATCGGAAAATTATATCTGCATCTTAAGAGGCTCCGTTCGCATATAGATTCATGTAAACTGTATTAAATTTTTATTTTTGTTACATTTTTAATAACTTTTTAAATTTTAACTTTTCAAATTTCAAGTCTCTAGGATTAATATTGCTGAAAATATAGCAGAATTTGAAAAAATACTATTCATGTCCGATTTTCCGCGCCCCCAGTGGACGTGGATATATAATCTTTATAGCATCGGAGAATTATCTCACGTGCCGAAGCTCACAATCTGAAATTTGTATATTGGTTTAATGCATGCTCCTCTTCCTGTGACCAATTAGAAGTTTTGCAGAAATTCTGTTCTATTGGAGCTAAAGTTTAAATTTTTACCGTATACTCGGATGGAAAACTCAAGATCCTTAATGACTTTTTTTATATTCCTTATTATTAGGAGGGTAATTGAGTTACTGGTGACATCTCGATTGATTTTTAAAAATTAATATTAAATACATTTATGCTGATAATTTTACATTTCATTTATCAACTGAATAATCTTAATAAAGTTTATTAAGTAATTTTATTACAATAATTGTGATAAACTAATTTTTGATACCATCATTAGTACTTCATAATCGTAGCTTTGGTGTTCGTTACCATGCTAATTGGCGGAGTTTTGGGCTATGTATTTCGCGAACGAGTTCAGCAAACCATGCGCCAGGTAAAGATGATTATATGAGATTCAGAAAAGTATAAATCTTGTATTCAATTAGGAAATGCGTTCCACAATGGCTTTGTATGGTAGTCGACGAGAAATCACTCAGGCTTGGGACTTAACACAAGAACGCTTACAATGCTGCGGTGTAGATACTTGGCACGACTGGAATCGATACGGACTTGTACCAGAGTCCTGTTGTCAAGAACTTTTTGGAGGACAACGCAAAGAGTGTACTATCTTTCCCACTATCACGAATCTGTATAATCAAGGCTGCTTATATGTAGCTACAAATTTTATTCGAGATCATGCGGCTGTTATTGGAGGCACATCAATAGCTGTAGCTATTCTTATGGTATGAACTTTAAACTATGTTTATACTTATAAATCTATTGATATAAAATGATTTCAGATATTTGGTATGATATTTTCATGTTTATTATTTAACATGATTGAATAGCATCTCTATGGCCACGTTCAATCAAATATCAATTATAAAATAATGTTCACATTTAGTATTATCAAAGTGTATGTATTTGTTATGCAAAAGTTTTCGCTTTTGTACTATGTATTTATGGTTATGTACCTAATTAAGTATATTATACCTTTATAAAAACAGAGTGGCTTGTACATTTGCTATGTTTCGTCAAGTAGTACTGTATTAATTTTCACTAATATTAATAACGATAGGATTTCTTAGATTTTAAATTATTAAAAAAACCATCATTTAAAAAACAATATCATCGAAACTATTTTCGGCTCTAAAATCTTACAACCAGGAAAAAGTGAGAAAACTGTAGTAGGGTGTGCCGGACTTGGAAATCCTATGAACCCGATTTTAGTTTACTACAAGGATGCCCTTTGAAGAGCCAAATATCAAATCATACAACGCTTTTATGCATATGCTAGAGCGTACTGCAAGCACGCACTGTATGCGCGCGTTTCTGTTTACTGTATGTGTGAGTGTATGACTATTCTGTTTTGCGTATTTCGCCAGAAGCTTAATTTCATCACATTAAGAAATATTGCATCAGCTACGAATTGCGCTGTGATTGGTTGGTTTTGTAGCTTGACGAAGGACCGTTACAGCGCGACGACAGCGTTGTAGCATGCATGCAAAGTTTACCCAGTGACTGCACTTGGGCTGCAATGTGGGTTACTATGGAAACTTAATTGTTGAATAAGTTTTCTTAGAGGTGGACTAACTTCATCAAACTTTCACAACTTATTAATGGTATTCATATGTGTGTATTTGCCGAAGCAAAAATATCTAGTATTTGACTTGCGCTTTTTACAAATAGTATAGGCGGATAAGCTATGTAACGTTGACAGCAAGATTTTGCAGGACTAGAGCAGAAGATTGAATCCGTAGTCTCGGCTTTAGAAAAGTTCGAAGATGGAAGTCGCAAAGCTTTTCCGATCGGGCTGTCACAGCATGACTTAAGATTGACACTCATGTCTGCACAGGTCGGTAGAGCAATTTAATGAGGCGATAAAGGCTCTCAGAAATAAGAGAAGCTTCAGATTATAATGGGTGGCCTGGCGGGATATGTAGATAGCATACATTGATTATTGCCGTACCGAGGAGAACACATTGTGTTTTACCAGAGAAATATGTGTGGACATGTGAGACGTCTCTGATCGAATACGGTACGGCACGGTTACGGCAGCTGCGGATGCAGCCCCATTATGTGATTCATGCTTCCTATGGAGTAGGGTATTATGCCGACCGTTGCATTTCTGACAATTTTGCGCGCTGGTGCATCCATGCGGATAAAGCTTTTTCTGCCTTACGACAGAGTCGGACTAGATAGGTGATAAAGTTTTTGGAATTCAGCTGGAATAATTTTTCTACCACAGTCAGCCGTGGATTGTTTATATATATGGCTGTGAAACGTTGGCCAGCGCTAGTAATCGCCATGGAACACTTCTGTATCAACGAGAGGAATGCGACAGCCGCCAGAGGAGAAATTGGAGCGGACACAAGAGCTGGCGGTGCACTCGATGCGGACACGGGGTCGGCGTTGCTTATAACCGGTATAGCAGTGGTCGAAAAATTACACATCGAAATTTCTCAGGTAGAATCATATCAGAGAATTTCAGTAAATCCAGAAATCCCATGTGATAAAAAACTGGACCTTATAAAGTCAATACCGGAGTTAAATGGAACTCAGGATGATTACGTGACATGAAGACAATCCGCTACAGATGCATACGAGCTTTTTAAGCCGTTTGTTGGTAGCAGTGCTCATTATGATTACTGCCTCGTATTATTCTTTCTTTTTTTTATAGAGCTGGAATGCAGAGTTGTCACCGGAAACCGATGCGCGGCCTCAGCAACAGTCATATTTTACTTTAAAATTATGACGTTATCAGAACAATCCTCTGAGTGTTGTTATTTCTACAAACTATGTGTATATCCAAAAGCTACCTTCGGTAAGTAACCCTTAGATGTGGTCGCCACATATATATTTTCATTGTTTACGTTTAAGTTTACTCCAGTTTCATCACTATCTTTAATAATAAATAAATAAATAAATACGCTACACCCGCCATCAGTGATTTTCTAAGTCCAAATACAAAGGCATGCAGAACCTAAGCTCTGAATTCGTCATTAAGCGCCTTTTTCGTGTTTGGCTGATGTTTCATAAAGATCTTATTTGTAAGAGAGTTAATTTTTGTTCAACCTTATCATAATACTCCATGAGAGTAAATTTAACCTGCCTGACCATATCCAGATTTTGGCACAGGAGTTGAAGTGAAATCTTATCGGCGTATGTGCAGTCCAACCTTGCTATTATGGCGTCGAAATTTAGAAAAGTGTTATGCGATACCAAAAATGCTTTGGCTGTATCCATGATCTAGTTTCGAATAATAGAATAGTAGTCTAGTGGTCCAACTGTTGAGACGTGATAATTTTCTAAAATTTATTCAAATCTGAATCATTTCTTTTTCTGTTGTTCGTCAAAGTATTTAATATTTTTTCCCAATTTTATTATTTTAAAGCTAGTCATTCCGGCAATTTATTATTTTTTTGTTTTTATTTTGAGTCATCTTTTTGCTTTTTGGAAACGGTATTATCCAGACCCTTTTGGGGCCGCCTCATTTAAGAGGTTATTATATGAGGCCGAATGAAGGTAGTAAAAAAAAAAAAATAACAAATGTCAACTCTAATTCTGATCAACATCGCAAAATCTCACAAAATAACTGGAGTAATAAACCTATGAAAAGGATGGACAGTATCCAATTAAAATCTGCAGTAAAATTATCCAAGCCGAACCATAATGAGGCTGTTGACTCAAAGCTCTCTGACATGTTCGATGCTGTTAGCATGTACTCACCCACACTCGCAGATAACGAAGTCGCCACATTAAGGGACATCGATTTTCCACCGCTCTCTAAGTTGTCTAGTGGAGTAGTAGTACGAGAGTTAGTGATAGTACTAACTCTCGTATTAGCTCCCTAGTTTATCTAGTTTCATCTACTCAGCTTTCAAGTCACAATCGCTTTGCTCTTCTAGAGGATGCAGATTATACATCTGCATGAATACATTCATTTCTGACAGCATAGTACTATACAGTAGTAAAGTGTTCTTAAAATACTGCACTCATCGAGTACATCCAGTACAACATTTCTACTGTTCTTACTCTAGATGATTCAGTTCTTCTGTACACTGGAATATACTGCACAGATAAAAATGGGTGCAGTAATTTAATAACACTATACTACTGTTCAGTACTAAACTGTAAGAAATGAATGTATAGATGTTTAGTAGATATAATGAAAATATAAGTTTTTGTTAAAATAAAATGATATATTACTTATTAATGTTTATTTACAAACAATAAAATTATGTTTTTGCACTCGAACATAGAAATTTTGTATAAATCGTCATCAATAATCATAACTAACAACTCACTGTACAGTGAGTTTACTGCACACAAAAACAGTGTGCAGTAAAAAACACTGCATACTAGTTTTAGTGTACTTCTTAAGTACATGGGAGTGTGCGAAACAACCAGTTGGTGATACAGACAATTTGTACAGCACTCACTCACACCCATTTAAACTGCGCATGAAAAAGGTGTACAGGTTTTTATAATGAATGATTCATTTGCCCATTTGGATGCATTCATGCAGTTGTCTAATGCAGATATTGACATTGAGTATGTGGGGGTTGACGGCACTAAATCAGTGCGCTCCATTTAAAAAACTCAACTATTCCAGCTACTTCCAATTATTATTTCGGATATCAAAGACTTTTATAAAAACAAGAAAAGCATTTTATCCATCTGTGGTGACGACTTTACAATTAACAAGTAAGAAAACTCTAGTCGGAGGTGTCCGACTACGAGATACCCTGAAGCCCATCCAAAGCTTGCAAATAACATTAAATTATTCAAAAATAAATTATATTTTTGAAATTTTATACAACTAGAATGTATGTCCATCAAAAATAAATAAAAAATGTAGTAAATAAATAAACTAAAGAGAAAAAAAAACAGACATCATCGCACCTGGGCTCGAACCGGCATCTATTTACTACATATTTAACGTTAAGGCGCATCATCTCAACTAGCACAAACACTTCATATTTATAAATAATAATAAAAAAGAAATAATAAAAAAAATTACGCAGTAGTCACTGAGTTTCGAACTTGGGACCTTTCGTTTACGCGCTATACGTCCACTACGCCATACCAGTATTGTATTGTCTGTTGGCAAATCCCAAAGTCACTACAAGGACGAATGTATTGTAGTATGTTGCATGCCAAATGAGCATATGCCCACAGTATTGTAGAGTATACAATATAACAAGTGGTCATATGCCCAACTTAAAGTTAGAGTATCAACTCATAACAACTCATGTCAATGACACTTTGTTGTTATGAGTTGATACTCTAACTCATCATTCCTAAGTCTCAATTTTTGTTTATAGAAGTTGTTTGTTGTGATTGGTTCGGTTTCAAGTCCGAACACATCACTATACTCGGTGCCTATTTCTTCAAATTGTTTTTTAAACAAACTTGGAAAATTTTTCTTTAATTTTTTAATTACAGACTCTTTTCTATTGTCTTTTAGATGTTGAACTACATTGTAGTTCGAAAGGGATTCAAATTTTATGTTATTAATGCCTACTGTTTGGCATTTATCTGTGGTATTTAAAAATCGGACAAAAGTATTTTTTGCTGTAGCAATAGTGTTTGCAACATAAACACCCGGTTTAATTTCCTGATTTGGAATTAAAATTTTTTCTTCTGCTGAAGACAACTCTATTTGGCGTATCACTTGTGATCTTGCTGGTAGAAGTGTGAAATTAGTACCAGAACTAAATGTTATTGGAACATAGATAGGATATGCCTCGTATGTCTATTATTTTGTTTGAATTAATGTCATGAAAGACATCGGAATTTTCTTTAATAATTGAAATATCTGCACCTGTATCAATCAAAAATGATATTTGTTTATTTGTTGCGACATTTTTGAATGATACGAAATTGTTAAGACTAAGGTTAACGGTATATATTTTGTGATTTAATTTAGAGTATCTGGAGGTGTCTGCGAGTTTCCCGAAATGTCTTGGGTTACTCTTATATTATTGAAATTTCCCCTGTTGGAATTTCCACGGCCTCTAGAGCTTCCTCTATTTTGGCCTATATAATTACCTCTGTAATTATTGTTATTGTGGTAACCGGTGTTTTGGTAATTACCTCTTCCTCGGTATTTACCTCGGTTACCTCTATTATTGGCATATCCATGCTGCTGGTAGAACAGTACAGTATTTGTTTGACCTGTTGCTTCATTACAGCTGTTTACAAATTTAGATATTGCATCGTTCATATTAATGAACGTGCCTGCCTGCATAATAAGTTTTACCTTATCTATTGAGCAGTTTTGGGTCATAGCCTTGACAGCAAGTGTTGTGCTGTATTTATTAGCTAATTCAGGTGTCAAACCATCTTTGATATAAGCTCCTTCTAGAGACTTAGTCAATTTCTCTATATATTGGTTTGCTGTTTTGCTCTTCTGTTGCAAGTTTAGGAGCTTACCAGAAATAACTTCTACTGACTCTCCTTTTACAGACTTTTTCAATTTCGAGATAATATCGACAATTGTCTGCTCATTGCTAATTAGGTTTCGAACATGACCTTATAATTTTGTCTTTATTAGGCTTATTGCGATATTTTCATAAGTTCCCTTTAGTGAATCAACTAGAATTTGTGAATTAATGAAACTTTGTAAGTTTTCAGCCTCATCATCAAAATCTGTCATCAATGATAAGGCTAATTTAAGAAAACTTTCTATAGTTTGTGCCATGTTTAGACTTGTATTAGTTTCTTTTTTTTTCGAAAGGATTAACGTCTCCTAAGGGAGGAGACGCTAGTTTTTAATTTGAATTTTAGCATTGAAAAAAATTTTTTTTTTTTGCATTAAATTGGAATTTTGGATTAACAAATTTTTGTTTTTAAAGAATATATATATATGTCACATTTTATGAACTGTATTTCTTTAATTGCATTATTAATTAATTAAAATATATGTATACATATATGTGTATATATATTTTTTTTTTATAAATAGTAGTTTGAAAATTTGTTTAACATCTAAATTTTTTGTTTTAAATTCTAGTTTTATCCCTAATCGATCAACGCAGTGATCTTCCTGTCTAATTTTTGTATGGCTTTACGGGCCATACGCTATCGGGCAGAAAAGGTTCCGCTCAATTTTACAATATTTCTTACAAAATTTTTTTTTTTTAAATTAATTTAAATTATATTGCGTTGTCTTCTATCTTCTCGTTTTAGCATCAGCTGGTCGTCGCCGGTTGGCACGCTGATGCTCCATCGATGGCGTAAAAGACGACCTGCCTTTCACACTTTTGTTTCTGCTGCTGCTGTCCGGGGCCTATGGGCTCAGACGTTACCGGTGTCGGTCATCGCACCAGTTCTATTATTACGTAATGTGTATAAACAATACAGTGAATATAGCGGTCCAGGACAGTCCAGGGGACACTTCATTGTGTCCTTGGGCATTTGGCTTTGGAGGAGTATATTTTTTATTAGCGTTTGTTGTTGGAATATATTTTTGAATATTTGTTTCTGAGTGAGTTTGAGATTGTGGCTTTTTGTCTTTTTGTGACTTTAAAAAGTCAAGTTCTTGCTGTAGCTTTTGTGCTACAGTCCATGGAGGTGGTGGTTGTTTAGAATACAATGGCCACTTATCTTATTTTGCACTGCACTTCTTTTTGACATCTCCAACTCTACTCACTCAGAATATTCATTTGCTTTCGGTTTTTTTTTTTTTTGTTTTTCCATGTAAGTTGAAACATCCAAGTCCTTTTTCTCCTCCAACGCAGCTGGGTATTTCGTCAGAAGCTTAATTTCATCACATTAAGAAATATTGCATCAGCTACGAATTGTGCTGTGATTGGTTGGTTTTGTAGCGTTGTAGCGCTGTCGTCGAGTGTGGTTCGGTGCAAGGTAGAAAAACGGAAAGAGGCAGTCGAATATGGAGTCGCGAAGCCAACGCTCCGAAACTCACTGCGCTTTAAGAAAAGAATGTAAAGCGAGCGTGCTTTAACATATAGATACAAACAACACATGCGTACACACATATGCATGGGCGCATAAGCGCGCGAATTACCAGTCCAGTCCTGTGAGTTCCTGGCTTCCTGGGTTGTCCTGAGTGTGAACGTTGGTTGTAAGAGTTTTCTTGTATTTTCTAGATAGTTTTGACTTTGCACTTGAATGTATTTTCTGGATAGTTTTGACTTTGCACTTGAACTGTGAAAAACACTTGAATAAAAACACGCCCGTTCTTTTTGTGAGTTCGCTCTGAAGTCCAGTGTGGTTTATTCAATCTTGCCTTATATAAGCCTACGCAGAGGCTATGTATAGTAAAGTACATTATGTATAAATCTAAGGGCTATGTAATGTGGGACCGCTGAGTCGGGTTGTCGCCGGATGTCGAGTCCCAGATTCAGAAATTGTTTACATCAAATACTTTAGTTCGATTTCTGTTGCATCAGCTAAATATTGTCAAGTGCTTTAAGTGGAGCGGGTCAACAATGTAAGAGTTCGATGACATTGTTGATCAGGTCAGAATAGTACGAGCGGGTTTAGGAGGGGGCGACGTAGAGCCGTTGGCGATAACTCCTCCCCCCTTAACTTGGAACGAAGGCCATAACGAAGGCATCTCCAGGATCGTTGTGGCTGGAGTGACAATTGGGTCCTGGATGGAGGGCGAATACATAATAGTTTTATGTTTGTAGATCCATGTTAAGGTTGCAGCTATTGCTAATCCGATGATGAGTATATAGACGGTTGTCAGATGTGTGTTAGTTTGGTTTTTTATTTGAAGAACTATCTGGTCGTTTTGTAGGTCGTATAGATGTAGGTCGTGCAAGCTCAAGTTTTTTGTAGAGGTGTTTATTGTCAGGTTGCTGATGTGTGGTAAGTTTATTTCAAGTTTATCTTCGACGGTGGTGGCGGCATCCACATACTTGATGCCATCCACAGTTATTGAGCAGTTGTCATAGTAAATGATCATTGAACCATCAAGTGTTTTATCTGGTATGCAAGTAGAAGTAAGGTTTATGTTCCTTGCGTTGAATATGAGCAGCAGTCCTTTTATTGGTGTGAAGATTTGTTGTAGATGGCCACCGTCGACGATGTTGCAGGTTGCCATGCTACTGTTGAGTAGATTTTCCAGACAGAGCGGATTCAGTGGTAAGGTAGGGGTCTCACATACATATACTTTGCCCAACTTAATACATGGTGAATTTATTTCTTTAATTGTTAACTTATTTCTAATGATGTATTTTGGTATTGTAACAAATATTGTTCTTTTGACAGTATAGGAATCTTTATCTTAAAAATAAGTGTTTTATTTTTTGTTAATGATTCTAAAGATAGAACATTGTACATTTCGTGATCTAATTCTATTGTTACATTTTGTTGTTGAAAGATATTTTTTATTTTTATAATTTCTTCTGTATTTAAGATATACTTAGGGATTATATTTAATTTCGTGAATAATAGGCTTTCTGCAATGTTGTTTAAATGATTGAGTAAAATGTCTATATTGTAATTAATTCTAGCAATATACTGATCTAATTTTAGGCTTCGGTCTTCCGAATCTAATTGTTTGTAAATTTTATTCTGATAGTTATTAATAAAATCGCTGATTGTTGCGTGTTCTTTATTTATATGATCTGTGATATTCTTGAATCTAATAAATGTTTCTTTTTGAAATGACTGTGTAAGTTCGATGTTCTTGTGAAGGTCTATTAGTTTTTTATTTATTTTCTTTTCGTCTTCAGCGTCCAAATTCCCGGTAACGAATTTCACTACACTACCTAGTCCGTTAATTAAACCTCTCTTAGACCTGTTGCTGTTAGGGAGTAGGGTATCTAGTCTATCGAAAACTTGTGTTATTTTTTTATGAAGTATGTCTTTTAGTTCGGAAATTTCTAAGTCATCGGGTAAGGTTTTTATTATGTCTGTTATTTTGTTTGCATTTATTACATATTCGTTTAAGTTTATTACGTGGTCTATTATTTTAAATGAATTCACTACCCTAGCTACCCCTATGTTAACTTTAACAAAAGGTTGGTCCTCGTCCAAACTGTTGATTACTAGGCGTTGGGAAACGCCTACAGACAACCTGTAAGTATTCAATTTATTGTAGGGTTAGTTCCTGGTGGAAGGCTATTTGTTCGTGTGTCGATTAAATTCTTTGTTATTTTCCTTATTTTCTGTTTATGTAGTTTTTGTCTTTTAGCAGTTCTGATTGTTATACCGTTGTCCAGTATTATTTTATGTTTGCTGAATCTAGGTGTTAGTTTGTTTCTTCTATTTTCTTTCCTAAATACTATATTGCCTGATGGTATGGAGGGAGGTTCTATTCTTGTCTCGTTCAATTTCTCTGTCCGTTTTGAGGTCTGTTGCTTGAGAAGTGCCTTGACAACCGGGTATAATGTGTTTTGATACTGATTTAATTTTGTTAAGTAATCGTGTTCGTTATTAAATTTGATAGTCTTGTCAAAAATATGTGTCCGTCCAGTGAATAGTTCATAAGGAGTA
The DNA here is from genome assembly GCA_035045145.1 of Drosophila meridionalis. Classification (NCBI taxonomy): domain Eukaryota; kingdom Metazoa; phylum Arthropoda; class Insecta; order Diptera; family Drosophilidae; genus Drosophila; species Drosophila meridionalis. The sequence goes on from JAWNPG010000023.1 coordinate 7,846,532, forward strand.
AGATTAGTGCTTGAGTGAATAGTATTATTATAAGTTATGATAGTTTCGTCGATTATTTCGTCGTGGTCCAATGTAAGTTTTAATTCCTTTCTCTTATTGAGGACTATTCTATATATCTCGGTTAATGTTGAATGTAATCTGTCGACCGTTGAGTTGCTGCTAGATTGTTGGAAGGAAGTAATGTGAAGCTCAATATTATATTGATCTATAAAATCTTTAAACATTGCTCCTGAAAATTCGGCCCCCTGGTCAAGTATGATTTTCTTGGGTAATCCGAATTGCTTCATGAAAGTTTTGAGAGCTTTTACCACGCTAATACAGTTCCTATTGGTCAGTGGGTAGGCTTGTGCGAATTTAGAAAATTTGTCGATTATAGTTAAATTGTAGTTATTATTTATAGTATAAATGTCGGTTCGGATAATATCTAACGGACCGTTCGGTATTTCTGGTAAAACAAAGGGTGGTTTCTGTGGTTGTCTGTCATACTTAAGTGCGAGACATATTTCGCATTCTCGAATAACCTGTGAGATTTTGTCCTTTAACAAAGGGGTATAAATTTCCCGTTTTTAAGTGTTCGTAAGTTTCGTCAATTCCCCTGTGATTGTTATTAATGTGGTAAGTTTTGATTAGATTTGTAATCTCCTCGGGATCCGTAGGTTCCGATAAGAAGAGTAACATCTAACTACTTTGTAAATATTAGAGTCTGTAAAGTATTCCAGATAAGCTGGTGCTACTCCTAAGACCTAGTCTATTTCTTGTCCTATTTACTATGTTACTTTCAATATTTTTTGACATCTGCAGTGAAGCCTATTATTTAACCAGTTGTATTCGTAAAAAAAATTTCGCTTTTTTTTTTTGTTAAGAGTGTAGTATTTTTACATAAAATAGTTTTTCTTTATGGTAACTACGTATTTTCTGTAGTGTAAATCTTTGTGTATATATATAATTATTAATTGTGTAATTTAAAGTGGATAAATTTATAAATGGTGGGGCTTAATTTACTTTGTATGTGTAAACATTGATATTTTTCTTTTGTGTGTAAAGTGTTATTATAATTGTGTATATATGTAGCACAATATGAAAATATAAAAGGGTTTGTGTGTTTTGTTACTACATTTCTTAGATTTACAAAATGTTGAATTTATTATTACTGTGGCCGTCTGTAAGACATTTTTGTTTCGTTTATTATACTCGTTTCCCAAAGGGAAAAAGAGTATATTGGTTTTGTGAAATGTCCGTCTGTCTGTCTGTCCGTCTGTCCGTCTGTCCGTATGAATGCAATATTTTTCTACGCTATTGAAGCTAGAGACTTGAAATTTGGAACATATACTCGTGTATACCCTCGAATTATAAAGTGTCAAGATTTTCCGGATACGCCCACTAGGGGCGTGGCAAATCGGAAAATGGTTGCGCCCATAGTTAATAGAAATCATAGAAATCATATTAGTTGAAGAGCTAGAGAGTTGAAATTTGGAATGTATACTTGCGTTGACCACCCAAGTTCAAAAAGATATGGCGGATATATCTACGCCCATTGGGGGCGTGGCAAATCGGGAAAACTGTAACTTCTACAGTTTTAAAGCTAGAATGCTGAAATTTGGCACGTATCTTAACGCTTCGATTCTATAAAGATTGATAAAAAAAATTTATGTCCACGCCCACTGGGGGCGTGGCAAATCGGATCTGAATATAGAGTGATTTTACAAATTCAGCTATATTTTGAGCACTATTGATGCTAGAGACTTGAAATTTGATATATATACTCGGATAAGCAAGCCAAGATCAAAAAGATATGGCGGACATACCTACGCCTTCAGGGGGCGTGGCAAATCGGAAAAAGCTTATAGCTCCTACAGTTTTAGAGCTAGACGATTCCAAATTGGATGTTTGTGTTACTGGGGGCCCCCTCTATTGATTCCCCAAAAATAAATCTTACGCCCCTTTGGGGGCGTGGTATATGGAAAAAATACCCTGTAACTTTCACATTTTTGGAGTGTAAGCATCCAAACTTTGCAGTTACGCTACCCTAGACTCCTTCTAGGAACTTGCCAAATATAATATGTCTACGCCTACTGGGGGCGTGGAAAATTGGCAACAAAATTTGTAACGACCAGCTGCAAAATTCATATGCCTGTGCCACCTATATAAATAAGCTTAATAAGAATTGCTAAGACGACAAACGGCATTTCTGAGAAATATATGTAATTCGATTTAATGTTGAAGTTCTGCAAATAATTTATCTGCTAAAATTATCATTTTTCGTATAGCCTAGGTCAGTTATGTTATTTTCTTTTTGTGTGTGTGACCCTGACAAAAAATGTAAATATCAAATACCTATATTTGTGTAATCGACTTAGTCCGAACAAAATTATTTACACACAAAAAAATTGACGATAGGTCCCATCAGGTATGTATGTATGTAGGCACGAACAGCTGCGCAACTATTTTCATGCCGTCGCCGCCGCGTCTCGAACGCGGACCCTTTTGCTTACACGCTTTTCATCTACCTGCTGCGCCACATCAGTTTTGCATTGTCTGTTGGCAAATCCGAAATTACTTCACTACAAGGGCGACTTTTGACAAATACAAAACTATAGAAGCTGCTGTTAATGCAAACATAATATAAACATAAATCAATTGCAATTGTGATTCTTAGAAAATGCTAAAATGCGCGCATATGAACGTATGTATTTATTTATATGTGTACATACAAAAACGGTGGTCGGTTGAATGTATGCGTATAAAGGGCGATATTTGACAAATACAAAACTAAAGAAGCGGCTGAAAATGCAAGCACAACTCAATAACAATTTTGGTTGAAGAATATGCTAGAATAAATGGCGCTGAATTTATTTGTGACCATGCATAAGCAAACGCGCTTGCACGTTTTAATGTATGTACATATGTGTAAATGTAAATATATTTTGCTGTCGCTGCCTAACGCGTGCGTGTCATAATTGGCCAAACGTTTTGTTTAATAGATTGCGACTGACTTAACGGAACTTGATGAAACTTTCAGCATATGGGCATTTCTCCAGAAAGGTCAACCACAGCCAAAAAATTCAAAGTCAATGAATGCATGTTCAGATAACATTTTTTTATAACTAATCGATTAAATTTACCTAATATAAACTAATTTTACATTTATTCATAACACATCTCGAAATATTGACACACAAAGGCGAACAAGTGCCAAAGTTCTGTTTTGAGCATTTCTGTTGCACATTTTGTTTATATTACTGTTCTTAAAGAGAGACGCTATGCAATGAAATATACTATTTGAAATCTTCGTTTATGCTTGAAGAGTAAAAGAAAAATATAAAAGGTACGATGTTATTGACTATACGGTAAATTATTTCGTTTGTTTCACCGTACATTTCGATGTCACGTTCGACCTCGAAAAATAGGTTTTGTTATCAGTAAGTCAAATGTATTTGCACAACTAGCATCAAAATTTAGTAGCAAACATAGTTTTGCATTGCAAATTTATTAAAAAAAACTTCACACAAAAATATTAAGCTATTTGGTCATAGTGTTTTATTTAAAGTGCGTAGCTTTCGACACCGTAAAAAGGTAAATAACAAATTTTAATAAACCGAAGTGAATTTTAAATCTAGGTTGGAAAAATTAAAATTTTGAATATATTTTATGAGTGTAGATGAGTACAAAAAAACAGATTTTCTATTTTGTTTTACTTATTTCAGATGAATATACCTATTTTTTTTCTCTTTTGAATATATTTTGTTACGTTTTTTACAAAATTAATAAATTGAATATGTTGAAATTCATTTCTAATGCTTTTATTCATGTACAATTACTAAAAAAAAAAAAAAAAAAAAAAAAAAAAATCGTATGGTGGAAAAAATGTCACATTCGACACGTCACCTTCGACCCTGATTAAAACTAAAAAATAAAAAAAACTACTCAATATTTTTGAATCAAATAAAATGCATTGTAAAGATGTGCCGATTTCTAATCATTTAAAATTATTCGTAATAAATTGTCACTTAAGGTTTCGCTAAAATCTCAGGTTGAACTCTTCATTTAAAAAGCGACTTACGTTTTTTGTAGCTTGCGAACCTCTTGATTTTTTGTAATTATCTTGAAAACTAACAATTGCCTAAAATCAGATTTAGCACCAATTAAAGAGCTAATCAAGAGCTAAAAGATTCACTATTCGTCAGAATACAAAAATGTTTTGGTATTCGTTTTTTATAAACTCAAATACGTACGAATGTCACATTCGCCACTAGAGAATTGCCCATATGATTCTATTGAATTTTTTACATTTTATAAAAATGCTAATTCATTCACATAGTTATATTTGCAAAAATTGAAATTGCATAAAATTCACATGAATCTACATAAATGCAAAATTTGAGATAAATTATTGAATTTAAAATACCAGATGCCCCTGTGGGAAACGAGTATCACGCCTTAGGTCTCGCCCTAAGGCAACGTTCTTACTTGTTTTCTATATATATATATACCGTTTCCATTAGTACTTAGCACTGATCTACACTAGATGCTCGCCATAGCAATAATAAAGGAACACTTGTTGGTTATATATATAATAGGCACTGATCTGCACTAGATGCTCGCCATAACAATGATAAAGGAATATTTTTATTTTTTTTCTATATATATATATACCGTTTCCATTAGTACTTAGCACTGATCTACACTAGATGCTCGCCATAGCAATAATAAAGGAACACTTGTTGGTTATATATATAATAGGCACTGATCTGCACTAGATGCTCGCCATAACAATGATAAAGGTATTTTTTTTTTTTTTTTTGTAGAGTATAACACTTTTTCTTTATATATGTATTGTTTCCATTATTACCAAACAATGATCTACACTAGATCCTTGTCATAGTAATAATAAAGGAACACTTTTTTTTTTTTTTTTTTTTTTTTTGTGTTTGTTTTGTTATATATATACCGTTAATAATAAGCAATGATGCCTGCCATACAAATCATTTTTACTCTTTTTTTTTCTCTATATTTTTTTTTTGTTATTCTTTTGCCAAATGAGTCTTCTTTCCCTACCTTTTGCCACCAGCTCACCTGTCTTTACATTATTAATATCGTGGTGACTCCGAGCAGCATCCTCGCGATCATTGGTCCTGTATGCCGGCTGCGCCAATTACCAGTCCAGTCCTGTGAGTTCCTGGCTTCCTGGGTTGTCCTGAGTGTGAACGTTGGTTGTAAGAGTTTTCTTGTATTTTCTAGATAGTTTTGACTTTGCACTTGAATGTATTTTCTGGATAGTTTTGACTTTGCACTTGAACTGTGAAAAACACTTGAATAAAAACACGACCGTTCTTTTTGTGAGTTCGCTCTGAAGTCCAGTGTGGTTTATTCAATCTTGCCTTATATAAGCCTACGCAGAGGCTATGTATAGTAAAGTACATTATGTATAAATCTAAGGGCTATGTAATGTGGGACCGCTGAGTCGGGTTGTCGCCGGATGTCGAGTCCCAGATTCAGAAATTGTTTACATCAAATACTTTAGTTCGATTTCTGTTGCATCAGCTAAATATTGTCAAGTGCTTTAAGTGGAGCGGGTCAACAATGTAAGAGTTCGATGACATTGTTGATCAGGTCAGAATAGTACGAGCGGGTTTAGGAGGGGGCCACGTAGAGCCGTTGGCGATAACTCGCGCTATGCTAACTGCAAAGTTTACCCAGCGACTGCACTTGGGCTGCAATGTGGGTGACTATGGGAACTTAATTGTTAGAGATTGACTAACTTCATCAAACTTTCACAGCTTATTAATGGCATTCATATGTCTGTATTTGCCGAAGCAAAAATCTCTAGTATTTGATTTGTGCTTTTTACAAATAGTATAGGCAGATGAGCCATGTAACATGGACGAGACTCAAATTTAAGTTTTTCGGGAAAGAAGTTTGAGTTGTGAAGGATTAGACCAATTTCGGTGACAAAGGGATCACCAAATATAAGGATGGCAACCTCCCTGAATAATAGACGGAAGGAGATCCGCACCTATAAAGACATCAATTTCCACACTCTTGTAGAACGCTGGGTGAACTAGCTGAATATTCGGAAGTTTGCTCAAAAAGTTTTGCGCAATCGAAGACAAAGGAACGTTGACAGCAAGATTTCGCAGGACGAGAGCAGAAGATTCAATCCGTAGTCTCGGTTTTAGAAAAGTTCGAAGATGGAAGTCGCAAAGCTTTTCCGATCGGGCTGTCACAGCATGACTTAAGATTGACACTCGTCTCTGCACAGGTCGGTAGAGCAATTTAATGAGGCGATATAGGCTCTCAGAAATAAGAGAAGCTTCAGATCGAAATTTCTCAGGTAGAATCATATCAGAGAATTTCAGTAAATCCAGAAATCCCATGTGATAAACAAGTAAGAAAACTCTAGTCGGAGGTGCCCAACTCAACTAGAATGTGTGTAAATCAAAAATAAATAAATAATTAAATAAATAAAAAAATCAACAAAAAAAAAAAAAAAGAAGAAAACACACATCAAGCACCTGCATTTATTTACTACATATGTATCGTTAAAGCGCATAATCTCAACTAGCACAACCACTTCATGTTTATAAGTTTAAAAAAAAAATTGAAAAAGTTACGCTGTTGTCACTGAGTTTCGAGCCCGGGACCTTTCGTTCACGCGCTTTGCGTCTACCCACTACGCCACACCAGTATTACTTTGGTTGTTGGCAAAATGCAATGTAGTACTACCAGGCGATATGTTACAAATACAAAACTAAAGAAGCTAAAGAAGCAGATAAATCGCAAATGTAACTCTTAGAATATGCTGAAATGCGCGCATATGAACGCATGAGTATGTGTACAAACAAAAACGGTGGTCTGTTTGAATGTATGCGTGTAAAGGGCGATGTATGACAAATACAAATACAATTCATACACAGATTTGGTTGAAGAATATGCTAGAATTGAATTGATTTGTGCACATGCATCAGCAGACGTGCTTGCTCGTTTCAATGTGTGTATGTGAGAATATATATAAATGTTTTTTGCTGCGCGTCTCTGCTTGCCACGTGCAGCTAAACGTTTTTTTTAATAAATCGGGACTGACTTAACGGAATTTGATGAAACTTTCAGCATATGATTTTATTGAATTTTTTACATTTTATAAAAATGCTAATTTATTCACATGGTTACTCTCCGTGAGTGGTGAAGGGGTGGGGGGAGGGGTGGGGGGTTAATTAGTAAAAAGAGCCAGTATCCAAAAAATAAAAAAATAGAAATTGCATAAAATTCACATGAATCTATATGCAAAATTTCTAGTAGTAGTACTGTACTAATTTTCACTAATATTAATAACAATAGGATTTCTTAGATTTTAAATTATTAAAAAAACGATCATTTAAAAAACAATATCATCGAAACTATTTTTGGCTCCAAAATCTTACAACCAGGAAAAAGTGAGAAAACTGTAGAAGGGTGTGCCGGACTTGGAAATCCTATGAACACGATTTTAGTTACTACAAGGATGCCTAATGACTAACAAGTAAGACGGCTTTAGTCGAGACTGAGCCCTTTGAAGAGCCAAATATCAAATCATACTACGCTTCTTTTATGCATATGCTAGAGCGTACTGCAAGCACGCACTGTATGCGCGCGTTTCTGTTTACTGTATGTGTGAGTGTATCACTATTCTATTTTGGGTATTTCGCCAGAAGCTTAATTTCATCACATTAAGAAATATTGCATCAGCTACGAATTGTGCTGTGATTGGTTGGTTTTGTAGCTCGACGAAGGACCGTTACAGCGCGACGACAGCGTTGTAGCGCTATCGTCGAGTGTGGTTCGGTGCTAGGTAGAAAAACGGAAAGAGGCAGGCGAATATGGAGTCGCGAAGCCAACGCTTCGAAACTCACTGCGCTTCAAGAAAAGAATGTAAAGCGAGCGTGCTTTAACATATAGATACAAACAACACATGCGCACACACATATGCATGCGCGCATAAGCGCGCGCTATGCTAACTGCAAAGTTTACCCAGCGACTGCACTTGGGCTGCAATGTGGGTTACTATGGGAACTTAATTGTTGAATGAGTTTTCTTAGAGATGGACTAACTTCATCAAACTTTCACAGCTTATTAATGGCATTCATATGTCTGTATTTGCCGAAGCAAAAATCTCTAGTATTTGATTTGCGCTTTTTACAAATAGTATAGGCATATGAGCCATGTAACATGGACGAGACTCAAATTTAAGTTTTTCGAGAAAGAAATTTGAGTTGTGAAGGATTAGACCAATTTCGGTGACAAAGGGATCACCAAATATAAGGATGGCAACCTCCCTGAAGAATAGACGGAAGGAGATCCGCACCTATAAAGACATCAATTTCCACACTCTTGTAGAACGCTGGGTGAACTAGCTGAATATTCGGAAGTTTGCTCAAAAAGTTTTGCGCAATCGAAGACAAAGGAACGTTGACAGCAAGATTTTGCAGGACGAGAGCAAAAGATTCAATCCGTAGTCTCGGCTTTAGAAAAGTTCGAAGATGGAAGTCGCAAAGCTTTTCCGATCGGGCTGTCACAGCATGACTTAAGTAGTAAAAAGAGCCGGTATCCAAAAAATAAAAAAATAGAAATTGCATAAAATTCACATTAATCTATATGCAAAATTTGAGAAGTCTAGCTCTAATGGTGTGAGAGATATAATTTTATAACCTGTTTTCGATAAGGTTTAAAATCGATAACAAAACAAAAAAAATATATATCGTTTTTTGGTAGCAAACTTGACCAACAAAAAAATTCAAGTCTCTAGCTTGTCTAGATGCTTCAATCGACGCGTTCAAATATACGGACAGACGGACAGACGGACGGACGGACGGACGGACGGACAGACAGACAGACGGACAGGGCTAAATAGACTCAGCTCGTCAAGAATATATATACTTTGTGGGGTCTGACACGCCTCCTTCTGCCTGTTATATACATTTAACAAAACCATTATACCCTGATTTCCCATTTTCAATGGGCTCAGGTATACCCTGGACATTATAAAGTCAATACCGGAGTTAAATGGATCTCAGGATGATTACGTGACATGGGGATAATCCGCCACAGATGCATGCGAGCTTTTTAAGCCGTTTGTTGGTAGCAGTGCTCATTATGATTACTGCCTCATATTATTCTTTCTTTTTTTTTTTACAGACAATTGAAAATTTTATTATTAATTGCTATGTGAAACTTTAAAACCGCTGTATGAAAAATTGACATAGATCATTTTCATATTCTGAGCCCATAGATTCATATGAATTTTATGCAATTTTTTTTGGATTTTGGATACCGGCTCTTTTTACCAAATACCTATTCGCAAAGCGCGTAAACGAAAAGTCCCGAGTTTGAAACTCAGTGAAATATGAAGTGGTTGTGCTAGGTGAGATGATCCGCTTTAATGTTACATATGTAGTAAATAGATGCAGGTTCGAGTCCAGGTGCGGTGAGGTTTCTTTTAATTCTGTTATTTTTTGTTTAGTAGTTTATATATTTAATTATTTATTTATTTTGATTAACATACATTATAGGTGAATAATATTTCAAATATTTGCAATTTAATTTTGGAAAATTTAATGTTAAATGCAGGGTATCTCCTAGTCGGGCACCTCCGAATAGAGTTTTCTTACTTGTTATTTCCTGCGCCCATTGAAAATGGGAAATCAAAATGGTTTTGTTATATGCATGTGGCAGGGGAATGAGGCGTGGCAGACCCCACAAAGTATATACATCCTTGATCAGGGCGACGAGCTGAGTCGATTTAGCCCGGCCCGTCCGTTTGTCTGTCCGTCCATCCATCCGTCTGTCCGTACGTCTGAACGCGTCGATTTCATAAAGTAGTAGGCTCGTGTATAGCACGCGCAGGTCAAGTTTGCTTCATAAGCTGGACTCCTGTGGTGTGTAATGTTTTCGATTTTGATGCTTATCAAAATACCTTTTTAAGGCGTATTTTGCACATTGTTTGGTCTACAGACTTCAATTTTCAATAGAATTGCGTGTAATGAATACGGAGATAACGTAATCTTAAGGTTTTGGATGCCACGCCCCATTCGCACCAATAGCCCACTATTTGTAAAAACCACAAATCAAATATTAGAGACTTTTGCTCTTTCAAATACACACATATGAATGCCATTAATAAGTCGTAAAAGTGTGATGAAAAAAGTCCATCGCTAAGAAGAGTTTTTAAATAATTAAGTTCCCATAGTAATGCCCATATTGCAGCCTAAGCAGAGTCGCTGCGTCGCTGCAGTTGCTAGAGCACGCGCCTATGCGTACGTACATATATGTGCGTGTGTATATGTTATTTTAAAGCATTCATAAAAAAACAAGTAAGAAAACTCTAGTCGGAGGTGCCCGACTAGGAGATCCCCTGAGCCCCGTCCGATTTGCATTGTTTAATACGCTATATAGCTTGCATATAATATTAAATTTACCAAAATTATATTATAATTTTGAAATTTTATTCAACTAGAATGTATGTAAATCAAAAATAAATAAATAATTAAATAAATAAACAAATTATCAAAAAAAAAAAAGAAGATAAACAAACATCACCGCACCTGGACTCGAACCTGCATCTATTTACTACATATGTAACGTTAAATCGCGTCATCTCAACTAGCACAACCACCTCATATTTATAGATTAAAAAAAAAATTAAAAAAGTTACGCTGTCGTCACCGAGTTTCGAACCCGGGACCTTTCGTTCACGCGCTTTGCGTCTACCCACCACGCCACACCAGTATCGCGTTGCCTGTTGGCAAAACGCAAAATAGTACTACAAGGCGATATGTGACAAATTCAAAACAACAGAAGCTAAAGAAGCAGATCAATCGCAATTGTAATTCTTAGAATATGCTGAAATGCGCGCATATGAACGTACGTCTGTTTTAATGTATGCGTGTAAAGTGCGAATATGACAAATACAAAACTACAGAAGCGACTGAAAATGCTCAGAAGCGGCATAAGCAGACGCGCTTGCACGTTTCAATGTATGTGTATGTGTAAATGTTTTTTGCTGCGTGTCGCTGCTTGCCACGTGCGTGTGATTATTGGCCAAACGTTTTGTTTAATAAATCGGGACTGACTTAACAGAATTTGATGAAACTTTCGGCATATGATTCTATTGAATTTTTTACATTTTATAAAAATGCTAATTTATTTACATTATCTGTTCCAAACAGACTCTCAATGGGTCGAGATGGCGAAGGGGGTGGGGGGTAATTAGTAAAAAGAGCCGGTATCCAAAAAATAAAAAAATAGAAATTGCATAAAATTCACATGAATCTATACGCAAAATTTGAGGGGTCTAGCTCTAAAGGTGTGGGAGATATAATTTTATAACCTGTTTTCGATAAGGTTTAAAATCGATAACAAAACAACCAAAATAGATATCGTTTTTTGGTAACAAACTTGACCTGCGCGTGCTATCCACGGACCCAACAAAAAAAAATTCAAGTCTCTAGCTTGTCTAGAGGCTTCAATCGACGCGTTCAAACATACGGACAGACGGACGGACGGACAGACAGACGGACAGGGCTAAATCGACTCAGCTCGTCGCCCTGACCAAGAATATATATACTTTGTGGGGTCTGACACGCCTCCTTCTGCCTGTTACATACATTTAACAAAACCATTATACCCTGATTTCCCATTTTCAATGGGCTCAGGGTATAAAAAAAGAGTGTAGAATGATTTGATTAATAGCTCTTTTCAGGGCTCAGGGTATCTCCTAGTCGAGCAGTCTCGACTAGAGCACTCTTATTTGTTTTTAAAAAGTTAGTGTATGAGCAATGTTATAAAGATATGAGAGTAAACTGATGTGAGCTAGATGAAGGAATGATTATGCAATGAAAACGTGACTTATGGATGAGTACGTAGAATTCGCAATTGAAGTATACGTTTTGGAAGGTGTTCAAGTTGTGCACTTTTAAGTCTGTATATGAAAGAACCAAGAGTATCAAAGGTTAATGATTGTGTTAATGGATTTGGATAAGTTGAGTACTTAGAGTTCTGTTTAATTAATGAGTCTTGAATAATGTTGATAACATATTTAAGTTTTAAGTCTTTCATAACATCGTCATTCCTTGCAAAAGGAAAACCGATGAAACGTCTTTCAATACGGTGCTTAGTGGATTGGAGTTTTTATGTGAAAAGGAGCAGTTGTTCCCCAAATGGAGCACCCGTATCTCCATATAGGCTGTATTAATTCTTTGTGAAGTATGACTTTGGAATGTAGAGATAGAGTTGAGTTGTAGTTGATTAACCAATCTAATTTTTTGTGTTTTGTGTTAATAGTACCTATAATATTTTGGATATGTTTTCGCCAGTTTAGTTTAGAGTCTAGAGTAAGTCCGAGGTATTTTTGTGAGGCAATAGTGTTAATTGGGAGTCCGTCTAGGCAAATTTGTGGGCAGGTGTTTGTAAATGTCATCTGAGACGTTTTGTCATGTAATATGCCTATATTCCAGTCTTCAGTCCAAGAGGAAAATTAATTGACATAGGGTTGTAAACGGCGACTGGGGAAAGTGTGGGAGTGACTGTAACATATTACAGCTATATCGTCTGCATATGTAGCTATTACATTATTGGCATATCGCTAGTATATATATATTGTAAAGAGTCGGGCTAAGAGCACTGCCCTGCGGAACACCTGCTCTGATAAGTCTTTTTGGGGAAAAGTTTCCGTTAATGTGAATAGAAAAGTGTCAATTTGTGAGCCAGGAAGAGAGGAGTTTAAATAAAGATAATGAAAATATATGTTTTAGTTTAAAAAGAAGTCCGTCATGACAGACTCCGTCAAAGAAGACAGACTGCGCCAAATTGTTTTTTCTCATGCCCTTGGAGTATAGAGAGTATACTACCCTGTGTAATTGTTCAGTGGTACCATGTTGTGAGCGAAAACCAAACTGATGATTGGGTAGAGTAGAATTGCCTTTAGTCTAAGTTTTGAAAGTATCGTTTTCAAATACATTTATTGGTCTGTACGACTTTTTTGGGTTCTAAGATCATTGTAATAATGGCTCTCTTTCAGTAGTCTGGAAAGTAAATAATTTTTATGCAGGAGTTAAGATGTAATTAATTCTGTTATGTAAGAGGTGTAAATCGTGACTCTAAATCAGTGGCAAATAATTCAGTTTTGTCTTTATCTGATTTACAGCAGTCATTACTGCCCTGAATGGCATAGTTAATTTTCGGATGTCTTTTAAAATTCTTAGTCAGTTTCCATAAACTGTGCGAGTGAGAATTTAATTTAGAGTTAGTAAGTGATCTATTCGTTTTTCTTTGTCGTTAAGAATACCTCCCTTATTTTTCTGCCAAGTCTTTCCCAGTTTGTGGTTTCTATTCGATTTCCGAAGTGCAGCCATCTTATTCTAATTTGTCTTTTAAGTGTCATGAATGATCTGACTTCGTCTGAAAGGTTAATAACAAGCCCGGGCAAGGACGACATTTTGGTGTTTTGCAGCCAGAAGTACTGAATTTTTATCCAAGACGATATTTGTAAAAATTTTTTACAAAGGTGTCAAATGAAGGAGCTGGTATAATGTATACTGCAGAAACTGTAATGTCTCCAAAAAGACTGTTAATTTTGATGCTGGCTACTTGACCGAAATTATGTGAAATGAATTTAAAAAGATAGATCGCCAGGCTGATTTGATGATTAAATAGAATAATTTGAAATTTTCGGATAGGATATACTATTTATGTGAGATTCCGAAATTAACGTGAGGTGAATGACTTTTTTATAAACCAAGCCGTAAGTTCATGTTGGTGCTTTATGAGTCCGTTAGCGTTCCATACTCAAATTCTGATTGTGTTCATTGGTTAGAGTTGTAGAGTTAAGAGTTGAATATCGAGTGTACAAGTTGAGCCATAGTTTCTTCAATTTTGGTAAGAGTAATTGTAATTTGTGATTTCCATTCAATAAATGCTTTGATCTATGCATTGATAAGTCTGATTTTGTTATTAGTGTCATCGATTGATGTGGTCTTAATTAATTGAGGAGTCTTCTTGTTTGAGGTGTTATTGGGTTTTTTTTTTTAAATGGTGCTTTTGACTGAGTTTGGTACGCCGGAGTGTCTTTGGGTTTAGTGCATGTAATTGTGAGATGATCCTTGGCACATTTGATGCAGCGAGGAGCGTGTCGGAATTATTTCTGTGTGTGTCCAAATTCCAAGCATCTATGACACTGAGGGATGACCGGTTTAGCAATAGGAGGATCAAACTTAATGATTTTGCTGTGAATAAATTAGCGTTTTTATAAAATGTGAAAAGTTCAATAGAAAGTTTAATCTATTAAACAAACCATTTGGCCTATTATCACACGCACGTAACAAACAAAGACGCGAATCAAAAAATATTTACACATACACATGCATTAAAACGTGTAAGCTCGAATACTTAGGCTGTGCACCAATAAATTCACCAATAAATTATTCTAGCATATTCTTCCACCAAATATGTGTTTTGTATTTGTCATATAGCGACCTTTACATGCATACATTCGTCCTTGTAGTGACTTTGGGATTTGCCAACAGACAATACAATACTGGTATGGCGTAGTGGACGTATAGCGCGTAAACGAAAGGTCTCAAGTTCGAAACTCAGTGACTACTGCGTAAATTTTTTATATATTATTATTATATTATTATATTATTTCTTTTTTATTATTATTTATAAATATGAAGTGGTTGTGCTAGTTGAGATGATGCGCCTTAACGTTAAATATGTAGTAAATAGATGCAGGTTCGAACTCAGGTGCGATAATGTCTGTTTTTTTTTCTCTTTAGTTTATTTATTTACTACATTTTTTATTTATTTTTGATGGACATACATTCTAGTTGTATAAAATTTCAAAAATATAATTTATTTTTGAATAATTTAATGTTATTTGCAAGCTTTGGATGGGCTTCAGGGTATCTCGTAGTTGGACAGCTCCGACTAGAGTTTTCTTACTTGTTAATTGTGAAGTCGTCACCACAAATGGATAAAATGCTTTTCTTGTTTTTATAAAAGTCTTTGATATCCGAAATAATAATTGGAGGTAGCTGGAATAGTTGAGTTTTGTAAGTGGAGGACATTAATATAATGAATCATTCATTATAAAAACCTGTACACCTTTTTCATGCGCAGTTTAAATGGGTGTGAGTGAGTGCTGTACAAATTGTCTGTATCACCAACTGGTTGTTTCGCACACTCCCATGTACTTAAGAAGTACACTAAAACTAGTATGCAGTGTTTTTTACTGCACACTATTTTTGTGTGCAGTAAACTCACTGTACAGTGAGTTGTTAGTTATGATTATTGATGACGATTTATACAAAATTTCTATGTTCGAGTGCAAAAACATAATTTTATTGTTTGTAAATAAACATTAATAAGTAATATATAATTTTATTTTAACAAAAACTTATACTTTCATTATATCTACTAAACATCTGCATACATTCATTTCTTACAGTTTAGTACTGAACAGTAGTATAGTGTTATTAAATTACTGCACCCATTTTTATCTGTGCAGTATATTCCAGTGTACAGAAGAACTGAATCACCTAGAGTAAGAACAGTAGAAATGTTGTACTCGATGTACAGGATGTACTCGATGTACTCGATGAGTGCAGTATTTTAAGAACACTTTACTACTGTATAGTACTATGCTGTAAGAAATGAATGTATTCAGGCAGATGTATAATCTGCATCCTCAGATGAGGCAGATGTATGCTGGGCGCGCATATTGGACTTGCGGAGTGCGAGTTGAACGGCCGGGCTGAGCGTGTCAGCATAAATACAACTTTGTTGTATTAGCTGGCCGCGTATGGTAAAGTGGCGAGAATTGCTGAGGCCTGAGGGGCGTGAATGTTGTAGCGAGGCGAGAATGTTATTGAGTGGCGAAAGAGTGGCTGGTGCTAAGTGGTAAATGGAGACGCCCAGTCGGGGGTAGGGCAGAAGACGAGGTGCTGCGCATTGGCTGGTGTTAACTCCTCCCCCCTTAAAAATCTGCGTCCCGCAGATCGCTGTGGCTTCTGCCTGTGTGGCATGAGCTTCGGCACTATCGGTGTTCATCACTGGTGCTTGTCGGCGTGTTGTTCTGCACCATATTATAATGATTGCGAATACCACTACTACGATTGTGGCGATTTGTGTTGTCATGGAAGTTGTAAGTCTTCCTCGTATTCTCCGTAGTAGGTCCAGGTTGCGTGTGCTAAGGCTGTGGATGAGTTGAGGTGATATCTCTTGCTGGTTAGGTGATCACCACCTTGGTGATCACCGAAGGCAAGGCTGTGGAACGTCTTGTTGTCCGCTGTTATGGATTAATTTGTGAACTGCACTAGGAACGTTTCCTCAAGCTTGTAGTTCCTGCCTTCAGCAGTGACAGTCACGTTGTAGTTGGTGAGCCACATTGTAGTTAGTGTTCCACCCTCCAGCAGTTCTACAACTCAGCGGTTGGATGCCACATAGTGACACTCGGCGTTTCCTCCCTTTAGTATCCTCGGAATGCAGTCTGCTTCGTTTAATGGAGCTAGATGTTCTTCTGCGCAGACGCTAGTATTGCCAATCCTTAGACAGCTCTTTGTTATGGCGAACAACAGATTGCTGGTCGGATGACCATTCCTTAGCGACGACTTTAGGTAGCGATTATCGGCTTTGCGAACGCCGTCGCTTCCATGGCGGTCTGATAGGGCAACGAGTCCATTTCTTTGAGAAGAAACCGTATTTCTGCTTCATCCAGTAGGTTGCTATTCACCAGTCCGGCTTTCGCAAACTGGCAGGCTCTGCTTAGTTCGCCAACTTGGTTCTCCAGTAGAATGCAAGGCAACCGTGGCGGCTTGCTCTTTGTTGTATTGGTATTGACCCTTTCAATCATTGCGTTGAGTCTCTCCAGAGACTGCTTCGACGCTTCGAAGAGCCTGTCGTTGATCCGATGTTGCTGGTTGTTGTTCTCGATGAGACTGTCCCGCACGTTCAGAATCGAATTCCATTCCGAAGCTTCTGGTGGTCCTGCAATCCATTTCCATGCTGATCCCAGTAGAATGAGCGCGCTCTCCTGACCCTCGCCAACTTGGAGAGCATCTGTAGCGTTTGTTACAAGTGGTAGAAAGTGAAGACTTGGGTTTGTCCTGCGTCCAGTTCCCGTGCCTCAGCTCGTGTTTCCTCGATGGCTGTCTCTATCTCATCCACTTTACCAAGTGGATTAAGTTGAAATATCCATTCACTCTCCAACCACTACCTTGCCTCAGCGTCACTAGCGGCCCATCGTATCTAAAGATGTGGAGCGCTCGTGTTGGCGTTAATCATCGTAGTGCAAATAATGTGATGCTATGATATGAGAGGTGTTAGTCTACAGTTTTGACTTAATACTTAACAATTTATTCTTAGGTCTATATGGGAATGTAGGTAAACAATTGCAATTTTTTATACACAATTCGTATTTTCCAGTGATATTGAGTGAGTGAGTGATACCGATAAGGACACGGAGTCCTTCGCTTGGCTCTGTGTAGTAAAGATAATGATTTCAATAGGTTTAAGACACATGGGAGCTTGTGCTAGAGGCAGGCAGCTGTTCTTCACTTCCTCACATGTGATTTATGAAGAACTTTGCCTGATCGCGTTTTCACTGTCACATTCCTATCCTGTTCGACAGTTACTTTTTTGAAACGTCTCTTGTCTTTGCCCTTAATTTGCTTATTTCTTACGAATATTTCCCGTCCGGCCTGATAGGTTACCGTTGCTGACTTATTCCTATTCTTGTTATCATTCGTGATCTGCTGCTTACGTTGTAGCAAACCTCGAATATCCTCATGCTCTTTTTGTTTCACTTCTAACATTTTTTGCAAATCTAGAGTCGTACCACAGTTAAAGAAATATCCGTTTATCCGTATTTCCTCTGCGTAACAGAGTGAATGGAATTATTGTACCTATCGACTGAAATAACGACAAGTTCATCGACCGTGTAAGTCTTGCCTGAGACAACGATATATTTCCAAGAATGTGGAATGAAACCTTTCTACTTCGCCGTTCACTCTTTCTTTAGTGAAGGCGCGTGATAGACCTCTATACCCAAGGTTTTGAGAAAATTCAAAACCGACGTTCAGAGTAAACCTCGTTTATCGGATACCATTGTCTTTGGTGCAGTAAAATAGTGCAACACCTTGATCAATTCTTCGCGCAAATTTAGTGCTGATTGGTTTATTAGTTTGGCGTATTTAGAGAATTTTTCTACGCCACTGAGGTATTTTTTTCTCTCTAACTAGCCATTTTCAAGAAGCTAAAAGTTAGTGAATTTCTAAGTGCTCGAGAATGTTCTCGTTCTATATCCATCTATCTCGTCTTCGCCTGATGTCTTACACGCTATTCTCGTTTTTAAAAGAGAGAATGACTCCCGATAGCACTCTGGGAAAGATTGCAAATAAGCATTAGGAATTTTTACTACATTTATGATTATTGGGCGTAAGTGTTCCCACAGCGAGGTGGTTAAAGATTCTATTGAGTCACTCGTCAAAGGAATAAAGTGTCTGGTGTAGCCAGGGAATGGCGTTTCGAGAGAATAAGTTCTCTCTTCGGTGTCAAACACTATCTGATTTCTGAAGACATTAATTGGTGCTTCTACATTGCGTCGTGTGTTATGTACTGTGGCTACAGAATTTGAATCTGTGTGAGAAATACCAACGGCGAGAGAATCTGTATCGAGAGCATTTAGTTGGGGTGGAAGGAGTGAAAGTGCGTCTGACTTTCCTGTTTGACTTTCCTGGTTTGTACAACAATTCACAATTGTATTATTCGATACGTGCTTTCCACCTTTCCAACTCCGCGTTTTAATTACGATTTCCTAAAGAATATGTAAAAGCCTGATGATCTGTAAAGATCTTAATGAAACCAGCACCGTAAAGGTACGAGCGCA
Source organism: Drosophila meridionalis (assembly GCA_035045145.1). Taxonomy (NCBI): domain Eukaryota; kingdom Metazoa; phylum Arthropoda; class Insecta; order Diptera; family Drosophilidae; genus Drosophila; species Drosophila meridionalis. The sequence goes on from JAWNPG010000023.1 coordinate 7,865,445, forward strand.
AATTATCCAAAACCCAAATGATCTCCAGCAATTCTTTTTCATTGGCGGTATAGCTCTCTTCAGTTTTATTCAAGGACGTGAATATGTAGGCTATCGACTTGTGTTCCCATCCTGAATTTGGGACAAAACTGCTCCTAGTGCGTACTTGGACGCATCGGTAGTCAAATGAAAAGGTTTGTGGAAGTCTGGGAAAGCCAATACCTCAGAAGACGAGAGAAGAGTTTTTAGTTCTTCGAACGCCTTTAAACATGACTCATCTAGTTCAATGGGAACTTTCTTTGATTGAGAAGCTTTGACTCCTGCACCAAGCAAGCTCTTTAACTCCTTGACATTGGAAGGTGGTGCTAGTTTCTTAATAGCTTCCACTTTCCTGACTTCTGGTCGTATACCGTCAGAGGCTACGATGTAACCCAAGAATTCGACCTGAGTAGACAAGAAATGCGTCTTCTCAAGGTTAACTTTCAAGTCAACTTCCTGAAGCGTTTTGAAAATCTGTCGCAAATGTTCCCAGTGGTTTTCATAGCTATCGCTGAAGACGATTATATCGTCTACTTGGTGGAATCCTGAAGTCAGGTCAAACATTGTGAAATACTTTGCTGCGCCAAGACTAGGTTTCTGGTGTAGTTACTGTTTTTTCCCATTAGGTTTGGGTTTCTTGGGAACTATCCAAATTGGAGAATTATAAGGGCTCTTAGACGGCCTAATTATTTCCTCTTTTTCTAACTCTTTGACTTATCGTTCTAGCTCTTCTCTCATATGAGCTGGGTACGGGTAAACCTTGGAATAAATGGGCTCTTGAGTTGTGGTCCGAATCTCAGCTCTCTCTGCCGTCTTAACTGTACGACCTGGGACGAGAGGTTGAAGAATGTCCGCGAATTCTTCGAGTAAAAGTTCGCGAGCCTTTCGCACTTCTTATGAGTGTGTGTCGTCAAGCAGAATGTTAACGGATTATGATTTCTTTCCGAGTAGTGGGATTAAGAAGGTCATCTTTCCTGTCTATCACTGCATTCAGCTCTCTCAAGCTATACCATCGAACGATTTTAAACCTGGGAGTACATAAAAGGTGAGGGGCATGCTGTTTCCTACCATGGTCCTGTCAGGTATTGTTTGATTTCGATATTTCCCGCAGCTGACTGTACCAAAAATGGTTTTGGTAAATTGGTGCAACCTGAGGCCACTTTGAGACAGATAAAGTTCTTATTAGCTCCAGTGTTCCCATTTTGGCTTATTTTAAGCTAGATCTGGCTTATTTTGAAATGAAATAGCTTAGAAAGTGGTTGAAATGCTTATAGCTTGAAATCTAGCTTATTTCAAATGTCATAAAGCTTTTTTTTTTAGTGATTATAAAGTATTTTAATGGTAATTTTAAGGGGCAAATCATACCAAATTAGTATTTTTCGGTGAATTTTGGTATCTTATGCAATTTTCTGCATAAATTTATGTTAATATTATTTGGTCACACTACAGTAATATTAGGCGCTTTAAATTTATGTGAAAAATGCCAAAAGTTATTTATAAACAGAATTTTCGCGTTCTGTGGATAAAAGACAACAGACTCCACAAAATCATATTGCTGCTTTTGTAAAGCAACAATTGGGGCTAAATTATGCGAATTGCGGCAGCATGCCGCTACCAAAAATATGTCGTGTGCATGCAAGGCAATACGCAAACAAACAAAATTAATTTTGTTCCAAAGTCGTTTAAAGCAGAGGAAATTGATGATATAATTTCATTTATATATTAATATATAAATATTATTAAAATTTCTATTACAAATTATACATTATACAAGTGGTTTTATCGTTAGCTTATTTTTAAGAATTTTTTTTGTTCAATTTTAGCTTATTCTAGCTTATTTTTTTCTTCTATCTAGCTTATGGTTTTTCTGAAAATATGGCACCACTGATTAGCTCCAGTGTCAATGAAGAACTGGAGTAATGCCCCATCACTCGTACCATATTCTATATATGGTACGCTAGAGAGGCATTCGTCATAAAATTTGCTTTCCCTCGTCTAGCTCCACCAACCTTTCTCCGGTCTGGTTCGTCTCATCCTCTTGTGATGAGTGTTCGGCCAGACCAGTCCCATGTGCATGGTTGGTTGCCGCATAAGACGTATTCATATCTTTTTAGCCTCCTTCTTCTTGAATTTCCCCACTACCACTAGAATGGAATGAATGGAGCTCTCTTGAAATTGCCCATGAGGAAGTGTTTGATCTAAAAGATTGTCCAGATTGGTTGGACTCCATCTTCAAGGCAACTCTTGTCGGCTGTACCTCAGATCTTGGAGTGAATGGAGGCCGACTGATAGCATTAGCGTTAGCGTACCCTTGGTGTGGCACTGCGTAGCTATCGTTGTTAGAGTTCAAGAAGTGGCGCGAGGGGCGGAATGCCGAATAATATGGCGATGGGCCCATTGTGCGTGGGTTTCCAGAAAAAGCGTTTCCTGGATGTAAATGTGGGACCAGCCCTCATACAAACATTTTGTAATTCGTTTCACCAGGAGTATGCTTTAGGGAGGTCGTTCGGCTTACGCAGCATAAGGAATCTGGGCAAGTCGCCATTTGGGCCACCTACGAAAATGTCCAACGCTTTCTTCATATAGATGTCCATTGGGACAGATGCTATCTCCGTTGAGTAATGGTCATTCCTCAACTTCCCCATTATCAAAGAAAAGTGGCTATTAACTTTGTTAAAAAAGACACTAGTTTCTCCTTGAAACATTTTTCCTAACTGTACGTGCGTGCATATGTATATGTGTATGTGTTGTTTGTAGGTATGCATACAAAATCGTAGAATGATTTGATATTTGGCTCTTCACAGGGCTCAGGGTATCCCCTAGTCGAGCAGTCTCGACTAGAGCACTCTTACTTGTTTGACATACATTCTAGTTGAAGAAAAGCTAAAAATAAAATAAACTTTGTATGTATTTTTTATTTTCACTCTTAACTCTTTTTATTTTTTCTTGCTCTTTTAACTCTTAACACTAAAAATGCCGATAAATAAAAACAGTCGCGAAGATTTAATCGGTTGTGTCGCGGATAGTAAAAGAATGTTTTGAGCTTTTTTTCTAATTGCAATTTACTTGCGCTAAAAAGAGCACAAGTGATAAACAGAGGTTTTTTTATACCCTGAGCCCATTGAAAATTGGAAATCAGGGTATAATGGTTTTGTGAAAATGTATGTAACAAGCAGAAGGAAGCGTGGCAGACCCCATAAAGTATATATATTCTTGATCAGCGCGACAAGACGAGTCGATATAGCCCTGTCCGTCTGTCCGTCCGTCCGTCCGTCTGTCCGTCAGTCCCTGTGAACGCTGAGATATTTTTTAAGTACGCAACGTAGAGACTTGAAATTTTACATGAATACTCGATAATACCATACGCTGCACAAGTTTATAAAATTTTTCCGATAACTCATTCCATTTCGATTTTATGAGCATTTATCGATAATATGTGTTTTTAAGGCGTGATTTGTACATCGTTTGAGCTAGAGACTTCAAATTTGCTGCGTAGTTGCGTGTAATGAATACGGAGATAACGTTATCTTTAGATTTTGGGTGAAACGGCCCATTCGCCCCCAATAGCCCCCTATTTGTAAAAAGCGCAAATCAAATACTAGAGACCTGTGCTTTGGCAAATACATACATATGAATGCCATTAATAAGTTGTGAAAGTTTGATGCACGTAGTCCATCGCTAAGAAAAGTTATTAAACAATTAAGTTCGCATAGTAATGCCCACATTGCAGCCCAAGCGCAGTCGCTGCGTCAACTGCGTAGTTGGCAGGGCGGGCGCTTATACTTGCGTGCATATGTGTGTGCGTATGTGTTGTTTATATGCAAGCCAAGTAGCTGGAAAATCACCTTTGGAGATTAGAGGTGAACTTTCCAACAGCAATCGCGACCCCCAGAATTTTATTACAATAACCACAACAATAACATTTACGAGTTCCACTAGTAGTTCCATATAAACTACGGCAACTACTCCAACTGCTGCAATCAGCAGCGCAATCCCTAGCGGAAGCGTGGATAGTCATGTAGCCACTCCAATGCTCAGCGAAGCTGTAACAAACCTGTCGGCAGCCCAAAAAAATTTTAAAATGATTCTATTCATCCGTTATCTCCCACTACTAGCTTCAAGAGGCATCACAGAGAAGTTGCCTTGGTCTCAGCATCATTCAACATTGTAAGCCCAAGCAACAGATTTCGCCTGCTAGACATGGACATGGATGTCAACAGCGAAAGTCATGTCGATGAAAGCTCTATAAATACAAATGCAGGCCCTAGTACTGCCTCTGCAGTTGATCAACATTACACTCCTGATTTTAATGATAAACCCAACAACCAACAACAAGCTCCTATAAACAACAACCAGCGTATAGTTTCTGCAAAGCCACCGCAAATAGTTTAAGCATCACTGATCTTAATGATCTTTAGAAAGTCACTAGCCTTGACAACGTGGCAATCAAGGAGAAACTGCCAGAATATTTCCAAAAGACAGTGACACTTACAGAGTCATTGTTAGCCATTTTGATATACTTGGTATTGAGTTCCACACAGGAAGAGAAACCGTATAGAATAGTGGTAAGGGGACTGCACCACAGCGCTTTGATCCAGGAAATAATTGCCGATTTAAAAAAAAAAATTTTTAATACTCTGCAAGTTCATAACTCAAGATTGAGTCTAATAGGGATGAAAAGCTAAATAAATTCTTCATAAATATAAAGCCGTGCGCAAAAATTAAATACATATATGATGTCAAGACACTTTGCCGGCAAAAGATGAGAGTAAAAAGGATACGAAAAACATCTAAAATCACCCAATGCACGTGATGCCAAGAATATGGTCACACAGCCAAGTACTGTCGTCGTCATCCCAACTGTGCTTGATGTGGACAGGACCACTTTTCTAAGCAGTGGGTACGTCCCTAAGATGTATCACCTACCTGTTTGCACTGTGGAGGAAACCATATGGCAAGCTACAAACGATGCCAGTGGTACCAGGATTACAAGCGACGAACAACGGGCTCTTTACTAAATAAAAACAAGTAAGAAAACTCTAGTCGGAGGTGCCCGACTAGGAGATACCCTGAGCCCCGTCCGATTTGCAATGTTTAATACGCTATATAGCTTGCATATAACATTCAATTTTCCAAAATTAAATTATCATTTTGAAATTTTATTCAACTAGAATGTATGTAAATCAAAAATAAATAAAAAATTTAATAAATAAACAAATCAACAAAAAAATAAGAAAAACAACCATCACCGTACCTGGACTCGAACCTGCATCTATTTACTACATATGTAATGTTAGAGCGCATCATCTCAACTAGCACAACCACCTAAATAAAATAAAAATTTAAAAAGTTACGCTGTTGTCACTGAGTTTCGAACCCGGGACCTTTCGTTTACGCGCTTTTGCGTTTACCCACTACGCTACACCATTGTTGAGTTGCTCGTTGGCAAAACGCAAAGTAGTACTACAAGGCGATATGTTACAAATACAAAACTAAAGAAGCACATCAATCGCAATTGTAATTCTTAGAATATGCTGAAATGCGCGCATATGAACGTATGAGTATGTGTACATACAAAAACGGTGGTCTGTTTGCATGTATGCGTGTAAAGGGCGTTATATGACAAATACAAATACAATTCAAACACAGATTTGGTTGAAGAATATGCTAAAAATAAATGGTCATGAATTTATTTGTGCGCATGCATAAGCAGACGCGCTTGCTCGTTTCAATGTGTTTATGTGAGAATATATGTAAATGTTTTTTGCTGCGCGTCGCAGCTTGCCACGTGCAGCTAAACGATTTTAATAAATCGGGACTGACATAACGGAATTTGATGAAACTTTCAGCATATATTTTATTGAATTTTTTACATTCTATAAAAATGCTAATTTATTCACATGGTTATATTTGCAACTGACTCTGAATGACACGAGAATGGCCTGGGGGGGGGGGGGGGGGGGGTAATAACCAAAAATAGAAATTGCATAAAATTCACATGAATCTATATGCAAAATTTGAGAAGTCTAGCTCTAATGGTGTGGGAGATATAATTTTATAACCTGTTTTCGATAAGGTTTAAAATCGATAACAAAACAACAAAAGTTGATATCGTTTTTTGGTAACAAACTTGACCTGCGCGTGCTATCCACGGACCCAACAAAAAAAAATTCAAGTCTCTAGCTTGTCTAGATGCTTCAATCGACGCGTTCAAACATACGGACAGACGGACGGACGGACTGACGGACGCTAAATCGACTCAGCTCGTCGCACCATAAATTTTTTGACTTTATGCCACCTATCACGGAAAATCGCCCATAGTTCAAAGGCTTGAAAAGCAAGCCGACAACTTGGGATCAGCCAACTCAAAGTGGCACCGTGTGAAAAGATCTTTGAATCAGTTTCAATCGAATAAGGAATACAAGGAGGTCATACAGGCATTAAAAAAAACATTGACCAAAGTAAAAAGAAATTATTATTGGAAAAATAATATATATATATATATATCTTATATCAAAGAATACATAAAATGTCCAAAAGGCCTAATATCTAAAATAACAACACAATATCCGAAGTATAAAGACCCCAATGACAATAACTGAGACACCAACACATGCCTTCGACAGAGTGATAGACACTATAGGTCCACTAACACGTTCTGAAAATGAAATAAAATGATGAATATGCAGTTACGCTTACCTCTACTGCATATCATCACCAGACTTTAGGGACAATAGAACGAAGTCATCGAATATTCAATGAATACGTTCGTTCATACATCTCTGCAGACAAAACTGATTGGGATGTTTCGATACAATATTTCACAAATGGTGTCAACATGACACCATCAGCAACGCATGAATATTGTCCATACGAACTAGTCTTTGGTAGACTACCAAGACAGTTCATACACTTTAACAAAATAAATAAGATAGGTTCTTTATATTATTTAGATGATAAGGAAATAAAATTTCAATTAGAAGCTGTGTATAAAAGAACTAGAATTATGTTAGAAAAAGGCGATAAAGTACTAATAAGAAACGAACGGGCATAAATAAGACCCAGCATATTGAGGTCCATATATAGTAAAGACAATAGAAGATAATGATAATATTTTCATTAAAGATAATAAAAATAAGAAGCAGAAAGTACATAGGGATATGTGAAAAATATATATTACATAAAAAAATTAAAAATAACAAGTAAGAACGTTGCCTTAGGGCGAGACCTAAGGCGTGATACTCGTTTCCCACAGGGGCATCTGGTATTTTAAATTCAATAATTTATCTCAAATTTTGCATTTATGTAGATTCATGTGAATTTTATGCAATTTCAATTTTTGCAAATATAACTATGTGAATGAATTAGCATTTTTATAAAATGTAAAAAATTCAATAGAATCATATGCTGAAAGTTTCATCAAGTTCCGTTAAGTCAGTCGCAATCTATTAAACAAAACGTTTGGCCAATTATGACACGCACGCGTTAGGCAGCGACAGCAAAATATATTTACATTTACACATATGTACATGCATTGAAACGTGCAAGCGCGTTTGCTTATGCATGGTCACAAATAAATTCAGCGCCATTCATTCTAGCATATTCTTCAACCAAAATTGTTATTGAGTTGTGCTTGCATTTTCAGCCGCTTCTTTAGTTTTGTATTTGTCAAATATCGCCCTTTATACGCATACATTCAACCGACCACCGTTTTTGTATGTACACATATAAATAAATACATACGTTCATATGCGCGCATTTTAGCATTTTCTAAGAATCACAATTGCAATTGATTTATGTTTATATTATGTTTGCATTAACAGCAGCTTCTATAGTTTTGTATTTGTCAAAAGTCGCCCTTGTAGTGAAGTAATTTCGGATTTGCCAACAGACAATGCAAAACTGATGTGGCGCAGCAGGTAGATGAAAAGCGTGTAAGCAAAAGGGTCCGCGTTCGAGACGCGGCGGCGACGGCATGAAAATAGTTGCGCAGCTGTTCGTGCCTACATACATACATACCTGATGGGACCTATCGTCAATTTTTTTGTGTGTAAATAATTTTGTTCGGACTAAGTCGATTACACAAATATCGGTATTTGATATTTACATTTTTTGTCAGGGTCACACACACAAAAAGAAAATAACATAACTGACCTAGGCTATACGAAAAATGATAATTTTAGCAGATAAATTATTTGCAGAACTTCAACATTAAATCGAATTACATATATTTCTCAGAAATGCCGTTTGTCGTCTTAGCAATTCTTATTAAGCTTGTTTATATAGGTGGCACAGGCATATGAATTTTGCAGCTGGGCGTTACAAATTTCGTTGCCAATTTGCCACGCCCCCAGTAGGCGTGGCAAGTTTCTAGAAGGAGTCTAGGGTAGCGTAACTGCAAAGTTTGGATGCTTACACTCCAAAAATGTGAAAGTTACAGGGTATTTTTTCGATATACCACGCCCCCAAAGGGGCGTAAGATTTATTTTTGGGGAATCAATAGAGGGGGCCCCCAGTAACACAAACATCCAATTTGGAATCGTCTAGCTCTAAAACTGTAGGAGCTATAAGCTTTTTCCGATTTGCCACGCCCCCTGAAGGCGTAGGTATGTCCGCCATATCTTTTTGATCTTGGCTTGCTTATCCGAGTATATATATCAAATTTCAAGTCTCTAGCATCAATAGTGCTCAAAATATAGCTGAATTTGTAAAATCACTCTATATTCAGATCCGATTTGCCACGCCCCCAGTGGGCGTGGACATAAATTTTTTTTATCAATCTTTATAGAATCGAAGCGTTAAGATACGTGCCAAATTTCAGCATTCTAGCTTTAAAACTGTAGAAGTTACAGTTTTCCCGATTTGCCACGCCCCCAATGGGCGTAGATATATCCGCCATATCTTTTTGAACTTGGGTGGTCAACGCAAGTATACATTCCAAATTTCAACTCTCTAGCTCTTCAACTAATATGATTTCTATGATTTCTATTAACTATGGGCGCAACCATTTTCCGATTTGCCACGCCCCTAGTGGGCGTATCCGGAAAATCTTGACACTTTATAATTCGAGGGTATACACGAGTATATGTTCCAAATTTCAAGTCTCTAGCTTCAATAGCGTAGAAAAATATTGCATTCATACGGACAGACGGACAGACAGACAGACGGACATTTCACAAAACCAATATACTCTTTTTCCCTTTGGGAAACGAGTATAAAAATAAATTGTCCGATCGTAAAAAAAAAATTTTTTTTGTTTGTGTTTTGAATAAATAATGCAAATTTTAATTCTTCTAAAAAGCTGAAATAAAGTATAACGTAGCTTCAAAAATATATTAAACACATAAAGAAAACATATTTATATTAAACTTGCACTTGTAGAATGGGAAACACAACTAAAAATTGATTTCCTTCTAAAATTAAATACAATACACTAACACTTGCTCTAAATGACTCCATGTATTTCGTCATTTCTTTAAGAAGGGAGGTGTGGCATATCTATCCTAACATTATTATAAATTAAAGGGTATAACAATCACTTGATATATTGTTACACTTTGTAATAATATATATAAACATATTGTAGATATCACGTAATTAAAACACGTCTTGTCAGTTTCATGTGTTTTCCGGAGTGTCTTCTCCGTTTTATTTAATTATATATTTTACTTATTGCATAAGCGACGGATCGTATTACTGCACTTATATATATATTTATGATTGTATAAACATAACAACAAAGTGTCGTTATGTTATGAGTTGATACTCTAACTTTAAGTTGGGCATATGACCACTTGTTATATTGTATACTCTACAATACTGTGGGCATATGCTCCTTTGGCATGCAACATACTACACCTCCCTTTTTAAAAAAATAACGTAATATATTGTAGTTATTTAATATAAAAATTATTATTAGTGTTATTTTTATATATTTTATTTTCTATGTTGTATACATATATATATATATATATATTTTTTTTTTTTATAAACAAAAAAAATTTTTTTTTAAATATATATATATTCTTATTCCTTTTTTTTTTATTTATTAATCCTTTTTAGCCTATCCTTATGAACTTTTTGTTCCTTATTTTTCTTGTTCTTTATAATTATATTATTATTGTTTTCTACACTAATGACCTCAAATGGTCCTATATAAGAAGGTTCTAATTTATGACCTGTTTCGATTTTTAACCAAACTTGGTCTCCTATTTCTAGTTTAAAATCAAATGATTTTTTATCATATATTTGTTTTTGTTTTAATTTAAATTTTTCTAAAAGTATACGCGCTCGTTTATAAGCGCTTTCTAATCTAAACTTAACTTCTTTAGAATAGTCATCTATGTTATAGACTGGCTCTATTCTATCTATGCTATTGAAATGAATTGGTAAGTTGCTTTGCTTACCAAATACGAGTTCGTAAGGACAATAATTATGACTAACAGAAGGTGTTGTATTAAAACAATACACAAAGTATTGTAACCATATGTCCCAATGAGTTTTATCAACTGATATATATGATCTAATGTATTCGTTGAATGTTCTATGACTTCTTTCAACGGTACCTAAAGTATGGTGGTGGTGTGCGGTAGATGTTATGTTGTCTACTTTTAAATATTTACACAAGTCATTTATAATTGAATTCTTATATTCTGTTCCCATGTCCGTAATGAACGTCTTCATTGGACCGTACTTCAGAATAAAAGATTCGAATATGGCTTTTGCGACAGTTGTTGCACTTTTATCTGCAACAGGAATTGCTACCAAATACTTAGTCAAATCACATATTAAAGTGATTGCGTATTCATTCCCATTTTCCGAACGTGGTAGTGGACCAATTGTGTCTACTATCACTCTGTCAAAAGCATATTGTGGAGTTTCGGTGATTATCATAGGTGATCTTACATGTTTCGTCGTTTTCGACGTCAGGCATTTTGGACATTTATTTATGTATTCTTTTATATGACGTGTCATATTTTTCCAATAATAATGTCTCTTTACTTTGGCCAAAGTTTTTGTTATGCCTGTATGACCTCCTTGAATTGGATCGTCATGGTATGTAGACAATATTGCTTCTTTTTCTTTCTCATTTTGAATGAGAGACACCGGCTTGAGTAGCGCTACTCTTAATGATTTCAAATTTTCATTGCCCAATTGCTTAAAAGTATCTATTGAAATGGATTCAAAGATCTTTTCGCTCGGTGCCACTTTTAGTTGGCTGATTTTAGATACACCGGCTTGCCATTCAAGCCTTTGGAAAAACTGACCTAAGTCGAGAATTCCATTGGAGTACAAATCGCTAACATTAATTCTTGCTATAACTTTTTTTCCATGTTTCAATAAGCATGTCGAATCTGTTATTCGCAAGGTCACTACTTTTCGTACCTCGTCATTTGAGATGACTTCGTATACGTTGGGCTTAGAAGACTTTGCTTTGGCAATAGTTCTTGTTTATTTTCTGCGCAGAAATTGTTTTGTCTACTTTGATGCCTGGTAGTGACTTTCAGTACTTTTTTACTCATATCAATTAAGTCGGATATTGTTATCCTTGACAGGGCATCTGCCACAAAATTATCTTTTCCTCTCAGATATTCTACCGTAAAATCATACTCTTCTAACTCGAGTCGCATGCGTGTTAATTATACTCGTTTCCCAAAGGGAAAAAGAGTATATTGGTTTTGTGAAATGTCCGTCTGTCTGTCTGTCCGTCTGTCCGTCTGTCCGTCTGTCCGTATGAATGCAATATTTTTCTACGCTATTGAAGCTAGAGACTTGAAATTTGGAACATATACTCGTGTATACCCTCGAATTATAAAGTGTCAAGATTTTCCGGATACGCCCACTAGGGGCGTGGCAAATCGGAAAATGGTTGCGCCCATAGTTAATAGAAATCATAGAAATCATATTAGTTGAAGAGCTAGAGAGTTGAAATTTGGAATGTATACTTGCGTTGACCACCCAAGTTCAAAAAGATATGGCGGATATATCTACGCCCATTGGGGGCGTGGCAAATCGGGAAAACTGTAACTTCTACAGTTTTAAAGCTAGAATGCTGAAATTTGGCACGTATCTTAACGCTTCGATTCTATAAAGATTGATAAAAAAAATTTATGTCCACGCCCACTGGGGGCGTGCTATATTTTGAGCACTATTGATGCTAGAGACTTGAAATTTGATATATATACTCGGATAAGCAAGCCAAGATCAAAAAGATATGGCGGACATACCTACGCCTTCAGGGGGCGTGGCAAATCGGAAAAAGCTTATAGCTCCTACAGTTTTAGAGCTAGACGATTCCAAATTGGATGTTTGTGTTACTGGGGGCCCCCTCTATTGATTCCCCAAAAATAAATCTTACGCCCCTTTGGGGGCGTGGTATATGGAAAAAATACCCTGTAACTTTCACATTTTTGGAGTGTAAGCATCCAAACTTTGCAGTTACGCTACCCTAGACTCCTTCTAGAAACTTGCCACGCCTACTGGGGGCGTGGCAAATTGGCAACGAAATTTGTAACGCCCAGCTGCAAAATTCATATGCCTGTGCCACCTATATAAACAAGCTTAATAAGAATTGCTAAGACGACAAACGGCATTTCTGAGAAATATATGTAATTCGATTTAATGTTGAAGTTCTGCAAATAATTTATCTGCTAAAATTATCATTTTTCGTATAGCCTAGGTCAGTTATGTTATTTTCTTTTTGTGTGTGTGACCCTGACAAAAAATGTAAATATCAAATACCGATATTTGTGTAATCGACTTAGTCCGAACAAAATTATTTACACACAAAAAAATTGACGATAGGTCCCATCAGGTATGTATGTATGTAGGCACGAACAGCTGCGCAACTATTTTCATGCCGTCGCCGCCGCGTCTCGAACGCGGACCCTTTTGCTTACACGCTTTTCATCTACCTGCTGCGCCACATCAGTTTTGCATTGTCTGTTGGCAAATCCGAAATTACTTCACTACAAGGGCGACTTTTGACAAATACAAAACTATAGAAGCTGCTGTTAATGCAAACATAATATAAACATAAATCAATTGCAATTGTGATTCTTAGAAAATGCTAAAATGCGCGCATATGAACGTATGTATTTATTTATATGTGTACATACAAAAACGGTGGTCGGTTGAATGTATGCGTATAAAGGGCGATATTTGACAAATACAAAACTAAAGAAGCGGCTGAAAATGCAAGCACAACTCAATAACAATTTTGGTTGAAGAATATGCTAGAATGAATGGCGCTGAATTTATTTGTGACCATGCATAAGCAAACGCGCTTGCACGTTTCAATGCATGTACATATGTGTAAATGTAAATATATTTTGCTGTCGCTGCCTAACGCGTGCGTGTCATAATTGGCCAAACGTTTTGTTTAATAGATTGCGACTGACTTAACGGAACTTGATGAAACTTTCAGCATATGATTCTATTGAATTTTTTACATTTTATAAAAATGCTAATTCATTCACATAGTTATATTTGCAAAAATTGAAATTGCATAAAATTCACATGAATCTACATAAATGCAAAATTTGAGATAAATTATTGAATTTAAAATACCAGATGCCCCTGTGGGAAACGAGTATCACGCCTTAGGTCTCGCCCTAAGGCAACGTTCTTACTTGTTTTGAACTTGGGTTTACCATGGAAAATAAATATGTTAAAGGTCTGTGATCAGTTCTTACTGTAAAATGTTTGCCATATATATATGGTCGAAAATGTATTATTGCCCAGTGTATAGCTGCTAGTTCTTCTTCTGTAGTACTCTTATTGCTTTCACCTTTAGTGAATGCTCTTGATGCATATGCAACTGGGAGTTGGAGACCATTATAGTTTTGAGTTAAAACTGCTCCACATGCGTGCTTGCTTGCATCTGTGATTATGCAAAATTCTTTGCTGAAATCTGGGTACTGCAATAAATTTGGTTGAACAAGTTGATTTTTTAGGTACTGAAATGCCTTTTCACATTCTATTGTCCATTTAAATTGGACATTCTTTTTACATAATCTTGTTATGCGCCGTGAATATTCGGTGAAGTTTTTTATAAAACGTCTATAATAATTGCAAAATGCAACAAATCTTCTAGCGCTGTCTGCGTCCGTTGGGACAGGATAGTTATTTATAACATCAAATTTTTTATCGTCTGGTAAGATTCCTTTATCTGTGCATCTATGACCTAAAAACGTCACCTCCTGCATGAAAAATGAACATTTTTCTGGATGTAATTTCAGATTGTGTTTTCTACAAAGTTTGAAAACATCTGTTAAATTTTTAATCATATGTTGTTCAGAACAACCAATAACGATTAAATCATCCATGTAAAGGAAAGCTTGTGAAGGCTCTAATTCTCTGAAATGAATTAGGCGCTATTTTCAAACCAAATGGTAATCGTGTGAAGCGATATGAGCCATTGCTCGTTGAAAAAGACGTTATATTTCTTGAGCTTTCTTCGAGCTCAATTTGATGGAAACCTGACATTAAATCAAGGCATGAAAAATATTTAGCTCTACCCAATTGATCAAGAATATCGTGGAAATTTATCTGACAGCAATTTTTTATTTATTTGGCGATAGTCAATTACTAATCGCCATTTCTTCTCTTTAGAGCCGGAAGAGATTTCTTCGGGACTAATAAGAGTGGGCTATTATAGGGTGATACAGACGGTTCAACAATATTTTGTTCAATTAACTTTCCAACTTGATGCTGGATTTCTTCTATTTGGCTATGCGGACATCGATAATTTTTTACATATACTGGCCCATCATTCCCGTATGTCTATTTTTATCAGCGTTTGCAAAAACTACTCTGTAGCAGTAATAGCAATAAGAATTATGCTATGCTCTGGCTACCGCTCTCATTTATAACGGAGCCGTAGCAGAGCCATAGTCGAACGAAAAATTTTATGAGCTCTGCTCTGCTCTCGTAGTTCATTGTTTTCATATCGGTAGCAATAGCAATAGCACAAAACGAAATGAACGACTACGCTCCGTCAGAGCGGTAGTCGAAAAACGAGAGCAATAGCGATAGCTGAAACAGAGAGCGAGATGAAATCATAGCAAGATGAGAACAGAGCCAAATGAGAGCATATCGAGATGATAACAGAGCGAGATGGGAGCAAAACGAATGTGCGAGAGCGATATGAGTAGCAGCAGATCTTTCTGTTTGTTTTATTTAAATTAATGATTATAATTTAAGTTTATTTGAAAATGAAGGATTTTATGTAGTATTAGTTAATTATAATCATTAATTTAAATAAAAACAAACATATCGCTCTCGCACATTCGTTTTGCTCCCATCTCGCTCTGTTATCATCTCGATATGCTCTCATTTGGCTCTGTTCTCATCTTGCTATGATTTCATCTCGCTCTCTGTTTCAGCTATCGCTATTGCTCTCGTTTTTCGACTACCGCTCTGACGGAGCGTAGTCGTTCATTTCGTTTTGTGCTATTGCTATTGCTACCGATATGAAAACAATGAACTACGAGAGCAGAGCAGAGCTCATAAAATTTTTCGTTCGACTATGGCTCTGCTACGGCTCCGCTATAAATGAGAGCGGTAGCCAGAGCAAAACGAAAAACTACAGAGTAGCGTAGCATTTTCAAACGCTGATTTTTATACTCGTTTCCCAAAGGGAAAAAGAGTATATTGGTTTTGTAAAATGTCCGTCTGTCCGTCTGTCCGTATGAATGCAATATTTTTCTACGCTATTGAAGCTAGAGACTTGAAATTTGGAACATATACTCGTGTATACCCTCGAATTATAAAGTGTCAAGATTTTCCGGATACGCCCACTATTGATGCTAGAGACTTGAAATTTGATATATATACTCGGATAAGCAAGCCAAGATCAAAAATATATGGCGGACATACCTACGCCTTTAGGGGGCGTGGCAAATCGGAAAAAGCTTATAGCTCCTACAGTTTTAGAGCTAGACGATTCCAAATTGGATGTTTGTGTTACTGGGGGCCCCCTCTATTGATTCCCCAAAAATAAATCTTACGCCCCTTTGGGGGCGTGGTATATCGAAAAAATACCCTGTAACTTTCACATTTTTGGAGTGTAAGCATCCAAACTTTGCAGTTACGTTACCCTAGACTCCTTCTAGAAACTTGCCACGCCTACTGGGGGCGTGGCAAATTGGCAACGAAATTTGTAACGCCCAGCTGCAAAATTCATATGCCTGTGCCACCTATATAAACAAGCTTAATAAGAATTGCTAAGACGACAAACGGCATTTCTGAGAAATATATGTAATTCGATTTAATGTTGAAGTTCTGCAAATAATTTATCTGCTAAAATTATCATTTTTCGTATAGCCTAGGTCAGTTATGTTATTTTCTTTTTGTATGTGTGACCCTAACAAAAAATGTAAATATCAAATACCGATATTTGTGTAATCGACTTAGTCCGAACAAAATTATTTACACACAAAAAAATTGACGATAGGTCCCATCAGGTATGTATGTATGTAGGCACGAACAGCTGCGCAACTATTTTCATGCCGTCGCCGCCGCGTCTCGAACGCGGACCCTTTTGCTTACACGCTTTTCATCTACCTGCTGCGCCACATCAGTTTTGCATTGTCTGTTGGCAAATCCGAAACTACTTCACTACAAGGGCGACTTTTGACAAATACAAAACTATAGAAGCTGCTGTTAATGCAAACATAATATAAACATAAATCAATTGCAATTGTGATTCTTAGAAAATGCTAAAATGCGCGCATATGAACGTATGTATTTATATGTGTACATACAAAAACGGTGGTCGGTTGAATGAATGCGTATAAAGGGCAATATTTGACAAATACAAAACTAAAGAAGCGGCTGAAAATGCAAGCACAACTCAATAACAATTTTGGTTGAAGAATATGCTAGAATGAATGGCGCTGAATTTATTTGTGACCATGCATAAGCAAACGCGCTTGCACGTTTCAATGTATGTACATATGTGTAAATGTAAATATATTTTGCTGTCGCTGCTTAACGCGTGCGTGTCATAATTGGCCAAACGTTTTGTTTAATAGATTGCGACTGACTTAACGGAACTTGATGAAACTTTCAGCATATGATTCTATTGCATTTTTTACATTTTATAAAAATGCTAATTCATTCACATAGTTATATTTGCAAAAATTGAAATTGCATAAAATTCACATGAATTTACATAAATGCAAAATTTGAGATAAATTATTGAATTTAAAATACCAGATGCCCCTGTGGGAAACGAGTATCACGCCTTAGGTCTCGCCCTAAGGCAACGTTCTTACTTGTTTTGTTTGAATTGATGTCATGAAAGACATCGGAATTTTCTTTAATAATTGAAATATCTACATATATATATATATATATATATATATATATATATATATATATATTATATATTTCTAGATCATTCAAGCAAAGTGTGTCCCACTACGCCACTCATGAGAGAGAATTGTTGGTTATAGTATGTGCATTGCGAAAGCTTTAACATTATCTATATGGAACTCGGGATATAAATATATATACTGACCACCAGCCACTGTTTGCTTTGTCGGATAAAAATCCTAACACGAAAATAAAAAGAGGGAAAGCGTATATTGACGAAAAACTTCACTATAAACCGGGTAAAGTAAACCGTGTTATAGACGCACTCTCACGGCAAAATGTAAATGCTTCGCAAAATGAAGTAATATCCGTAGCTGCAACGATTCATAGCGAGTTATCGGTACTTATACAATAGAGACTACGGAAAATCCAGTGAACTATTTCAGAAACTAAATAATTCTAGATGAATCATTCTCTTTTAAAAAAAAACCTGTATTTTCTTCTATTATGGTTCTTCTAATAATATGCACTACATTGTCATCTACCAACGGTAGCATGCATCTAACACGAGTTAGTGAAAACTTTACCGTCGAGGAATTTTGGTACTGTGAAAATATTGTAACCGAAGTAATCGACAAAACAAAATGATATCGCCACAAAAGAGCTCTCGAGCTAACAGAGCCGGACAATCGCGCATCCTAGAAGATTCCCGAAGATGACCAAGCTGGTCACAAAATTAATGACACACTGCGGAACTTGCATCCGAGGCAAGTACAACAGACATCCAAAGACGCAGATCCTTGGAGAAACACCAACGCCGTCATACGCTGGCGAGTGGTTACACATTGACATTTAGTCAACCGACAAAACACAATTCCAGACGTGCATTAATAAATTTCCCAAGTTTGCGTACTGTAGCAGATGTAAAAGTCCCTATCAGAATACAATCGGTCACTGTACTCTCTGACAGGAAAAAAACCAATAGAGGTAATCATCAACTGAAGAATTCAAGGAAACAAAATTGAAAATACCAAACAGACACAACGGGATAGCAACAAACTACACAGACAAAACAGCGTAGGAGAAAGACACTTTTTCAAATCCAAAAAACGGCTATGAAACAAACTGACCCTCTTACGCTCAGAAGAAGTAATTCAAGGAGACCCCGGAACGCCTGTTCTTAATAGAATCTCTAAAGTTAATAGTAGAATTTATAGTAAATTTTAATTCCAGTTTATTTTTCTCTTGCAGGCTTATTTTTACCGTTTATGTCAGATTCCTTTAAACAGAACTGCTCCTCCCTCCACATCCCCATACTATGTTATTAACAGCGCTGTTAATAGCATAAGCTCAAACTCCAGCTCTCCTGCTGGTTCTTTGGAGTTTTTCTTTTTACTTTCCTTCTCTTTTATATCACTTGACTCTATCTTTTTTCCGTCTTGTACGCACATTGACTGTGCAACTTCATATTTAAATAAACGCAAACGATTTCCAATCAACCCACAAGAAAAAGGTTTCTACTTATTTGCGACACACAAACATTGGTCCTTCGAGCCGGATGTCTTCAACATCTGCAACCCTCCTCCTTTTCCGTGCACAGAGCAAACATATATAGTGGCACCTAATCCGCCATACTCTAACTCTATATATGCTCATAGCGCAAACGTTTCTATAACTATATATTCTTATAGATATAGATGCGTATTCAGCTGTGTTAAATTTCTATTTACACCAGCAGTCACTTCTTGTGTATATGTAGGTCACCAGCCTCGCGTCCGCCAAATACATATATATTTCTCCACAAATATATATGTATGTACTTGGTATATAACTCCTATATATCAGTCCGAACCGCAGTCCGACAATAAAGCGCAACTAACCGACTCCGGGTCAGCTTGCATGCGCATATATATGCAATTATTCCGTTCATAGGCAGACTTGATCTCAGAAGTTCACGCAATCGCAGAACCACACAGTGGTGCCATATTTTCAGAGCCACCATAAGCTAGATAGAAGAAAAAAATAAGCTAGAATAAGCTAAAATTGAACAAAAAAAATTCTTAAAAATAATCTAACGATAAAACCACTTGTATAATGTATAATTTGTAATAGAAATTTTAATAATATTTATATATTAATATATAAATGAAATTATATTATCAATTTCCTCTGCTTTAAACGACTTTGGAACAAAATTAATTTTGTTTGTTTGCGTATTGCCTTGCATGCACACGACATGTTTTTGGTAGCGGCATGCTGCCGCAATTCGCATAATTTAGCCCCAATTGTTGCTTTACAAAAGCAGCAATATGATTTTGTGGAGTCTGTTGGGACTTTTATCCACAAATCGCGAAAATTCTGTTTATAAATAACTTTTGGCATTTTTCACATAAATTTAAAGCGCCTAATATTACTGTAGTGTGACCAAATAATATTAACATAAATTTATGCAGAAAATTGCATAAGATACCAAAATTCACCGAAAAATACTAATTTAGTATGATTTGCCCCTTAAAATTGCCATTAAAATACTTTACAATCACTAAAAAAAAAAGCTTTATGACATTTGAAATAAGCTAGATTTCAAGCTATAAGCATTTCAACCACTTTCTAAGCTATTTCATTTCGAAATAAGCCAGATCTAGCTTAAAATAAGCCAAAATGGGAACACTGGAGCCACAGCTGTTACGGTTGCGCACTTGTCACTTGCACGAACTTGCTTCCATGTTTTTCTGTAACTCTGACCATATCGACATACATATAGCCTTCTCTATAAGTCTATATGTGTGTGCATGATTTATAGCACCTCACTCCCACTCCTGGTCCGACGTTACAGATTCCATATACCATATACACAAACACACACACGTATATCCATACATATGTACATATGTACATATCCCATTCTACGATTAAAGTTAATAAATAAAAGGACAGCATCCTCTGTGTTTTATTTACATATTTAACTTCAGTCGTTTAAATTTGTTTCCGTAAGTGATTGTGAAAGCTTTAAGTTCGTTTGAGTGTTGTGTTAATTTATGTGCTAATTGTGTCAGCTGTTTGTGCTATCGACTGCTCGTATGTACAAATTATTAATTTAATTATTCTTTATTTTATAATAATTTTATAATTTTTAATTTATTCTTGCTAGCCCTAGCTTATGGCTATGATGTTGTCGCCTCGAGGTCCAAATTCAAAAAGAGCTTTCTTGTCATGCCTTCCTGCCTGCTTGGCCTGCGTCCACGTGCGTTTATCAGCTGGCAAAGCTTTAAATGATTAAAGCTTTGAGATGAGAAACCAATGGGTGCACGCCACGTCAGAATCCACGTGGATTTATCAGCTGGCAAAGCTTTAAATGATTAAAGCTTTGAGATGAGAAACCAATGGGTGCACGCCACGTCAGAATCCACGTGGATTTATCAGCTGGCAAAGCTTTAAGTTATTAAAGCTTTGGCTGATAGCTTTCGATCTTAAGATCACCTGGTCAGCATGCAGGGCTGTATTACAAAGCTTTGTGCGATGTTGTTTCTAGTCGTTTTAACTCCTCCCTTGGTTAACTGAAAGCCGTCCTCGGCTTTTCTTTAAATCATTTGTGTTGCTTTGCGATATTTCCTTTTTCTCTGCGATGCAGCTTGCAGGTTGGATCTTATCGCAGTCAGCTGTATTGGCGAAGGTCGATGGCAGAAGACTCTGCTTCTTCCAGTCGGTCTCGTGAATACGAGCGGGCTTCACAATGAAGGCATGGCCGCCCAAGTGACCGGACTCGAGTGTAGCATGCTCGTAGTAGCTCTCATCACCAACAGCCACCCATTTGATGTTGTTGTCTTGTAGTCGCGGGCAACCTCTGGCGCATTCCCCAAATCACCAGTACGCTGGTTCTTGATCATGTTTATCTCATTGTTTTCGGAGTCGGTGTTGGAGATGTTGCTGGCACGGTGGACGACAATCTTCAGGTGGACGATCATTCTGTATTCTGGATCGGATACATTATAATCTATTGACAATCTAACTTCGGCTAGGGGTACTCTATAATAAAGTCTTTAAACTTAACATTTATATTACTTGAGTGCTATATAACAATATGTGTAGATTCGACGCTAATATAAGCAAAGTGTTCATTTAATATTTCGCTTACGAGGTACGAGTTCAGTATGGTTGGATTAACAATGTTTATTTTTGCCAAGGAGACTGCCAAAATTAAATATTGGAGTGTGTTAATTTATTGATTCATGTTCTGAGATTGTCCTTATGGACTACCCTCCCTTTTATGAGCACCGTCGTGCCCATGTCGGCCTGAACGACTTCTTCTTCATAGAGGGCGGTTATTTTATTTCCTAACCTTCTATTGCGTTTAACCATTACTTTCTCACCAACCTGGTATGATTTAGACTGTCTGTTTTTGTTGTGGTATTCAAGTAAGTCGGATTGAGCCTTTTGAAGCTTAATTCCCACTTCTGCCAGTAGTTCGAATGGCCTACAATGGATTATTCCGGTAGGTGACTTCTTAGTGACTGAATGGATAGAATTGTTATAATGAATATTTGACAGGAGTAGGAGCTCAACAGTATCTTGTATATGCCTATCTATCTTTAAGCATCTGGCGATTTTTATCAACGTGCTGTGGAATCTTTCAACTTGCCCATTAGAGATACTGTGCAATGGTGGAGCGTTGCATACCGAAATTCCGAAGTGATTTTCTAAAAAAGATTTTTTTGCCTGTGAGTTGAGAGATCTCTCGTTATCACAATACAATGTGCGAGCATTTGGGAAGAAGTTTATAAGTTGTAAAAGAGTCGGTTTCACATCTACAGTTGCGCGTGAGGAGATTGGCTGGACTATTGCGTATTTTGAGAATTTGTCAATGAAAGTCAAAAAATATTTCCCATCCGTAGAAAAAATATCGACATGTAATATTTCACCTGGTTTATAAGGGATTGGGGTTTTGGCGATTTCATGTTTTTTTGGATGCCTTTCATACTTGGCTCTTTGACAAATTCTACAGTTTGTGACAATTTCGTTGACCAATTTAGTCATTTTTGGGAAAAAATATTCTTTTAAAATCTGTTTAGTATTTTCTTGCGCTGCTCTGTGGGCCCTATTATGTTCTTGGAATACGATTTCCATTTGTTCATCTTTATTGACAACATCTTGTACGAAATTTTTACAATACCAAAAGGTTGTTGATGGGAATTGTTGAATAAGTTGGTGTTGTATTCTGGCTAATACGTGTAAATCGCACTTGATGGCGTTAACGACATTGCAGTTAACCTTGTCTTTCAGGGTATCAAACAATTCTGAATAATCTCGAAATTCTATAGAGTGTCGAGTTTTCTCTCTAAAAAGGATGAAAGATCGGCTTGATGGAATATCTGCCTGCTGTATGACTCCTCACTATGGATTGTGAAACAAATAGAACTTCTGCCGTCTTCTGCTACGTCGGACTTCGCATCGTTTTCCAGCGCATTTAGGTGTTGGCGAGACAGGGCATTAGCCACATGATTTTCTTTGCCGGGTTTGTAAAATATATTGGCATTGTGTTCATCGATAAAGGCTTTCCAGCGTTTTATCTTTGCGTTCGTGTTTCGCTCTGAGACCGCAAATGTAAGCGGTTGGTGGTCAGTAAAGATATTTAAGCTTCGAACGCCGTAAAGATAATTTCTCAAATTTTTCAATGACCAAACGATAGCCAATAACTCCCTTTCGTTCGTGGCGAAATTGACTTCGGGACCCCTAAGTGTCCTGGAGATCATTGTAATTGATTTTCCTTCTTGAGACAGGACGGCTCCTATGCCTGATGCCGATGCATCGGTAGTGAGATCAAAAGGTTTTGAAAAATCGGGGTATCTTAAGAGGACGTCTTCAGATGCCAATACTGATTTAAGTTTTTCGAATGCCTTTGTTTGTTGTTCATTAAATTTTATGGGGACTTTCCGGGATTGATAAGTGCTGACTTTCCCGTTTTCTCCCTTGAGAAGCTCTGTTATGGGTTTCGCAATTGTGGCAAAATCCCGCACGAAACACCTATAATAGCTTGCAAGCCCGAGAAAAGAACGAACGCCAAATAGGGTTTCTGGAAGTTTATATTGGGTGATTGTTTGTATTTTTTCAGGTGCGGTAGTTATGCCGCCTTTTGAGACGATAAAACCCAGGTATTCAACACTGGTCTTAAAGAAATGAGATTTTTCCTCCGATACTCGCATGTTTGCATCACCTAATCGCTGTAAAACCCAGTCTACGTGCTTTAAATGGTCTTCCTTTGTTTCCGAAAAAATGATTACATCGTCAACATAGACGTGGCAAAATTTCCCGATTTGTTCTCTGAGAACATCATCGATTGCTCTCTGGAATATGCTGGGGGCGTTTTTCAGCCCAAAAGGTAATCTAAAGAATTCGTATTTTCCATTATTTACGCAAAAGGCAGTTTTTTCCCGATCTTTTTCGGAGAGGTTTATCTGATGGAAGCCAGATTTCAGATCAAGGATTGTGAAGTAACTTGACTTACCCAAGTTGGATAAAATCATAGTCACATTTGGAATTGGGTACTTATCATCTATTGTCATAAGGTTAAGCTTTCGAAAGTCAATCACTAGACGTTTCTTTGTGTTCCCTGACTCGTCAGTTCCTTTTTTGTCAACAACCCAAATTGGGTTGTTGTAAGGTGACCTCGAGGGTCGTATAATTCCGTCAGATAGAAGTTGTTTAACTTCTGAATTGACAAACTCTGCCACACACATTGGATAGGGATATAATTTTGAAAAAACGGTATCACTACTTGTGGTACGAATTGTAGCCACAATGTTTGTATTATACGGGAGACTTTGTTTCGGATTGGCAAATGCGTTAGCTCGTTTGTCAATCATTTTTTTAAATTCTTTCCTAATGGCAATTGGAGAAGAAAGAAATTGGAGCCGCTCAACTCCGTAATTAAACTTGATCTGCTTTTTAGCGAGATCTATGTGGGCGTTGACTTGTGCTAACAAATCGACGCCGATAATGCCTTGAAATGTTTTTAGGCCTGGTAAGATAAAGAAGTCGGACTTTACTCCGAACAGATTGATTTTACACTTTTTATTAATTATATTACATCCGTGTATGGACTTAACTTTAAATGGGGACTCCACCGGTATGACGTCCCTTAGGAAGAGGCCGGGCACTATGTAGTTTTTAGAGGCACCCGTGTCTACTAATAGTCGAATGGTTTTCCCTGCGTAGCTTCTTTCGATGAAGGGCAGCAGGGAGTGTTCTCTAAAAAATTAATGCTGTCAATATTCTGTACATCGTCTTCACACTGGGCCGTCTCTATTTCTGCGGATGTATGATAGCATTCATTGCTTTCCTCAGCTGAGGGTAACATACTTTGTGAGATATGATTGACCCGCTGCTGTTTTGGTCCCGTGAATTTGCCTGTGCCATTACTTGGCCGTTTAAATGTTTGACCTTGATTTTGAGATTGATTATTGTACTGATTGAAATCACCTGATGAGCGTTGATAATTACGGTTGACTTGCGATCCGGTATAAGGAGCGTTAGTTACAGCCTGCGGTTTATATTGGGTGTTTTGCCTAAATCTGGAAGAGGAGTCGACTTCCATTGGTTCGACGGGCTGCTGGTTTTTAAACCGACCGCTATTTACCCCGTTCCCTTGACTTTTACTGTAAAATGGATTTTTACTCGAAATTTCTGGCTGTCCCCGATTTGGGTTAGTTTGATGGGCTCTTGACTCAAATTTTTCAACCTTCGCCTCTAGGGCTTTAGCATAACTAGTCGCAAAGGCGTATCTTTCGTGATTCGATTCAACTTCCTGAGCTAGCGCCAAAGCAGACGGAAGGTCTTTGGGACGGGCCGAGATGAGAACATCGCTTAGGGCCTTTCTTGTTCCTGATATGAACACGCAGAGCGCATCCGCTCGGTATTTTTCGTTCATTGCTACCGCTACACATTGATCGTAACTCATAATTACTTTGTTAGTTATTAGGGCCAATTTTTGTTCAACTTGTTCGTAATATTCCAATAGTGAACGCAACGTAGATAGATCACGCTCGAGTAAGTAGATAGGCCTTTTATCTGAATAAGTGAAATCTAACCTATCAATAATGGCTTGAAAATTCAAAACTGTATTGAATGATGCTAGAACTGTATCTGCCGATCCTTTAACTTTATTTCTTATAATAGCCACCGCCTGATAGTGCCTTGAGCTACCTTCATACCCTTTAAAAATATTATAAGCCACGTGTGCAGCCTTGCGCCAAGCGACATATTTTTCTTGTTTTCCTTCGAAATCCGGAATAGATTTTACTACGTCTAGCGTTTCATTACAAGTGACCCCTGCAACGATTTCTATTTCCTTATGAGTCTCCACTGTAGGAACACTGACCTTAACGCTTTCTAGCTTTTCAGTAAGCGTTGCAATTTTTTCTTCAAATTCTTGTTTTTGTAATGCGAGGGCGCTGGCAACGGCGCCGCGTACCACGAATTCTAACTGATTTAAATCCATTTCTATGCCTTGTTTAACCCAACAATCGTTTACCCCTTCACAAGCGACAGTGCGTTTTTCTGCTTTAAGTCTGTCAAAAAAATCACACAGAGATTCTACTATGGGGTCGTTCATAAGAAATTTTCAAATCACACAATTTTACTTTAAGAAATTTTCAAATCACACAATTTTACTTTAGGTTTTTTTTTTAAAACATATTTAACTTTTACACTCTCGTTTGGCAATTTTTTTTTAAAGCGAAGAAAAAAATTGTAAGCGGAATAAAAAATGGGCACTTTACTCACGTGATTTTCCTTAATATTTAAGAGTATTTGTAGTCCAGTGTATCAGGTCCAATACTGCAGTCTGAGATGGCTGCTTTCTTCCTCTTTCTGCTTTCTCCGCTAGTCCAGTCCAGTGACGTGAATTTTTTGCAATCCAGACAAAAAAATTGTAATTTTTTATTGGTTGGCTTGTTTAAGCTCAACACAAGTGAAATTAGAGTATTTTATTGCTATTTTATGAAATTGGGAACTTGAGTTCTTTTTATGCCGTTGGGCGCCAATTATTAATTTAATTATTCTTTATTTTATAATAATTTTATAATTTTTAATTTATTCTTGCTAGCGCTAGCTTATGGCTATGATGTTGTCGCCTCGAGGTCCAAATTCAAAAAGAGCTTTCTTGTCATGCCTTCCTGCCTGCTTGGCCTGCGTCCACGTGCGTTTATCAGCTGGCAAAGCTTTAAATGATTAAAGCTTTGAGATGAGAAACCAATGGGTGCACGCCACGTCAGAATCCACGTGGATTTATCAGCTGGCAAAGCTTTAAGTTATTAAAGATTTGGCTGATAGCTTTCGATCTTAAGATCACCTGGTCAGCATGCAGGGCTGCATTACAAAGCTTTGAGCGATGTTGTTTTAGTCGTGTTAACTTACATATGAACATACGGAGCCAACAACAACACAATTAATACACAAGCAGTTGTCAAACTTGTACATATCCACGTGCACAGCACATATCAACACCTTCACAATATTATCCGAACACATAAGAGCACATAACAACAAAATTAAGCGCAGAATTAATAAGCTCGTTTGTTTTTGGTTCCAAGCGTTAGCGATCGTACTTGCACGTCACAAAATATCGATAATTGTTCCGACACTCAATTCAGGGGTGGAGCGTTTATTTTTGTGACGTCATTGCTCCAGCAAGTACACTTTAAGAACAAATAAAAATAATAAACAGTTTTTATTTTTTCTTCTTTTTAAATAAAAAAAATAAATAAATATAAATATATCTAATACATCAATATTTTCGTTTTTCTTTTACCATTCTCTTTTTTGTTTTAAATTCTGCTATGCACATATATTTGTATTATTTTTATACCCTAGGCCAATTAAAAATGGGAAATCAGGGTATAATGGTTTTGTTAAATGTATGTAACATGCAGAAGGAGGCGTGTCAGACTCCACAAAGTATATATATTCTTGATCAGGGCGACGAGCTGAGTCGATTTAGCCCTGTTCGTCTGTCTGTCTGTCCATCCGTCCGTCTGTCCGTCTGTCCGTATGTTTGAACGCGTCGATTGAAGCATCTAAATAAGCTAGAGACTTGAATTTTTTTGGTTGGGTCCGTGGATAGCACGCGCAGGTCAAGTTTGTTACCAAAAAACGATATCTACTTTTGTTGTTTTGTTATCGATTTTAAACCTTATCGAAAACAGGTTATAAAATTATATCTCCCACACCCTTAGAGCTAGAGCTTTTGCATATAGATTCGTGTGAATTTTATGCAATTTCTATTTTTTTATTTTTTGGATGCCGGCTCTTTTTACAAATTAACCCCCACCTCCTGCCTTAAAACACCCATTGAGAGTCTGTTGCAAATATAACCATGTGAATAAATTAGCATTTTTATAAATGTAAAAAATTCAATAGAATGATATGCTGAACGTTTCATCAAATTCCGTCAAGTCAGTCCCGATTTATTAAACAAAACGTTTGGCCAATAATCACACGCACGTGGCAAGCAGCGAGCACGACGCGCAGCAAAAAACATTTACACATACACATACATTGAAACGTGCAAGCGCGTCTACTATGCATGTGCACAAATACAATCAAAGCCATTCATTCTAGCATATTCTTCAACCAAATCTGTGTTTGTATTGTGTTTGCATTTTCAGCCGCTTCTCTAGTTTTGTCTTTACACGCATACATTCAAACAGACCACCGTTTTTGTATGTACACATACTCATACGTTCATATGCGCGCATTTCAGCATATTCTAAGAATTACAATTGCGATTGAATCTGCTTCCTTAGCTTCTTTAGTTTTGTATTTGTATTTGACAACAAGCAACGCAGTAGTGGTGTGGCGTAGTAGGTAGACGAAAAGCTCGTAAACGAAAAGTCCCGAGTTCGAAACTCAGTGACAACAGCGTTAGTTTTTTAATTTTTTTTAAAATTTATAAACATGATGTGGTTGTGCTAGTTGAGATGATGTGCTTTAACGATATATAATAAATAGATGCAGGTTCGAGTCCAGGTGCGGTGATGTTTGTTTTTCTTTTCTTTTTTTTTTTTTGTTAATTTGTTTATTTATTTAATTATTAATTCATTTTTGATTTACATACATTCTAGTTGAATAAAATTTCAAAATTATAATTTAATTTTGGAAAATTGAATGTTATATGCAAGCTATATAGCGTATTAAACAATGCAAATCGGACGGGGCTCAGGGGATCTCCTAGTCGGGCACCTCCGACTAGAGTTTTCTTACTTGTTTATTTTCAGTTAATTTATTTTTATTCCGACAGCTAACTTCTAGTTAGTCTCCATGTCGGATCGTTCTAGCCGATTGCAACTGAGTGCACCTCCTTCGCGTTTGATCAAGCGCAGTTCATCTGAGTCTCCCATTCCGTCCGGGAAACAGCAGACTTCCAGCACACTCAAGCGTAGTCCAGTGGTAACTCGATCCGCTCCAAAGTCCACCATTCCGTTGAATAAAATGTCGCTGTCCGACTTCATTTCTGCTGCGGACAGGCTCATTAAGCACCAACAAAATTTATGATTAAATTTGAGGCCCGCATCGACCATTCCGGAGAGACTGGTTCGACCCCTGCAGATCAACTCCAGGCCTTAGAGATCCGACGGGATCGAGTCAAGGTTCTGTGGGAAAAAGCCGAGCTGCAATATGAAGCGTGCTCCAATGCGCTTAGTCAGGGGGCAGGCAGTGGAGAAGTTGAGGCTATGGAAGCCAAATTCGACCACTGCTATACAGTTTATGAGCGGAGTGCCGCCCAATTGAGCAGGTAAATTGCCGCCGTGTCCGCACCGAGTGCACCGCCCGCTCCTGTGTCCGCTATTGTTTCTTCGAGCGGCTGTCGCCTCCCTCCCGTCGACACAGAAGTATTCCACGGCGATTACTTGCGCTGGCCAACGTTTCGCGACCTCTTCACAGCCGTATATATTGACAATCCCCGGCTGACTGCGGTGGAAAAACTCTTCCACCTTAATTCCAAAACCGCAGGCGATGCAAATGCTATAGTCGCAGAGTGTCCTCTCACTAACGACGGCTTTGCATAGGCTTGGGGCACCTTTTGCGATCGGTTCGAGAATAAGCGGCTGCTAGTTAATAGCCAGCTGAAAATCCTTCTCGACCTAACCAAGGTCCCCAAAGAATCAGGCGTGGCTCTCAGAGGGTTGCATGGCACCATGACCAGATGTGTCACTGCGATCGAGCATGCTCAAATCTCCACGGAGAATTGGGACTGCATCCTTGTGTTCCTGTGCACGTGCAAATTGCCAGAACACACTCGATCTCTCTGGGAGCATTCTCTGACAAATAAGTCAGAAATTCCACCTTGGCAGGACGTTAGTCGTTTCTTCAGCGAGCGTGCGTGAGCACTCGAAGCTATAGAAGCTGACAGGTCCAGTCCTGCCGCGCCAGCACCTGCCCCGAGGACCGCGAACCCTGCCCCTTCCAAACGGCTGGACTTCTTTGAAGACCACGTCTCCACTGAGAGCAAGAAATGCGATTTGTGTTCAAAGGAGAACCACCCAGTCCGACTCTGCCCTCGCTTCCTCCAAATGTCTATTCAACAGCGAGAGGCCTACATAAAGCAGAAGAAGTTGTGTCTGAACTGCTTCGCTCGCGGTCATCTGTTGCACAGATGCACCAGTGCGCACAGCTGTCAGAAATACAACGGTCGGCATAACACCCTGCTCCATAAAGAGCATGAATCCGAGAATGGCGCTGCATCCGCAGCTGCCGTACCCCTTCATTCGCCCAGAGATGTCTCACATGTCCAGACGTATTTCTCTGCTAACACACAAGATGTCCTTCTTGGTACGGCAATAATCAATATCCATCTAGGAGCTACATATCCCGTGCGGGCACTGATCGATTCGGGATCTGAGGCAACTTTCATTTCTGAGCGCCTGTTCCGTCTCATCAAATTGCCTTTCCGGTCTGTGCAGACGCGAGTGTCAAGCTTAGGCCAAGCTATAACAGCCCGATCGCAAAAACTTTACGATCTCCATATTGGAACTCCGCTGAAACCAAGATTACGGATTGAAGCATCTGCTCTCGTCTTTCCAAGTCTTGCTGGCAACCTTCCTTCGTCTCCAATTCCGCACAACTTGTTGAACAAACTTCCGAATATTCATCTAGCTGACCCCGAGCTCTACAAGAGTGCGAAAATTGATGTTCTTATAGGCGCGGCTGCAATGCACTCTGTCCAGCATTGAACCCCGGTGTTCCCTGTGATGTCCAACTAACTTCCATGTTCGACAAGCCAGCCATTCATTGCCCCACACGTGTCTCTTCTTTCCAGGTTATGATGTCATCCCCTCAAGCTAGCCAGCCATCCGGCGTAGATTCATTCCGGTGCCGCGTGTGCAGAGGTATCCACGCTCTGCGCAAATGTCGGCGTTTTCTGGAGCTTCCCGCGGAAAAGCGGTTGCGCGAGTTATCGCCAACGGCTCTACGTCGCCCCCTCCGAAACCCGCTCGTACTATTCTGACCTGATCAACAATGTCATCGAACTCTTACATTGTTGACCCGCTCCACTTAAAGCACTTGACAATATTTAGCTGATGCAACAGAAATCGAACTAAAGATTTGATGTAAACAATTTCTGAATCTGGGACTCGACATCCGGCAACAAACCGACTCAGCGGTCCCACATTACATAGCCCTTAGATTTATACATAATGTACTTTACTATACATAGCCTCTGCGTAGGCTTATATAAAGCAAGATTGAATAAACCACATTCACTTGGTAGCGAACTCACAAAAAGAACGGTCGTGTTTTATTCGTGTGTTTCACTCAGTTCAAGTGCAAAGTCAAAAACTACTTAAAATACAAAAACCCTTACAAACCATGTTGACACTCGGGACAACCCAGTCTTTCCGTCACAAGCGTTGGTCCAGGGCAAGTCTGCACGAGTCTCATTCGGTCGAAGACCTCGCGCTTCGAGTTCGACGCGTTGTTGCAACTGGACCCCCAGCTGAACGTTCGGACGCCAATCCGGGCCATCGAGCGGGAAGCTGGGCCTCCAGGGATCACGCTCGCCGACAGCACCTGCTCACGTCCCGGATCGGTGTCAATTGTGCTGGGGGCTGACGTGTATCCTCACGTCATCCTTCCAGGGATCGTTCTCAGCACCGACGGCCTTCCGATGGCCCAAAACACCGTGTTCGGATGGGTCCTCTTGGGCGCCTGCTCATAGGCCCAGCCCAGTCTTGCAATCCTTGCAAGGGGGAGTATTTTTATGTCAGATTCCTTTAAACAGATCTGCTCCTCCCTCCACATCCCCATACTATGTTATTAACAGCGCTGTTAATAGCATAAGCTCCAACTCCAGTTCTCCTGCTGGTTCTCTGGAGTTTTTCTTTGTACTTTCCTCTCTTTTATATCACTTGACTCTATCTTTTATTCCGCCTTGTACGCACATTGACTGTGCAACTTCATATTTAAACAAACGCAACCGATTTTCAATCAACCCACAAGAAAAGTGTTTCTACTTATTTGCGACGCCCCCCTATAAACATTTACTTTCATTAAATTTAATAGTTCACCAACTACTCAAATGCCAGTTACATTCATAATTCATAATTCATTAACATAATGAATGGAAAAGTAATGATACGGGAACAAATCGACTATATCAGGCACCCAAGCAACTTAACTGAATTTATAAACAAATAAAAGAATCTAAAAGGCTGTCCGGTTTATTTCCCCAATCCCATATACGAAAGTTACTAGATGTAGACCAAATAAAAATTTTAGTCGTAGCCGGCACACCGACTGTCAAGGGCTTAGAAAGAATCAAGGGAGCCTACGGCAGACTAATTGAATCAAACAATAGACAGGCCGAAATTCAAAATCACTTTTGTCAATGCAAAAATAATATATATAAACATATTTTTGACCACAACGATTTAAATTTCGTACTTAGCGTACATCCCACAGAAATTAAGATAGTTAAGTTAATGCAAGCACCTAGCAATAAGATCCTTCAGTCCGAAAATTTATCCACGTTAGTATCGAATAACGCAGAACTAAGTTAATATCTAGAAAGCTCTACATACTCCCGGTGTCCCACGAACATACAGTACTTCAACGGTAACTGAA
Organism: Drosophila meridionalis; assembly: GCA_035045145.1. Classification (NCBI taxonomy): domain Eukaryota; kingdom Metazoa; phylum Arthropoda; class Insecta; order Diptera; family Drosophilidae; genus Drosophila; species Drosophila meridionalis. The sequence goes on from JAWNPG010000023.1 coordinate 7,897,899, forward strand.
TGCGACAACAGCGTCATAGGACTAACAAGCTGCGTCACAACAATCTGCAAATTGGCCACACCCAATACCTGCGTCCGTGAACTGAACGCTGGACACCGTGCAACATTCAACCTAGCCACCTGAAGGGTATCACTGTGTTTGACGTGGGAGATGAGTCAGCACCGATGACGGGTAAAAAGTGTTGACGATGAAGCGGTCATAAATGGCATCAAATATGCGAACCAACGCGAAATCATCAAAACTTCACCGGCTTGAGTTTACGGCAACTACAAAGGATAAGCAACAACATAGAGAGTTCCCAGTTGAGAGTGTTGACGCTTCTTTTTTGTGCTCTTGACTTATAATTAATTTCTCGCTTATTATAATAATAGTCACACTATCGCGATCGGTTAACTTTGGATAACTATCATCATATTGCTGTGCAAGTTTTGATCCGTTGTGCTTTCAGCTTATTACCGATTTTCATTTTCGGTTTTGGTGCGTCGGCGATTTGATTTCTATTATCGTTTTCGCCTTATGTCGCTGTTTGCCGCCTTTCTGCTCATCTGCTCTTACTTGTTGTTGAATGCATTCACACTTGTGTCTGGATTTGTTCTCATAAATTTGTTTTGTGCACGGTATTCTTATTTGTGCTTATTCTTAGTAGCATTGCCACTCTTTTTGTTGTTGTTTGTGTTTAGTGCTCTCAACGCGTTCTCGCTTCAATTTTGCCTTACCCCAATTGCCAAAATGACATGCTGTAAGAAATCGTGTTCTTTCAGGTAGGTTGTTGATTCTGCACAAAACAATTTGTTATTAGCTGGTTGTGTGAGAATTTAATGCACACAAAATGAGCAGGCCTCACTTCAAACTCCACACAATCTAATGGAGGCTACAACAATATATCGGTACCAGCTTCTGTACCAATTTTGTCTCCAAATTCTTTAGATCCTTCTTCACCTAACCCAGGCTCAATTTCCAATCCACCGCGATCTCTGAACCCATAGTGCCCACTGTATCTGCGAAGCAATATCAGCGTTTATTGCTAGTAAGTCTGCAGCTAAAGCTTTTATCATGAAGTTTAATTTTACACCTCGCGAAATTGCTTCGTTTAAAATAAATGTGTCGGTTAAACACATCACAACTATATGTGTGTTCAAGTCAAAGAATCGAAACCGATTACCTCTAGTATCATTGAACCCTACTCCGGTACAATCTTTAGCTAATATTGTATCAAAAAACTAAATTGTAGAAATTCTCCACTGAGTCTGTTTTTGGGATATCAAGACGTTCAAGGCCTAAATTTTAAACTTAATAGTCTATTTTTGAGCAGTTTCAGTTTTCAATATGATGTCATTGTGTTCACTGAAACGTGGCTGAGTCCTAAAATCTATAATAGTGAGATTCTCTCTAATTACTTCACTATTTATATATGTACATGATCGATTGATACGCAGAGGTGGTAGTGTCTTAATGGCTGGTAAGGCCGATATCCTCTCCGAATCGTTAAGTTTCAAAGCACTTCAGGATGCTGAGATTATTGGGGTTAAAATAAATCTGCCATCTCTTTCCATATATGTCAGTTGTTCAGTTGTTCTTCTGATGTACAAGTCCATGCACAACATATAACTTGTATTAAAGAAATTTTTGATGAAATGACAATGACTTATTTATAGTGCTAGGTGACTTTAATATACCTAACACTACTTGGTCGTCAGCTCCCAATTTTAACTACCTTATTCCGTCTACATTATCTTTTTGATGAACTGTTCAGCCTCTTATTGTTTCAGATGAACTCTATTTTGAATCATTTGAATCGTTTACTTGATCTGGTTTTTATACCCTGAGCCCATTGAAAATGGGAAATCAGGGTATAATGGTTTTGTTAAATGTATGTAACAGGCAGAAGGAGGCGTGTCAGACCCCACAAAGTATATATATATTCTTGATCAGGGCGACGAGCTGAGTCGATTTAGCCCTGTCCGTCTGTCTGTCTGTCCGTCCGTCCGTCTGTCCGTCTGTCCGTATGTTTGAACGCGTCGATTGAAGCATCTAGACAAGCTAGAGACTTGAATTTTTTTTTGGGTCCGTGGATAGCACGCGCAGGTCAAGTTTATTTCGTATGAACGATAACTCTTTTTGTTGTAATGTTATCGATATTAATGCTTATCGAAAATATGTTTTTAAGGCGTAGTTTGTGTATCGTTTGAGCTAGAGACTTCAAATTTGCTGTGTAATTGCGTTGAATGAATACGGAGATTACGTAATCATTAGATTTTTAATGGCACGCCCCATTCGCCCCCAATAGCCCCTATTTGTGAAAGCCGCAAATTAAATACTAGAGACTTGTGCTTTGGCAAATACACATATATGAATGCCATTAATAAGTTGTGAAAGTTTGATGAAGTTAGTCCATTGCTAAGAAAAGTTATTAAACAATAAATTTCCCATAGTAATGCCCACATTGCAGCCCAAGCGTAGTCGCTGCGTCAACTGCGCAGTTGGCAGAGCGCGCGCTTATGCCTGCGTGCATATGTGTGTGTGTGTGTGTTATTTGTATGTAAGCATAACAAAAGCGTAGAATGATTTGATATTTGGCTCTTCACAGGGCTCAGGGTATCCCCTAGTCGAGCAGTCTCGACTAGAGTCTTTCTTGTTATTAATTATGATTCTGTCATTAATGTTATCAGATCAACTCCTATCTGTATGCCTGAAGATTTGCATCATTCCACCTTAGATGTCTTTTTTTCCAAAAAGATGTCGCCTATTTCTGCAATTATTCCTCAAATAAACCGTCTCTGTTTTCATAAATGTAATTTTGTCTTGATTAATGATTTAATTAAAGCAACTGAATTGACGCTTTTATACTCAGTTGATGTTAATTTGGCAGCTAACATTTTCTATGAAACTTTAAGCTCCAGCCTTGATGTCTGTGTCTAGGCCTGCTTCTAATAAGCCCCCCTGGTTTACTCAGACTATTTCTAATTTTACAAACATTAAAACCGAATGTTTTAAGAATTTTAAAAAGTCTGGTTCAATCGTTGACTGGTCTAAATACTCAATAGCCAAGTCAAATTTTAATCTTTTAAATGCTAGGTGTTATGAGAATAACCTTTTACGTTGCAAAAGGAAATTCGTTTGTGATCCGAAGCAATTTTATTCATTTGTAAACTCGAAGCGTAAATCATACAATTTACCTTCCATGTTTTTCTTTGGAAAAGAAAAAACTTGTAATGATCAAGATTCCTCAGATCTTTTTGCAAAATTTTTTCAATTCACTTATTCTTCCGATGACTCCCACGCCCCGTCGTACTCATTTGGAAGTTCTGCAACGAATATTATCCCTTGTAACGTATATATATTCGCTTGTTTCTCTGGTTTCAGCCATTCGGACATTGAAATCATCTTTTTCTCATAGTGCTGATAATATTCCAAGTTGTGTTATAAAGGAATGCAGTGCTTCGTTACAGTTACCTTTATTAAAACTATTCAATTTGTCTCTGGAGACTTCTATTTTTCCATCTATTTGGAAATAATCATTTATTATTCCATTACATAAAAAAGGTGGAAGGTCTGACATTTAAAATTACAGAGTAATAGCTATACTTTCTGTTATCCCAAAATTATTTGAAAAAATTTTAACATCAAACTTACAACACTTTTGTAAATCGATTATTTCGCCATCTCAACATGGTTTTTTTTCATAATCGGTCAACTTCGACTAATTTATTAGAACTTTCTTCTCTAATTAACGATTAATTTCAATAAAATGCAAACTGATGTTATTTATGCTGATTTCAGAATTTGATTCAGTTAATCATAATATATTAATTTGCAAACTTAATCATTTAGGATTTCACCCTAAACTTGTGGGATTTCATCCTATTTGAAAGGCAGGACTCAAAGGGTATTGTTGCGGACATCAATTTCGAAGCTTATCTCTGTTTCATCAGGTGAATGAATACACTTACTATGTTGGGGTTTAGTCGAATACTCATGAATGAGTACACGGACTGTGATGTTGTTTAGTCTGTATTGTACTGAAGTTTATTCTTTTGAGGCTGCGTTTATATACGCCGCCTCATGCATAATTTCAACTCTTAAATCGAATGTGTCTATTGCTGAGTGTGTAAGGCTCAGCATTGGTCTATTGCATTCTTATATTGTCGCTGAGCTTGTAGGGCTCAGCGTTCGTCTATTATCTATTCTTATCCTATCGCTGACGTTATAAGGGTCAGCGTTCATCTGTCTATTCTTAGATTCCACACATGAGGCCTTTCTATCTATCTATCTATCGCACTGCATGCTAGTCGTTAAGTGCGTAGATGGCACGTTTACATATTTATGTATATTTTTATGTTCATGCATGAACATCAGGCGTACCTCAGGGCAGTCATTTTTACCCTCTTTATCAATGATGTTCCTAGCTGTATTGTTCACTCAAAAATTTTTATGTATGCAGATGATGTAAAGCTCTGCCTTTCATACTCCAACTTACAAGATGACCTTAATTCCTTTCAGCCTTAGTGTGTGACTAATCAGTTGCATTTAAATTGACAATGACCTTCAATCGTACCATCCCACATATTGTTAATAACACTATTAACAAAATTTCCTTGCAACGAATCTTAACTGTCAAAGATCTGGGTGTTATTTTTGACACAATATTTTCTTTCAATATTCACGTCTCTTCTATCGTATATTTAGCCAAAGGTGCTCCTGGTATTTTTAAACAGTCAAAGTTTAAAGATCCCTTTATCACAAACTATTATATATTTCGCTGGTTCGACCTATTTTAGACTATTGTTCAATTAGTTAATCTCCACAGCAAAAACTGAATCAGGACCGTATTGAATAGTTAAAGAAACAGTTCTCTTTTCGCGTTGCGTGATTTCAACTGGGATCGTAATCTCCGCTTACCATCTCTGGTGAGTAGGCTTCTTCCTTCATTAATCAATCGTAGAACAATTCTGGGTATTGTTTTTCTACATAATTTGATTATTGGTAAAATTTATTCGCCATGTTTGTTAACGCAGCTTAATATTTCTGTTCCCTCCAGAATAACCAGATACTTTCATCCGTTGTATTTACCTTTATGCACATCAGATTATTCTTTGCATAGCGCGTTTCACGTGCTCTGCAGTAATTATAATACATTTATCACGTGTTCTCCTCTGAGCTCTCTCTTCCCCTAATAAAATCATTGTTTACAGGTCATCTTCGTGGTATATCTAATAGCACCAATGTTTTAGCCTGTAATCCTAAAATTTTTACTTATATCTAAGACTATAATTTATTTAATTTGTAAGTTTCGTACAATTACTCTCTATCTTGTATAGCTTCAATAATATCACTGACTAAAATGGTTGTGAATTGGCACATAGCAAGCCCTACTGACAAATAAAGTACCCCCACCATGTTGGTGGTATTATTGATAATTTATGTTACTATATATATTTATGTTTTTCGTTCGTATATTTAAGAAAAAAATATATAAACTTTATTTTGAATAGAAACTTCTTATTTTAATCGACAACGTATTAGGCTTATCGGCGGCGAAACTTATACTGAAGATACAATAGTACTTAGAGCTATATTTATACGTATTGGTTTTTCTATGTGTTTGTGAGTTTTACATATGTTCGTTGTATGTGTGTGTGAGCTTCTTGGGAAAGTTTACATTTATTGGGGAAATGCTGATTAAGCGTTCCCACGCTTTTCGTGAATTTGGGGAGCTTATGCTCAATTGTTATGCTATGCATTTGGGGGACAATTGTTTATATTGCGAGTGCAAAGATTGTTTATGAAAGTCACGAAGGGTCTCGATACTGGACTTTGGTCAAAGTCTAGATAATTCTAGATGCGTGGTTGTATATGAGTGTATGAGTGTATGAGGTGCCCATCCTAAAGAAAATAGCCTGTCCTCAGGCGGATACAGTAGGGTACAGAGAACTATTCGGTTGGACTATAGGGTTTGATGTTTCTGTCTCTTCTATCTTTGCCTCTTTTTGGGTATGTTTTATAATTATTTTTTTAGGAATTTTTTTAAATTTATATGCTAAGTACAATAATGAACTTATAATAACTATTACAAAAGTGATCTTAAATACATCGTTGTTATGTTCGTTAATTATTTCTCTTGTCTGAATATATGAGATTGGTTCTAATTTTGTAATGTTATTCGTTACATAAATGTTTTGTGTATAATCAAGATTTGAATTTTGAATAGATATTTCATTTAGCTGTATTGAACAATCAAATATTTTTATTATATTATTGTCTTCTATTATCAAGTTATTTCCGACACAGTTTTGATTTAATTTTGTCTTGGGAATATTCCAAGTTACAATTATATTACGTTCTATAAATGAAGTAAGATACGTTTTATATGGCTTAGTATATGTACATGAAGTTTCGGTATGGTTTAGTATTCCTAGTATTCATGGATTATTCTCTTTTATTCTTATGTTTCAAAAGTTTTGAGTTAAAAATTCCCAATCTCGCGTACACATTTCTATATCTTCTATATATTCTGTGAAATGATCAAGATTGAATATTAAAGATTCTAGTCTTATTGATTTTCCGTTTTCTGCTCTTATAGTATCTAGTATTTTGAATCCTTCGTTGATAGTATTATTATTATTATTATCTATTATATGATTTAACGCATTGGCTTGTACAATATTTTCTGATAAGACACTGATTCTTTCTTCTAATTCTTCTTTATCTTCTTCATTTAGAGTTCCGAATAGATATTTGTAAACTGATCCTACAACATTTATTAATCCGCGTTTCTTTCGCTTAATTCTGATTCCGTTAATTTCTCTTTTTATTTTTTCTACTAGGTATTTAATTTGTGTTACGTTATTATATTCTTCAGTTTGTTTTATTAGATTATTATATGTTATGTCGATTTTAGTTAAATAAACTTTTAAGTAGTGATGTTCAAAGTCAGTTGTCCATTGTGCCTGTTTTAAATATTAGATAGCCATTCGGGGCTTTTATTGGGTTTATTTCGATACTTTTCGCATTTGAAGAATTAGTTTTTATTAATAGGATGATTGTTAAAATGTTTATGAGGGTTATCTTAACTTGTTTACCTGTAATTAATTATAATATTTGCTTATATTATTTATCTTTTTCTTTTCGAATTTTGTTTTGTAATGTATTACTTTCCGTCCTCTATTTATTTCTTCGAAATGTTTATCGTCAATTGGTTTAATTTCTCCTGTCTTTTTGAAGGGGATTGTGTTTTTAGATTTGATTAATGGGGCTTGTTTGTATCTAGTATCTATATCAAGTTCTGTTTATTTATACCCTGAGCCCATTGAAAATGGGAAATCAGGGTATAATGGTTTTGTTAAATGTATGTAACAGGCAGAAGGAGGCGTGTCAGACCCCACAAAGTATATATATTCTTGATCAGGGAGACGAGCTGAGTCGATTTAGCCCTATTCGTCTGTCTGTCTGTCCGTCCGTCCGTCCGTCCGTCTGTCCGTCTGTCCGTATGTTTGAACGCGTCGATTGAAGCATCTAGACAAGCTAGAGACTTGAATTTTTTTTTGTTGGGTCCGTGGATAGCACACACAGGTCAAGTTTATTTCGTATGAACGATAACTCTTTTTGTTGTAATGTTATCGATTTTAATGCTTATCGAAAATAAGTTTTTAAAGTTTGTGTATCGTTTGAGCTAGAGACTTCAAATTTGCTGTGTAATTGCGTTGAATGAATACGGAGATTACGTAATCATTAGATTTGTTATGCCACGCTCCATTCATCCCCAATAGCCCCCTATTTGTAAAAAGCGCAAATTAAATACTAGACACTTGTGCTTTGGCAAATACACACATATGAATGCCATTAATAAGTTGTAAAAGTTTGATGAAGTTAGTCAATCGCTAAAAAAAAGTTATTAAACAATTAAGTTCCCATAGTAATGCCCACATTGCAGCCCAAGCGCAGTCGCTGCGTCAACTGCGCAGTTGGCAAAGCGCGCACTTTCGCGTGCGTGCATATGTATATGTGTATGTGTTGTTTGTATGTATGCATAACAAAAACGTATGCATAGTTTTAATAGTTCTTTCTATATCTGCAATTCCGTTTTTGCTTTTTGTTATATTAATTTGTACCTTTTCTTCTTTCAACCAGTTCTGTAACGCTGCGCATATGAATGCTTAATCTTTATCTGCCTTTATTTCTATAGATTTTCCCATTTCATTAAATACTTTTATAATAGCTCTTTTTGCTTCTAACCAATCCCTATATTTAACTTATATTAGTGTTGCAAATTTAGAATAAATGTCAATGCATGAAAGGAATTGTAAGTTATCTATCATGTAAAAGTCCATTACATATTTTTCTCTGATATTAAATGTTTTTGGTGTCGTTTCTATAGTTAACTTTGTGTTTCTGTGTTAGGTGTTTGCTATGTTGCATATTGAACATTCATTAATAATGTTTTGAATTAATTTTTGATAATCTGGGTAGTAATATTTTTCTTTAAACCAATTTATTGTTTTCCCTATTCCTGGGTGTAATAATTTCTTATGTTTCTCTAATATTAGTTCTTTGAATTGTGCGAATGTTTCAATGTCGGTTAGTTTAATAGTTTCAACAAAGTTTATTATTTCAACAAATGCTTTTTGAAATATAGGATAATCATGTTCATTATGAAAATATAAAACGTTATTTTTACTACAGAAATACTGCTTGATTATGTCTTTTGCATAAGTATTTGTCATTTCTTTGTATGTTATTTTTTTAATGTTAGTTTTATGGAAATAATTTGTTATATTTACTTTGTCTTCGGTACCTTTAATAAATCCTATTTGTCTATTATAGAAATTTATGGATCTTTCTGTTAAGTGCATTTAATTTCTATTATCTTCGTGAGCGCTATGTATTGTTGCTGCTGTAATTTCATTTTTACGGAAATTTTCGTTTAATTTTACTCGTGATAAAGCATCGGCTACATCATTTTCTTTACCGGGTACATATTTAATATGGTAATCAAACTCATTTAATTTGATTTTCCAGCGTTGCAATTTTATGTTGGGTTCATTAATGTTATTAAGCCACACAAGTGGTTTGTGATCGCTAAGGATCTCGAATTTTCGGCCAAATAAATACGATCTAAAGTATTTTGTAGCCCAAACAATGGCTAATAATTATTTTTCGATCGCCAAGTAGTTTATCTCGTGTTCATTCAAAGTTCTGCTAGCATAGCAAATTGGTTTATGATTCTGGGATCGGACGGCTCCTATGGTTTTATTACTAGCATCTGTAGTAAGTGAAAAAGGTTTGTCAAAATTTGGATATATCAGTATGAGATCTGATGTGATGAGAACTTTTAGTTTCTCAAAAGTTGCGATGTACTTTTCATCGTTAATATTAATTGTGGCGCCTTTCTTTAACATTGTTGTCATGGGTTTGACGATATTTGCGAAGTTAGGTATGAATTTTCGGTAAAATCCACTTAAACCTAAGAATGATTCGATCTCTTTTGGCGTTCTTGGTATTGGAAAATTGATAATTGCTTTAATTTTATTTGGATTTGGTTTTATACCTTCGGTAGTTATAATATGTCCTAAGAATTCAGTTTCTTTCTTCAAAAATTTGTCAAGTTGTATTTTCAAATTCGCTTCCCAGAGTTTACTAAATACTCTTCTGATGATAAATGTTATTCATCTAAGTATACCAAGCAATCTTTATAAATAAGATCTTCCAAGAGATTATTCATACATCTCTGGAAAGTTGCTGGTGCATATTTAAAGCCAAATGGCATACGTGTATACTCGTAATGACCACGATTAGTTGAAAAGGCTGTTTTAGGAATAGATGCACGATCCATTTGAATTTGATGAAATCCCTTTGCTAAATCAATTGTTGTGAAATATTGGCATCTTCCTAATTTGTCAAGTATCTCGTCGATAAGCGGTATGGGAAATTTGTCATCTATTGTGACTTCGTTAAGGTTACGATAGTCAATGACTAATCGGAATTTTTGTTTCTTGGATGCGTCTTCTTTTTTTTAGCGATTCAGATTAGTGAGCAATAGGGCGACTTTGTTTTTCGAATAATTCCCTACTTAATCATTTCATTGATTTGAATATTGACTTCTTCGTCAAAAGTTTGAAAATATTTGTATGGTCTTTTGTATATTGGGTCTTCGTGTTTTGTTTGAATTGAATGTTTAACAGTACTTGTGAACGTCAAATTTTCACCTTCACTATACTGAATATCATTAAATTTATATAATACCTTTTTTAATTTGTTAATTTCCTCTGAATTTAAGTGTTCTAGTCTGTATTTATTATTCTCAGTTAATTCATTTGTAATAGCGTAATTTATAGCTAAGTCATCAGTATTTTTTTGTTCGAAACATTCTTGATTTTATCAATGTTGTCATATTTGAAGTAAAAAGTATATTTACCTAACGTAAAATATTCTTCTGCAAAATTAATTTGCGCTTTACATGCTTTTAGGAATTTTCTACCTAATAACATGTCATAATTATTCGAAATGTTGTGAATATAAAATTTTTGTTGGCTCGGACAAAGTTTGATTGGTTCTATAAAAATTGATTCTTTGAGTTCAATTATACCGTTAATGGTATGCAATTTTAAATTGTCTGAAGATGCTTTGCACTGAAAGAAGTTTTCATTTAAGATATTGATTGATGAGCATGTGTCAATAATGCATTTTAAATTTTTGTATTTATTATACCCTGACCCATTGAAAATGGGAAATCAGGGTATAATGGTTTTGTTAAATGTATGTAACAGGGAGAAGGAGGCGTGTCAGACCCCACAAATTATATATATTCTTGATCAGGGCGACGAGCTGAGTTGGTCTGTTTCAATGTATGCGTGTAAAGGGCTATATATGACAAATACAAAACTACAGATGCGGCTGAAAATGCAGACACAATTCAAACACAGATTTGGTTGAAGAATATGCTAGAATGAATGGCTTTGATTGTATTTGTGCACATGCATAGTAGACGCGCTTGCACGTTTCAATGTATGTGTATTTGTAAATGTTTTTTGCTGCGCGTCGCTGCTTGCCACGTGCGTGTGATTATTGGCCAAACGTTTTGTTTAATAAATCGGGACTGACTTAACGGAATTTGATGAAACTTTCAGCATATGATTCTATTGAATTTTTTACATTTTTAAAAATGCTAATTTATTCACATGGTTATATTTGCAACAGACTCCCAATGGGTTTTTAAGGCAGGGGGTTGGGGGTTAATTTGTAAAAACAGCCAGTATCCAAAAAATAAAAAAATAGAAATTGAATAAAACTCACATTAATCTATATGCAAAATTTGAGGGGTCTAGGTCTAAAGGTGTGGGAGATATAATTTTATAACCTATTTTCGATAAGGTTTAAAATCGATAACAAAACAACAAAAACAGATATTGTTTTTTGGTAACAAACTTGACCTGCGCGTGCTATCCACGGTCCCAACAAAAAACAAGTAAGAAAACTCTAGTCGGAGGTGCCCGACTAGGAGATCCCCTGAGCCCCGTCCGATTTGCATTGTTTAATACGCTATATAGCTTGTATTTAATATTAAATTTTCCAAAATTAAATTATAATTTTGAAATTTTATTCAACTAGAATGTATGTAAATCAAAAATAAATAAAAAATTAAATAAATAAACAAATTATTATTATTAAATTAAAAAAAAAGAAGATAAAAAACATCACCGCACCTGGACTCGACGCTGCATCTATTTACTACATATGTAACGTTAAATCGCGTCATCTCAACTAGCACAACCACCTCATGTTTATAAATTTAAAAAAAATTAAAAAAGTTACGCTGTCGTCACTGAGTTTCGAACCCGGGACCTTTCGTTCACGCGCTTTGCGTCTATCCACTACGCCACACCAGTATTGCGTTGCATGTTGGCAAAACGTAAAGTAGTACTACAAGGCGATATGTGACAAATACAAAACTAAAGAAGCAGATCAATCGCAATTGTGATTCTTAGAATATGCTGAAATGCGCGCATATGAATGTATGTGTATGTGTATATACAATACGGTGGTCTGTTGGAATGTATGCGTATAAAGGGCGATATATGACAAATACAAAACTACAGATGCGGCTGAAAATACTCAGAGGCGGCTGTGCACATGCATAAGCAGACGCGCTTGCACGTTTCAATGTATGTGTATATGTAAATGTTTTTTGCTGCGCGTCGCTGCTTGCCACGTGCGTGTGATAATTGGCTAAACGTTTTGTTTCATAAATCGGGACTGACTTAACGGATTTTGATGAAACTTTCAGCATATGATTCTATTTAATTTTTTACATTTTATAAAAATGCTAATTTATTCACATGGTTATATTTGCAACATACTCTCCATGAGTGGCGAAGGGGTGGAGGGGGGTGGGTTAATTAGTAAAAAGAGCCGGTATCCAAAAAATAAAAAAATAGAAATTGCATAAAATTCACATTAATCTATATGCAAAATTTGAGGGGTCTAGCTCTAAAGGTGTGGGAGATATAATTTTATAACCTGTTTTCGATAAGGTTTAAAATCGATAACAAAACAACAAAAAGAGATATCGTTTTTTGGTAACAAACTTGACCTGCGCGTGCTATCCACGGACCCAACAAAAAAAAATTCAAGTCTCATTTCTTCTAGATGCTTCAATCGACGCGTTCAAACATACGGACAGACGGACGGACGGACAGACGGATAGACAGACAGACGGACAGGGCTAAATCGACTCAGCTCGTCGCCCTGATCAAGAATATATATACTTTGTGGGGTCTGACACGCCTCCTTCTGCCTGTTACATACATTTAACAAAACCATTATACCTTGATTTCCCATTTTCAATGGGCTCAGGGTATAAAAATCAAGTCTCTAGCTTGTCTAGATGCTTCAATCGACGCGTTCAAACATACGGACAGACGGACAGACGGACGGACGGACAGGGCTAAATCGACTCAGCTCGTCGCCCTGGTCAAGAATATATATACTTTGTGGGGTCTGACACGCCTCCTTCTGCCTGTTACATACATTTAACAAAACCATTATACCCTGATTTCCCATTTTCAATGGGCTCAGGGTATAAAAAGTGAAGTTACAAGTAAAAAGAAACATAAAAACATAAAAAATCTTACTACAAAATTAAAATGAACAAAGCGAATAAAGAAACAAAATCAAAAGTGGAAAAAAACGAAAAAACTGAAGGAAGTGGAGAATATTATATAACACAAATTACAACGGAAATCTTCGTAAGTTAATAGAAAAACTAGAGCATAATTCTTACATAATAACCAATAAACTAAGCTTAGAAAATGTACCAACCTACACAACCATATATACTAATACTATGAAAAACACTGTTAAAAACGTAATAGCGAAAAAATTGCCAGATAGACTATTTATGACTCTACCTAGACATGACATAACAACAGTTGCAAACCTAAAACAAGTAGCTCAAACGGAAGGGTTGTATGAAAATAATACATTCGAAACCAAAAAATCGTATCAGTGTCCCAAACCAAGTGGAAAATTGTATCCGAATTATAATCAAACATACAACAATAACTAAACTTCTAATTTGCATACCCAATTTAAACCAGAGAATAGAAAAGAACCCAGTCAGCAATTACACCAAGAGTTTAGACAAAAATTGCATCAAGGTAGACAAGATAATCCAATTAATTATCAACCAAAAGGTTTCTATCAAAACTCTAACCAACCACATAAGAGACAGAGAGAACGCAATAGTGGAATGAGTAATATGGACACATCTGAAAATTTTCATCTAGTAGCCTCGGAAGTTAAAAAAAAAAAACAACCCCTTCATCAAAATAATGACAAATAACAAAAATTTAAAATGTATTATTGACACATGCTCATCAATCAATATCTTAAATGAAAACTTCTTTCAGTGCAAAGCATCTTCAGACAATTTAAAATTGCATACCATTAACGGTATAATTGAACTCAAAGAATCAATTTTTATATAACCAATCAAACTTTGTCCGAGCCAACAAAAATTTTATATTCACAACTTTTCAAATAATTATGACATGTTATTAGGTTGAAAATTCCTAGAAGCATGTAAAGTGCAAATTAATTTTGCAGAAGAATATTTTACGTTAGGTAAATATACTTTTTACTTCAAATATGACAACATTGATAAAATCAAGAAGAAATTACGCTATTACAAATGAATTAACTGAGAATAATAAATACAGACTAGAACACTTAAATTCAGAGGAAATTAACAAATTAAAAAAGGTATTATATAAATTTAATGATATTCAGTATAGTGAAGGTGAAAATTTGACGTTCACAAGTACTGTTAAACATTCAATTCAAACAAAACACGAAGACCCAATATACAAAAGACCATACAAATATTTTCAAACTTTTGACGAAGAAGTCAATATTCAAATCAATGAAATGATTAAGTAGGGAATTATTCGAAAAACAAAGTCGCCCTATTGCTCACTAATCTGAATCGCTAAAAAAAAGAAGACGCATCCAAGAAACAAAAATTCCGATTAGTCATTGACTATCGTAACCTTAACGAAGTCACAATAGATGACAAATTTCCCATACCGCTTATCGACGAGATACTTGACAAATTAGGAAGATGCCAATATTTCACAACAATTGATTTAGCAAAGGGATTTCATCAAATTCAAATGGATCGTGCATCTATTCCTAAAACAGCCTTTTCAACTAATCGTGGTCATTACGAGTATACACGTATGCCATTTGGCTTTAAATATGCACCAGCAACTTTCCAGAGATGTATGAATAATCTCTTGGAAGATCTTATTTATAAAGATTGCTTGGTATACTTAGATGAAGAACATTTATCATCAGAAGAGTATTTAGTAAACTCTGGGAAGCGAATTTGAAAATACAACTTGACAAATTTTTGAAGAAAGAAACTGAATTCTTAGGACATATTATAACTACCGAAGGTATAAAACCAAATCCAAATAAAATTAAAGCAATTATCAATTTTCCAATACCAAGAACGCCAAAAGAGATCGAATCATTCTTAGGTTTAAGTGGATTTTACCGAAAATTCATACCTAACTTCGCAAATATCGTCAAACCCATGACAACAATGTTAAAGAAAGGCGCCACAATTAATATTAACGATGAAAAGTACATCGCAACTTTTGAGAAACTAAAAGTTCTCATCACATCAGATCCCATACTGATATATCCAAATTTTGACAAACCTTTTTCACTTACTACAGATGCTAGTAATAAAACCATAAGAGCCGTCCGATCCCAGAATCATAAGCCAATTTGCTATGCTAGCAGAACTTTGAATGAACACGAGATAAACTACTTGGCGATCGAAAAATAATTATTAGCCATTGTTTGAGCTACAAAATACTTTAGATCGTATTTATTTGGCCGAAAATTCGAGATCCTTAGCGATCACAAACCACTTGTGTGGCTTAATAACATTAATGAACCCAACATAAAATTGCAACGCTGGAAAATCAAACTAAATGAGTTTGATTACCATATAAAATATGTACCCGGTAAAGAAAATGATGTAGCCGATGCTTTATCACGAGTAAAATTAAACGAAAATTTCCGTAAAAATGAAATTACAGCAGCAACAATACATAGCGCTCCCGAAGATAATAGAAATTAAATGCACTTAACAGAAAGATCCATAAATTTCTATAATAGACAAATAGGATTTATTAAAGGTACCGAAGACAAAGTAAATATAACAAATTATTTCCATAAAACTAACATTAAAAAAATAACATACAAAGAAATGACAAATACTTATGCAAAAGACATAATCAAGCAGTATTTCTGTAGTAAAAATAACGTTTTATATTTTCAAAATGAACATGATTATCCTATATTTCAACAAGCACATGTTGAAATAATAAACTCAAATACAATAACAAAAACAATGAAATCTACTATTAGACTAACCGACATTGAAACATTCGCACAATTCAAAGAACTAATATTAGAGAAACATAAGAAATTATTACACCCAGGAATAGGGAAAACAATAAATTGGTTTAAAGAAAAATATTACTACCCAGATTATCAAAAATTAATTCAAAACATTATTAATGAATGTTCAATATGCAACATAGCAAACACCGAACACAGAAACACAAAGTTAACTATAGAAACGACACCAAAAACATTTAATATCAGAGAAAAATATGTAATGGACTTTTACATGATAGATAACTTACAATTCCTTTCATGCATTGACATTTATTCTAAATTTGCAACACTAATATAAGTTAAATATAGGGATTGGTTAGAAGCAAAAAGAGCTATTATAAAAGTATTTAATGAAATGGGAAAACCTATAGAAATAAAGGCAGATAAAGATTCAGCATTCATATGCGCAGCGTTACAGAACTGGTTGATAGAAGAAAAGGTACAAATTAATATAACAAAAAGCAAAAACGGAATTGCAGATATAGAAAGAAGTATTAAAACTATTAATGAAAAATTAAGAATTGACATGAACGAAAATAATATTGAAGATAAATTAACAAAATTCTAAATAATACTTTATACATATAATCACAAATCAAAACATAATACGACTAATAGGACACCAGCAGATATATTTATATACGCAGGGAATATAATACACAGGAGAACAAAAGAAATCAAATAAATAAATTAAATAAAAATAGATAGAACTTTGATATAGATACTAGATACAAACAAGCCCCATTAATCAAATCTAAAACCACAAAAAGACAGGAGAAATTAAACCATCATTTCGAAGAAATAAATAGAGGACGGAAAGTGTTGTTTGTATGGTGGATTTAATAAAACTGAAGAGAATTTCACAATGCATGTACTTATGTTGCTAACATAACATAACATAATAGGGATGCCAGATCATATTGAACTTACTGTTAATAATAATGTTAACGTACTATTTCAACACTTTTGCTTAAGTTTAATATTATCTGCAAAACTTTATTATTTTTCATTCCAAGAGAATCGACAAACTCGCAATGCTTTTGCTTACTTAAACATTTAGTTAATATGTCTGCTACATTCTTTTGTGTGCTTACGTATTCTAAGTTAATGTCATTATTATGAACTTTTTCTCGAATAAAATGAAACTTAACATCTATATGTTTAGTGCGCTTATGGTGGACAGGATTTAGCGCAATTTGTTTAGCGCTAATGTTGTCGCAAAAGATAGTCATCGAGTCCAGATTTGCGTATCCAATCTCTTGAAGCAGCCTGCGCAGGTACACGGCTTCTTTTGCTGATGTTGACAAAGCTACGTACTCTGCTTCAATACTACTTTGTGCGACGACGGATTGCTTTGCTGATGCCCACGAAAATGCACTTCCAGCCAAAAAGAACGCGTAGCCAGAATATGATTTCCTGTCAATCACATCGTTAGCCCAGTCTGCATCTGCAAATCCAACCACAGGATCCGCTGACTGTTTGTAAACCAATGCCATGTTCATGGTGCCGGCCAGATAACGCAACACATGCTTAGCTGCCGTTTGATGTTCCACATGAGGGTCGATGTTACTTTGTGACAGTTTACATATGGCGTGTAAAATGTCCGGACGGCTCAATACTGCTAAATACATGAGCGAACCGATTAATGACTGAAAACTTGTTATATTTACCTTAGCACATTCAGTCTTTGTGCAACCAGCTTGGAAACCAGGATCTAATGGTGTAGATACTGGACGGCAGCATTCCATACCATACGTCTTCAAAAGATCATTTATGTATTTGCGTTGACACACACGGATTGTGCCTTGCTTGCCTTCTCTTTGTACCTCCAAGCCAAGGAAGTAGTTTAGCTGGCCTCCATCTTTCATGTCGAACCTTGATTTGATTTGCTGCTTGATGTCTTCGACGTTTTCTTCAGTTGGACATAAGATAATCAAGTCATCAACGTAAACTGCGATGTAGCTGTACTGTTGCTCTTCCTTTTTGAAATATAGACAGGCTTCATTTTTGCTTCTCTGAAAGCCCATCGTCTGGAGAACCTCGTTGAGGGTGTCGTTCCATACTCTGCCAGACTGCTTCAGCCCGTAGATGGCTTTGCGTAGTTTGAGAACTTTGCCACTGTTCTCCTCATCTACAAAGTTTGGCGGTTGCTTTAGGTAAACGTCTTCGTCCAGCTTGCTATTCAAGTAAGCGTTTGAAATGTCGACTTGGTGCATGTGCAACTTCTTCTCAGCTGCAATGGCAAACAGCATCCTGATTGTTTCATATCGTATGACAGGTGAGTACGTTTCCCAATAGTTGATGCCGAACTGTTGTCCACATCCTTTGGCTACAAGTCGCGATTTGAACCTTTCAATCGTCCCATCCTTGTCTTTCTTCACCCGAAAAACCCATTTAGTGCCTATAGCTTTTGCATTTTCCGGTAGATCAACTAATGACCATGTATCATTTGCTATAAGGGCATCGAATTCGGACTGCATTGATTTTTGCCACTCAACTTTGTGTTGGCCGTCTAGTGCCTCTTGCACTGACTGGGGTGTCTCGATGTCATCTATCTGGTTTGAACTTTGGAGCATATGATATTCCTTTCTTGGTCTTCCTCGCATTCCTGTACGAATAATTTTAGGTCTTCCAGCCGCACGTTTTGGTTGCTCACTACCCTCATCGCTGCTTTCGTCATCTGTTGCGGTAACAAACTGCTCCCCATCATCGCTGCTGTCTACGCTGTCTCTTATTATAGACTGCTCTTCGGTTACAGATGGATCTGGAACTTCTCTTGTTGACTCAAAGCGAATGATGTTTGTTGCAAAGTCGTTATTGATGTCTTTATTGAGGTGGTGTGTTGTATTGCAAAACTCACCTTCGACAAACTTGACATCTCGGCGCTCAATAACTCCTTGCTTCTCTGGGTCATACAGGCGATATGCTTTTGCTCGAAAAGAGTAGCCCACAAAAATGTACTGCTTTCCTTTAGCCTGGAACTTTGACTTCTTCGTTTTATCCAGCGCAAAAACTGTTGATCCAAATATTCGCAGGTGCTTGACCGATGGCTTGCGTTTGTTCCATACTTCGAATGGCGTCCGATTATTTATTGCTCGTGAAGGACATCGATTTCTCAAATAAGCTGCTGTGTGCACAGCGTCAGCCCATAGAAATTCATCTAAATTTGCATGTATTAGCAAACTTTTAGCCATTTCGACGATCGTACGGTTTGCCCGCTCAGCAACTCCGTTTTGCTGGGGTGTGTACGGAACGGTTAACTGGCGTCTAATGCCGCACAAACTTAAGAAATTGTCAAACTCTTTATTAACAAATTCTTTGCCATTGTCACTTTGCAAACATTTTATCTTTTTACCCGTTTGACATTCTACGTAACTTTTGAATATTTTGAACTTATCAAAAACTTCGCTTTTAGCTTTCAAAAAGTAGACATGTATTTTTCGCGAAAAATCGTCGATGAATGTTACGAAGTACCGATTACCAGCTAGTGATTTAATGTTCATTGGGCCGCACACGTCTGTGTGTATAAGCTCTAATATGCCTTTTGTAACACGATTTGTTTTCTTTGGGAACGGTAACGCGCATAGTTTAGCCTTGTTGCAGGTGTCACAATTTATTTCAGACTGAATTCCTGGAAAACACATTCCCTTCACTAATTGTTCCTGTTCAAGTTTTTTCAAGCTTTGAAAATTAAGGTGTCCGTACCGATTATGCCATTTTGCTGCACTTTCATTTAACAAATGAATCGAACTTGTTTGAGGTTTCATGTAATAAACATACAAATCGTTTTCGCGATGTGCTTTCAACATTATTTTTCCTCGTTTGTCTTTTATCACCGCTTCTTTATTTCCAAATGTTGTGAAATTCTGATGTTCAGCTGCTGTGCTGACTGACAAAAAATTCATTTGCAGTTCTGGGACGTACAAAACGTTCCGTAGTTCAATATTAACATCATTTTCCTTGAATTTCACTGTTCCTATGCCAGGTGACTCTATATATTTTTCTGCAGCTAACTTGACCATGGACTTTTTCTGTACATAATCTTTAAACAAACTTAGCTCACAACACATATGAGAAGTCGCTCCACTGTCAATACACCAAATATATTTGTTTTGCCTGGCAATGCTGTTGCATGTATGCATTACACAATTGTTCGCTCGCTCTTCTACTGCTTGCTGATTCGCTTTCTTGCTTCGACACTCGGCGGCTCGGTGTCCCGTCTTATTACAGTTATAGCATTTGCCGTTGAATTTCTTTGGCGCGTTGCTTTGTTTTTTGCTTTTGTTGCTTTTGATCGCCGTTTCTTTCTGCGTTTGTATGTGCGTACACAGCTTCTTCCAAACGTTCTTGCTCATCGAATTCCTCTTTACGCGCTCCTTCTTCAAGAAGCTTTGCTTTTAGTGCGTCGAAAGTAGGTAAATTGTCACGCGTTTCGATGGCCACAATAAAATTTTCGAAATTACTTGGGAGGCTTGTAAGCAACATTATCACTTTTAATTCGTCATTTAGGTGAATGTCTAATTCCGCTAGCTTGTCCATTATTTCGATAAATAAGTTTATATACTCGGACACTTTATCACCTTGTTTCATCTTTAGTCGAATTAGTTTCTGATACAATTGAACTTTTCGCACTGGCCCGACCTGCACATGTACTTGTTTTAAAGCATCCCATGCTCCCTTAGCTGTTGTGCACGCCTTAATGTGCATCAACTGGGACGGCTTTACGTTTAGTATTATGCACGCTAGCGCCTTTTGGTCACTTTTGACCCACTGTGCAGCAGCACTTGCTTCCTCTGGCTTAACCAGGGTGCCGTTTGTGATTTCCCACACATCTGCTGTCACCAATACGCTGCGCATAGTCATGCACCATGTCTCGTAATTGTCTTCGCCTAGTTTTTCAATTTGTAGTGTTACACTCATTTTGTAACGTGTTTCCAAATTAAAGTACACAACTAAAATTTGCGAATTTTATTAAATCCCGAACTGCGTAACCTGGGCCCATAACCTGTTGTTTGTATGGTGGATTTAATAAAACTGAAGAGAATTTCACAATGCATGTACTTATGTTGCTAACATAACATAACATAATAGGGATGCCAGATCATATTGAACTTACTGTTAATAATAATGTTAACGTACTATTTCAACAGAAAGTAATACATTACAAATCAAAATTCAAAAAGAAAAATATAAATAGTAAAAGCAAATATGATAATTAATTACAGGTAAACAACTTAAGATAACCCTCATAAACATTTTAACAATCATCCTATTAATAAAAACTAATTCTTCAAATGCGAAAAGTATCGAAATAAACCCAATAAAAGCCCCGAATGGCTATCTAATATTTAAAACAGGCACAATGGACAACTGACTTTGAACATCACTACTTAAAAGTTTATTTAACTAAAATCGACATAACATATAATAATCTAATAAAACAAACTGAAGAATATAATAACGTAACACAAATTAAATATCTAGTAGAAAAAATAAAAAGAGAAATTAACGTAATCAGAATTAAGCGAAAGAAACGCGGATTAATAAATGTTGTAGGATCAGTTTACAAATATCTATTCGGAACTCTAAATGAAGAAGATAAAGAAGAATTAGAAGAAAGAATCAGTGTCTTATCAGAAAATATTGTACAAGCCAATGCGTTAAATTATATAATAGATAATAATAATAATAATACTATCAACGAAGGATTCAAAATACTAGATACCATAAGAGCAGAAAACGAAAAATCAATAAGACTAGAAACTTTAATATTCAATCTTGATCATTTCACAGAATATATAGAAGATATAGAAATGGGTATGCAACTTACAAGATTGAAAATTTTTAACCCAAAACTTTTGAAAAATAATTATTTAGATGAAGTTAATTCAGAAAAACTATTAAACATAAAAACTTCGACTTGGTTTAAAAGAGATACTAAAGAAATATTAATAATTTCAAACATTCCAAAAAATATAATTAAAACCCCTATTTTTGAGATACTTCCATATCCAGATGAAGATAAAAACATATTAACAGAAAATTGTAATGACAAATACTATTTTAATAAATAAGTCTTATTCAATTATAATACAAAAACAAGAGAGAATAATCCATGTATACTAGGAATACTAAACCAAACCGAAACTTCATGTAAATATACTAAGGCATATAAAAAGTATCAAGCCTCATTTATAGAACCTAATATAATTGTAAATTGGAATATTCCCAAGACAAAATTAAATCAAAACTGTGTTGAAAATAACTTGATAATAGAAGACAATAATATAATAAAAATATTTGATTGTTCAATACAGCTAAATGAAATATCTATTAAAAATTCAAATCTTGATTATACACAAAACATTTATGTAACGAATAACATTACAAAATTAGAACCAATCTCATATATTCAAACAAGAGAAATATTTAACGAACATACAAAAAACAACGATGTATTTAAGATAATCACACTAACCACTTTTGTAATAGTTATTATAAGTTCATTATTGTACATAGCATGTAAATTTAAAACAATTCCTAAAAAAATAATTATAAAATATACCCAAAAAGAGGCAAAGATAGAAGAGACAGAAACATCAAACCCTATAGTCGAACCAAATAGGCTATTTTCTTTAGGATGGGGAGTCGCATATCCGGCACTTCATACACTCATACACTCATATACAATCACGCATCTAGAATTATCTAGACTTTGACCAAAGTCCAGCATCGAGACCCTTCGAGACTTTCATAAACAATCTTTGCAGTCGCAATATAAACAATTGTCCCCCAAATGCATAGCATAAACAATTGGGCATAAGCTCCCCAAATTCACGAAAGGCGTGGGAACGCTAAATCAGCATTTCCCCAATAAATGTAAACTTTCTCAAGAAGCTCACACACACATAGAACGAACATGTAAAACTCACAAACACATAGAAAACCCAATACGTATAAATATAGCTCTAAGTACTATTGTATCTTCAGTATAAGTTTCGCCGCCGATAAGCCTGATACGTTGACGATTAAATGAATTTCATAAGAAGTTTATATTCAAAATAAAGTTTATATATTTTTTTCTTAAATATACGAACGAAAAACATAAATATATAAGTTTAATATATCAATTACCCCTATTATTAAATTCAATATACCAGACACCTGAGAAATAGATCAGAAACGTCTACGTTGAAAAACATGAGACTTTTGTTCTGGAGTGAAGCCAACAGCGTCGCATCTCCGTGTGTTCGGCTTCTGAACAAGATAAAGAAGCGAAAATTGCAACCAAAGGGAGTTGAACGTGTTATGATAGGTTACTCGGACACTGCAAAGCATTCCGCTTGTACAATCCAGAGTCAGAAAAGTCAGAAAGAAAGAAGAAGGAGTATCCTCTGAATCATCACGAAAGGAAAGAGGTTCCTATGGACATGTTTAGCAAGGTGGTTCAAAGTAGTACCCAGTGCGAAGAAGACGAGTGCCAAGATGAAAGAGAAACTTACAGTGAACCTGGTGAAGGAGCAATCGACGTTAGAGACGAGATTGGCACCAGCAGCAAGAAGGGCCCTAGACGTCCATAGATGATTCACACGGGCAGACGCGGGCGGCCGCGCAAGCAGTACAACATACTGAATTTCATAACAGCAAATGATGTCGCTGTTCCTGAGAGTGTCAAGCAGGCGTTGGAAGCGAATGAAGTCGAATTCTGAAGAGAATCAATGCAGGCAGAGATGGACAGTCTGCAGACAAACAAAACTTGGTCATTGGTGGACTTCCCGCCTGGTAAATGCGAAAGTCATTAAGCGGCTGGCCACAGTTTGCGGCGGGTGCCACATTCTCCTGGGAGTCAAAGAAACAAGGCGTGGTGGCCCTCAGTACCACAGAGGCCGAGTATGTCGCATTTTCAACCGCATCGAAAGAGGCTGTATACATCCATACATGCATGAAATCGGCGAATGTGGCGGCACCTCTATGAAGATTTTTAACGAAAATCAGAATGCACAATTTTTGGTCAAGGAAGTAAACATATCGATATAAGTATCATTATGTAATAGACTTGTTTAAGAAAAAATGTTATTGATGTTCAATATGTAGATACAAAAAATATGGTTGCTGATATCTTGACTAAAAACTTAAGTAAGAGTAAGCAATGAAAATTTGTGAATATTATGGGTATGCAATGAGTATGCTTGATAAAATAAATGTAAAGAACAAGCAATGTTGAGAAGGAGTGTTGGAAATAAATATTTAGTACTGCAACATTGCCTCTTCAACATAAGTATACTCTAACACGCGCATAAGTATTGCCTGCGAGCATCACACGCATTTGAATTATCAAGCCTTCCTGCGCGCGGCTCTCTTCGTTTTTAGTTCTTATTAAACGAATAAACCGAAAAATATCACACTCGCTCTGGCTCTGAACAAGACTTCTATATATATCCTGTGCCGTGTCTCGTCGCACAAGCTCGTGCGTTGCTGTTTGCCCTGGTCGTGTCTCGTCGCACAAGCTCGTTTGTGCTCCGCTTCTCCAGTGGCGTCATGCCGGCTATGACAAGCACGTTCTGAAGGCGCAGCTGACTCGAATTGCGCTCAGTCTGTATGTGGCGCAAATTCCTCGGCTGTAGCTAGGAGTCGCTATCAGTCTTGCTCAGATTGGTGCGGCATAGAGAATGACGGACCTAACGACGCTCATCAGAATAAGTCGCCGTTGTTGCTTAAGGCCCCGCGTGTTCAGCATGATTCGGGAGAGGGCTCTACACGAATCAGCTGCTTTTTTATGCACATGTTCTAGGTGCTCGCGGAAGGAGAGTCTTGTGTCTATCATGACGCCAACATATTTTATAGCCCTCTTTGACGCAATGGTGACGCTCCCAATCCTTATGTGGGGCGTTTCGACTGTCTTGCGGCTGCTGCCTAAAACGGTTTCAGTCTTGTGTGCCGCTAGCTCTAGTCCAGCTCTTGCCAGCCAACCTCGGATGCAACTGATACTTGCACTGCACATATCCTCTGTATCCTTAAGCTCCTTTCCTATGGCAACGACGTCTACATCATCAGCGAATCCAATGGTGTGCGTACCTGCTGGAAGCTCCAAGCGCAGTACTCCGTCATACATAGCATTCCGTAGGAGAGGCCCCAACGCAGATCCTTCGGGGACTCCAGCTGACACTGTATGAGTTTGGATACCCTCATTCGTGTTGTATACTAGTGTTCTTCGTCTGAAGTAGCTTTTTACAATATATAGGGATATTATATTGAGCTAGTGCATCTAGTATCATGTCCCAGCTAGCAGTGTTGAATGCATTTCTTACATCCAGGGTCGCTATTAAGCAGTACTGCATCGCTCCATGCTTCCATCTAGTGCCTTGGATGGCAGAAGTTGCGAGGTCAACAACTGTCCTTAGAGCATCTATTGTTGACCGACCCTTCCGGAAGACAAATTGGTGTGGTGACAGGCCACCGGCGCTGTCGATTGCTGCCTCCAGTCTAGAGCCAACTAGCTTCTCAAACACCTTTCCCAAGGTGTCTAAGAGACAAATTGGTCTGTACGATGAAGGCTCCTCCGGTGGTTTGCCCGCCTTGGGTAGCACTACCAAGTGCTGGGTCTTCCAAATTGAAGGGAACGTGTTGTATAGCTCGGTGAATTTTCCTTGCTGCAAAGCGAGGGCTAGCTTCAGCGCACGGTTTGGGATTCCATCCGGGCCATGAGCGGAGTGACCTAAGGCTTCTAGCTGGTTCTAAAATCTCGTTGTCCCTAACTAGAGCAGGGTGTGAGCCAATCGGGTCATGGTTTGCTGACACTGGGCCAGGGCCATGAATGAAGCTTAGAAGTTCAGGAAAGCATATAGCCGTTTTACCACAATTCTATATGCCCGGCCCCCAGGGTCAAATTCGGCGGAGTCGCATAAGTCCAGAAAGTATTCTCGTTTACTTGCCTGGATGGCCTTCTTAAGCTCTCTCCTTGCTACCTGGTAAGCCTTCCTACGTATGATTCACTACCGCAGGGCCGTTGATAGCGTCTTCTCGACATTCAGCTATTTCCTCATTCCACCAATACACAGGAGCTTGCTGTCGCATAAAGTGCTTGCGCCGTTGCATGCTACTGTTGCAGGTACTCTGTATTTGGGCTACCATTTGGCAAGCTCTAGCCTCAGCATTGCCGGACGTGCTTAACGACTGGATTGCCTCAAAAAGGCCGAGTGATCAAACGTATCCAGCCGATAGGCCTCCCTAAACAAAGTGGGCGCCCTGACTGGTGGCTCTCCGATTGTGAACAGCAGTGCGGAGTGATCGCTGCCCATAAAGCTGTCGCACAATTTCCACTTTGTGTCCCAAAAAAGGGACGAACTAACAAAGCTGATGTCAATTATCGACCCGTGTCCGGCTCGGCTGAAGGTGTGTTCGTGCCCAGAGTTGAGCAGAGCCACATCCAGCGTCGCGAAGATCTCCAAAAGGATACGGCTACTGGCATTCGTACTATGGCTGCCCCATTCCAACGCCCACGCGTTGAAATCCCCGGCTATAACGACTTTCCGGCCCCTTGCATCATCGGCGAGCACTGTTGTGAACTCGTCGAGGTGCATGCTGGGGGCCAGGTAGCAGCTGTATAGCCATAGAGCGCCATATCGCGCGAGTTATATATGCATTTAAGGTAATCGATATAAGCATATTCTTAAGCGATTTGTCATCACTAAAAGACAAAGTCCATACCTAAATGTTGCATGTTTGGGATGATGAAAGAACCAGCAACATTATGAAATCAAAAATTACAAAGAAATATTTACTAAGCTGACGCCAGAATAGTCTAGCAACATGTTGAAACTAAAATTAAAAAGAAACAGCTATGACGCCAGAATAAGCAGCAACATTGTAACTTTGACTTTGAAATGAATAAAGACAGTTCTAATCTGACACTTAACTGAAGAGGTTGAGCCATGTTATTTAATTTCAAAAATAAAGAACTCAAAACAAAATTGGCGCAGCCGGTAGGATCCTTTTTTTTAAAAATGATTCTGTGATAAATTCGAACTAAAAATAAGTCGACAAATT
Organism: Drosophila meridionalis; assembly: GCA_035045145.1. Lineage (NCBI taxonomy): Eukaryota > Metazoa > Arthropoda > Insecta > Diptera > Drosophilidae > Drosophila > Drosophila meridionalis. Next base: position 7,924,914 of record JAWNPG010000023.1, read on the forward strand.
TATAAATCGATCATTATAAAATAAAAAGTCAAACTAAAAATAAGTTGACAAGTTTTATAAATCGAAAAAAGAAAGTCAAACTAAAAATAAGTTGACAAGTTTTATAAATCGAAAAAAGAGGTCAAACTACAAATAAGTTGACAACTTTTAAAAAGTACATCTCAACGCTGGCAACCAGAAAACAAAAGAGAGCAGTATATTACGACAAAAGCAGGATGGCACAAGATAACCCACAAATGTCACCGCAGCAATTATATGAGCAGTTGATCAACAAGGAGCGGCAACTAGAGGAGCTACATCAAGCTTACGTCACGCTCCAGGGAAACACCAATGCGGCTCAGAAGGAACGGTTGTTTCAAATATATGTGATATATCGATTAACTCGTTCTTCAGCAGCGTGGAGTACCTTCTCCAAGGAGTGGAGGACACTGAACTAAGACGAGAGGCCACTAGGACAATCTTCAACAAGACAATCCAAGGACAGGCGAAGGATGTAGTTATCAATATACCGGCACCAGACAACTGGGAGCTAATCAAGTCAACCCTAAAGCTGAGGTATCGACCGGACACGGAACCCCATCAAATTTTCCGTAAAATTTATGAATTCAAAGTAGACACAGTAAGCGAACTTGTAGCAGAACTACAAAATATTAAGTATAAAACAGACGAATTAAAAGTTTACCATCAAAACGATCATTTTATAGATTTAAGTAACGTAGAAAGTTTACTAGTAAATGCAGCTAAAGAAATGACTCAAGGCACTTTACTTGATAAAATATACGAAGAAAGAAATTTAAATGAGATTCTAAAAATAATGATGTTACGTAGATACGAAAATAGTTGTATTTGATTTCAATATAAGAAAAGTAAACCCAATAGGTATAACGCTGAGGCTGAGTCTAGCAAGAAAAATCATAACTACAAAAACGAAAATATCCAACAACAAAATTATAACAAGAAGCAACAATATTATCAACAAAATTATAACAATAACAAGCAATCTTATTGTCAACCACAAAGTGGTCACAACAAAAATTAACAAAATTACCAACAAAACAATCAGCAATAATGGTACAGAAACAACTCAGGTCAGTACAGACAAGATTATACTCAACACAATTCAGGACAGAGTCATCCTAACCAAAATCATCAGCAAACAAATTCACAACAGTCAAAACAGTATAAACAGTAAGAAATTATAACGACAGGTACCACTCTACTATTAAATGCACACCTTTTGAAGCGCATAATAATAAAATAGATTTTAAAATCATTAAGAATAATATAGAAACCACTAAAATCAAGATGCTTGATAAAAACAACCAAAACAGAGAAAATTATGAAGAAAAAAGAGAAGAGGGGTTTATTAAAAACTATAAAGCAGTAAGACACAAAGAAGTACCAAAGTTTAAAAAAGCTAAACTTAAGAATATTAACCCAGCAAATATAAAACGTGTTTACAAATATACAGAAAACAAAAATGATTACTCATCAAATACCTAACTGAAAAAAAAAAAAAACTATAACAATTAATCTAAGAATGTAAACAAGTTAATATTCATAATTCAAAACAATAATTATAAGTAATACCTACCTTATATATTACCGCTAGTAAGAAAGTTAATAACAATACAGAATTCAGGAGAATTCTTATTTAAATGAGGGAGAAGTTATATATGCATTTAAGGTAATCGATATAAACATATTTTTAAGCGATTTGTCATCACTAAAAGACAAAGTCCATACCTAAATGTTGCATGTTTGGGATGATGAAAGAACCAGCAACATTATGAAATCAAAAATTACAAAGAAATATTTACTAAGCTGACGCCAGAATAGTCTAGCAACATGTTGAAACTAAAATTAAAAAGAAACAGCTATGACGCCAGAATAAGCAGCAACATTGTAACTTTGATTTTGAAATGAATAAAGACAGTTCAGCCATGTTATTTAATTTCAAAAATAAAGAACTCAAAACAAAATTCGCGCGAACAAACTCGTTAAATAACTTGACGTTTGTTAGTACATTCACTGGGTTGCCGCATATCCACAGAGCCGCCTGGCCATTAGCGTCTGTGGCCCATGTCGTGGGACAGCTGGTTTTGCAATGGTGGGGCTCACTAAGGAAGACTACATCTATAAGCTTTTCTATTGTATTCTGCTCAAGGAGGTCTTGAGCAGAGATGCAATGGTTAAGGTTTAGTTGGAGAAACCTTAACATTTCATCTTACGGACAGCTTCACGCTAAGATGGGCACTTAGCTGCCTGTTGCGTGATCGCTCTGCTTTTCGCCCTCTCGAGCGCAGAGACTGCACTTTGGTGGCTTGGCGCAGGATTTTGCGCTGTGACCTGGCTCACCGAACCTAAACCAGGCTCCTTTCAGATCGCAGTTGCTTTCGCAGTTGGCTGCAATATGGTCGTAGTCCAGGCATTTGAAACAGCGTTTAGGCTGATCCACTGCTCGGATACGGCACGCTATCCAACCCACTCTAACCTTGGACAGCTCGACCAGTTCCCTAGCTTTTGCAGCTAGAAGAACGACCGTGGCTCACTGTTGCCCGCCAAAAGCTGGCCGAAGTGACTTAAT